>OV656811.1:25683653-26309423 GCA_927399485.1 Calamotropha paludella | reverse complement strand
GATATCGATACGGGATCCCAAAATCCACGAGTTGAATTAATAAAACTTCAAACTCAGAACGAGGACATCTTTATTCAATTGACAATAGTCTTAATACTAACTGACAACCCAAATCATAGCTCGATTGAAAATACATGCAACGCCATCTTTTGAGAGAATGAGGAACTAAACTTACATAGCTGCAAACACGAGACTTAATTATTATATATATATATATATATATACAATACATAGATTATTCTGAACCCAGGTTAAGTAGCTAGAGCACTTGCGTGAAAATTCAGAAACAACGACGGTACCACAACCCCCAGACTCTTGACAATACAGAAAAGGTAGTTTTGTACATTGACCCAGGGAATCGAATTTGGGACCTCGGAGCAGCATTACCATGAACATGGTTGAGTATTCGAGCTACCCAACCACGGAGGTCACCAAAATAAAGTTCCTGAATCATGGTGTTAGCTGCGATGAATTCGCATCATCCATTACTAAAATATGTGATTTTTAATAACAAGATAGATCTCCCTCCGAGCTTTGTGATCTAGCAGGGAAACCACAGTTCTACCAATGTAGGTCAACTCTTATTACACACATTTATATATATATATATATATATATATATATATATATATATATATATATATATATATATATATATATATAGATATATATAACATGCATTACGTATTCGCCAATTGACCTTCTATACCAATTAATTATTTTATACGCATCTTGCAGTATTCTTTCTTATGTATGTTTAATACGACACATCAAAATTGACGTGGCAAGGTTTTTCTACACGCACGATAAATAAAATTATGATCAGCGGTTTTCCGTAATCCCTGAATTTTTTTCTATTCTTTTTCTCTAATGAAATGTTATGCATAGACCTAAAAACAATAGGTCAAGTTATAGCGTTGCTCATTTGCTTTTCCTAGAAACAGCTTAGCCAAACTACTGCAATAGTATTGGAAATGGTTACCGATATATCGATTTTTCTTTCCATCTTTATCTATTGGCAATATAAATTTCTCTGAACAGTGAAAACTTCTTCAAGTGTGTACAGATGAATGACCAACGTTACTAAGAAACTTTTCTTCGTCCGAAGTAAAAGCGATAAACCTGACCTTTCCGAAAATCGGATCAAAAAGGAGTTTTTTTCACTCATCCAACCTCCGAGTAAAATCTTATTGGTAGCCCAAGATTCAGCCTCATCGGAAAAAGCGTGGAGGGAAAGACGCATAACTGTAACACATTTTCGTCGCAAAGGCTAACGATTCCGAAGTGAACTGTCCCATAAATCTAGGGCCTCTGATTGATACATGGCGGTGGGTTGACGCCCATTCCGTAATTTAGTGCCTCCGCTCCACCCCCCAGACTTACAGATACCAAGACTTTTGTTTTGCATTAATTCCTTTTAGCCTCGTATCGGGGGTTCAGTTTCGCGTTCGCTTGATCCTGATGACTCGATAAGCGCCCCAGTGGAATTTTGAGGAATTTGTTTTTTGCTTGGCAAAATCGAATTTGTGAGTTTCTTTCTGAGAAAATTGTGGTTAAATTTAATGTAATGTGAGATGATTAGGATATTAGGATTTTCCCCACGAATTATATTGTTTGTATGGTTCGTTTTTCTTATTATTTTTTTTAGTAAATACATGTTTTATGATGCGTTATCTAAATAAGTACAGTGAATTAATATACACATAAAAATCAATGTTTCATGATATGAGTATAAATAAAAAAAAATGGTTCTCAGTAAAGTCAGTTTACGGACGATAATTTTACGTGATAGCGTCATAAGAAAACACTGATGAAAAATTGCATACTTTAATGAATTGAATTGAATTATTATCACTGAATTATCATTATTTTGTATAATACAAAGGAGTTAATTTTTTTTTCGATAAATTAACATTAAGTTGTTGTAATAAACAATGGAAACCACATTAACTTTTCACTTCATGAAGTGGAAGAGAGATAGATGCGCCACAAGTCGAACGCTTAGGCCGATCGTGGCTCTCTATAGCTCTCGCGCTCTCGCTTGCACGCTTGCTCAGGTGGAACGTTACACTTTTTCGTGTGTGCAGCCGGCGTTCATCGATTTATAAGACGTTATCACGTCGAAAAATATTAGTGATAATCACATAAATTATTCTGCCTTCTTTAACACGAGGTTAAAATAATAACGGAACAAATCAGAACCTCCTCAGTGCCTCCAAGTGATTTTACCAAGAAAATCGGTATACAAGCTACTCGAACACTACGTTTGAATACCCTTGATATATATAAATATATTTATCCTTGAATATTTATCAATGATATCTACCATTAACTAACTTTCGAAATATACAGATGAAATCTCGTACTTACTTATATTTTGTAAAAAACGACAGATGGATCATTTTGTTTCCACGAAAACATTTGATTGATGGAACTTGATGTCTCGAACTCTCCACAGGCGTACTTTACTTAAAAATTAATAAAAATAGGCAAAGAATATGATAAATCATTTTTTCTCATTTGAATTTTGTTCCTATGAAATATATGAAACTTATGAAATATATACCTAGATTTTAGGAGTACTGAATTTAAAGTTACAGTTACAGAGTTCTTATAACAATTAACCACATTAATCGACTTTAATGTAAATACATATCGCATATTTTTAATAAAGAAATGAAAAATAATTTGTTGTTACATACAGATATATTATTTTAATAGAAAAATACAAGCAAAAATCGACTCGGGTCACAAGTGAATTCTCAGGCGGGGATTCCCGCTTGAGAATTCACTTGTGACCCGAGTCGATTTTTTCTTGTATTTTTCTATTATAATAAATTATCTTATAAGATCACATTGAAAATGCATAAAATATATAAAAATAATAATAATTATATATATATATAGCTTAAAGAAATATATATTTCAAGTCAATAATTGATGACGAGAAACTTTCATTAAAAAAGCATGTGTGCAATTCACACGTGGTAGAAGTGAAACCTTCAAAAATTTTGGTTTCAAAATAATGAGACGAATGTAAAATTTCAGGAAGAGGATAATTGTAGGTTTTAGTAATGATCATAGTGATACAAAGTTATATAATTATTTTACATTTTATTCGTATATATTACATAGATTTATTCAGACTCAGAGCTAACATTGCCGATAAAAGATACAAGAGGCTTATGGTAACTAGAGTACATACCACGAACTTAAGAGACACTGTATAATGCTTCCTATTATATTTTCTCCAACGTAAAATCTTATGAATTTATGTCTGTCTCTTTTTACTGTCACTATTTCGTTTCATCGACTTTCAAATCACAACGATGCTAAAGAAGTTTTCACTTCATAAACGCTACAATAAGGAATGCTACATATAGGTGGTCTTATCGTTTAGAGAGATCTCTACCAAACAACGTTTGCATGGAGAGAAAGAATGGTGTTGTGCAAAAAAGAGCATTTAAAAAGTAAATTTCATTATTTAATATAAAAAGCAAAATTCTTGAACCCTGATAAGAACTATGAATTTAAACATATAATCCTTACTAATATTATAAATCCGAAAGTGAGTTTGTTTGTTTGTTTGTTTGTTTGTTCCGCTTTCACGCCGTAACTACTGAAACGATTGCTTTGAAATTTTACAGACGTAAAGATAAAAGTCCGGATTAAATAATAGGGTACTTTTTATCCTGGAAAAAATTGACATTTCCGAGGAAAAACAAAAATATTGTTTGCTTGATGGATGGATTGTAGCTGGCGCTGTGTGTCGTTTAAAACAAGGTAAAATATTGCTAACGAATATAAATATGTAAATTAAGAAGCTAAATGTTACGAAAATGAATCCTCGAAAATGAGGAATTCTCGAGGGATGACGTACAATTTGTTTTATCGTCTAAATTGTTTTTTTTACATCTACTTATCCTGAAATCACTAAAGTCAACGAATTACTAATTGGTATAAGTAATAGTTACGTTATTTAGTTCTTGAGGTATGCGATAGATGGCGCTGGGTGTTATTTAAAACATGGTAACGATTTTTTTTAAAATACGTAAGAAGTGGAATGATAGCTTACGTTATTTAGTTCTAGAAGTATGCGAAAGATGGCGCTGGGTGTTTTTTAAAACGTGGTAACGAAGTGTTTTTTTAAGATACGTAAGAAGTGGAATGAATTATATGAATTTTGTATCCAGCGTTACATCGCGCTTCTTAGATTTTTCCGTGGGAATGAGAACTTTTCTATAGTGCTTTATACCGCAATATAACCGAATTCCACGCGGGCGAAGCCGCGGGCAGAAAGCTAGTAAGTAATAATCCTAGGAAACCAAGATAAAACCATATAAATGATTATATTTTTTATACTAGCTGACCAGGCCACGCATTTGAAATTTAAAAATTAAAAATATTTTAATATAATTTGCAATATTGTTTTTATTTTAAATAAAAATGAAATCTATCCTATGTCCTAAGTTGAAACAAATCCAGCAAAATTAAAAAAAATCATCAAAATCGGTTGAGTAGTTTCGGAGTTTATCTCAGACAAAAGTTGTAACAGGGAATTTTTAAATGTATAGAAAACAAATTATACTTATAATTATCATTACCCTGTTAATCAATACGTATGGTGTAAAAGAACTCAGACCTGAAGATAATAAAATGTTTTTGATTAAAGTTAAAGTCTATGTATCATATATTATTTCTTTGAAAATAATGATTCTTAGGGTAATATAAACTAACCGAACGGCATTACTGCTAAAGAATTAAATGTTTTTGGATATTCATCATTATCGCAGTGAACCATTCAGTTAGAAAATGTGCTGCAAACTACTGAATAGTCCCTTTGAAACGGATACAAAACGTACAAGAAAGTTTTAGGGGGTTTATATTAAAACATATTTTATAGAAACTAGCTAAACCAGCCACGCGTTGCTGGTATAACCCGGCCACGCGTTGCTGGTATGGTAACAAACAAACACACACCCACAAAGTATTGTCTAATATTATTAGAAACCGAAAAATGGAGGACTTTTAAAATTAAAATAAATGTATGTATCTTTTGCAAATTTATATGCATCGAAGACCTCCGTGTCCGTGCATACCGGTATGGTTATATCACTCCGAGGTCCCAGGTTCGATACCTGGCTGGATCAATGTGGAAAAAGAACTTTTATATATTGGCCCGCGTCTGGGTGTTGTGGTACCTTCGTTGTTTCTGAATTCCATGACACAAGTGCTTTAGTTACTTAACTTGGGTTCAGAACAGTGTTTGTGATCTTATATTTATTTATCATTCGATCTAAGGAATAGGTTAGGTCTAAAAAAATATGTTATACCTTATAGTGTGATAAAAATCCTACACTTCTCTCACGAGTTTTAGCTTTACATAATTAAAAAGGAAAAAAGAAACACTAAACACGCCTGTACAAAGCCAGGTCCGGCTTCAGTACCGGCAAAAACAAAATGCGCTCCTAATTTCGCCACACAGGGCCGGATAAAGGCTTTCTTGAATGCTAATCTTAAACAAAAGCTTTATTACCAACTGCCGCGGGGTGTGGGACGGACTCTGCTATTGTTTGTTTTAATTTTTTTGCGTCGCGAAACCGCTGTCTACTGTCTGTTTCGTAGTTTAAGGAAGTGTATATACAGAGTGTTTTTATTTAAAACCTTATGGATAAATTATTTTAATAATAAAATATTAGAAAAAATCGACTCAGCTCACAAGTGAATTCTTAGGCGTAAATCGAACACGCAACCTTTGGAAGTTGGGTCCAATACTCTCCCAATTGAGCTACCGAGCCTTGTGAACACTCGTCGAAATTTTCTCCTACTTTTCTAATTTTACGCTATAGGCCAGTCTACATAGTGTCTCATCACTGAGAGAAACATCCGCATTAATTCGAATGAATCATTTTTACAAATGTTTGGGCAATCGATAAAAATGAAACAGGAATTCAGTTTCATAATTTTGTATATATTTTTTGCATTTTTTCAAGTTAAATAGATAAAGATATTTAAATAGAGAAATACTAGAAAAAAATGGACTCAGCTCACAAGTGAATTCTCAAGCGAGATTGAACCCACAACCTTTGGAAGTCCGGTCCAATGCTCTTCTGCCCTTCCTTCCAAATTTGGTGATTTGGACTTTTATTTACGTATTTACTTTAAATGCAAAAAACGTAACGTCCTTTTAATTACACACATATCATACACATATTTTTTGTTTTTATTTTAATTAGGATGTGTATTTTAAAAGATTTTTTGCCGATGTTAACGCATATATGTATATAAAATAATATATATATTGAGATTTTATGATTTCTTCATTGATGCGAAATAAAAACCGAGAGGAGACATATTATTGTCATTCATAATTTACTAGCTTTCCGCCCGCGGCTTCGCCCGCGTGGAATTCGGTTATATTGTGGTATAAAGCACAACTATAAGAAAACTTCTCATTCCCACGGAAAAATCTAAGAAACGCGATGTAACGCTGGATACAAAATTCATATAATTCATACCACTTCTTACGTATCTTAAAAAAACACTTCGTTACCACGTTTTAAAAAACACCCAGCGCTATCTTTCGCATACTTCTAGAACCAAATAACGTAAGCTATCATTCCACTTCTTACTTATTTTAAAAAACATCGTTACCATGTTTTAAAAAACACCCAGCGCCATCTATCGCATACCTCAAGAACTAAATAACGTAACTATTACTTATACCAATTAGTAATTCGTTGACTTTAGTGATTTCAGAATAAGTAGATGTAAAAAAAACAATTTAGACGATAAAACAAATTGTACGTAATCCCTCGAGAATTCCTCATTTTCGAGGATTCATTTTCGTATCATTTAGCTTCAAAATTTACATGTTCATATTCGTTTGCAACATATAAGTAGACGTAAAAAAAAACAATTTAGACGATAAAACAAATTGTACGTCATCCCTCGGGAATTCCTCATTTTCGGGGATTCATTATCGTATCATTTAGCTTCTTAATTTACATATTTATATTCGTTTGCAATATTTTACCTTGTTTTAAACGACACACAGCGCCATCTACAATCCATCCATCAAGCAAACAATATTTTTGTTTTTCCTCGGGAATGTCAATTTTTTCCAGGATAAAAAGTACCCTATTATTTAATCCGGACTTTTATCTTTACGTCTGCAAAATTTCAAAGCAATCGGTTCAGTAGTTACGGCGTGAAAGCGGAACAAACAAACAAACAAACAAACAAAAAAACTCAACTAAATTTGGCCAGCACTAGCACTTTCGGATTTATAATATTAGTAAGGATAATCGTGGGAATTTACTCATATTTCTATAAATGTTCTATGTACCATATATGTATGTCTATCCATTGCCCTAGTATCCATAACACAAACCTTACAGTGCTTACTTTGGGGTAGGCAAATTGGTGTGAATGTAAGAAATATTACTATTATTATTATATATAAACTATCGAACATAACAGCTGGGTAAATATTTCTAGAAGAACATAACTATACGTCTTACCTAAAAGGAAAAACAACATTTAAAGTTAATATTCCGCAAAAACATTCATCGGTCTTTTAATAATAACAAATCGAAAATCATTATTTTTATTGTCGCTTACTATTTTAAACATACTATTTTACCGTTCAATACGAAACATTGCTGCATTGACACTGCGCAAATCCAAATTGAATGAAGGGTGGTGAGCTTCATTTCCATATATTTACAAAAAATGTGTATAATTCATTGTTATTATTAAGGAATGTTTCACACAAATTAGCCTAGCCCGAAGGCACTATAAGGTTTGTGTTATAAGTACTAGGGTAACAGATAGACATATATATTAAGAGACTGATCAAATAATCAAACTTAAGTTAAAATTAATACCTATAAAAAAGGCATACAATGTAAAAAATATAATAATTAAAGTACACCCTGTATATGATGCTGCAAATGAAACAAACTATTTGGAGCTGCAACAATTAGCAGCGACGCGCCTACTGCAGTGTTTTGTCAACTTATTACAACTTTCAACTGCGATTTTAATTAATTTTCTAACCAAATACTTTTAATTAATTTAAACTTTTAATACACACTGTAAAAATAAAGAAAATATACAATACAATACAATACAATACAAAAACACTTTATTGATTACACCACAAAACAGAAAAATACACAAACACAGATAATTGCTTAAATCTAACGTGTAACAATCGGCGGCCTTATCGCTAAAAGCGATCTCTTCCAGACAACCTTAGGATGGAGAGGATAATAAGGAAGCTAGAGCTATGGCGGTGTAACTTAAAAAGGAAATAATTAAGGTGATATACTACATAATATTGAAAACAATAACGAACGAACAAAACTTAAATATAAATAAACGTGCATAAAAATATATACTTACTATAAATATAAATGATGATATATATTCATTGTATAATATACATACATAAACAGTAAACATATCAATAAACATAATTGTCTAGTTGATAGGGAGCAGTTACCCAGCTATTGTGAGAGATAGTGAGTCTTAACTAAATATATATAATATATAAACATGATTTTCATTATCATCAACGATTTGTTATATAAAAAAAACATTATAATAAGAAACAATGCAACTGTTTAAAGACGGCCTCCATGGTAGAGTGACTCGCATACAGGTTTTCATAGTAATGCCATTCCGAGGTCCTGGATTCGATTCCCGAGCCAAATCAATGTAGAAAATGAACTTTTCTTTATTTGCTCGCATCTGGTTGGTGTGGGATAGTGTATCTGTGCGAGTACTCTGTCTATTAATCTAACGACACCTTAGCAGAATTGTGGAATTTTCTCAAGTTTTTCTTTAGCTGACAGCTAAGCTTTTCGTGGTTCTATAGAAAACAAATAGCTACGTATTCGTTATATATTTTGTTATTTAAGATTTTTATATCTTTATGACATTTCTATTTTCAGATTAACTGTTATAGATATATTGTTTTTAGCTTTCAAGGTCACTAACATTATAGTAATATAAGTTATTTACGGGATTGTTTCCATGTACCTTGTTTTTAGCGAGTTTCCGATATTTCGATTTTTTTTGTATAATAAAACAAAACTTCTTTAATTATTATGGAATTTTGATAAATATAAACCAGTCTACTCAAAAAGTTTTCAAAGTCAAAGGGCATCATTGGGCCTTATTTTTATTCATTTATTAATTTAATTATTTATAATTGCGTTACATGCGATATTGATAGCAGTCTAAATACATTGTTCCTAGGCTCTAAACAATCGCATGTACCTTGATAGGCACAGCAACAAGGAAGAGAGAGGGGCAGACATTTGTTAAAATTTATCTTTAAAATATTCGTCGACTGAGTAGTAGCATTTTGTGATAAGGAGCTTTTTTAAAGTATTTGTAAATTTATTTATATTGGTTTCAGCTTTTAAATATTCTGGTAATTTGTTAAAGACTTTTATAGACATTGAATATGGTCCGGAACTATGTAGTTTTAATTTAGAAGTTATTTGCACAATATTATTCTTGTATCGCGAATTGTAACATCGAGGGGCGTCTCCTACCTTCACATACAAGTATGTTTGCTTTTTCATAAATTTACATATTTCTAATATGTAGATGCCAGGCAAGGTTAAAATATTGAGGTTTCGGAAGTGCGGCTTACAGCATTTTTTTTTGTTTTATATTTGTAATTATTCTAATACATTTTTTTTGTAATATTAATAGATTATGGGCATCCACACTGTTACCCCATAGTATTACCCCGTAGCTTAACCACGCGTGGCATGGGCGTAGTAAGCTGTGATTGCTGTGCTTAAATTCGTTGACTTTTTTAATTCTCTTAAAACGTATATAAATTGCGATAATTTTGTCTTTATTTTTTGTACATGGGATTTCCAATCAATGTTTGAATCTATATTTATACCTAATAGAGAGAAATTGGGGACGCTTTCTAGTTTTGTTCGATTAAATTCAAGATTTATTATTAGATCAGATTTTTGTCGCGGCTTAAATTGCATTATTTTTGTTTTATTAAAATTAATTTCCAAATTGTGATCATTTAACCATTCCTTAATTGTATTTATAAGATTTATAATTTTTTTATTTAAGTTTGTGCTGTCATTGCATGAAAATAAAAGGGAGAAATCGTCAGCAAACATTATACAAGTCTCATTTAAAACTTTTGGATGGTCGTTTATATATATTAGGAACAGGGCACATCCAAGAACGCTACCTTGGGGGATGGAGTCCTTCACATCTTGCGCCTGCGACCTAATAGATTTGATTTCGCGTGAATTTTTGTCAATGCTTTAGATTTGGACGTATTGTGACCGGTTGCTAAGGAATGAAGTAAACCACTTATGTGCTACGCCACGTACACCTATATCATGGAGTTTTTTCAATAGAATATTGAATTTAACTTTTTCATAAGCCTTCGTCATATCGAACAAAATTCCTATTGCATATCTCCTGTCATTAATTATGCTCAATACTTCTTTGATGTATTGGAATGTTGCTAAAATTGTAGAACGATTCCTTCTAAAACCGTATTGAGCGTTATCAAAAACATTAAATTTCTCACAAAAGGATTGTAGTCGCTTGAACATTGCCCGCTCGAACACCTTAGAAAGAACCGATAAAAGCGCTATAGGGCGATAATTATTTATGTCAGTCTTGATATTACTTTTATTTCTTTTATGGATTGGCTTTATAATCGCTACTTTTAATCTATCCGGAAAAGTACCTTCAACAAAAGACTGGTTTATAATAAATGTTAGTGGAGGAACTAATTCTGCAGCACACGTTTTTATTAGTGTGGACGGTAGCTCATCGATGCCAGAACTAGATTTCGACTTAAGGTTTCGCACCAGGGACATTACCTCCCGTTCGTCGACTGGGCTCAAGTAAATCGAGTTGACCTTTTTCGAAAATGATGACGAAATCGTGGTTAACATCAATACTATGCGTTACCATTCAATGATTACCTATTATATTTTACCCCAACTCTATGGAATTGACTTGAATTATGTCTATTTTCAACAAGACGGTGCAACTTGCTACACTATGCGAGAATATATCGACAAATTGAAGTTTTGTTTGAAAAAGAAATAGCAAAGTGCGTTGATAAGCCAGCCACTATTCAAGACCTGAAAAACAACACTATTGCCGAGATAAATGCCATAGAGTCTTTTTTGGAAGATGTCATCGAAAATTTTGATCATCGGATCGACATAGGAGTATATAAAACTAATCGTGGTTAACATTTGAGCGATATCATTTTCCACACATATATGGCATAGATGAACCTTCAAAATAAAATATCCAACTTGATTCAAGAATAAATATCTATAGTTTTAATTTGCGCTTGTTTTCTTGCGCCTCATTTGGTTAAACCATTAGCATCTTCTTCACTAATGCAATCTATGGCAATCAATGCAAATTCTTCAGTAGAAAAATTAAACATATTGAGCTTAAATTTGGCCAGCACTAGCACGTCTATCCTTTAAAACCGTCACTGTACTGTTTTAAAACCACGTTCACGTTATGAAAGAATCACGACACATCTTCGTTTCGTCCGTGATATTATTTTTACGAGCTAATGAGGGATTCTAAAAAGACATTTAAAACAAAGCTAAAATGGTGTCAAAGTAACCAGAACAAAATCAAAATAGATATTTTGGCCCAAAGTCATAGTAAAAAGGATTTTAAAAATTTCTGGGTAAATACTATAAGTTACAGTGTAAACATGGCCTTCCTGTGACTGTGGGGGAGAGCGGGATGGGGAGGGTATAGCTAATCTCTTTTTAAATCAATTTAAAGTACAGGCATCACAAAATGTAAGAACTACGATGTCCTATATTGGGGTCAGAGCGTCTGGTCGGAGTATAAGCTTTACCCCTAAAGAAATTAAAATGGTTATCGAGGGTATGGTGAAAGGCAAATCTGCCGGGCACGACGGCCTCAGTGTGGAGCACCTACAAAATGCAGGGAAACACCTCCCTAGGGTCTTGGCGATGTTTTTCACGCTGTGCCTTCGTCACTCCCACCTGCCTGCGAATCTTATGCGGACCGTAGTAGCTCCAATAATAAAAAATAAGACTGGTGATGCATCTGATGTCACGAACTACAGGCCTATACCATTGGCGACAATTATTGCCAAAGTGCTGGATAGCCTGCTTGAGATTTGATTGATCTAGAGACCCATATTCAACTGCACGATGCCTAGTGCCTTAGTAGTAGATGTTTTAGAGCTGGGCTATCTACTGAAAGCGCTATTCTCTCCCTCCAACAGACTGTGCAGTACTATGTAGATCGTAGAACACCGGTATTGGTATGCTACTTTGATTTATCTAAGGCTTTTGATCTTGTTAATTATGAGACCTTGTGGCAAAAGATGAGAGTCGACACAAATGTTCCGTGAGATCGTGGGTCTCCTTGAACATTGGTAAAGACACCAGATTAATGTTTTGAGATGGGCGGGAACACTTTCAGAAGAGTATGGGCTGGAATGCGGCGTTAGACAAGGGGGAATCACCTCCCCGCGCCTTTTTAACCTATACATAAATAAACTGTTTGTTGAGCTCAACGGTACCAATGTCGGATGTCATATAGATGGAGTTTGTATTAACAACATCAGTTATGCAGATGACATGGTGCTGCTGTGCTCAACGGTCGGTAGACTTAGAAAGTTGCTCAATATATGTGAGAGGTATGCTGCGGCCCATGGACTCAGATATAATGTCAGTAAGAGTGAGCTAATGATATTCAAAGCAGGTACCAATCGTTATTCTAACGTTCCACCAGTAACATTGTCTGGTTCTCCTCTTAAAAATGTGGAAAAATTCAATTATCTAGCTCACTGGGTCACAGCAGACCTCAAGGACAATGCCGATATCGAGAGGGAACGAAGGGCGCTGTCTGTTCGCTGTAACATGCTTGCCCATAGATTTGCACGATGTACAAACGAAGTAAAAGCAACGCTTTTTAGAACATACTGCCAAACTTTCTACACGTGCAGTCTGTGGTCTGGATACACGCAGGGAACGTACAGCGCACTTCGTGTCCAGTACAATAATGGATTCAGGGTGCTGTTCGGATTATCACGGTCATTCAGTGCCTCCGGTATGTTTGCATCTTCACGAATAAACAATTTTTACGCGATGATGCGAACACGCTGCGCCTCTATGCTCTCGAGACTGAGTTCTAGCTCGAACAGCATCCTGTCTACCACAGCTGCCAGATGGGACAGCTTGATACTGCGCCGCTGCACAGGTTTGCATGTGGCCTCTTAATAGTTTTATTGTAGTTCCTTGTATTATTTTTACTAACACTAGCATTTCAAGTTTATAATTGTAACTAACAAATGATATGGACCTGTTCCGAAATAAACAAAATAAAAAAAATATTATTATTAATTACCCGTTACGTATGCTGAGACCTTATAATGTTTTTTTCCAAATAACCCTGATTATTTTCTATTTCTTTCATGTTTTTTGCTATGCAAAAAAAATGTCCGTGTCACACGAAAACTGTGACATGCCAGTAGATTGGGCTCGCCGTCTGTTCATCACGCAAACAATAGTTTTGCTGTTCTTATACACTGGAACAATGCAAGTTGCCGCGAGTGGGAAATTAGCGATCATGTCTGGATATGTTTGGACTGGAATCAAGACTGCAAGCTCGAAAAAAACAATATCCAATTTAATTTATAGATAATATAAAAGATAATATGAACAATTGAGCATGTTATGAAGTAAAATGCAGAAAACATAAAGAACTGTTTTATATCTTTTTATTTACCGGCCTTGAGAAATAAATTTTTGTTCTAAAATTATTCAATTCATATTTTTACTAAATTTACTAGCTTGGTTGTTTTTATTTTAGCCTATAAGGATTATTCTTTTAATAAAACCCATTTATTACAGTTTTTTTATCACACAAAAATAGCTTTTCTTTAGACTTAACCCTAATATTTTAAGCTTTTTTATAAACTGCTAGAAGCGCAGGTCCAAAATAAAACATTTATTTTCTGACAATTTTTATACAGGATAGATCCCATGAATTTATACTTTTATCTGAATAACAAATTATAACACTTTTTATTTATTAAAGTAAACTATAATTAATTTTTAAAAGTTCATAAAAAGCAATGAAAATTCAAGTGTATAATGATCTTTATTAAAACGAATTCCTCAAAGATTCAAATCTCCTTTCACACAAAGCAAAGCAATTCACTACCAAACCAACTAGCCGAATAGCGGCAAAACCTACGCCCGGTCAACTAATACATAAACTCTCAAAGACTATCAAAACGCAAATATCTCATAGGTGATATCTGTCTCCGCAAATGCACCCAGTCTGAAGCTTCTAATATTTCTAGCGGCCATCTTGATTACAAATGCGGAGTTGCCGCCAAAACGATTCAAGCCATACGTATTGGATAGGGAATAGATTTGAAAATGGAACGGTGTAGAGTTGGGCTATTTGAAAATGTAAAATGGCGCGTAAGTGCGGAGATAGCGTTTACGAAGCGCGCTGCGGCCGCGGCTTGGCTGAAATATGCAGAGATGGTATTGAGGGCGACCTTTACAAAGGAGCGGTGTAAGACAGTCCGTGTGGACGCACCCCGTGCATTCAGGTGGACTGCAGGGCTCCATTGACTCACGACGATAAGATATAAAAACTTTTTTTTGACGGTCGAGCTGTGACCATAGGACACTACGGTTCTTCTTGTCGTCCTTGACTGTTTTTAATTAGATTTTATTATAGGTTTTCCTTCTTTAGTTATTTAATATGTGTAGATGTACATTTATAATGTACATATCACTATTTTAGAGGAGTTTATTTAAATATATTTATTATATCAGTAGGTCGTCAGTCATTAAGGCTCTGCTAGAATATTAGCGCTGCTGCGGCGGATCGCTGTTCGCAGCGACCTTTGCTGAAGCAGGGCCCTGGTTTAATTTTTTTGGTTTTATTTTTTTTATTTTGTTGTTGTTTGTTATTATTTTATATCTACCTTCGATCAATAAATTCTTACTTTTTTCTTTCTTAGTTAACGTTCAACGTTGGTGGAACGATATTAGCCCATAGGGAAAGCGAAAGGTTCGAATCCCATCTGAGGGCTCGGAAGCGTGATTGATTTTTACAGCCGTATTTTATCTTATACAAATACGGCATTGTAAATGAAATCAAGAAAAATAAATACAACAAACAGGTTTATACAGAAATTTTATTGCGTTGCCAACACTGATTAGATACTTTTCTAATAAATACTTACGTGTGAGTTTGGTAAGGGTATAGCAACATACATAAAATTAATTTAGAATTATAATAATTCGTATTATAACACATAATGAATCTCGATAACGTGATCGATATCATATCGTGGTTGTTTTTACAGACGTATTTTAGATCTAATAGAAATATGGCTTCATGAATAGTAACAATAAAAGTAAATAGACCAAGATATTTTTTAAGAGAGTATAACAACGAAAGAACGTTCACCTCTCGATATCTTTATAAATGCCGTGTATCAATGGACACAATTTTACATACAGACAGTTTTCAAAAGCTCTCCTCTGGGAGGGACGTGTGTCCTCACAAAGTGACCGCCATTAAACATGCATTGGTGCCTAAGTAAGGTGTTAAGTCCTCTTTGACTCGTCTGCTTGGTGTCAGCATCGTGCACCAGCTAGTTTTAGAGAATTTCGCTTATAAATAAACTGGGCATCGTAAACTGGAATGTCTGTATATACTTTGAGATTTGCTGTCTTCTTATTACTTGTTTGATGTGGTGAGCACAGTACCTTTATTCATAACCTGTTTTTACCCTCGGCTTCGCTCGCGTTAATGTAGACTACCGATTAAAAGTTATATTTCTATCCCTCGGTTACAGTAATTTTTTTCTGGATAAAGGGTACCATATGTACTTTTCTGTACCCCTGGCAAAGTGTATGCATAATTCTATGATGATCGGTTGAGTACTTAATATTATCATTTGTACGGAAAACACTATACAAACCCTTCTTTTGATTGATATTAAGATATTTAATGCCATTTCGCTACCACTAATGCCATCTAGTGATTGCTGATTGATTTAAAAACAATTATCCTGCGTGATAATTCTGTTTGAAAAAGTTTTGATCACTTTGGATTATAAGGTAATTATGTTAATGTGTAATTTGATTATTGTTATACTAATCTGAATATTTCATGGCTAGAGTGATAATATTAAACTGTAAGTCTCTCTAATGATTATAAAGTACACTAGCGCCACGATTACTCTATGTGTGTGTGCGTCAAATAAAATGAATGTTTAATGTTTACATTATGTGTTTTAGTTTTCACATTGATCATCAAAACAACAAAATATAACAATAATATAGATAAAGGATGTCGAATATACGAATTCCTGGCGTATGACAAGGCGGAAAAACATTTAATTTAAATTCCCTCCAAAGAAAATTGTTTACACAAACTTTCTCCTAATTTTAAAACTGAAAACAAATAATTAAAATTAAGTGTTTCTTTTTAATTTTTCGTGTGATTATCTATCAAATGTTCAGGCACAATCTAAAAATGTTATAGTAGAACTTAGTGTAACGTTCGCAAGTAAGAAAGGCTTTTGTTTTAATCGTTTATGAATACATATTATAATAGAATCGTTGCTACTTTTGCATTTTTGAATACTTTATGTTTTATAGTAAATGGTCTACCCATTTACGCTTGACCACTTGCCTTTTGGTAAGCGACTATGCGATCTGGGATGGGACGCGTTTGCCTAGAAGATACCTATTTATTCATGACTCGAAGATCTTACATCGTATTTGTCAGGAAACACAGGCAAAGAGCTCCACTCCTTAACGGTACATATCACAAAATTGGAACCAAAAGTCTTAGTGTGACTTCGAAATTTCGGCGGTAACATGCGCCATCGTCACAATAGAAGACCCAAGAAACCCGTCGACCGACGAAGTTCTTCTGGCGACTAATAATACTAGAGGCAGTCGCCATACTCCTCCAGTAAATAACAAAATGGGCACCAGATTTTTCTTTATTTAGAATGGATTCGCTCTTGATCCTAATCAAGCCCGGGGGCCAAGACAGGATCCACGATGGAACGAGCTAACCCAGAAGGTGTCTATTTAACCTAGCTTTGAATATGGACGGGATATAAGTTCTCGGAAAAACAGACGCAGGGAGGGACAACTCCATTGCTTCCAGAGTTACTACATCCAGAGTTTTCCAAATTATGGTCTTCTACTGCGATCTTCAACCCGCCTGCCAAGCCATATTGCTAAATTCCCCGGAGGAGACATCAGCCCAGCAGTGGACGTCTTTAAGCTGTGATAATAATTAAATATTAGAAAACATCACATACATGTTATCGAATTCAGAAACAACGACGGTACCACAACGCCCAGACCCAAACCAATATAAAAAAGATCATCTTCTACATTGACCTGGCTGGGGATCGAACACAGGACAAGCCGGGTACGAAAACCAATATGCGAGCCCCTCGACCACGGAGTCTGTCGTCAACCGAATATTATGAAAAGCTTTTTAGCAATAATTTAAATTAAATAAGTATGTACCTTTTACTGTTTCTGTAATCAGCTCTTCGGTTGACTGATAGAGAATTCCTAAAGGCATTAAGTTTGTTATTTGTACTGTTTTGTGGAATAAAGTATAAATAAATAAATAAAGGTTAAAAATGCTAAAGTGCTACTATATAAGAACTAGTGCGTTTCAAACATGTTACGTTTCAAACATATTACGTTTCAAACATGTTACGTGGGAAACGCTGTTGTTAAATGTGGTAAAATACGTGAAACTGGTAAACCTCCCGATAACTTTCTATTTTGTTTTCAACAAATTAAATCAATTTAATTCTTTATTTGAAATAACAATTGATAAAACACGTGTATTAAATAGTTGGTGTACAAATATTTATGACAAATGAAATTGTCTTAATTATATCAATGCCATTATGAAATTTGAAAAGTGTCAAATTGTTACATTATTCATCATCATAAGCTTATTAATGTCCATACTGCTGGGGCACAGACCTTTCTTATAGACGGAACAGATAGATTGGTCCATGACCCACAACACTGGCCCAGTGCGCATTGGTGGTTACTAACGACTGCAGATGTAGCCTGGACCAATGGCTTAACGTGCATTTGGAAGCACGGAAATAATCAAGATAATAAGTTTTTGGTCACCCATCCAATTACAGACCATTGCGAAAGTCGCTTAACTTCCACGATCGCAGGCCTAACGCGCTAACCACCTGCGCCACCAAAATCCTCTTACATTGCAACGTGAAATTATTATTTGAAATTTGTTGGAAAAATAAAAAAGAAGTGCATCCCATCTGTACTTTACAATTGCACATGTATGATCTGGTAGAACAAAACAAGACGGGCGATGATTAGGACCACCCCCTACGCCCCCCTCACGATCGATGACGTTTGACCCCTTCACCTGCCCCCGTTCGTCTTGAAGCCGATGCAACTGCACTTAAGGGGATGTTAGTGAAATTAATTTAAAATAAGCAGCTTTTGGCGAAAACGCGTTATATTTTTATTAACGCTTTGACAGTTTATCAGTCACTGTGTCAACTGCGAAGGACACAGTTGCAAGTCAACTTTCAATAAATATATATGAGTTATTTCTATCAATAAAAATTATTTGATATGTAAAGAAGTTATTAAACAAACAAGTGGGAGTCGGACTCGCGCACGAAGGGGTCCGTACAAACTTTTGGTTAAATTAAAAAATCACGTTTGTTGTATGGGAGCCTTTAATATTTATTTTATTTTAATTATATTATTAAAGTAAAATACAACTATTTTGTGAATATTTTTAGTGCCTACCTGTTGCCATTATTGATATTATGGCAAAAAAATCGCGTTAGTTGTATGGGAGCCCCCTTAAATATTTATTTTATTTTGTTTTTAGTATTTGTTGTTAAAGCGGCAACGGAAATACATAATTTGTGAAAATACCTATCGTGGTTCTTGAGATACAGCCTGCTGACAGACAAACGAACGGACATACAGCGAAGTCTAATAGGCGGGATTTTACCCTTTGGTTACGGAACCCTAAAAAGGAAATTTTGCCTCATTATTTCTATATAATAAATTATACTTTTGCAAAATTGTAAATTTCATTATGGGAGATAGGGGAGGGTTGGGCAGTCGGGAGATATGGGCACCCCCCTGTAATTCCAAATCAAATGAAGAATTTATTATTTTCCCATTTTGGTAGTTTAGTTTACCCACTGGCAACACAGTTTATCCATAGAGTATCCGCCATTTTGTTTAGTTGTCAAACACAGAGCGCATTTTCAGTTTAGACGCCGGCAATGTAAATATTTTGTTGTGGTTTCAAGGTAAACAAGTGAAGAACCAGCTTAAGGTATGTGGTTTTTATGTTTTTTTACCATCGTATATTTGCTAACGTGTAATTTTGTCTGAAAGTCACGCTAAAATATCTAACCAAAAATTTTAACGAGAATATTAAGTTGAATTAGTATGCCGAGGGAGCAATGGTCACTTATTCTGAGGGAGGTTTGGGCATGCCCAATGCTCCCGCCTACATTATAATGTATGAATGATGTAGTTTAGTATACGTTACCTTATTTTATTAATACCTTAAAATTATTTTTATTACAGAAAGATGCCGTTTAAATTTAAAAAGGAGGGTACGTGACGCGAAATTCCAAAAGGTATAATATTACGTGCTATGGAAGACGTTTTAAAGGGTGGAAAGATAAAAACAACTGCTGAAAAATATCAAATTCCTAGATCAAACTTGCAACGATATCTGAAACAAGGATATGTCAAGGATTCTTCGTTGAGATTTATAACTTCAATAATACCAAACATGGTAGCACTAAGCTTACATTTGATAAACCTTTATGGGTAATAACTGATCTTAGATAAGTAAAAACGCTACACAAGTTGATTTATTTACTCTTTGTTGATTACTTTTGTTATTAAGATACTATTGGTGATTATATAACTTCTTATGTTTGTATAAGATATAAAATACGTGTGTAAAAAACAACTACGCCTCCGAGCCCTCAGATGGGATTCGAACCCACGACCTTTCGCTATCCGGGCGACTGCTCTGACCGCTGAGCTACCGTCTCGGTAGCGTAAGGTCGTGGGTTCGAATCCCATCTGAGGGCTCGGAGGCGTAGTTGTTTTTTACACACGTATTTTATATCTTATAGAAATATTGCATTGTAAATGCAAAAAATTAAATTAAAAATCTATTTATAGCTAGTTCCATCTTAATCGATTGTTTAATATTTGTAAAAATATTACTTTCGATGTTGAAGGTAGTTAGCGTTCAACATAGGTGGAACGATACTACCTCATAGTAGAAGTTGAAATACGTTTGTAAAATTCGACACGTTTGCCAGCGTCTCGGTAGCTCAGCGGTCAGAGCAGTCGCCCGGATAGCGAAAGGTCGTGGGTTCGAATCCCATCTGAGGGCTCGGAGGCGTAGTTGTTTTTTACACACGTATTTTATATCTTATAGAAATATTGCATTGTGAATGCAAAAAATTAAATTAAAAATCTTCTTATGTTTGGTTTATTTAATTAATATAAAGTGTTTTATATGTCATGCCCAAACCTCCCACAGGGGGTGCCTAAGCCTCCCTACCATGGGGAGCTTTGGGCACATTTAACATGCTTCTGATATCTTGATATAACTTTGAGACTGATTATAATCTGTAGACTAATTGTTGTAAAACATTTAGCCAAATGTTTGGTGTAACTGAAACAGGCAATAAATGTTGATTATCTTTTTAATTTGATATTTAATAATTAATTATGTGAAAAAGTGCCCGTCCCATCCCTCCCTATCTCCCCTACATCTGAAAATATAGATTGTTACTTTGGTTAGATTAGATTTAAATTTAATATAATGTCTAAACCACTTGAAGTATTTTAATTTATTTTACCAACAACAGAGCTGCTGCAGCTTGTGAAGCGGCTGAACAAGCTAAAGCTTGCAAATAAAGGGGTCTAGGCTCCGAATATGATTTTGTCCCATTCTGTGTCCGTGGGGTCCTTTTTTTTTTTTTTTTTTTTTTTTTTTTTTTTTTTTTTTTTTTTTCGTAGAAAATGGCATTAGGCATTCACACCGTGTCGGGAGAACACGGTGGATATGTGGGACTCTCCTCCATGCTCCAGGCTTGGAGGCCTATCCACTAAAACATACACACGCGACCCGCACACAGTGGTGCGGGTCGCGTGGTCCCTTGTCGGACTCGACCGCGGCCCGGACCAGTGTGGGTCCGCGCTCGTGGGCGGACCTCGCCTATGCTCCGTGAGGGACGGAGCAACGGGGTGAACCGTGACGCCCTGAACACCCCGCACGCCTGAGGGCCAAGTGCAATGCGACTGCCGGTCTCCCGCTCCGACAGCCGCTGGCCCCCTTTCGGTGAGGGAAGGAATAAACCACACCCCCCGACCGACCCCGACCCACACAGGACGAGACTCCCGCGCCCACGATGATCACCCAAGAACAAGTTCCCGGGCGCCATCGCAGGCGGCGCGGTTGCCCCGCCCAGTGCAGGCCGGAGGCGGCCGAGGTGTGCTAACGGCCTTCCCCCCCCCCACCTCATCGGAATGCGCGTCCGCGGAAGTCCCCCGGAAACAAAAGTTCCCGGAGGGCTTCCGCGGTCGCCATCCCATCGGACCCCCTCTCGGCCACGCCGGGTGATAACGGAGAAAACTCCGGTATCACCCGTAGTTTCCGAGTGAGGCTCCTACCCTCGGGGAAGCCGTTCCCGAGGGTCCTCCTCAAGCGCATCCCGCTCGCGAGGCATTGTGTCCGTGGGGTCCTAGCGCTATAAGACTTTTTAAGGAAATAGCAAAAAGGTTAGTCGACATCACAGTTGACCGAAGAGCTAGCTGGCAGCTACCTCGGACAAAGTATAGTATAGTCTAGCTATTCAAAGGGGGAACGCTACCAGTATCTTCGGAACCTTGCCTAAAGGGACTCCTTTCAATAATATATTTTAGTTATTATTTTATATTTTTTAAGGTTTTTAGTTTTAGGTTCTTGTTCTAGCATATATATATTTGACAATGATTTATGTAAAATTTTAATTTATCATATAAGATAGCATTCAGTGAAATTTCTTCTTAAATTTGAATATATATATTTTTTGTACAGACATATATATAGACTAGAGACATTGTTATGTAATCACTTGATAATGCTTTAGTTTTATAATATGGATATTAGAAATATAACAACAAAGAATATTACCATATCGGTGATTTTGTAAAAGACAAGAATGCGCGGTTTGATATCCTTGTATATTATTTTGTAATGAGCGATGGAAACAGTATGAAATCCGTTTTGTGTAATAGAAAATTTTCGTATACGTCTTCATAGTATAAAAAAAGTTTACGTAAATATTTAACTATGTAATGTTACAAAAAACAGCTCGTGCCGAGTCCCTTTCGGCTTCTACTCGGTACAAGATCAATTCAACCTTATATATAAAGTAAGGTGTTTACAAAACTATAGCTCTCTACAGTTTAAAACAACCGAGATATGAAGTTTTGACACGAAACATACGCGATTTTCCCATAGTGCGGCGCCTAGTAGGGGTATAGGTTGCGACGAAGAGTCAGGTCGACTGACCACTAAAAGGGTCAGTCGACCTGACTTTGTCAGTTAAAAAAATTATCATATGTAATTAAATTGAAAAAAAAATCAGTGACACTCCAGGAATGCCGACAGAAGTGAAAACTAAACCGATGTCATGCAGTCTTTATAAAGGACAAAATTGGGCCCATTGAACACATTTAATTATATTATATTCTTTGTTTCGGGCATATATTGCGTATTGCATTGTGCCACTCTGTATATTTTAATTAAATTAGTATGTTTCAACCGCCATCATGAGATAGCAAATCTGTTATATAAAGATAAAAATTGACATCAAATTATCTATGATTGTGTTTTCTATCAATAAAAGAAAATTACTTTTTAAATGTAGAAAAGGTTAAGAATCGACGCAGAAAAAATAATAAGCGGGCAATATCTTTAAATTTAGAAATAAAAACTTTTTGGATTTATGTATTTACTTTTTTTTTGTACACATGCCTAAAAAGTTTTCACTTCAAAAATCAAATGCCTCTATGCCTCAAGTCGTCTCCTTAACCAAGGGGTGGGTTGCAATCTGCCACCTTTTGTCCGTCTCAGTCGGCCGTCTTCACGGGCCCGCCCGTGTTTGATCTGCCGTCCGTCCGTTCCTATCAGGTTTATTACCCGTAACTTTTATTAAAGCGCTCTTTGTTTCAAAATAGTCGAGGTTTTTTGCTATTGTCTTTCAGATCGTATTTTAGTATCGTATTTAATAAAGGCAAGCTCAAACGTTAGCTATATTAAAGCCCCTTGATTGATAGCAATCCTGCTTATAAAAGAGTCCAGGTTCAAGATAAGTATAATTGTTAAGTCATTATATTTAGATATTTTTTTTAAATTTGATAAATTTACAAACTGCTATTATTTTTCCCGATTATGACAGACGATTTGCTTTTATCACTTTTTTGTTTATTTAAAAATATAAAAAAATTATATACTCTGTGTATAATTATATACATAATATCTCATATCTAAATATTTGAGGATCTAGAGCGAAAACTTCTTACGATTTGATGAGAAGATATTTTTATAAAATCGGAGATGTCAAGCGTTGACAAATGTATATATTTTACCAATGTCTCGACGGCGTAGTAGTTTCAGAGCGTTCCCGGTAGTGAAAGGTGTGGATTCGTTTCTCGTCTGAGACAGAAAATTTTTTTCATCTTCGCGTTCACACTAATTGAAGCGTAATTTGAGCCTTGCAAATGAAACTAGAAATATTTTTTAAATAACCAAGAATTATATAGATACAAAAAACAACTGCCACTTGTTAGTTTAGCAAAAGCTCGTAAAGTATAAATAGTTTTACAAGACAAGCCGGCTACAGCCGAAGAAGAATCTGTTTGTCCACATCGCTTTACAATCTTTAAATCTTGAAAGATATCATTTATCAATAAGATTCAAAAGTGTAAAAGAATCACTGCTTGTACCGGCGACTCTTAAATTTAAATACACAACTAGAAAAGTTTTTAAAAATGGCCCCCGCCCAACATTCCCTGCTAATATCTCAGCGCAAACAAAGACAAGCTAGTTGGAAAATAAAAATGCATGTCTATTTACTTCTTCAGAGAACTTGAAACTCATTTTCATATTTTCAGCTATCGGACCAGCAAAACAAATCCACAACTCATGGTGTAATAGTTACAGAGTCGTACTGCATTAATGTGCACTTTTGCAGAGTTTCGCTCGACTGGATGCGACTTTAGAACAAGTTCAATATAAATTGCATGACAATCACAAAATGTTGAAAATGTAAGCAAACTTGATTGTCCTGTATTATGTTAATTTCAAAACGGAAATAGGGAGTATTGGAGCTTTGCGTGTAGTAACAAGCAAAACTGTAGCGTGGCGAGTACTTACACACTTGCAGTTGCGCAGCGAGTAATAATACGCTTGCAGTAACGCGGCGAGTAAGAACACTTGAGAAGTAGCGTAACGAGTAGTGACACAGTAGCGTGGCGAGTAGGACCATGTAAGCAGTAGCGCAGTGAGTAGTAACACGCTTGCAGTAGCGCGGCGAGTACGAACACGTACGCAGTAGCGTAGCGAGTAATAACACGCTTGCAGTATCACGGCGAGTAATAACATGCTAGCAGAAGCGCGGTAAGTAAGAAAGCATGAGCAGTAGCGTGGCGAGTAAAAGCACCAGTGCTTTTTTATTTTTTATTATCCAGTATAATAAAGAAATTGTGAATTACCTGTATTTCCGAGTACTTAGAACCCGTCCGTTTTCAAGGTCAGGTTGAATAGGCACCTTCTGGGTTAGCTCGGTCCATCGTGGAACCCATTAAGAGCGAATCCATTAAAAAATGTAAATTAATAAATTTTCAAAGGTACTGTTTTTCAAGTTAAATATATTATATTATAGTCTACTATTAAAACTAGTTTGAAAACATCAGTAAACAAATTTAATTCTAGTATTTAAAAAAAAAATGTTATTTACCTGTCTTTATTAATAAAATAAACTAGTTATGGTTTTTCAATAAATAATAAAATAATTAAAAAACATTTTATTATTGTCATCATATTTGACATATCAACAGAATGGACATTTCTATGATTGAAGATACAGTAAAAAGTACTACTCTTCAGTGGTGAATGCTGATGACTGCAGTTGTAGTAAGAACCAAGATATCATCCGAAGCTCGAGGCAATATTTTTTTGCTAAAGATACAAGATACTCATTGGATGATCGGCCTTTGCATAGATCGTCTAACATTTTTAATTACAAAGAGAAACCCGATTTATCATCCATAACGGTGAATCTAGGAGTCCAAAACTCTCAACCAGCGCTCAAAAGCGTTGGAAGGACGACCCTCTAAAAACTCCTTGATATGCCTTACTATATTCCATGAGCTCCATGAGTTCATACCGCCTTTCTTCCTTCGGGCATCCAGACGCACTGCGGGCTTCCACCCTTTCTTGTTTGCTATTCCTAACTGTCACACCAAGCGCTACTCAACATCTTTTATAATGTGCACAGCAAAGGAGTAGAACTCCCACCCTACGTCTGTATTTCCGAGTACTTATAACCCGTCCGTCTTCAGAGCCAGGGTGAAGCACCTTCTGGGTTAACTCGCTCCATTGTAGATCCTGTCTTGACCCTCAGGCTTGATTGGGATCAAGAACATACCCATTTTAAAAAAAGAAACTAATGTGGTAATTATCACCTTAAGATTTCCTTACCTCTTCGCTGTACTTTTGCTAGTTTTTTTTTTAAATGTGTATTATACTATACATTATATACTATACATTCTTCGTGGGTAGGTGTGTAAAAAAGTCTTCTTTTCTTAAGTGCAATTTTAAATTAATTAAAATAAATAAATAAGAAGATATAACTGCTAAGTTTTAATGAAATATTAATAAGGTGTACACTGTATCTGCCGGTGAGTGTTATCCACATAATTACTCCACTACAACTATATAGTTCACAATCAATCACTTAGTCACTACCTGAAATGGATGCACTAGCAATTCAAGACTCCATTGTTAAGCTTCAAGAGATGTTTACCCAACGCATGGATGCCTATCAGAGTGAGCTTGAAGCAGCGTCGCCATCTACAAGCACCAGTATTTCTAATTTGAAGACTGATTTTGTGGCTTTTCGGTCGTTCATTATGACTGCACTTCAAACTTTGGAGAAACAAGTAAGTGTCATTGCACATCAAATTGACACTATGGAGATGCGGAGTCGACGGAAGATGCTGATGTGTCATGGCCTGCCAGACCTCAAGGATGAAGATACTTCTGCGGTGTTAGCTAAAGCTGTTGTTGAGCGTCTCAAGTTGCCAGGGTTTTCATCAAAGGACATAAGCCGTTGTCATCGAATGGGCCGCACTCCTAGTCTTGATAAACCACGCCCAATTTTATTTAAATGCCGTGACCTCGAGATGCGTGATAGGATCTGGTACGCCAAGACGGCTCTTAAGGGGTCCGGAATAACAATATCAGAGTTCCTGACTAAGTCGAGACATGACATTTTTATGACGGCACGACATAGGTTTGGTGTGAACAAATGTTTCACGCAACAGGGGACCGTCATTGTGATCGGCGCCGACGGAAAGCGTGTGCGCATAGCCTCCACTGCAGAGCTTGAAAAGATCCCCGTGCAAAATGCGAACGCGAAGCCTGTTGCGGCTCGTGAGGCCACAGCCATCCAGTCGAAGCCTAGACGTGCGGCGGTTTCAAGCAAGAAGTAGCGACGGTGGCGGCAACGACTGGCATTGTAATGTCTTGTTTTGTCCTTTTGTGTTGCTTTTATTGGTTTTCAACGTATATTATTATCATATCCATGTTTAATGTTGAGGTTACCCGCTTATAATTTTATTTTTGGTGCACAGAACGCATTTATTTAACCCATGATAGTTCAATTTGTTATCTCAGATTGACATTGACACTTTTGCTTTTTTTTTTATTCATTGTTCATCCATCTGCGTTCCGAATTGCAACAAATGGTGTCGATTCTGAAGCCTTAGTAATGCCTTCTGCTACTTTTTCCTAAATTATTAGTTACACTGTTTTATTATTGTTATTTTGTGTTTGTTATGTTAAGTGATCTAAGGCTGGAGACCTCAACCGGCAGGTGGAGACCATTATTTTTATTTACATTGAACTTTTAAATTTCGTATATTGATTAGTTAGTATATTTATTTAGTACACATATATTATTTTTGTATATATTTTATTTTCGGTTTAATTAATACCTATAGTATATATTTACGATTTTTATGTCAGGTTCAGATGTCAGTAGTGATGATGAACCGTATTTAACTATGTCCTCTGTTGATTGCAGCAGCAGTAACAGCAGTTTTGTCAGTATCCCGTCGCTTTTTGAGTCCCTTGAGGGTGTATTTTCTGATGTTCCGAAGAACTTCAATGTAGTCCACATTAACGCTCAGAGTGTTCCTGCTCATTATACTGATATGTTGGCGTCATTCACACATAAATATCTCCATGCTATTTTAATCTCTGAGTCGTGGTTAAAACCATGCTTGCCTTCTTCCGCTTACGCTCTGCCAGGCTTTCGTCTCATACGAAATGACCGCTTAGGCTCCGGAGGTGGCGGAGTTGCTATTTATCTTCGTGATCACATTCCTTTCACCATTGTTAGCACCTCCACTCAACCACCTCCCTCAAATGCTGGCGAGCATCTGCTGGTGGAAGTCCTTCTCTCGCACACTAAAATCCTTCTCGGAGTATATTATAGTCCATCCATGCGTGTTAATTATTTTGCTTCTCTTGAAAATCTTTTTGACAGTCTTATTCCTTCATACAATCACTCCATTATCATGGGTGACTTCAATACTTGTCTTCTCAAAAATGATCATCGCACCACGTCTTTACAATCCGTCGTTAATTCAGGCAACATGCACATCCTTCCACTTAATGCCACCCATCATTTTCCAAATTCTGTTCCATCTCTTCTTGATCTATTACTAATATCATCGCCCCAGCACGTTGCCAGGCACGGTCAATGCCCAGCCGATGCTTTTTCATATCATGATCTCATCTATTTATCCTATAAAGTTCGTCCTCCAAAAAATAAGCCTAAAATCATTCTTCAGCGCAATTTTAGCGGCATGGATCGCGAAGCATTTCTTTATGACGCACGTAGTATTGACTGGTCTCCTGTCATTAATGCCGATTCAGTGGATACGCAAGTGGAATTATTCAATACCAGCATTAATCATTTATATGACAAGCATGCTCCTTACCGTGCCATTAAATTAAAGCATCTTCCCGCACCTTGGCTCACGGACGAGATAAAAATACTTATGCACAAAAAAGTTCTTGCTAAAAGCAAATACAAACGACGGCCAAATGATCACAATAAGGAGATTTATGTTAAATTTCGCAATCGTTGCAATACAGTGTGTAGAGATGCACTACGTCGCCACATTCACAACTCTGTCGAAAATAGCAACCCAGCTAATGTCTGGAAATTTCTCCGTTCACTCGGGATTGGTAAATCACGTGAAAATAGTATTCCTCAGAGTATTAATATTGATTCTCTTAACCTCCATTTCTCTTCATCATCTGGCATTACTAACGCAGATAAAATTTTTACCTTAAATAAAATCTTTAACTCACCGATACCCGACCACCCTCCCTTTATTTTTGCTCAACTATCAGACTGTGATGTTAAGAAGAGTGTGCTGTCAATCACCTCGAATGCGGTGGGTGTCGACGGTATAAGTCGCAAAATGTTACTACCAATCCTTGACATCATCCTTCCTATTCTCACTTTCCTCTTCAATCGCTCCATTTCTAGTGGAGTTTTTCCTTCAACTTGGAAAGATGCGCAAATCATCCCCTTACCTAAGGTTCGTAATCCTAAGACGCTTACTGAATTTCGTCCCATATCCATTCTTCCCTTTTTATCCAAAGTCCTCGAGCGCCTTATCCACAATCAAATAAGTCAGTTCCTTTCCCGATACAATCTCCTGAATCCTCTTCAATCAGGCTTCCGTCCCGGCCACAGTACAGTTACAACGTTGGTAAAAGTTACTGATGACATTCGTCTTGGAATGGATAATGGCCTCTTAACGGTATTAACATTACTGGACTTCAGCAACGCGTTCAACACTGTCGATTTCGACATACTCCTCGCGTTGCTGCATTCTCTTAACATATCTCCTACTGTGGTTGACTGGTTTCGCAGTTATCTGCATGGGCGCAGGCAGCGTGTTCGCCATGACGAAAGTTACTCTTCATGGTGTAACACTACTGCCGGCGTTCCTCAAGGCGGCGTATTATCTCCTCTTCTCTTTGCTATCTTCATTAATTCTATATCCCGAGACCTTTCTTCGTCCTACCACCTGTATGCAGACGATTTGCAGATTTACTGTCAATTTCCGCTAACAGAACTGTCTGAAGCTATTTCGACCACCAATGCTGACTTACTGAAAATTGTTGAATGGAGTAAACTCTTTGGTCTTTGCGTAAACCCAGTCAAAACCCAAGTCATGATTGTTGGTAGCTCGAGACTACTCTCCCGGATCGATTGGCATTCACTCCCTAACGTGAATTTTGGAGGTGTTGTCATTCCTTACAGTCCAACTGCCAAAAACCTAGGAATAATTATAGACAGTACACTGAGTTGGGGACCGCAACTCCAAGCCATTAGCCGTAAGTTGTATGCATCTGCGTCATCTTTGCGGAGACTACGTAACTTTTTACCGACTGCCACTAAAATTGCGCTCGCACAATCTCTGTTACTCCCTGTCCTTGATTATGCTGACGCCAGTTACCTTGACTTAACGGAGGACCAGCTAAACAAGCTTGAGCGTCTTCAGAATTTTTGTATAAGGTTCATATTTGGCTTGCGTAAATATGATCATGTCTCTCAGTATCGCTATCAGCTCAAGTGGCTTCCTATTCGACTTCGCCGGAACACTCATATACTTTCACTCCTCTACAATATACTGTTTAATCCTACTTACCCTCGTTATCTTAAAGAACGCTTCCATTTCCTTCAGTGTGCAAACTCTTATCTCCTTCGGTCATCAGAAAATCTAAGCCTCCTAACCCCATCACATAGTACTACCTTTTATAACTGTTCTTTTACTGTGCAAGCTATTCGTCTCTGGAATTCACTTCCAGTTGCGATCAGGCGAGCTCAGTCAATAACTAATTTCAAAGATCAAGTTAAAAAGTTCTATCTTTCCCAATAACGGCTAAGCTGCTTGTTTGTAAATTTAGCTTATTGGATATTTGTGTATTTATTATTATTTGTTCTGATTTATGTACTTAGGTATTTATTTAAGTATTTTTTAGATATTGTATTTTTTTTTTTATCGTTATTTGCAAAATCCTCTATATATATTTATATTCTTTTCTTTTGTTGCATCACACCCCTGTCCTTAATAGCTTTATTTCCCTCCACCCAAAGGTTGTCTGGTAGAGATCGCTGTAAGCGATAAGACCGCCTATTGTAGCACCCTTTCGTTCTATATATATTGTGCTTAGCTATTTTTATATCTGTGTGTGTAACAATAAAGTATTTTTCATTCATTTCATTCATTCATTATACTGTCGTATCCAGCGCAAACTGCAATCTGTCGACTATTTACGACAACTGCTTACCGAGTCGCGTCCGTCGGTCTCATAAAATTCTATCGCTCGGATTGTGCAGTTGATCCGTCTGCACCCACACCCCAGAGTGGGGGGAGATCAAAGGTAATTACCGACATCTTTTTACGCTAACTGCGATACAGGAGACGGGGAAATAATAGAAGTAGATGTGCAATTAAGTAATAATATATAAGGTTCTCCTCAAAGTAAGGAATGTAATTCATGTATTCACAATATTTATTTATTACAAACATGGTTGTTAAGATGGTAAGAGTTTGGTATGTACTAACTACTAACTAGCATACAAACAATGATACAATAAAATCAATATAATTATTACTGTTATTTACTGTCACAGAATCAAATCATATTATCTATAACATATGTCAGTTTTTTTTTAATTACATATAAATTAATTATTACATTATATCTATTATTAAAATTACATAAGTTAAATGTCTTTCATTTATTCATTAAATCCTTGTCATAAAAAATTGTTTCAATTGTTTTTTTATAAAATGTAGATCATTAGATTATTAAAAAGGTTGACACACATAGTGAGACAGTTCTTGCATTATTTGCGGTATTCCATTGCAATACAAATCTGTTCCAAATTTAAGTATTACGTCGTTAAATATTACAAGCTCTTTTAAAATAAACTCTTGCTTTACATAATCATACACTTACTTTATATATGTAGAGTAAAGGCAGTTTTATTTACTTACAGGACAATAGGTAAGGAAGTTTACTTGCAAGTCTAATATATGTAATAAATATTATATTGACAATATATATAAATTTGTTATATGTACATATATATGTACTCTAGCTTTACAGTGGTTACTTTGGGCTCTGGCAATTTGGTGTGAATGTAATAAAAAATATTATTAATTTCGGAAACTGAAGTAATTACAGTGTAGAAATCGTCAAATTTAACTGAGGACCTAAAACCAACTGTCCAAAATAATTTTATTCAAATGCACTTAAACTAAGTTGTTTTGAATCGTCCAACATTTTTAGCTACCACCTATTCAGGCCGTCTTTTGACTGACATAACAAATGGGCGCAAGAAATTCGTCAGCTTTAACAGAAGTAACGACATTTACGATATTATACATCGACACCATACATTATCCACAAAAAATTATTCTGTAATCACAATAATAGTAGTGTTATGGTTTAATTAAATCGTTGATTACAACAAAGGCAACAAATATCTGTTTTAAATAAGTATCTTTAAAAATTGTAATAATATACAGTGAATAAACGACAAATTTATGGACAGGCAATAGGTCTATCTGGCCTCAAGTCAGCTTCTGTTGTCCAAACACGAAAACATGTCAAGGATACACTGTTATACTCACAGAACTTAATAACAAGTTTTATATTTTTTTATTTTTTGCAATTTTTCAATGCTATGTCGTGAATTGGGTAACTCAATTGGGAGAGCATTGGACTGGACTGCCAAAGGTTGCGAGTTCGATTCTCACCTGAGAATTCACTTGTGAGCCGAGTCGATTTTTTCGAGTATTTTTTTATTAAAATAATTTATTTGATCGTTGTTTTAATATACAATAATAGGAAAATAGCACAACCAAATTAGGTATTTTGCAATATCACGTCGTACAGCATAACTGTTGCATTATATGACTTGGGACAGAAGCTTCTATGCGTGCCAAATCGAAAACTAAGCTGATCTCATAAGTTCCTTGTGTTTCTGTCGTCGGCCAAATTTCTATATGAGGCAAATCTAAAGCGCAAAAGTATCTGGAACAAATAGGAATTTCAAACTGTTTGTAAATAAAGATATTTTCAACTTAAATGTAATAGTTTTGTATGTCCCAAAATGACTGATAAATGAAATGTTTTGAAGCGTAAACTTCTTTAGCATCGTTGTGATTTGAAAGTCGATGAAATGAAAAAGAGAAAGACACATAAATTCATAAGATTTAAGAAAATGAGATAAGAAGCATTATGTATGTGTGTTAATACGTGTTTGTGTGCTTGAGAGAATAATAGTGGTATTTTGAATACGTGTACGTATTATTTTTGAAGGTTTCACTTCTACCACGTGTGAATTGCACACATTTTTTTAAGTGTATGTTTTTTATAAATTACAATATGTTTTGCATTTTGAAGTGAAAACTTCTTTAGCGGCGTTGTGCACTTTTTGGGATGGGTAAAATATGTTAAACTCGCGTCAGGACACGTGACCTGATCGAAAATTCGTAAGACGGAGTGAGAGTAGACCGCCGGCGCGGAGTAGGAGAGGAAGTAATATCCCCCTCTCTTTCTACCGCGCAGCGAAAATGTATGCCTGCTCCTGATTTTTCGTTTAAGCGGCGCAGGGCGCTTGCGCGAGTGAGCGTGTGTGTTTGTTGACATGTTTGTGTATGATAGCGCAATAAATGAATATTGTATTTTACCACATAAATGATAGTACTTTATACTGATAATTAAAGTAATTCGTGAGAAATTATTCCCAAATATCAAAAATGCACAACGTTAATGTTCATGTTTTCACTTCTGACGGCACTCCCGGAGTACAACTGGTTGTTTTATATATATATATATATATATATATATATATATATATATATATATATATGTTTAGCGTTGGACCAGACCTCCAATGGTTGCATATCGTTTTTTTTTAGTTTTTCTATTAATATAATTTATCTTGTATATTTTTGTTTAAAATAAATATGATAATTCTTGCGAATGTAGAAAGAAATATATTAAGAAACTCAGAGATGAGGTAGAGCAACTTTCATTAATTAAAATAATTAAATTGAAAATGAAAATAATTTTATTTAAATACACTTAAAATAAGTTGTTTTGAATCGTCCAACATGTTTTACTTACATATTCAGGACGTATTTAAAAATGACAAGAAGAACGGGCGCAAGAGACTCGTCAGATTTAACAGAAGTAACGGTTTTTGACGACCGTTTGGTGCAACGGTAGCGATCCTGCTTTTCGCACCGATGGTCCTGGGTTCGAATCCCGGAAGGGGCAGATGTTTTTATGATGAATTCGAGCATTTGTACCTGAGTCATGGATGTTTATATATATTTCTATGAGTATTACATATCTATGTATCATATATGTATGTCTATCCGTTACCCTAGTATCCATAACACAAGCCTTACAGAGCTTACTTTGGGCTTGGCTAATTGGTGTGAATGTTAGAAATATTTATTTATTTATTATTTATTTATTTACAATATTATATACCGTCATCATACATAATTTAGAAAACCACAAAATTGATTTGTTTTGCACACTAAATTCAATTTTTCAGCCCTTTCGCTTACGTAGTCATTTTTGCCACAATGATACAGACAGTAAAAAAATTAGGTTACCGCGTAATGAGTTCGGTAAGAGATGATTTTATATTATATGTTCCGTAATAGCAATTAGTTTAAACACTATTACAGATATCTAAAGAGTTTAGCATAAAAAAACAATCAACTTGTCTCACGTCTCAGGTGGGAAACGAACCCGCATCGCTCCACTATCTGGGCGGGTATTCTTTTAATTTAGCTATCGAACTCTTGACAGACCCGTCGAATTTTACCAAGTATTTCTTAAAGTGCGCCGGCGCCGTTTCTTCATGTTCAAGGTATTAGCACCTACAGGATCGATTGTGATGATTTACAAGTATCGAATAATCGATAAAAAAGGGACAGTTATGTAATAATTCTATTTTTTGTTACGTTGTTTGGTGCAATGGTAGCAATCCTGCCTTACACCTACAGTCCTGAACTCTTTGCCTGAGTCTGTGTTTCCTGATAAATACAATTCAGGGGTCTTCAAGTCACGAGTGAATATATCTTCTAAGCAGACGCGTTACATCCTAAATCGCATCGTCGCTTACCATGAGGCGAGATAGCGGTCAAGCGCGATATTCACGATAAAAAAACAACGTGATTTATACAGATAAGGTAATCATTTTTTCAGGGCTTTCATTATACAATGCCAAGAATAAAGTTCTTCAATTAAATACAAAAGCAACTGCATGAGCCGACCAGCTCAGCTCGTATTGTAGCCTCTGAGCCATGACGCTGATTTTCAGCTAGACTCATTAGAAAAGAAGAGGAGAGAAAGTAGTAATCAAATTTAACGAAAAAAATGCATGCCACTGTTGCGTTTGTGACAAATGTAAATATAACAGAAAAATACACTTGAAATTTTGATTCCTATCTTTACATTAATTTATAAGTGTTTTTGTTGTTACTAATTAGTTTCCCGAAATAAGTTTTTCGTATTTGAATTAAACAAAAACAAATTACTTTCAGAATAAAACACTTTTTTACGGATTTCTGCGCATATTTTATTTTATTTTATATTTAATCCTGACGTTTCGACTCCCTTACAGGAGCCGTGATCACAGGATGACTAAGCTGATGGTTGTCATGTATTTTCTACTACCTTCACAATATTTTAATCGGGCACGTTCCTAATTATTAAATTATTTTATATAAATCAAATTGTTTTATTTTTATTTTTACACATTATTTAATTAATTCTCACTACGATTACATTGTATACTACTGAGTCTACTACCAGTTCGGAAATTGGGAGGGCCTTCCGAGAAGAACTGGCGAAAGAAACTCGGGCAGGGGGACCGACCTCCATCTTACTGTTTAATTATTTGCAAAAAGAGCTAACTACATCATCAGGTCTTGCAGTGTGTGTTTTTGTAGGTATTAATTTATTAATTATGGGGTCCCAAGCAGGTGGAACGCTCCAACCTTCGTCTCTATTGAAATTAGGATGTTTCCTGATTTCAATAGCCTCGCGTAGCATCCTAGGAACAAATCTTTGTTCTCTAGCGAGAATTTGTGGTTTATCGAAACGAATGTAGTGGTTTGGCCCCTCAAAAGCATGCTCACACACTGCAGACAATTACTTTCATTATTAATTTATATATTTAGATAACGGGTTCTTAGCTATTATAAATAAATAGAACATGAATAATTATAAATGGACTGTATCTAATAATAATCTTTATTAACTTTCCTTTCATTACATTCAGTTTGGATTATACACAGTTCCTTCTTATATTCTAGGTGTAATCGTGGTGCAACGTATGTACGTTGAAGATTTTTGAAGTTAGTACCTTAACTGGGAAAAATTGTGCCATTAATACCAGCTCCTTTAGCACTATTTGGACAAAGCAATTGGCAAAATTTATACAGAAAAGCTAAAAAGAATTGACCATTGAAAAATATGGCCTATAAACATATTTTTTACAAAAAGATAAGAAGGCAAGTCGAACTTTCAGGGATCAAATAGAGGATGTCCTGAAAAAAAATCCAGGTGAAAAGTATCCTTAAATGACGAACTATGAAGACGCTGATGACAGTTAAAGAAGCGAGAGATGTATGTCTTCGTATTGCCTACGTGATTGTATATAGAAGATCATTTATAGAGATCAACTAAAGCCCCTTGATGGCGTTCCGGAAGTGATTGTTTCTTATACTCTATAGTGGCCAGTGTTATTTAATTATTACAAAAAGGATTTTATCAACTGGTATGTATGATTTTTCTTTTGGAATCCGTTTTGGTTACCCGGAAAAAAGTATTTAAACTCCTTGCATAAACCCACAAGTGAAATATATCTGGCAATTGAAAAGTGACATTTTCACGACCTTTAAAACACAGGCCATGAAATCGGAGACTTTTTGGCGGAAAAAGGAAGCATCACTTTGGTGATTTTGGTTTTTTTATTCAAACTAGCGGCCAGTCCCGGCTTCGCACGGGTGAACAAAATTCTTTAATTTTTTTCCGTTAGCGCCATCTAGCGTCCGATAGACGAACCACTTGCGGTTAACGCATTGCTATGGTAACGCATATACAATGGAAAAAGAGCGGACAGACAAACAACAAATTTGTGATCTTAGATTTTAGATTTGTGTTGTGGCAAATGTTAGTGTGTAATAATGGTGGATTGTTAACCACTATGTATTTGTTAACATGCATGAGTGTTGGAAGTGAAACAAAACAGCGGTAATTGTCTTTTCAAGTTCTCTCAAGAAATCCATGGGGAGGCTTTAGTAAAAGCCCACACCTTTAATGGTCATCTAATTAAGAAAATAAATAATGATATTTCTTACAATCACACCAATTAGCCTAGCCCAAAGTAAGCACTATAAGGCTTGTTATAAATACTAGGGTAACGGATAGACATACATCTACACTAATATTATAAAGAGTAAAGATTTGTAATAAACTCAAAAACTACCAAGCCGATTTCAAAAATTTTTTCACCATTGGAAAGCTACATTCACGCTGATTAACATAGGGTATATTTAATGATAAAAAATATTTAAAGAATTTTGTCCACCCGTGCGAAGCCGGGACGGGTCGCTAGTATATTATTATATGACACACCATGACTCAGGTACAAATGCTTGTATTCATCACACAAACATTTGCCACTTTCGGAACTCGTACCCAGGACCATCGGCACTAAAGGCAGGATCGCTACCGTTGCACCAAACAGACATCAACATAAATTACTGAATATAAAGATGAATGAATATATATAATATGAAAGATTGCCTAAAAAGACGCGCGTCCCCTCCACAAATTCTAAAAAAGAAACGACTGGATTAAGACCACACGACTGAAGTAAAAATTCTTTAGCTCCATCTTTATGTATGTATATTGTTCCTCTTAACTTCCGTTCGCCTCGCCCGATCACACTTTTCGTAACGCTCTCACCAGCTTACTGCCCAAGCCAAGCGCCCGAACCAAAGACCATCTTTGCTAAAAGCAGACAAACAGTCATCCATATAACTGAATATAAATACATGGCTTAAAAGAGGCGCATCCCAGCCACAAATAAAAAAAATAGGCCAAGAAACCCAGTAGCACAATGCACAGCGTACATAATTAACAAAGGCGCGAACCATCGCTATCAGCCGTGTAGGGTCAGCAGGTAAACAAAGCGACGCATTAAGAGGGTGGATTAGCAGAAAAAGCGGTGAAATACTGCGCGCCTGTAAATTTTCTTACGCCCCTTCCTGATGCGCGAGCATCGACACGGCTGACGTGGGTACAGTCAGCAGATTAATTGCTTAGATTTTATTGCTGCTCCTACCAGCTTTATCTCGTGAATTATATTCTTCTTTTGTTTCCGAATGATATAAAGTAATTACAATACTGTTAGCGTCTAGAAGTAAATCTTGTTAAATACTCGTATATACTTTCTATAAAAATTTAAATATAACTTTAGCTGTGCAAAGGGTTAGAAGTTTAAAAAAAAGTATTTTTTATATTAATACAACTATTCTATATAGTCTATGAGAAAGAGAACTGCTTGTTTGTTGAATGGTTATTTTATTATCGAAATCCGCTTGTCAAAGTTATTAAGACAAAATATTAGATTTTTGCAATTTCTAATATTTACTGATGGTATCAATTTCAATTTTTTATCTTCAAATAATCATTATTTAATATAATTTCCTAACAAATCATACTCGTTTGTTTTTTTTATATTATTGACTTTATTTAATTTTGTACTATGATTAAAATATAAATAATTCTTACATAATGCCACAACATCTGTTCATATGTCCGTATACCTGTAAGGTGAATCACGGCTTTACTATACTCTGTAACTAAAATCTTGTTACACCCATGTTTATGAACCAATTAATAATTGAATTGATCTTGTGTCTTACAAATAAAAATCCTAAAATCTCATCAAATTAGGTCACTCTATATTTCACAACGTGAAAGCAATAAATTAAAGGTGGCACATTTCTGCGGACGGTACACCCGTCTCCCGATTCGTCCCACCGAAAATTTTCGTTCGAGCCGTTTCTAAAGCGCCTTTTTTAATCTCTATAAATCAAATTTATGACTTGTGTAAGCTTTCTGTTTTATTTACCCTTTCATAATTTTGTTGCGAACCCTACGTGCCTAGAGATTAGGGTTACCGCACACTTTGAGTGACGAGTTATGAGTAGGGGTGTGACGGTGTTTTGTTTAATTTGTTTTGTTGTAGACAACCTATTTTAAATAATTTGATTGGAAATAAAACAAATACCCATAAAACAAATATGTCATACATTTGTTTATGCGTATTTGTTTATACAGCTTTATATTCTATCCATAATGTTACCCCTTATGTTATTTTTTTACGTTGTTATTTATGTTACGTTGTGAATGATTTTTAATACTTTTTTAATTTTTAATTTTTGATGATACATAAAATAACTGGCCTGTATGTTATTTCTGAAAAGCTCTGCTTCTTTCTATATTTCTAAATACTTAAACATTGACATTAAAACAATCATAATAACATACGTTAAAAATAACTTACGCCCGCCCAAATAGTGGAGAAGTATAAAAATATGTACTTAAATAATTAAATATAAATTATATAATAACAATACTTTGAGTGTGTGCGTGTTTGTTACCATATTGTCTCGCTATCCTAACATTGCAAAACTAAACTTGCCCTTAGGTACTCCCGCAAAAACGATACGATAGCGTGTTTCTACGTGCTACAGCGCCATCTAGTATGAATAAATTTTAAACAACACAAGTTAAGTAGCTAAAGCACTTGTGTTATTGAATTCAGGAACGATGACGGTACCACAACACCCAGACTCGAGACAATACAGAAAATTTCGTTTTCGTCATTTACCCGGCCAAGTATTGAACCTGGGAGCTCAGAGTAGCGTCACCATCAAAACCGGTATGGTAACCACTCGACAAAGGAGGTCGGCGTCAATTATTTACATTAAAACTTTATTACGGAGTCCAAAACTGCTTTTTTTTTATGCTTGCCGCAAATTAAACAGAACATGCTATAGATATAAAATAATGGATAGAATATACAATAATTTAATACCAACCATGGTTCAAGAACCAAAACATATGTTAATCACACAAACATGTCGCTACCAGGATTCGAACACAAGACGGTTGGTGCTGTATGAAGGAACATTACTTTCCCACCAAACGCTCGGCAATATTAGGGTTTTATTTAATCCTAACGTGATTCGTCACAAACTTTTCAATAATTAATTGTTTCTGTTTTGCATTTTAAAATAAATAAAATCCGAGAAATCGATGAACGAAATTATTTATATACTTATCTCTATGTTATCAGTTTACTGATAACTAAAAATCGATTATTTTAAAGTTCAACATTTTTCAATAGCTATGTTTATAATATTACTCAGTCATATAAGTGTATTAAAAACGTTTAATATATTAACAGAACTCAACTTTATTACATGAATATTATGTTGTAGGATTTGTAACGTATGTTTTTTTGAAAGAATAAGAAAATTATAGCTTTCACTGCTTTATTTCAAGCGCCAACACATAACAATGCACAAATTTAAAAAGAAAACAAAACATAAATTGACGCTTCTTGCTCAAATCAAAATAAAATGTAATAAATCAAAAATTTATGACAATTGTCGTTTAAATTTTAGAAATTTTGCATAGAAACCTTTGTCGTATAACCTACTTGTATAAAAATACCATTAAAAACGGTTGTAATAAAAAAAAGAAAAGGAAATAATGTATGCCAGTAGATGTGTAACCTAATTTGAAGGAGGACACATTTCATAAACGAACTTAATTAAAATTAAAAAAAAAAACTAAGCGACTAATTCCAAAATTCAAATTTCGAATTACAAATTTATTCAGAACCCTCACACCTGGCTCGCTAGCCCACATTTCTTCTAAAACACTTCCCTCGCTGCCCACTCACGTCGTCCGCACAAAGCGATTACAACACATAGAAAAACGCGGGAACGCTTAAAAGGGGGGTGTAAGAGGGCGGGTGGGGAGAACGGGGCAGAAATGCAAATATGAAATATGAAAATGAAGATGGCATGTAATAAAAGTGATATACTGGGCTCCGTAGAGCCATTCCGACGCGGATAGTCGTCTCTCGTCAGTTTTATACGTAGCCGTCCATCATATCGTGACAGCGTTGGTTGCCTCCTTGGAGTGAAGTGGGGCAAGTGGGAAGGGGGCGAACGGGCCGGGGGTGGCTCGGACGTCCCCAGATTTATTATTTCAATGTTGATGTGAGATGTTTTACGTTTGCTTCGTCTGCTCAGTTTAATGGCCGTCTGCTTTTGTTTTTTTCCTTTTACCCTACGTATTTATTAGTGTTAATATTGATTTATTATTATGTGGTATTTTTAATATTAGGGTTTTATTTTCATTATTTTTATTGTATATAGGTAGACGTTTGACAAATTTTTCTCCTGATGGAAAGCGACGAAGCGATCTAGGATGTGACGCGCTTGCCTAAAAGAAACCTATTCACGCATGGCTTGTAGACCCCTAATTGTATTCGGAAACACAGACTCAGGCAAAGAGTTCCATTTCTTAGCGGTACGTATCACAAAATCGGAACCAAAACGCTTAGTGCATAGTTTAACAACCATATAATGGTGTCGCCTATTTGTAAGTGGTTGTCCGATGTAAACAAGAAAATAACTTGAAAAAAACATGAAACTGACACACAACACTTAGAGTCAAAAATACAAAGTTTACAAAATGAATTAAAAAATCTTACAAATAAATATGAATGGTCTGAAAAGACTATTAAGGAGTTTTCTATGGCAGTGGATGACACTTTAAAGTTATCCAAAGATAATTCTGAGCGCTGTGACTCACTGGTTAATAATCAGTGTTGTATTTGTAACAACGGCAGTCTTCCACAGTCACCAGATAGGCAAGGCACTCCGGTAATCTCAGAGTCCCAGGTCTCTCCTTTACTTCCATGATCATTGTGTGACAGTATACATGACGTCAGTTCCTCTCAAAATATAATTATGTTCAGCGATAATATTGGTAAGGATATGGGCTCAAATTTGGGCTTAAAGTTAAATTCACCGGGGCAGTCGATTATAAATAATTGTTTTCCTTGTGCTAATTTACATGAAATTATGCACAAAATATTCACCTACACATTAAGTAAGGATGATGAATTAATTATATTTATTGGAAATAGAGGTAATGTCAACAAAAAAAGTGAACCTCCTACTTTGAAAAATAAAACAATTAGAACTTAAAAAAATTGTAATGTTTACATTTCCCTACATAAAAAATTTGTCAGATGCGGAAAATAATTATAGATTTAATTTAAATATGACTCTGAATTTATTCAGTCAGTATAATAATAAATTTAATGTAATTGACTCTAACAGTATTGTTAGTAAAAATGTATATACTTTTACTAAAGGTAGATATTACCTGCCTCAGTATTATAAGAGACAGATAGTGAATTCACTATCATATTTTTTATTAACTTCAGCCAAGAACTTGGCTAAACAAACTGACTCTATTGAGCAGTATAATAATATTATGACATTGGAATCCGTTCCAAGCTATTTTAATTATATAGAGAGACAAAAGAGGTATCCTCTTGCAAATATAAATACATAAATAATGATTTTAACATGCCTCTTATAACATTACCATTAGAGTCAAATAAAAAAAATTGTGTTCAGAAATGCCCTCAAAATAAATTTAATTTAAATAAAATAAAAAATATTAACCTGGTGCATCAAAATAGTAATGGACTATAAAAGGGCAAACTTCATGAATTATTCATGAATTCAAAACAAATTGACATTTTGTGTATTACAGAACATTGGCTTGAGGGATGTGAACTCATGTTTAGTTTCAATAATCACCAGGTTGGTAGTTCATTCTGCAGAGTCAACACAGTACATGGGGGGTCACTGATTCTTTTAAACAAAAGTTTAAAATATAAAGAACGGAAAGATATTGTGTCTCTCTCTGTAGAATGCATAATAGAACTATCATGTATAGAACTTGAGCAACTCATTGTGGTATGTGTATACAAACCTGGTTCCTCAGCTTATGATAAATTTGAGGAAATCATGGATGAAGCCTTGAACAAATTGAGTAGGTCTAAAAAATACTTGACTGTGTGTGGAGATATTAATATTGATCTTCTTACAAAGAACAGTGCAACCTATAGAATCTTAAATTTATTTAAATCACACAATCTTTTCAACTTATTTATGGAGCCTACTAGATTCTGTAAAACAACGTCAACCTGTTTAGACAATATATATAGTAATCTGGTACCTGTAAGAAAGAAAGTTATTGCAAACTTAGATTCAGACCATTTCGGGCAATTAGCTTGCTTCAAAATTGTCGTCACTGGTTTGGCGCCAATAATTTGTTGTTAAATGAAAATAAAACAAAATGCATTAGATTCACTATGCCAAATGTTCAATTAGCTAAAGCCAAAGTCAGGGTTAGGGGTGAGGAAATAGAGCTGGCCAATCAAACTGTATTTCTGGGTATAACTTTAGATTCTAAGTTACAATGGGGTCCTCATATTGAATGCCTATCGAGCAGACTCAGTTCTGCAGCATACGCCGTAAAAATGATTCGTCAAATAACAGACGTAAAAACTGCGCGCTTAGTCTATTTTAGCTACTTCCACAGTATTATGTCGTACGGGATACTACTGTGGGGAAATGCCGTCGATATTGGCTGCATTTTTGTACTGCAGAAGAGGGCTGTTCGGGCGATCTATAGGATGGGCTCCCGAGAGTCGTAAGAGAAAAATTTAAAGAAATTGGTATTATGACTGTACATTCACAATATATTTATGAAAACTTACTGTATGCACACAAGTGTAAAGATATTAAATTCAGAAAAAATAGAGACTATCATAATTTCAATTTAAGAAATAAAGACAAGCTAGCAATGCCCAGGTATAGGCTCCATAAAATAAGCAACTCCTTTGCAGGTCACTGTATACGAATGTACAACACGCTGCCACGTAACATGCATGACTTGTCAATGAATAAGTTTAAATTTTTAATTAAAACTCTTAATTTAAAAAAAAAATAGTTATGCAAAAAGGCTTATTACAGTGTTAAAGATTTTTTAAATGATAAGGCAGCGTTCTCTGAATCGTTTTGTAATATACACGATTTGTAAGACATTTGGCGATATTATAAGAGTTTTGGCACATGAGTTTCTTGCCCGATTCTTCTCATGTTAGCCCCTACGTTCGGAATCGGGTCGCTCGTGGCGATTACATGCGCGGCATCAACTCTGCGGATGTACTTGCCGCTAGCGCACGGGCTATCTTTATTATAGAAGAATATTTTTTTGATTCTGTAAAATTGACGATTTTAAGTGCCCGCAAGGGCCTATGAAATAAAGTTATTTTTGATTTTGATTTTGATAAAAATGGGGACGGCGGAACAAGGTTGTGCAATTCTGCTGCACACTCTCCGAAATGTATCCTACAAAAACCGAATAGGCGATCCGGTTATCTGTCTTTGCTTAAGGCTTTTGTATAGAAAAGATCGTTATTTCCGAAAAGGTTTTAAAAATACTGTATATATAATAAAATGAGGAAAGAGATAGATATAAAGTTTATTTGTTATTTCACATGTATTCATAATAATAATAAATAATAGTCAGAATGTTCTTAGAAATAGATGATAACCGGGTAAACCAACAATACCATACCATTATCATAAAAGAAAATACAGAATTACTAATACTGGAGGGAGACTCTGTACCAGGGTCGTCTGCTTAGGTACCTCCGTCTTACCTATTTCTGCCGCAAAGCAGCAGTGCTTGCATTGCTGTGTTCCGGTTTGAAGGGTAAGATATAGCAGTGAAATTACTGGGTACAGTGACTTTACATCTTGTGTCACAAGTTGGCAACGTACACTGTGGTTCTTGTGGGGTTGCAGTTTTGCTGCGAATCTCACAAGAACCACATGTATTATAGGTGACTGTTACCACTTACCATCAGGTGGGCAGTTTGCTTGTTTGCCAACTTTTGCAATAAAAAAAAAAAAAAAAAACTCATACCAATTACTATTCGTAATAGTAATTAATATTACTATTACCGATAGTAATTGGTATAAGGTAACATTAAAGGTGAGATAAAGGAAACACCCATACTAATAATATTTCTTTCATTCTCACCAATTAGCGTAGCCCAAAGTAAGTACTGAAAGGCTTGTGTTATGGATACTAGGGTAACGGATATACATACATATAAATGATACAAAGATATGTAATGACGACCGTTTTGTGCAACGGCAACCTGCCTTTAGCTCCAGCGGTCCTGGGTTCGAGTCCCGGAAGTGGCAAATGTTTGTGTGATGAATACGAGCATATTTCTGAATCATGGGTAGTTCTATATATTTCTATTAATGTTAATCATCTATTTAAATAGAAATAAATATATGCGTACTAGTATCCGTTACACAAGCCTTACAGTGCTTACTTTGGGCTAGGCTAATTGCTGTAAATGTAAAAACTATTATATTAATAACGATGACTCAGGTATAAACGTTGGTATTCATAACATAGACATCAGCCCCTTCCGGGATTCGAATCTAGGACTGTAGGTGCGGAAGACAGGATTGCTAACGATGCACCAAAACAAAAACAAGGATAGAAATAAATATGATATATTTATTTCTACTAGCGGCCCGTGCCGGTTTCGCACGGGTGGACAAAATTCTTTAAATTTTTTTCTATTATTAAATATTTCTCCGTAAGCGCCATCTAGCGTCCGATAGACGAACTACTTGCGGTTAACGCGTTGCTATGGTAACGTTATTGATACAATGGAAAAAGAGCGGACAGACAAACACACAAACCACTATGATCTTAGATTACGGATTTACATAAATAATTAACATTAATAGAAATATATAACCACCCATGACTCAGAAATATGCTCGTATTCATCACACAAACATTTGCCCCTTCCGGGACTTGTTCCTCAGACCGCTACTAACAATAATGCTTATTAAAAACTAATAGAGACAAACAAAACTGACAAAAGAGGTAGAAAGAGGAATGCATATGTGTGCAGGAGCAAGAAGGTTCAACTCGCGGAGTGTACTTTTTGCCTCTCGACATAACATCAGCTGTCACGCAGAGATGTAACGCGGGTAACAGCTAGTGTTGTCAGACTATACATAGTATTTCTATCGATTTTTTCATTTGAAATATAACGTAATATAGATACTGTCGATAGATCAAAATGTGTCAGTACTATTTAAAGAGTGCAATTCTATCGATACTATAGATAATATTGCTGCTGAGATATAACAAACTATCGAAAAAAACGATAGATCGATACTACCTATGTTCCTAGTAACAATACTATCGTTAGTATCGATACCGAAAAAATTGACAAACTATCGAGGGTCTAAAACAATCGATAGTCTCGATACTATCAAAACTGTCGATAGTATTTTTAACAAAAACCTAGATAATACCGTTGCTATAGATACCACCAATAGTTTGTTAATTACGAGCATCAATACTAACGATAGTTTGCACTTTTTCAATCGTATTTACATGTTTCAAGCTATCAAGTGTCGACTATATCCCTATAATCGATAGTATCAATACTACGATCGATAGTCCTGCTATCGATTATTTATCGTTAGTCCAGTATCAGTACCAGCAACTGTCCTCTTAGATTAGGAATAAGTGTGTGTGTGTATGTGAGAGAGAGCTACTATTTAATGTTTTGAGAATAGGAAAATATTAAAATTACATTTGAATTGATGTGAAGTAAACACAACATAACCTAGACATATATTTATGTTTTAATTAGTTATTTCTCGATGACGTAGATATAATTGCTACATCTGAGAGTAATTTTAATAACAGATTATTTTCTCCTACAAAAACAATTTAAATCAAATTATCTTAATCAAATTCAATGTTGTTAAGCTTTTTTTTTTTTTTTGTTTAAAGCACCTTATTCTATAAATATTTTAAAAAATAAACTATTGTAAAGAACAATATAACATTTATGATTGTTGTGCCTTATAAATAAATGAATGTCTGTTTGTTATTTTTCATAATTATTTTTTTTAATATTTAAGTATTTTTCTGCTAGATATATCGAGTAATTATTATATATTATGGGCGAGTATTTATTAATTAAGCTTCAAAGACAGTTATCTTTTCGAGTATTTTATAAACCGATGCAAGCGCCATCTTTTCATGGTCTAAGTGCACCATCGATTGTAATACTTTTAAAAGTATCCAACAATCCAACAAGGATATGGGTGGGATAATTTTTTCTAGTAATATAGTTAATAATAAAGTAAAATTTCTTTAGGGCAAATCTTATATTCAAACATACATAAGAACTTCTGCAAGTTTGTGAGCATTTAAAATAAAAGGTGCTTCAGGTCTTCCAGGAATTATGTTTTGCAAATTCTCCCAGCTAATTGGTCTTTATATCATATAATTAATACAAAATGTATTTATCCGACTGCGCCAGAAGAAGGGTTATGTTTTTCAAGAGTGTGTATGTCTAATTGTTTGGCACGCTCCGCGGCCTAAACGGGTACATCAAAATAAATAAAAACAAAATGGCGGATTTTTGGCGCCAAATTCAAATGTTTAGCACGCTCTGCAGCCTGAAAACGGCTCGACTCAATCAATAATAAAATAAATAATAAAAAGGGTAATTTAAAAAACTAAAAAACCCGACTGCGTTTCTGTGTAATTTGAAAATGAAAAACCCTAAAACAAAGAAGAAAAATTGTAGCAGTCGGGAGCCATTCTAGAAATGGAGGCTTAGTAAATTTATAGCATATACCTATATAACATTGCAGATTACTCCAATCTAGGTTTTGGTAGTTTACTGGTAGGAAATGCTTTTAGCATTAAACGTTTGTACGACTCGTGCATGAAGTTTCAATAAAAACATTTTTAATATTGAACTGTATATGAACAGCAATCTTATATAAGTCCATTAAATGTATCTATTAAATATGATTAGGAACAGGCTTTACGATGGGAAAAACTTCATAGGGGGGAATAGGCTTAAACCCTCCATGCAGGCCAAGTGTACGTTAGTGGATGCTAAGTGCTGATACTCTTAACAATGTGTGTTTTGGATGCGTTTTGAAGCTCAAGTTTAAAAAAATGGTCACCCATCCAATTAGTGGCCCTAGCGAGGGTTGCTTAACATCTATAATCGATGCATTGATCACTTCACCATCCTATTCCCCAAACAGCTTTATAAACTTTAAAAATTATATATCTTTCAAACCAATCTCATCGTTTTTTCAAAATATTTTAAAAGAATGTACTATGGATATTAAATAACATACATATAGTAGACATATAGACGACAATAACTCATAAATAAATGCTTGTATTCATCATTCAAACATATTATACCCCTTCTATGATTCGAACCCATGACCCTTCGGTGCATAAGGTAGAATCACTACCGCTGCACCAAGCGGATATCAAAACCAAGATTCCTTCTGTTCTATTGTTAAAATTGACGAGTTTCTTGCGCCCATTCTTCTTGTCAGTTAAAAGACTGAATAGGTAATAGGTAAAAATGTTGAACGATTCAAAACAACTTATTTTTAAGTGCATATGAATAAAGTTATTTTCACTATTTTATTTTCGATAACACTTGAGATAGTTTTATATTATTTCAAGTAATAATTTCTTCAAAATCTATTGCTTACCTACCTAAAAATATTAATTACACTTAATTAGATGCACCTAAATTATAGTAGTCAAGTTTTCAGACATACCTGTAGTCTCCGGCACTATGAGCACCAACCTTTCGCACTTAAGGGTATCGTAAATGTTACTAATGGTACTGGAGGTAACCACCTAAAAAAAGTCAAAGCATTTAGGTTAAGTTAGACATTTTATTACCCTTTACCGGGCAGCAAGTTATATTCATTAAACCAAAAGTTTGTAAGATAAATGATTATAATATAAAAATACTAGAAAAAATCGACTCGGGCCACAAGTGAATTCTCAGGCCGATTGCTCAATTGGGATTCGCCTGAGAATTCACTTGTGACCCGAGTCGATTTTTTCTAGTATTTTTCTATTATAATAATTTATCTTATAAGTTCGCATTGAAAATTTCAATAAATATAGAAAAATTATAAAACCAAAAGTTTGTTTTACAAATGTCAAACAAATAGGGCTAAAAACAATTCGGCGATCCAATATGTGTATAATACCCACATTTATCAATTTAATTTTATTTTGTAGAATTATCTTAAAAATTGTTTGGATTCCAATTCAATTACACAAGCTTAAGGTACAAATTGCCTTACAGGAAATATGAGGGAAAAAATTGCCAAATAAAAACAAAAGAAAATATTGGAACGCAGTATATAACATAATGATAAAATCTTTTAAACCCTTCTTTGTATTAATATTATTTAAAATCCAAAACGAAAACAGCTGATACACATATGCAATAATAATAAATAGGCGAACATAACAAGGTAGCGTTAACAAAAATTTTAATTATCATAAAACAGTTTAACTGCAGCGTACGGTCAGCAAATTCAGAAAGGCCGCGATGCAAACAAGGCGCTTAATCGAGTGTCTTAACTCGCCGTAAGCTTTTTGATATCTGCGATAGTCGAGTTGCAGTCGGTACGGTCAACAAAAAAAACGATCATTTTTTTTGTAAAACAAATGCTACAGTGTTGACTTACAGCTTCGCAGCAGAAAGCATTAGTCTTAGATCGAATAATATTAATTATCTTTCAAATTTAGTGTATTAACCCATATTTATACAGTTAAGATAGAGCTGCCATGTAACTGTGTACAAAAGCTCCTTAAAAAAAGAAAAGCAAGTACAAGTTTTTATATTTTTTATACGTTTGTATATATGTTGCGGTAAATGTGATTACTATGGTTATTAATAATAATAACCAGTAATTATTAATATTTACCTCATGATTTGGTTGGGTTAGGTTAGGTTATTGAAGTTTTATTATTAATAATTTTTGGTAATTATTAATAATTTTCAATTAATCACACACCGTTACATATACAATTTGCAAAATATGCTTAACCGCTCAAAATTGGGGTGGAAAAATGTCAAATGACAAGTGCCATGTGGCACTATGTTAATGCATTAGAATTATGTTAATGCTGATAACGAAAACAGTAAAAAACTCCAGACGTTTATATATTTACTGTGTTAACTTCTAATTAAAAAATAGTTTTGAACTAAACTCGTTCATAGAAAAATATAATGAAGTAGGAGGATTCCCCCTGAGACTTTAAAGTAATAGGGCACATGAGAACGCCGGCGTTCTATTTAGCATTGACTAAACTTTCGGTCGTGTAGTGCCGGCCTAGAATAGCACTACTCCCCTCTCATCCCGTGGGTGTCGTAAGAGTCGACTAAGGGAAACCTCACCTATGGAGATGGGCAGCAGCATCTCTTTATGCGTACGGGTTATACTGCGATCGCCAACCCGCCTGCCAAGCGTGGCGATTATGGCAAAACCCCCCTTTATGAATAGGCACACCAAAAAACGGCCCCTAGTCCCCGGCAGCCAAACCATTCCTAGCTACGGTAGCGGCTACGGTAACGGTGCGGCAGGGGGTGCGAAGAATCCCCGGGTAGGTTGCGGCTACCAACACCGACGACTGGACCTGGCAACTTATAACACGCGCACATTGAGGACCGACGCGAAAATTACAGAGTTGGAAGAAGTTATCGGCAAGTTACACTGGGACGTCATCGGGTTGTCTGAAGTCCGAAGAGAGGGAGAGGACGAGATAATTTTGGACTCCGGTAACTTGCTGTACTTCCGGGAGGGCGACCAACTGTCCGTGGGTGGTGTCGGGTTTATCGTCCACAAGTCCCTCGTCAACAACGTGCTATCCATCGGTAGTGTTTCCAGCAGAGTGGCATACCTGGTACTCAGAATATCATCTCGGTATTCGTTGACGGTCATCCAGGTATACGCTCCAACCTCGAAACACGACGATGACGAAGTGGAGGCTATGTATGAGGAGATTTCTAGGGCCATACATAGACACAAATCCCACTACACGGTTGTGATGGGGGACTTCAATGCAAAGTTGGGGAAGCGATGCGGTGACGAGTTGAGAGTGGGGCAATTTGGATTTGGGGAACGTAACGACAGAGGCCAGATGCTGGCGGACTTCATGGAGAGGGAGAACCTCTATATGATGAACTCCTTCTTCAGGAAGCCCGTAACTCGCAAATGGACCTGGATAAGTCCCGACGGCAAGGTCAAAAACGAGATCGATTTTATCATGTCAACGAGTAAGCAAATATTCAATGACGTCTCTGTGATCAACGCTGTTAAGACAGGGAGCGATCACCGACTGGTAAGAGGCACATTGAATATCAACGTGAAGCTTGAAAGATCGCGACTGATAAAATCTACGCTCCGACCAATGCCGACCCAGATTCAAAACCCCGAGCGCTTTCAGCTCGAGCTCCAGAACCGCTTCGAGTCCCTTGATAACAGCATAGATGTGGACGATCTGAACGACCTGGTGGTGGATGCTGTCCGTACGGTAGGGTCAAAATACTTCAAAACCCACCGTCCCAAATTGAAGAAACTCTCCGCACATACACTCGAACTCATGGATAAGAGACATGTAATGAGGCTGCGAGACTCAGCGGATGCCCTACGTTATAGACAGCTTAATAGACAGATCTCGAAGTCGCTGACGAGCGACCTTCGCCAATTTAATACCGAGCGTATCAAAGAGGCCATAGAGCGGAACAAAGGCTCCAAAGTGTTCGCTAGAGATCTGTCTATTGGGCAAAGTCAACTGACGAGGCTGAAAACTGAGAACGGCAGTATCATTTCATCGACTCCTGAAATCCTGAGAGAGATTGAGAGTTTCTATAGGCAGCTGTATTCCAGTATCACACCAGGCCAAAGCAGAGCTCGAGATCCTAGAGCCAAGCTTACCCGACACTATACCGAAGATATCCCGGACGTCAGCCTGTACGAGATTAGAATGGCCCTCAAACAGCTAAAGAACAAAAAGGCGGCGGGAGATGACGGAATTACAACAGAGCTTCTGAGAGCGGGCGGCACGCCGGTACTTAAAGTCCTCCAGAAGCTCTTCAATTCTGTCATCGTCCAGGGCAAAACGCCGAAGGCATGGAGCAGAAGCGAGGTGATTTTGTTCTTCAAAAAGGGCGATAAAACCCTACTGAAGAACTATAGACCCATCTCGCTTCTGAGCCATGTCTACAAACTGTTTTCGAGGGTCATCACGAATCGTCTTGCTCGCAGGTTTGACGACTTCCAACCTCCCGAACAAGCCGGTTTCCGAAAAGGCTTTAGCACCATAGACCACATTCATACGCTGCGGCAGGTTATACAGAAGACCGAAGAGTATAATCGGCCACTTTGCTTGGCGTTTGTGGACTATGAGAAGGCTTTCGATTCGATCGAGACTTGGGCGGTGCTGCAGTCTCTCCAGAGGTGCCAAGTGGACTACAGGTATATCGAAGTGTTAAGGTGCCTGTACCAAAACGCCACTATGTCGGTCCGAGTACAGAGCCAGAGCTCTAATCCTATCCAACTACAGCGAGGAGTGAGACAGGGAGACGTTATCTCTCCGAAACTGTTCACTGCTGCGTTGGAGGATATTTTTAAGCTTCTGGACTGGAATGGACTTGGCATCAACATCAACGGCGAGTACCTGACGCATCTTCGGTTTGCCGATGATGTGGTCCTAATGGCTGAGACCTTGGATGACCTGAGCACCATGCTCGAAGATCTCAGTAACGCATCCCAACGAGTGGGTCTTAAGATGAACATGGACAAGACGAAAATTATGTCCAACGCCCATGTTACACCCGCTCCAGTAAATGTTGGGCACGTTACACTCGAAGTTGTTGACCACTATGTTTACCTAGGACATACAATACAGTTAGGTAAGTCCAACTTCGAGAAAGAGATCTCTCGTCGAATCCAACTCGGGTGGGCAGCGTTCGGGAAGCTGCGATACATTTTCGCGTCCAAAATACCTCAGTGCCTTAAGACGAAAGTCTTTAACCAGTGTGTGTTGCCAGTGATGACTTATGGCAGTGAAACGTGGTCGTTCACTATGGGTCTTACAAGAAGGCTCAAGGTCGCCCAGCGGGCAATGGAGAGAGCTATGCTTGGTGTTTCCCTACGCGATCGAATCAGAAATGAGGAGATCCGTAGGAGAACAAAAACCGCCGACATAGCTCAAAGAATTGCGAAGCTGAAGTGGCAATGGGCAGGACACATAGCAAGGAGAACCGATGGCCGTTGGGGCGGAAAGGTTCTCGAATGGCGACCGCGTGCCGGACGACGCTCAGTGGGTAGGCCCGCTACGAGGTGGACCGACGATCTGGTTAAGGTCGCGGGAAAACGCTGGATGCGGGCAGCACAGGACCGATCGTTGTGGAGATCCTTGGGGGAGGCCTATGTCCAGCAGTGGGCGTCGTACGGCTGATATGATGAAACTTTCGGTCAAAACAATAAGAACGCCGGCGGTCTTATAAACCAGATCCTGTTAAATAAAGCTATAATGAGAAGCAGCGATTTACATGGTTCAGCAACTTTTGGATGGGTGACCGGAATTTTTTGTCTTATGCTACGAAAAATATTAAGCCATTTTTATCTACTGCAACAGCTGTTGTTAGCATTCACCAATCCACACTGGTCTTAAGTATCTTAAAAAGAGTACTTAAGATGTACTGTTTAATTAATGAAACCTATCCTATGTTCTAAGCTGGAACAAATTCAGTAAAATAAAAAAAACATCAAAATTGGTTGAGTAGCTTCGGAGTTCATCGCGGTCAAACACTGTGACGGGGAATTGTCAAACACACACACACACACACACACACACACACAAAATAACAATGACAGACAATAATTCATCACATAGACGCTTCTATTTGAATATAAAGTTCTAAAAAGATTTGTTTTGCTGACTCTACTGTCTGCGTCGAGTACTTTTCGGCTTGGCGAGGTGGGAATCTTTACTGGCGGGCGGTCGCATACCTCAGCCTGTTCTATACATGGGACCCTTCTAGTATAGAGGTGGAATCAGTATAAGAAAGAGATAATATAGCTTTTATAGAAGCTTTGAGTAAAACCACGTTTTGTAAACATAGGATATTGGTTTATTATTTTTATATTTTTTTCATTTTCAATACTATCTCATATTATAATTATATACAGATAGATACTAAAAAAAGCGACTTTATAGTTCCGGTCCACTACTTTTCCAATTGATAAATTAGGAGTACGAGTTCAAGTCCCGACTGTGTAAAACTGAGCAGGTTTTTTTTCTAAAATCATTATATCAAAATTTATGTTAGATTATTTTTTTTTAATTTCAATGATATTAATAACCCTGTCATCAAATCGCCCTAAAGCCCACTCCTGGTCTTTGCCATTTCAAAAAGATATCAAAGTACCCTATTAAAATTTATCACACAAGATCCACATATTCTTTTTGATATACAGAACCCTAAAACATAACCGTCCCCAAGTGATACATACCGTATGTCAGCCATAAGTCAATCGACGGGATGCGCAGGCGCCGAATGACATGACTCACTGAGATTAAACCAAAATGTGATTCTGCGGAAAGTAGATTCACAAAGTAATAGAGATGACTTAAACTTCATATACCGTATAGTGTCTGCCCGAGTAAAATATCACCAACTCTTCACACTTAAGGGTATCGTAAGAGCGACGAGTGTGGGCAGACAGGCTATGAGGTGGACCGACGATCTGGTCAAAGTTGCCGTAAACTTTGGCAGAGGAAGGCCCAAAACAGGGAACAATGGCAGGCAATGCAGGATGCCTACACTCAGCATTGGGTGGCGAAAGACTGAAGAAGAAGAAGAAAAAGAAGAGCGACTATAAGTCGACCGCTTAAATGACTATTCGCCCGGTACAGGGACGCGGGGGTACGGTGTCAAAAGGGGATCGAGTGAGGACTCTTTTTCCATTCCCCCCTTTGTCGCTGTGCCCCCACGCCCCTGTACAGCGCCGAAGACTCATTTAAGTGGTTGACCTATAATGTTACTGGAGGAAACCACCATGCATCTTTCGAAGACCACAAAGCAGCGTTTTCCATATGGTCGTTCATTTGAATCTAAGCTAATCTTGAAGATTATGGCAAAGCCCCCCATTTCGGAACAGGGTTCCGTCCAGCTGTCGGAGGAGATGTAGATACTGAAACTGCATTTCCACTGACGACGACGAAAAATCCATACTAATATGACAAAATCTCAATTCGCATCATGAGAAAGTTGATGCAAGAAGCAGAAGAAGTACTGAAGCATTTAAATGCTAGTTTTTTTAATCACTAAAATATAGAAGCTGTATGTAACCACAACTTCAAATTATAAGAATATCTAAGCTATTTTCACTAGAAAAATCAACTTGTGTTAGGTGTCTGATAGGAGACGGGACTCAACCCGTAACCTAGCGTTATCGAGGGATTACTATTCTATTTATTTTTAGAAGAATAAACTTTATACATTAAGTAACTACTTACTTTAAATCTTTAAAAAACGTTGAGGCTAAAAAAATATAATTATAGGAATATAATATGTATACAAATTTGAATATAAACAGGATACTCCTTAAAAGTTTACAACTAAAAATACTCATCTCGATATTTACAAGCTAATACAGGGATTACGTAAATTATTACCTTATCGATATTTATTATATTTAGAAACATTAAATGTATTTTTACATCTAGACCGGTCTATACATTTTCAAGGCAACTATAAACAGTTGAGTTGGTGATGAGAGATTCATTTGACCGATGAAGAATTGTTCGTGCGATCGTTGCGTGCGAACGTAAACATCAACATACTATACCGCTAGGGTGTCCAAACGTCAAAGAAACGATAACAAGTAATATAAAATTCTTGAAATAACTTCTTTTTTTAATTTTATATATTTTGTGCATGTCTGCAATGCTATCTTCTAAGATAAATTACTTAAATAGAAAAATACTGGAAAAAAACGACTCGGCTCACAAATGAATTCTCAGGCGGAACAAGGCTCGGTAGCTCAATTGGAAGAGCATTGGACCGGACTTCCGAAGGTTGCGAGTTCGATTTTATAATAATATTCCACCGCCACTATGACAGTTAAATACTAAGTACTATTTTTAAAACCATTTTTTTTCTAAACAGAAGTGAGTTATTCCTAAGTTCTTTAGCAGGTTGTGGGAACATTGTATTCATATAAATTATTGCTAATTCATAACTTTTAATACATTTTGTGATCCCTAATAATATTATTCACAGATTAGTGTATAACAAAATTTGCCTTGACATATACTTAAACACACTTGATACTTAAAACACACACACACTTATATACTCCGCCATGTTACAGTTTTGATGTCGTCTCTATGGTCAGTTTTGGTTGTTGCTGAAAATCTGTAATTTACTCGTGATGTGAGTAAATACGATATTGAAATGCATTCTTCTGCGGCATACACATTTTTGTTAAGGACCCGAACCTGTTACTTGCTCTAAAATAGTATTTTGTATGTGTGGAGTAAGAAATAAAGCTATTATCTATATAACTATCTATCTAATTAAGAGAAAGAATCCTTAATAATTATCGGTAACCCATAATTATATCAAAAAATACAAAAACGTGTCAAACCAAGTAACAATTATAAGATATGATGATGTGTTATTATCATTATTATAATGTACTCGTATATTAATTTGCACATCAAACTTGAATGGTTGTATGTGAACTTGAAACCTAAAATATGATAGTTTTTTTAGTATTGTACAGACCTCAGATTTGTAAAAAAAAACAGTAGGATCCAGCGAGACCAGTTACAGAGCACTTGATTTTTTTCACGTGCTTCTTAAGCTTAGTACCTGGGTGACTACTACTACCTATAACATTGACTGTTATATAAAATCAATAACGTATAAGAAATGTATAAACATTTAGAGATTTTGGCATCTGAAATGGTTTGCCAGAACCCCGGCTGATGTATTTTTCAACAATTTATTTATCTATGTTTATATAAAAATAATGGTATAATTGTATTATCTATAAAGAATAAAAGATGAAATTTGCAATTACATAATTTATCACTTATTTTATGATGGGGTTAGCGAACTCCATAAAATCCCGTATTTTCCAATTTTATGGTTAACCTGTAAGCGCTCGCGCACGTTTCTTGATTTAAACGGTATAACAAAATATGTACTGTTTTACGTGACCCACCGACAGATTTATACGACTCGACAACTTTATAGACGCTAGCTTCGCTGCCGATAGTGGTTATAGCTTTATAGCTCTTGTTGTAAGCGCTTTTATATTTATGTTTTCAATTTGTAATTGGGATATTTGTGTCAGTTATCAGTCGCAGCAGAGTGACCCGTTAAACTTAAAAAAAACTTTTAATAAAAAGCTTTTATTTCAATGCGCTAAAAAGAATAAAATAAACTTTTAATCTGGAACCTTTATTCACAATTTATACAAGCCATAAGATACCTACATAAAATATTAACTTTTTACTCTAAGCAACTGATGTGACATAAAAGCTTGTCGCGAATTACGATAGCTAGAATGCTTACTAGATAGATCTCGCGACAAGCTTTTATGTCACATCAGTTGCTTAGAGTAAAAAGTTAATATTTTATGTAGGTATCTTATGGCTTGTATAAATTGTGAATAAAGGTTCCAGATTAAAAGTTTATTTTATTCTTTTTAGCGCATTGAAATAAAAGCTTTTTATTAAAAGTTTTTTTTTACATTGATTTTTTTTCCGCCATGTTGGGTTTGAAGTACCTAACATCTTTAAATTTTTCGTGTTATACTCAACGAGCTCTTTCATTTGATACCCATATTGTAGAGGTGAATCAAAAATACCTATTCCGCCATCTTATATTTTCCGCCATGTTGGATTTAGAATGACGTCACACAGCTTAAAATGCATTATCATCCGAACTAAACATATCTACAAAATTTCAGCCCAATTGGTTGAAGATATATGCTTCGAAAATGATTTTTGAACTTCATAAGTCCACCATATTGGATTTATAGCAAAGTCACATTTTTTTCGAGTTCTACTCAGCGTGCCCTTTCATTTGATACCCATATTGTAGGGATCCATTATAAATTATTGGTCCGCCATTTTGCGAACGCCGCCATGTTGGATTTAGAACGACGTCACACAGTGAATCATGCATTGTCATCCGAACTGCACGTGTACACGAAATTTCAGCTCAATCGGTTGAAAATATCTGCTTCAAAATTAAGTTGCAAGATTCCACCCGAACAAACATACAGAGCAAGTTAAATAAAAAAAAAGCTTTTAAAAAAGGTTTGATTTGGTTTATTGCGACCGTTTGGTGCAATGGTAACTATCCATTGTAAAAATGTGTATTTCGAATACGAGAGGATGATCCTCTCATTGATTAGACAACGCTAGTCTACAGCGTAAAATTAGAAAGGAACTTGAAAATTTCAAAGGATGTTCACAAGGCTCGGTAGCTTAATTGAGAGAGCATTGGACCGTATTTCCAAAAGTTGGGTTAGGTCAGGTTAGATTCGATTCCCCCTGAATATGATTGTATTGAAATGATCCATTTTTTGTTCTCAAGCGAAAATACTGATAATGATTGGCTTTGGGCCTCGAACCAGGAGTCGCCGCTACGGTCGAGTCATGTAGCGCCAGGAGCCTACTCATTTATACCCCCGCTGTACTCCACTCCACCGGTAGGCCTTCTGGGACTCTTTATAGGATTCACCACTTTATGGGTAGCGATACCACCTTTCGCATTGACCTTCCTGGGTTCGAGACCAGATCTGGGGATACAAGCATTTGTAATGAGTCATGGGTATTTATATATATTTCTATAAATGTTACATATCTAAGTATCATATATATCCATATATCCATTACCCTAGTATCCATAACACAAGCCTTATAGTGTTTACTTTGGGCTAGGCTAATGGGTGTGAATGTATGAAATTATTATTGTTTATTGCAATTCAGTGGTTGAAAATGGTGTTACAGATTCGGTAGATTCAGTACAAGAACGCCCTGCTAGGGTTCTGCAGGTTTGTTTCTTTGCATATATAAATAAAATTTAATAAGAAATAATATAGAGACGTATTTTCGCTATCAATGCATGCTGGGCAGCTTTCGGGAAAGTATCCTCAAAACAATGTGGGCGCTCGGAGCTTTCATACCAGAGCTGGAATGATTGAAGAAAGCCACCTGATGGGCCAACGCGCTTAAAATTGTCGAGTTTCAGACACCGCCATAAAGAATGAAAAATCTTCTTCTCCGTTCCGTTTTATAAAACTGTGATAGGTTAGGAATTCGAAGACGTCAAACATAAGCGTGTTACTAGGCCCATACCGAAAAAAAATCCTTTGTATTCCTCTTCTTAATTCGGTACCTGTAATTATAAGATTTAAATTAAATAAAAAAAGCAAGTGAAACCTTAAAAAATAATACGTACACGTATACAAAATGCCACGGTTATTGTGATGTCTTCTCTCAAGCTTTGTACTACGCATGTGCACACAAACACGTATTAACACACGTACATAATGATTTCCTATCTCATTTTCTCCTACGTTAAATCTTATGAGTTTATGTGTCTGTCTCTTTTTACTGTCGCTTTTTCGTTTCATCGACTTTTAAATCACAACGAAGCTAAAGAAGTTCTCACTTCAATAAAGGACATTGTCCACTTTGTATAGGCGCTTTGGCTTAACATGGACATGTATTTTAAATAGTATAACTATATTAGTTTGTAAGTTTACACTAACAGGAAACTTCTTATCGTATTTGTTTTGTGTCAATATTCCTAGAAAAATTCATTTCGATTTGTTTTAAATAGTTTTATTACAGACAATAAAACGACCATTTTCCTACATATCTCTATAAATTCAGGTCGTAATTAACAAATTCTTATCTAAAAACTGGGCAGGTGAAGAAAAATTATCCTGGTGCCTGCTCAACCTAAAAACAAATATCGAAGTAGTCTAAAAGATTAAAATGCTATTGACAGCTACCACTTCGCATCTACACGCAGAACGACACAGAGTATATGAGTGACAGCGCCATTTAGAGTGAGTTATTTATCAATAATCGTTTTTGTGTGCATTCATAGTTGTTCTTATGAAATAATAACCATGATTTGGTTATAGAGCGCAAGAACTATTTAATAAAAAATAATTTACAAACTAAATAAATCTATTTTAATCGACTCAACCGATTTTGATGTTTTTTTTTTCATTTTGCTGGACTTATTCCAACTTAGGATATAGGTAAGGTTTAATTTTAATTTATAACACAGCAACGAGTGGCCGGGTCAGCTAGTAATTAATATATTTCTATAAAAATCACAACAAAACTATCCAAAGAGGCTATAAACTTGTGCTAGTAATGTTCAGATCTCTCACTGGAAGCTGAATTTAATATCTGTTTAGTTGTTTTGGGCAAAGCTATTATAATTCTAGAGCCCACCGCACACTGCTCGTAAAGAGGGCCACACACTTGCAGTTTTTGTTCTGGAAGCTCGTGGTCACCGCATAGTTAAGGGGAAACTTGTGATTTCACAATACCTTAATAAAATATGTAATCATTACGTTAGCTGTTACGTTATGCTTTTTTAAGGATAACTTTATTTCGCATAATTGTTTTATTCCTTATTTACTTTGAATTAAAATTCAGAAGGCATAAATTCATGTACAATTTAGGTATGTTGAATATTTTTTATCCATTACCAGACAGCAATTAATATCAACTTATGCCTTTTAAAATTATGGCTAACAATATACTGCCAATTTTTTTTGGCATAAACTAGGGGAACCTATTTTTTCATCTGTATTTTTTGGTAATTAAAATAATGGTTAATAGTCTGTGAAGGTTAATTGGAAGAGCATTCGCTCGGATAGCGAGGGATGTGGGTTCGAATTCAGCCTCACATCTGAGTTAAATTGAATTTAATTGTGTAATATTTTTTTTAGATATAAAGGTCTAGTAATTAAATGCTTTAATAATAAAATATATTTTACTTATAGAATTATTTTTTTAGACAACTATAAACATAACTCATGTAAGACAGTAGTGGTTTCATTTTTGTAAATAATTCAGAATCCAGACCATTTTACATGGTAGTTCTACAAACAAATTACTTTAAATGGAAATTTCAATGGATTGAGACCACTAACGTGTCATACTGGCCGTCATAAATGTTTTTTTTTATGCTCTTTTTTGTGTACAATAATTATTTGTGTTATTGGTCAACTCTTTTCTTTCTTTCTCGGATTCACCAAAAGATCACCAAACATTTCTAAGAAGCTGAACTTGAATTAAAAAAAACTGTAATGACTGAGCCACACTTCCCCTTAACCAGGGAGGCAGGTATTTAGAGGGTATTTATAGGCAAGTGTTTAAGACTGAGTTAACTCCGATCTCTCGGCTGATATTATGCGACTATGTGTCCCCGCATTATTCCAGCGAGTAAAGCTAGTCTGCAACTAGGAAGAAAATCTATAGTGGCTCATGTAAGCTCTTTTTGAATACCAGACATTTTGTATTGTTGTAATATGCACGAGCAAAATAAATTCACACATAAGAACAGATTTCGATAAAATTAAATATGCCTTTAAAAGTAACCACATATCCGCGCCCTCGGGTAGGATTCGAATACACGACCTTTCGCTATCCGAAACTGATCTGACCGCCAAGCTACCGAGACGCTGGCAGACGCGTCGATATTCTACTATGAGCTTTAAGATATAGTATTGAGCTATGAGGTTAACTACCTTCAACATTAAAAATAATATTTTTACAAATATCTAGCAATCGAATAAGATGAAACAGCTATAATAATGAATTTGTGTGTTAGCTTTACAATGCCATACTTTCATAACATTAAATACGCCTACAAAAAACAACCACATCCGAGCTATCAGTTGAGATTCGAACCCATGACCTTTCGCTATCATTCGCAGTCGCTCGGATATCGAAAAATCGTTCGTGGGGTTCGTGGTTTTTTCCTGACATTTCGAGTCCTTTACAGGAGCCATGATCATAGGATGACCGTCATATATGTGCTAACTATCTTCCAATATTTAATCGGGCACGTTCCTAACCGTTAAATTTATCAAATACAAGTTTTTTATTTTAATTGTTATCTAGTTGTTTTTTGCAGTTATACTTCTTTAGGTGCGTTATAAAAAAATGATGTGAGTGAAATTTTAAGATGTGACACAAAATTATCATGTTGAAGTTGGCCGCAAAAGCGACATGGAATAAACCAGCAGGATGAAGTTGGCCGCTAATTTAATGTAAATTGTAAAAATTGTAATTTATCGTGTCTGGGTGTTAAGGGTACCGTGGCTGGGGTGGTAAGGGTACCACCCCCATTTAAATTATACAGGGTGGGCCATGAATTAGTTAACAATTTAAAAAATCATATAAAAAAAACCATTTGACATATTTTTTAAATTGTTTATTGATAAGAAAGTTAATGATTTGGAATTTATTTTTTAAAAATAACATTATCTAAATGACCACCGTTTCGATTTTTGCACTCTTCTAAGCGAGCACCGAAGTTTTCGAATACTCGCCGACAAAGAGACCGCGTGATTGCCGACATTTCCTCGCTAATTTTTTCCTTTAATTCACCTAGTGTTTTTGGTTTATGGATGTAAACACGACTCTTCAAATAACCCCATAAAAAGAAGTCTGCTGGGGTTAAATCCGGACTCCTGGGTGGCCATGGGATGTCGCCTCGTCTGGAAATCAGCTTTTCCGGAAACATTTCTTTGACCACCGGCAGGGACTCGTTAGATGTGTGACAAGTGGCTCCATCTTGCTGAAACCATGTGTTACTATTGTAGCCAGCAAATTCCAGTAGCTTCGGTGCCAAGAACTCCCGTAACATTTTCACATACTCAGCAGAATTCACAGTAACCGAACGGCCGCGAGAGTCTTCGAAAAAGTAGGGCCCAATGATTCCTTTTGCTGAAATTGCAGCCCATACCGTAACCTTGGGAGAATGAAGTGGCCTCTCGTGTTTAGATTTGGGATTTTCGCTGCTCCAATATCTGCAATTCTGTTTATTTACGTGTCCGTTTAGATGGAAATGCGCTTCGTCGGAAAATAAGAGGTTGTCAAAATTATTGAATCGATCTAACATTGTTTCGGCATACGACTTGCGCAAATTTAAATCATTAGGTTTTAATTCCTGCACTAACTGGATCTTATATGGATGTAAATTCAAATCTAATTTCAAAATTCGGCGCAGTGATGTACGGGATAATCCTAATTCAGCCGAACGTTTGCGCGTCGATAAATGTGGATCACGTCGAACTGATGCGGAAACTCGCTGCACGTTCTCTTCGCTCCGAGAAGTCCGTGGGCCGCCGGTTTGCTTCACGTTTAGTGTAGATCCCGTCTCTTCGAACTTCTTAACCCATTTCTTTATTAATGGAGCACTCGGACACTGATTTAAATCGTGTAAATCGTATTCAACGCGAAATAAGCGTCTCACAGTAATGAGCGAACTGTTGTTTAGATAAAATTGTTTCACACAATAAGCGCGCTGCGGCCCCGTGAAGTGATCCATTGCGACTAAATTTCCGAGAAGCGAGCTAGTGGTCAGTTCCCTCCCCGCTCCCCGCGCGGCTTGTATTAGCGCGGGATGTTAGGTTTAAATGTTAACGAATTCTTGGCCCACCCGATATATGGCAATTAACAATAATTTATATAAAATTATAATATTAGTTATCTTTGTTTAGTAACGATAAAGAAGTATAACTTCTTACGTGCGTACATAATTACACACAACGGTTTTTTTATATCTACGATTACTGTAAACAATTGAGTCTACTATTAGCACATGAGTAAAGAAACGGAACAGAGACAAAGCTTCTAAAGAGCTAGCAAAATTTATACCTATTTTGGTAGGGTTGGCACAATTGAATAAATTAAAAATATAAATGTCCCTTTTTACACATTTTTTATTAAAATAGGTTATTTTTTTACAAATTACATATTCTAAATATTTTTTTTTGTACCTTTGGTATTTAATAATTTGTTGTGTCTTTTAATCGAATGATAAATTCTTAATCTAATATAAAGTTTTTTCAAATAATCCAATGGGAAACACTCACATGGCATATGAAATGTACAATCTTGCAAACGTGCTAATATGTCATTACCAATATTAACAATTTGTACATGAAGATCAAAATATTCGCTTTGGGAATGATACCAGAGGGAAGCCCCCTCTCCCACTTGCGAAATCCTGCGCTCCGATTCAATATATTTCCCAAAAAAGTTATTGTAGGTATCTATTCAGAATTACTTACACAATTTTACCGAAATATCTGGTATAATTTTCCGTAAAATATATAATAATGAGTATTGAGTAGTTTTGATTATAGAGTTGTATACCTTTCAATCTACATAACACATTATAAATATAAATTAAGTTTCAAGTACAAACTTACCTAGTAGTCTCCTTGGGATAGTTAAAATAAGAAATATTTTTAGTATTTCTATTATTATTCATGCACACAGTACAATGTACAACCATATTCACAACACTTTTTAAATACTAAAACTAAAATATTACTACGTATTATGTGAGGAACTCGAAAACAAAAACAAAACACGCACAACGTTCGAGCGTCGCGTCACGCCTGCACGCCCTGAGATTGACCACTGGCTGATCTAGTTTGAAGCGGTTTCAATATACGTGACAAGCGGCCAGTGGTCACGCACACACACGCGTTGCACTTGTAGTGATGTACCTATCGCAGCGCATTCGTATGTAGCTTTGTCTCTGTTCAGTTTCTTTACTCGTGTGCTATTAGTTCGGATATAACATCTTAGGAACAAATCTTTGTTTTTTAGCGAGAATTTGAGGTTTATCAAATCGGATAGTCTCTTACAAATATGCATAGTCAAGTCGGTAAAGGCAGACCAATGCAAACTTTCAGGGACCTTATAGAAGATGTCCTGAAAATAGGCCATGTCAAAAGTACCCTTAACCGATGAGTTTGTATGAAAGGTTTGATAAGAGTTGAAGAAGCGAGAGATGTATGTCAGGATCGGGAAAGTGGAACTCTGTGATCTCTGCCTACCCCTGCGAGTGCGTGATTGTACGAGTATGTTTTAAATGTTTCATTGTTAAATATTAAAAGTTGTATACAGTGCCGGATTTACCATAGAAGATGAAAAATCTGAAGCTTAGGGCGGCAAAATTAGGGGGCAGCAAAATTGGCCCAAAAACTAGGCACAGAAAAAAAATAAGGCTGCGGACACGAGGTGGGGCTGGGTAGGTAATGCAGTAAAAACAGTTTTGATTTCTTAGCGTAAAAATAAACCCAAAAAGTTGTAAAAATAATCTTGAAACTAGATTATTCCCTAAAAAAAGGAATTTACATTATTGTGAACAGTGCATCTAATTTTAGAGGTCAGTAGGGGCGGCAAAATTTTTATAGCTTTGGGGCGGCAAATATGTAAATTCGGCGCTGGTTGTATACAATACAGGGGTCTAGGCCCCGAATATGATTTTGTCCCATTCGGTGTCGAGACCCTTGGTCCGTGGGATCCTAGCGCCAAGGCTTTTTAAAGAAATAGCAAAAAGGTTAGTCGACATCACAGGTGACCGAAGAGCTGGCCAAAGAATTGGCTGAGACCTCGCACAAAGAATTGGCCTAGCTATTCAAAGGGCGAACACTGCCAGTATCTTCGGAACCTTGTTTAAAGGGACTCCTTTTTCTAATGTATTTTAGTTGTTATATTATATATATATATATACCTAAAACTAAATATATATATATATAGTTTTAGGTTAATTTAAGAAAATTATGTTTTAGTTTAGTTTCATAGTTGTTATAAAATATTTGCGTTAGATATAAAAATTTATTTAGTTAATTTAATATTCCAGATGACAATTCAAAATAATCATTTCCACAGTTACAAATCAAAAACACACGGACGGATAGTATGTAATTAAAAATAATAATTACGTGTGGATTGCGACGAACGTGTTTTACCGCAGTCAAACTCAGGCGCGCATTATAGCAGGGCTGCAACAACGTGCTAATTAGTAACTTACACTTTTAAACTTAAACTTTTGCGTATAATTTGAAAACCGAAATTGTATTTGAATAATGTTATCGCGTCTACATCCACACAGTCACAGGTAAACTTCCCATCGGTGACAAACATCAGTAATAATTACTACTAATAAAGGAATTATTACCATGATCCTTTTTTATTTTTGTGGCTTCAATATTTTGGTTCAGTTACATTTGCCATTGTCACGTTGTTATATTTTTTTGGCATAAAGACATTTTTTATGTCTAGAAACTTTTATATAAATAAATTACTCGTCTCCGTAGTCAGTAGAGAATTGAACCCACGATCTTTCGCTATCCGGGCGAATGATTCTAATTAAAAAATGATTAGTTCTTTTTTTGCGCACACTACACATTTAAAAAAAAACTTATTTTAAAAAAAATTGTTAGTAAATATAAAACTGCACAGGTCGTTCAAATTATTACTGAAATTATTTAATTTAAAGTAGTATATAATAGGGGTTAAAGTATGAAATTGCCGTTTTATTGCAATAGGTTCTTTGAATTGACATAGAATCTTCATGGTTTGAGGTTTTCGAATGAAACTTTTTTTAAATGGTTTCTATGATGTTCTTTTTTTAAAAAATGTAAAACATTTGAATATCGACTTTCAATTGTTTTTGTTATTCAATTTAGACAAGAAAGATGGATACTGCGAAAATTCGAGTTATTTTTGAATACGAGTTCCGACGCGGAACTAACGCGGCAGAAACAGCCCGCAATATCAATGCTGCGTTTGGAGAGGGGTCTACTAATGAACGCACCGTGCGATTTTGGTTTAAACGCTTTCGTGATGGAAATTTCGACTTAAAGAACGAGCCACGAGGAAGACCGCCCACACAGGTAAATAACGATGAATTAAGAGAGATAGTGGAAGCCGATCCTAGTCAAAGTACCCAGGAATTAGCGGCATGGTTTAACGTTACCTTACCCACAATATTGACTCACTTGCGTCAAATCAATAAAATAAAAAAATACGAAAAATGGGTGCCTCATGATTTGACTGATCTGCAGAAAGAAACGCGTGTTGAAACTTGTGTTGCCTTGTTGAACCGGTACAGAAATGAAGGAATATTGGATCGAATTGTAACATGTGATGAAAAGTGGATTCTTTATGATAACCGGAAAAGAAAAATGCAATGGCTGACCCCAGGTCAAATGCCACAACAGTGTCCTAAAGCAAAACTTACCAATAAAAAGGTAATGGTAACTGTTTGGTGGTCTCAGCATGGTGTTATTCACTATAGTTTTCTCCGATCTGGTCAAGCAATAACGGCAGATGTCTATTGTGCCGAACTCCGAACCATGTTGACAAAACTAGCAGTAAAACAGCCCCGACTCATGAATCGATCTTCACCATTATTGCTCCACGACAACGCGAGACCTCACACAGCACGAGAAACCATTTTGACCCTTCAGGAACTGCAGTTAGAAACCATTCGTCATCCTCCGTATTCACCAGACCTTGCTCCAACGGACTACCATTTTTTTCGTGATTTGGACAATTATCTACGTGACAAGAAGTTTTCTTCCCAGGAGGCAGTACAAAATGCTTTCACACAGTTTGTGCAGTCTAGATCGTCGGAATTCTATCGCAAAGGCATTAATGACCTTCCCATTAGATGGCAGCAATGTATAGATAATAATGGCAACTATTTTGATTAAATAAATTTGTTAAAAATTTAAAAAATAAACAATATAGATTTTCAGTACAAATCGGCAATTTCATACTTTAACCCCTAATATTTATATAGCTGCCAATTTGACATAAGTTTCTATACTGTACCGCGCAATAGTAAAATTATGAGGCTTTGATAGCTTAGTTCTTAGTGTAATAGTAGATAAATAAATAAAATTACTGTCAGTATGAATATTTTCTTCTTATATACCATGATAACAACTAAAAAAGTTACTTAAACAAAAAGTGTGTCAGCTGTGATGCACGACTTGAGTATTCTCCCTAAGAACAATTGTCTTTGAGCAGGAACAGAAAATAATAAATCAAAACTTCAAAATAAGAGTGAAAGGTGCGCACGATAATCGGAACGCTGTCATTCGATCACTAAATGTTACTTTTCATATTTTTTTCATACCGGATACCTTATAAAAAATCAATTTTTAAGGATTAATTATTATAATAGAAAAATATAATATAAAATCTACTCTGGTCACAAGGGAATTCTCAGGCGGGAACGAACCCGCAACTCGGGTCACAAGTGAATTCCCGCCTGAGAATTCACTTGTGACCCGAGTCGATTTTTTGCTATTATTATTCTATTATAAGATAGATTATCTTATTAGATAGCATAAAATATATGAAAAATGTATTAAGAAATTAAGTAAGAAAAGTTTAATCAGAAAAGGAAAAGCTATAGCGGATAGAACCAGACATTTCATTTTACTAGTAACATCGATATCTACTAATATTAGACGAACTCCGACACTTCAAAGCCGTGTGGATCATTCAATGTGAAGGGTTTGGTTTACCGAATATACTACCGACGATATTTTTTTTATATTTATAAATTTAAAAATTACAATAAATATTCAGGGTAACCCTGTTCACAACCCAATTCATTATCAGCAAAAATGAGTTTATATTTATTCGCGACCGCGCCACAGCCGTCATTGCAATGCTTTCCGCCAGACGCCGCAAAAACTAGATAAAAGCGCCCAAAACCAACAGCTGCTACAGTTGCTACCGTTCCAGTGGTTAGTACGGGATGGATATGATATCATTGACGTGTGATGCAAAAATCAATGCAATAACATTTATTTGATAAATTAATAACAAAAATATGTAGCTTCCACAAAAATGAAGCAAAATGCACCGCGTAGCACTAAGTGGTCGATCTGCTCTGATGATGCTTAGTGTAAAGGGGAAACATGCGTAGAGTAATTAATGAAGGTACAAGGTGTGTCGTGTTGCATTAATTTGCGGGCAGGTGGGCAGTGCATCTTGCTTTTTTTTCGGAAGTAAGCTACATATTCTATCAAATATTTATTTGATGAGAAGATACCTAAATAGATATTTTAACATCTATTTACATACTATCCTAATACAATGTGTCCCGTCACCAGTGTCGGAGCCTTTAATGGTGTGAAATATGGCATTTTTTATCAACAAATTGCCCCTCAAATTTGGTTTTTCTCTTACGGCCGCCATTTTGTTTTCTTGGTAACCAAGACCTGGGCTCTCAAAAGTAGAACTCCTTTCCTGCATCTGGATTTCCAAGTTCTTATCCGTCCGTTTTTAAAACCAGGGTGAATGGACATCTTTTGGGTTAGCTCATTCCATCATGGATCCTGTCTTGGCCCCCAGGCTTGGTTGAGATCAAAAGCAAACCCATTCAAAATAAAAAAAGTATCGTAGAAAGTGAAGATCTATAATCTACGAGGGAGTATCCTCGGGAAAAAAGCTTTGATGTACTTATGTATTTACTTCAAACCATGTATGTATACGTGTGGTACGAGTCTAAAATTTCAAACCAGAAGCGCAGGTTAATATTTTATTTCAGCGTATCATAAATCTGGTTGCTTTACACAATACTTTTAAAGTACTTACTTTGTGCTGGGCTAATTGGTAAAATGTAAAAAATATTAAAATAAATATATTATTAAAAAAAAGACAGGTGCATTTCCTAAAAGCACAAATCGATGCCTAACGGCCAAAAAGGAATAACCGCCACTTTACAAATTTTACAGGAGAGTGATTTAAAGTTTAAAATAAACGAAAAAAAATCATAAGAAAGGATGTATAGGTTCCGAAAGGCTGAAAATCTATATTTTGAGCTTATATCGCACTATCTATTGACTGGTGTTGTTATTTTTATGAAATTCAGGCTACCAATAGTAGTTAATGTCGGTTACCCGAAATGGTCTTAATTTTACAATCAGCAAAAATGTCGTAAATGTAATACGCAAATTATTAGCTTCCAGCAAAAAATGATATAACCTCACCTCAAGTTTTATTTAAATAGAGGAAAATTAGCACAAGTTGTTTTTTTGTAAGAAATAAAATTGTGGAAATGTGGTGTAACCAGCTATCGAATGATAATTCACTGAATGGAAAATTGTATTAAGTATATTTTTTAAGAAATTATGATTATAAGACTATTATAATGTGTTTCGATGTACTTTTTATTTAAAAGTATTTGGAGGAGAAAAAGTTTCAGGTTCACTCGAGAGGTCTAAATAATAAAACTTTATAATTTTATTAATCAGCTCAGTCTATAATTGGCTAAAAATGGCACTTTCTAATTAACAATTTGTTACTACTTAAGGCTAATACCACATATTCGCCGAGATCAGAAAATAGACTTAAAACTATTACTACTTAGATACTAATAATAGTTACCTATATCAATGTTCGTTATCTTAGTTTAAAAAATATAACGTTAATAAAGTAACTAGTTTTCTTAAGACTAATGCACTGTTAATATCACGATTTGCTTGACTCATGTCTTTCACTTGTGGATAATAATTATAAGTAATAGTGAATTTAAACAAACACTTATTCTACTTCAACATTTTCGATATCAGAATCAGGGAGTGTATCTTGAACAGTGTTGGAACAGATGATGCTGTTGTATTCACTGTGAAAAAAATGGGGAATTACCTTATGTCGACACAGTTTAAGTAAATCATCGTGTTTGGCCTTAGATACAGGTATAAAAGATTTATAACATGCTGGTGGACTCATTCTAGTTTTTGGATTCACTTTTCATCAGCATCGTCATTCATCGAGTTTTTTACATACTTAAATCAAATTATCTTTCTTCTTTCGAAATGTGACAACACGCATGTTACTTATTTTTATCTATATTTTATCTAAGGCTTCAGTGTCTATAAACGATTGACATGCTGGCTCATCATTTTCAATTTCATCATGACCCAATGATTCTAAGTTTACCTTTAAATAAAAAAGCGTCATTAAAGCAACCCCGTCGAAAAGTGATTTAGTGGTCAGGGAAAAATTCACGGGTTCTAGTCCCGTCTGAGGATTCACTTTTCCTGCTTCATTCCGAATTGAATAGTTACCATAGTACACTAGGCACTCTTTTCAAATAAATAATATAAAACTATACACATCATTTAAACAAGAAATAAGTATCATTCTACTTCATTAAACATGAAATTTGACTTACATAATAAACACAAAACGTGAAAATATATCGCACCAAAATGGCTCGCATGCGCACGTGGCGTTTGCCCAGTTGCACGCCACAATACGCAAAGTAAAGATTGGAATAACGTTAAAATGTAGGTGTACCTTTTTATCTAATCGCCAAAATTGTTTAAATATCGGGAGGGTAAAAAAGGATAAGCGACAAAATATTATTAAGTACTTGCAGGGACAAAATGTGCTAACCGCTTTTTTATCATTCATTTTTAACCGGGAAAAAAACAGTAAGGACCAAACAGATTCTTAAAAATGTGACCAAATTACAATAAACGACTCATATGTTTAAAAAAAAAACTGCCAGAAAGTCTTAAACGGATTTCGATAAATAATTATGTAGAGGCAAATTATCATAATCCCATATTTCTCAATTTTTATTTCCAGGCGAAATAGGTTAACGGTAGATCATTAGAATATTACAGAAAGTCCAAAAAGTATAAGTTCGTTATTCTCAGATATTTTGTAGATCAACCACCAAAAAAAATATCTCATTAAAATTTTTGTCGTTTATATCGAAAAAAAATGTCTCATATCTATAATTTTACTACCGCATAAGCGACATAAAGATTCGCTTAGAAACACGTAACCCAGATCAAACGACGCAGAAAAAAATGACGGTTGTAACTATGTATATAACTCAAAATCACAAAATATGTCGCTTATCCCTTTTTGGCTGTTAGGCATCGAAATGTATTTGTATTAACGAATACTCACTTATTTTGAAAGACTTCATTGTGTTCAATGTGTGTGTGTTGATGTGAATTCTAAAGTTTTATGTTTTTAGGGTTCCGTCCATCGAAAGGAAAAAACGGAACCCTTATAGGATCACTTTGCTGTCCGTCCGTCCGTCTGTCCGTCTGTCAAGACCCTTTTTCTCAGGAACGTGTGGAGGTATCAAGCTGGAATTTATATCAAATACTCAGGGCTACAGTGTCTTGGAAAATCAAACTTCTAAGCCAACACAATCAAATGATACAGCCGTTTATGCCACAAATTTTCTACACTCGCAAGAATCTCGCAATACGAGAATTCGCAATTAAGTCATGGCTATGTTTATATAAAAATTCCCTGTCACAGTTTGACCTCGATAAACTCCGAAATTACTCAACCGATTTTGATGATTTATTTTTCCTTTTTCTGAATTTGTTCCGACTTAGGACAAAGAATAGGTTTAATTTTAATTTATAACACAGCAACGCGTGGCTGCGTCAGCTAGCATTTAAATAAATAATTTCCTGGCAACTCACAATAATTAATCAGCCTAAACTAAGCTGTTGTACAATGGATACTAAATGACTAGAATACAAAAATAAGTATAAACGACCATGACTCGGAAACAGATGCTTATGTTCATCCCTAAAATATATGGCCCTACCGGGAATCGAACCCAAGACTTTTGGCGTAGAAGGATCGCTACCGTTGCACCAAGCGGCAGTATATAAATATTACTTATATATGTATCATATCTGTATATCATATATGTATTTCTATCCGTTACCCTAGTATCCATAACACAAGCCTTACAGTGCTTACTTTGGGCTACGCTAATTGGTGTAAATGGTTTCGATTTCGACTTGGCTAAGTGAAATATTATTAATTATCTCATTACGTTCAATAGTTTTCTCCTTTGAGTTTTCCCAAACCGATAATTACCCAGGAAACCGTTGAGCTGTAAAATTGAAATCGTTTATCGTGCCACTACATATTTCCGTATCGAAATCACAAAGGGTGCAACAATTCAAAATGGCTGCTGGGACAAAGCGCGTATCGCTTACAATAAAATCGGTGCCGTTCTAAATTTCACCGAATTTATTTATTTATTGCTTTTATAATACGTCCTAGTATATATCACGGGCTGTCGTACTGGTGGGCGATAATGCAAAATTTGGAGAGCAAAAGAACCGTGGAGGGGCTAATTTTGAATTAGAAAAAAATATTTTTGTTTTTTTTTTATATATGTATATCTAAATCATTGCATCAATAAACATTAATATTGACTGTTGGTGCCAGATTTTACACCGGATATTAAAAACAAATATAAAGCACAAGAATAAACAAAAAATATTATTCGAATTAAATATCCATGACTCAAGTACATATGTTCATCACAAAAACATCTGCCCCTTCCGGGATTCTAACCCAGGAATATTTTTGCGAAAGGCTGGGTCGCTACCGTTGCACCAAACGGTTTATGTCTTTAGTTAAGAAAGACAATGTAATTATAATTAAGGTACCACGGCATTGTGTTATCTATGGTTTTTTCTAAGCTAGCGCTTCATATTTCACCTCAAGATACTTTTGTAACGTTATCTTAGTCTAAATAAAACTAAAAGTCCAGAAGAATATCACTTTTATTTATTAATATACCTAACAATGCCTATCTAATAATGTTTATGTAAATTATTTTATATAGAAAAATCCAAACAAAAAATCGACTCGACTCACAAGTGCATTCTCAGGGGGAAACCAAATCCGCATCCTTTGAAAATCCGGTCCAATGCTCTCCCAATTGAGCTACCAAGCCTTGTGAACCCCCGTTGAAATTTTCTAGTATCTCTCTAATTTAACGCTGTAATCCAGCGTTGTCTCATCAATGAGAGGAACATCCTCTCGTATTGGAAAAGAAACATTTTTACAATTGTTTAGGCAATAGATTAAGATGAAAGAGTCATTTTAGTTTGTTATAATTTTATATATATTTTTTTGACGACTGTTTGGTGCAATGGTAGCGATCCTGCCTTTCTCACCAATGGTCCTGGGTTCGAATCCCGGAAGGGGCAGATGTTTGTATGATGAATACGAGCATTTGTACCTAAGTCATGGGTGTTTATATTTATATTTCTATGAATATTACATATTTATGTATCATATATGTATGTCTATCCGTTACCCTAGTATCCATAACACAAGCCTTACAGTGCAGTGCTTACATTGAACTAGGCTAATTGGTGTGATTGTAAGAAATATTTATTTATTATTTATTTATTTTTTCAAAATAACTTTAATAGAAAAATACTAGAAAAATCCAGTGAATTCTCAGACCGCATTTTTCTATTAGAATAATTTATCTTAAAAGCTAGGAATAAAAGATGCAAAATACGTATAAAATTGTAAAAGTTTTTTTTGTATAATGTAAAAAAGTGATGAGGCGACTCCACTCCATGTATTGTCCCGCAGCACACCATTGGCGAAGTGTGCTAGTAACGAGAGGCGTCACAATAATTCTCCAACATGACAATGCTGTAATGTGTGTTTGATTCATTCGCGTTCGCTCACAAATGAGGTTATCATTTGCAGAGTCGGTTGTTATAATGAATTTTGCTATCGTCGGGCGGACGTTGCGGCCATTTTGTACTTATTTACGGGTTTTAACGTTGCGTCGCATTGGCATAGTTAATTTGTGATCGCTATCTTTTATAACGCGGTTTAAGTAAAACTATATAAAAAATTATTAATAATTTTTTTATTGGACTGACTTGTATAAATTTTAAAGCATTTCCAACAAAAATTTGAATGTATTTTATTTATAATTTTGATATATTAAGATAAGGTTAAATGAGATCAGATAAGAAAAAAAGAAATTGCTTTTCAATGGGTATCTATGCATTTCCGTTTAGTATGGATTTTTGTTATTCTTATTAACATTTACTAAATGTTCGTAGTAACTAAATGTTTATTGGACGCTAGATAACGTATAATGAAAGGAAATAAAGAAGAAAACAGATTTTTATTTAATTGACAAATTATTAAAGCATCAATTCTGGAAAACCAATAAGATAATATTTCTGTCATTCGCACCAATTAGCCTTGCCCAAATAAAGCATATAAGGCTTGTGTTATGGAGACTAAGTTAACGGATAGACATACATTATAAGACGACCGTTTGGTGCAACGGTAGCGATCCTGCCTTTCGCACCGACGGTCCTGGGTTCAAATCCCGGAAGGGGCAGATGTTTGTATGATGAATACGAGCATTTGTACCTGAGTCATGTGTGTTTATATATATTTCTATGATTTTACATATTTATGTATCATATATGTATGTCTATCCGTTACCCTAGTATCCATAACACAAGCCTTACAGTGCTTACTTTGGGCTAGGCTAATTGGTGTGAATGTAAGAAATATTTATTTATAATGATATAAAAATTACATATATTCATAAAAATATATATAAACACCCATGACTCAGGTACAAATGCTCGTTTTCATCATACAAACATCTGCCCCTACCGGGACTCGAAACCACGACCGTCTGTGCAAAAGGCTGATTTGCTGGAGTTGCACCAAACAGTTGTCTAATCAATTTTAAATAGCTGGTTGGTTTTAGAAATTGTTTGAAAATATTGTTTGTATTCCAAATTGATTACAGAAATTATGGTTATTATTGTCCTAAAGGGTTATAATGGTGTGTAGGAAATAATATCGTTTTTTCATACAAATTCATTTTCATAAAAAACGATATTGCCTGAGTAGGCAAGACTACTTACAAAATAACCAGAGATAGTGCGAGTTTACGTGTCGATACTCGATATCGTCTGCGTAAAATATTACTATGGATTTCTGTATGAGCGCCCCTAGCGGCGACCATTGGAAACTACGAATCTCCATAGAAAAATGTAACGCACTCGATAAAGAGTATCGAATGCGTAATCTCGCACTAAGGCCTCTGAACTATGTGATACATTTTTTTTTTCGAATTTACGTATACAGCTAGTTTTTTGTTCAAGTAATAATGTTAAAACACCTAAAGAACAATTTCAGGTGTTAGGCGGGACTCGAACCCACATCCCGCACTATCCGGGCGAATAATATTCTAATTAAGCTACCGAGACTTTAGCAGACCCATCGAAATTTTCTAAGTATTTCTTAATACTTTTACAAGTATCGAACTTATTTTTTTTTTTGTAATTGAAGCATTTAATTGCTTGATTTTTTTATCCTAATTATATTATGACAATACTTTGTGTGTGTGTGTTTGTTACCATATTATCAGTTATTATAAACGTTAATGTCAATATTATTTATATATTTTGTTTGTTAATATGTTATATATATAATAATTACTAGCTGTTGCCCGCGACGATGTATACGTGGATTAAAGGCCACCCTTATCACCTATGGGTATCAAAAATAGCCTACGACCACTAAAAGTCGATCAAACCGTTTCGGAGGAGTTCGATAACAAACACTGTGACATGAGATTTTTATATATTAGCTGTTAAAACACTATTTAGATCTTACACTTTCGCCTCTCTCACACATTTAAGTAAAAACCTCTTTTACTGGTTAGATAGGTATATATAGTATTAGGAAATAATGAGAAAGAATGAGTACACCAATTAGCCTAGCCCAAAGTCAACACTGTGAGGCTTGTGTTATGGATACTTGGGGATCGGATTCACATACAAACAATAAGAACAATATTTATTTCTCTTCCACATAACAGTATGAAAAACATTTATATGGGAGACCGTAATCACAGAATGACTGAGGTCCGTCATACATCTATACTTAAAAAATTGTAATTGGTCGAGCACATTCCCAAATATTTTTTTAACAACGAAATTAAATGCGCATCTAACCCGTTAAAAGTGGTTTAACTTTAAAATCTATCAAACACAATTTTAACCTTAGAACTCCTTAAAAACTGCAATGCCCACAAATCCACACGGAACACTGCAGCGACCCCTATAGATCATGCGAGAGCTGACGCCGCCGAAACTTATCCCAACTTTCCGCGGACACCTTAAGGCCATTAACGCTTAATGACTGCTTGTAAATTGGCCATAACTCAGCCGGGCCGTAAATAACTGGCGTGATAAGGGCCGCTGAGTCGGCACAAACGTCCAGTGTCTGTCTTAGTTTAGCATGTGTGGATTTATAGGATCATTTATACTGTCGAGTGGCAGTTGGGACGAAACCGGATTGATTGCGTAGTGTATTAAATGATACGGAACTGGTTCATTTGGGACTGTTGAGTTAGGGATGTTTGTAGGAGAATAAGGAATGTTGATCGGAGGTTAACATTGTGGTTTCTTAATAATTAATAAAAAAATGAGTTACTAATTATTTATTAAATTAATATTGTTATTTCTGTTTGTGATTTTGTGATAAAACCTGTATATTTGTTGTGAATAAATAGTTAAGGTTTTATTTATATAAAAAACTTATCTCAGACTCCAGTCTTCCACATAAGATGGATTATACCATGTCCTGGCAAATAAAGAGTTATTATTATTATAAATGGTCATCATACTCTTATGTATCTATACATTTTAACAATTATGATAACTTTATAGGGAAGAGAAATAAATATTACTTTCATTCTTCTTAGTTGGTCATTACAGTAATTAACTGTCACTAGCGCATAAACTTTTAAACATTTGAAACAACCTTATGTCTTCGTAATAAAGATTATTTTAAAGTGTATCAATTAATATACTATCGATCATACTTTGAATACTAAGTAACGGATAATGAACCTACGCAACACAAGTTATTGTGAAGGTTAACTTTCGCAAATGTCATCCGTCAGATGGCTGATTATATTAATACCAAATAATTGAATTGAATATAAAATAAACATATGTAGGTACATTAAAAGGCAGTAACATGGAAAAAAAAGTTAAAAAAATTTCAATTAAAGGCAAATTATCTTCAAAAAATTATTCATTTGTAAAGTAACATTTTGAAATAAAAATATTTTCCAATTAATAATTAGCGAAACAAAAAAAGTTGAAATCATTTCTCTCCTAGACATTAAAAAGCCATCTATGATAATAAGGCCAAACCAAATACTGCCTTTTCACCACTAGATGTCACCACAGTAGCTTTAAAATATAATTATATAATTTTAATTTCAGAATAAGAATATGACAAAACACCCATTAATTTAACTTCTACTCCTAAATTTAACTTTTAAACAGTTCCTACAAATCTAAATCATCTTCACCGTTAATAATAAATCGATATCAATCAATTGTACAGTATTGCCATCTAGTCCCCTCCCACGCAAACTACCTTCTCCCTCCCATAACCAGATGTCGCTACACAGATGTGCCTATTCCGATAAAATTCGAGACAAAGAAACAAACAAACAATTATCCAAGCCGCGGCACCGAAATTAGCAATTACTTAGACGAAATCTTCTCTGCCTTGCTATTATCTGCCGGGGCATAACTTGGCGTTAACTGTTATTGCCATCATTCTGCGCTTGATTTAAACAAGACGTTACAGTCCTCAGCCGAGATAGGGCTGTTTGAATGTGACAGAATAAGAATAAATTCGGCTGATTCATAATTATTATGAGAATCATAATTATGAAGAGAAATCGTGACTTTTAAAAGGAAAAGTTTTGGCATTGTCTATCTCAGAAGTGCTGAAATGAGCTGATTCAGTGATTACTAATTCTGAACTGATGAAATGAAACACTTTTTCCAGACTTGATAAGATTTTATACAGGATTTTCTCGAGAAAAATCATTATTAACATTACATTGCGTGACATTATTAACCACCGTAAGGCTAGTGTATAAGGCATATATGATGTATTGATATGTAATATTAATAGAAATATATATTAATACCCATGACGCAGGTATTAATGCTTGTATTCATCACACAAATATCTGCCCTTTCCGGGACTCGGACCCGACACCGTTGATGGGAAACGTAGGATCGCTACCGTTGCACCAAACGGTGGTATATTATATTATAAAGTTAACAACTTGATGTTAAATTAAATGAATTAAATACACTCCTTTTCGAACAGCAGTCGAAAGGTTTAAATGAAAAAAAAAAATTCAAAAACCCATTTTCGATATCTGTAAAATGATTTCTAGATCAGAGAGTGTATTCCAAAGAGTAAGAACTAAACATTGAAGCCAATTAATCCGAACCATAACGAAAACGTTATGTGTTTAAACACACAAGATGTTAAATTACCTATCTTATAAGATAGTACTGAAAACATGCAAAATATATATAAAATTATAAAACACAGGATGTTTATCATCTTAGACGAAAGATGACCACTGGTTCCCCAAAAAATGGGGAGTTTTGACACATACTTCACGCTTGTCAAGGTATTGGAGACGAATATCGCAGGTAAAGACTATTATTTGGAAAACGACCATTTTGTGGTATAAGGAAGGTGTGTGGTAATTACCTTTAGTACCATAAATCGTCTTTACGACACTTTTAATTGTGATGGGTTGCTGCTACTCTACTCCGCCTGTTATTATAATAAAATATTTATTTCAGACTAACCTCCATAGTTTGTTGGTAATAATTAGTAACAAAAAGAACTTATTTAAGTTTTTGCGCATAATTTATATTTAATATTGAATTTTCGACTCCTTCGCAGGAGCCGTGTTCACAGGCTGACTAAGGCAATGGTCGTCATAATATTTTAATCGGGCACGTTGTGTTAAAATTTATACAAAACAAATGTATTTTATTTTGTTATTCATTTTTCACTACGATTACGATACACACCAGTCTACTACCAGTTCGGAAATTGGGAGGCCCTTCTGAGAAGAACTGGCGAAAACAAACTCGGACGAGAGGACCGACCTCCATCATACTTTTATTTTACAAAAATGAGTTTTTTTAAATACGCAATGTGCGCAGGAGTGAGTTTATGTTGTTAGTAAATCGATATGCTATAAATACCATTATTTAATTAAAACTATGGCTTACTCCAACCATTACAGTCTGGTCTTTCAGTGATCCCTAACTAGATGCTATTTTGAGCGCCACGCAAGCATTGCAACAAGCAGGCAGCTTACGCATGATGGTGTGAAAACCATAGCTGCAGGCATTTTAACATGTTTTTACTAGACTTACCAACTGTACCGGAATAATATATACATATAACTAAATTTTCGAAACATCTTTCCTTCTTTTAGATCAGCTCTGAGCCGTCTCGCGGGTGTACCTTGCGGGAGGCAATTTGTCCCGAATTTTAGCACGATTAAAATATTGTCCTATACACATACTTTTTTTAAATCTTTGCGCTACTTGGTTGGTTTTGTGAGCGGCTGTAGCAATCTAGGCTAAAAGTAGGAATATTTAAGGTGTTCTTTACAGAAAATTATAGTTTAACAACTTACAGTAACGAATCAGTTTTTTGAATAGTCCGAAAAAAAGTTGAAGCAGAAGTTTTGAAACTCATTTCAATATAAAAACTACTGGGATACATAGCTCATAGTCATTACAGAAGAATTCGAAACAGCGATTGTTTTCGTTAAGGAAATAGAAATACTTAAATTAAAAAGTGTGACAATGTAAGAAGCAGATTTTTTAAGCTTAATTTGATGATAAGTAGTTCACTAATTATGTGTTTGTTTGTACTTAACGTTAGAGTAACTTGTGATTAACGTTAGAGTAAAGCAACTTTCGTAGCCGATAACACTTAGATGGGTGAGCAAAAATGATCACAGACCCTCGTTAACGCGAGTTCAAGCATGATACTGGTTATCTAGTGCGTTACAGATTTTTATGAAGATTCGTAGTTCCAAGATTTAGACTTCAAAAGACAGGAGGCTCTTTCTTGGGGAAAGGTATAGCACTGTTTAATAAAGTTCCACAAAGTATAGTAGATTTGCCTTATCATAAGTTTAAAATGTATGTTAAAAATAAGCTCATGTCCAAAGGTTATTACAAGGTCAACGACTATTTAATAGATCGCGATGCATGGAAGTAATATGTGTCATTTCAACATGACACTATTTATTACAGGTTGTAACATACAGCATTAGCATTTTTTAATTTTTTAAAACTAATTTATTACTGGTAGATAAGAGTATGACATGCTCTCTTAATACATTTCTTGGGTGGTGGCATGTGGTGCGGATCGTTACGTTCCCTAAGATATGGTTGAGCGAAGCGATGGCTGTATCATGCGTCATGCTCGTGAACGGGTGCTGCCTTGGGAAATGGGTCTGCTCTAACCTTCAGTATTCAGTATTGGCTAAAACTAAACATAAATCTTGTTGTTTTCTTAAATTTGTCGTTTATTCCCTGTATGTTATTGCAATGTTCAGGGATACTTACTTTAAGTAAGTACAGATACTTGTTGACTTTGTTGTAATCAACGAAACAACGAAATAATGATATCATAACACTATTAGTATTGTCATAACAAAATAATTTTGTTTTTTTTTTTTTTGTGGATTGTGTATGGTGACGACGTATTATATTGTAAATGTCGTTACTTCTGTTAAAGCTGACGAGTTTCTTGCGCCCATTCTTCTTGTCAGTTAAAAGACGTCCTGAATGGGTGGTAGGAAAAAATGTTGGACGATTCAAAACTACTTATTTTTAAGTGCATTTGAATAAAGTTATTTTCATTTTCATTTTCATTTGATGGTTACCGTTAGAGATGCTCATACAAAAATCCATATATAAATTTTATGCAGTTGAAGATAAAAAAATACAGCTTTTCCATGGATTGTTAATATCCTTAGATGTGTCGTAATCAATCATCTTTCAGAACTAAGTAAGCTAAATGCAAGATTTAGCTATTTATTTGGGAAAAAACTGAAAATTCTCACTAAGGTCTCAGATTTCTCTGAAGATTCGAAGTTCCTCATAATCAATGTTAGGGGTGCTCATACAAAATCCACAGTGATAAAGTAGACAATAGCGACTAACATCGTATTAAGGCTCTGAACCGGTTATACTATCGACGTGGTAACCCGTGATTTGGACGGCACAGTTAATTTTATTGGTCCAAATTAAAGTCCCACGATTTCCGCAATGGATTTCTTGTTCTACCAGAACATAACCCGTCGGTTTTTCATTGACAATCTGATACTATGGCAAATTCAACTATTGATCCCAACCAAAGTTCCACGGAATCGTATAGTGGATTTTTTGTAGCACAGCTCCCATGGATCAGGTGCACTGACGAGTCTGTTACGCCGTAGCTTCCCGAGCTCTTAACCGATTATAATAATTTTTGTGTGAAATCGACTAATTTAGGACTAGACCGTGACGGAGCTCGAATTTTGAAATTTGCAAAAATAAAAAAGTTATAAGCAAAAAACATTGGCTCTATAGGATTTTAAGTTGAAACAAAAATTGGTTGCCTGTAAAGTCGGTATACGGGCGAAAGTTTTACGTGACAACGACTTTGAGTGGTAAAATAATTTAAATGTGAATATTCATTCGTATAGTAGGAAGAAGGATGAAATAATAGTAACAATTTAAAACATTTATTTATACAAAGAATTATATTTAAAACATTAATTTATAGGCACGCGTCCCTTCCACTTTTTATGTCTGTCTCTCTCGCTCTTAGGCGGGCTAACCATGCCCGAGTGGAAGGGACGCGTGCCTCTCACTCGCTCTCATTGTGAGCGCATAACGTGAGCGGAGCGTAACGCAGTTTCTTGAAGTCTCACCCGGCAAACCAATTTATAAGACGTTGTCACGTCAAAAAGCGCGTGCTTTTTGAAAGTTTTCATTCTTATGGAATTTTAACATTATTCAATCTTTTTTAGTATTACGCTCCGCTTCAATATACGATGCTAGCGAAGTTTTATGTTAAGCGACTGCATCGACCTATTACATTGATGATCAGATAGCATTAGAGTAATGCATAATGCCTACCAAGTGAAAACTTCCAAAACAAAAGACGGTATAACAAAAGCTAACAAAACGCTTAAAACTATTACAAAGCGCAAATCGAACGGCATTTCTCCCCGGATTAAAGGAGGTATGGAGGGGGACATTTAGTCGTGACATTCCAGTATTTATACGCATAATAATAATTCCTCAACGTGTCGGCGGGGGCGCTGCCGTTAAGAGTTATAGCCGGGGGAGACACCTTCAAGGTGACGCGGAGCGCCGACAGAAAGTTCAGGATAATCTAATTTAATTTTATGCCACAGGCAAGAATATTATGTGACATTATAAGCAGTTAAGCATAAAAAAATACAGTTTCACCATGGAATGTTAAAATCCTTCGGTATGATTTAATAAGCCAAGTAAAATTTTCTTTTAGAACTAAGTAAGCTAATTACTACTGCAAGACTGCTTTTATTTGGGTGAAAACTGAAAAGCAGTATTTTTACTGTATATTGTCCATAGAATTTTCAAGTTTTTCCATCGCTTCTGTTTACGATGGATGGTTAAACTAATTTGTCGGTAGTTGATATTCTTTTTATAAATCATATTTAAATTATTGTTTTCTTATTATTAAATTTTTGTTGATGGTTATATATTTAACTAATTATGATTCAAAAACCCTAGAAGCATTCGATACCACATCTTTTACAACTTTTACCACTGAAGGCTTTGTAAAATGTATTCAAAACTTCTATTTATTTAAAATTATCTAAATAAAATTCAAGTAAAAATACAAACAGCGAATTAACCTAACTCAAACCTGGGCAGAGTCAGGTAAAAATTTTAAACACACTTTTTTACATTGTTATAAACGTTTTGACAGTTAGTGGCTCTTATTATATGTACTATACTATATACCTGAGTGTAAAAAATGTAAGTAAATCTAATTGCTTGAAAGAAAGCGTTTTATAACGGGTAGGTCCACACTAGTCGTACTATCGGGGCCCGTCTAAGATTAAGGCATTACAGCTTCAGAGCGTGTCTGTAGCCGGCCGATGTTGCTCCTCAGATTACCATCAGAGATGCCTTTGGTCTGGATCTGGTAATCAACAACAAATCACGTCAAAATATTCGTGTTTCAAAAGCGTTTCTACTTCATATAATAAAACTTCTCTTGTCGAAGTAACCGTTAGAAACAGGGGGCAGGGGTTAGGGACGCAAACGATTTGACAGATCAAGTGAACGAATAAACCATCAATCATTCACTTGTATACTTTTATATATTCCATTAAATCAGGCTCAGCGTCATATATACGTTGTCCATGAAAGACTATTGTATATTTAGATAGGAAAGAAATCTAAATTAATACAACAACTTAAGCTACACGTAGCGTAAATATCCGTCTACGCTTTAATGACGAAGTGATGGCAGAATAACCATTTATTTTCAAATTCGTAGCTGCCCTTTCTTAATAGTAAATGATTATGAAGAGGCGCAGCGCCATCGATGTGAAAAAAAATCTCTTCTGTACTAAGTGAGGGGGTGAACAGTGATATTATACAGCTGGCCCCAAATATAAACCTCACGTACACGTGGTGCTCTCTGCAAAATATCCGAATCAAATATCCGACAAGTATCCGACAAGTATCCGAAAAATATCCGACGACGCATTTGTGGTGAACAGGGATCTTATACAACTGGCCCCAAATGCCAACCTCACCTACACGTAGCGTAAACATCCGTCGACGCTTTAGTAACGAACTGTTGGCAGAATAACCATTTACTTTCAAAAGAGAAGCTGCCTTTTTTTATAGTAAATGGTTATGATAGGCAGCAGCGCCATCTATTCGAAAATCTAAGTCCTGCAATTCTAGTCTGTGGTCTACTTGGAGATAACCACCGTTAACCCATAAACCACAAAATAGAAATTTTTTGAATGATGGTCTTAAGGAAGACGCCCGCAAGAGAACCAAAGTTAGCAACATACCTCTTTGAGTCGTAAAATTGAAATAGCAAAGGGAACGCCACATAACTCATAGAATTAATAATCGTTATAAAAAAATATTTTGAACGAACTGGACTACGTGACGTGGGAAGGTGGACCACCACCCGGGTGAATGTTATAGAAAGCGTAACAGCCACTATCGTGCTATTATACAAAATACTATTTACTTCTAAAATAACAATAGATTGGAGATTATTATTAAAACTAATTACAGTTTCGAAGTCGGTTTAATTTTTTGACGTGACAACGTCTTATAAATTGGTTTGCCGGGTGACACTTCAAGAAACTGCGTTACGCTCCGCTCACGTTATGCGCTCACAATGAGAGCGAGTGAGAGGCACGCGTCCCTTCCACTCGGGCATGGTTAGCCCGCCTAAGAGCGAGAGAGACAGACATAAAAAGTGGAAGGGACGCGTGCCTATAAATTAATGTTTTAAATATAATTCTTTGTATAAATAAATGTTTTAAATTGTTACTATTATTTCATCCTTCTTCCTACTATACGAATGAATATTCACATTTAAATTATTTTACCACTCAAAGTCGTTGTCACGTAAAACTTTCGCCCGTATACCGACTTTACAGGCAACCAATTTTTTTGTTAGTGAATAGGCAGGTGCTTGACCGCTATCTCGCCTGATGGTAAGCGACGATGCGATTTAGGATGTGACGCGCCTGCCTTGAGAATACCCATTCACTCGTGACTTAAAGATTTCCACTCTTTAGTGATACATATTACAAAATTGGACCCAAAACGCTTAGTGCGGTATATCAACCATATAATGGTAGCACCTATTTGTAAGTCTGGTTCTCTGATGAAAAAATTGGGGACGGAATTCAACTCTAACAAAAACATTATACAGGAGATTATTATTAAAACTAATTACAGTTTTGAGGTCGGTTTAATGTTTTTTTTTTTTTAATTATAACAATGACCCGATTAGATACAGAAAATACTTTCTCTAAATATGATTTTCTCTTCCAGTTGAATTAGGTCCGTAGCATTCACCGCCTTGCGGTCTGGAGGCATTAGGACAATACCATGATTACCTCATCAACGCAGCAAATATCCGCAGATTAGCTGAGGAGCTGAGGCCCCGGCCGCTGACCCATTTCGGCCCGCCAACTCTGTAAGATTTATAGAGATGAAATTAATGACGAATATTTAAATTATATTTAATATATTCACACCACTTAACAAAGACCAAAGCAGAGCTTAGAAAATGGCAACTTTTTTACACAGCTTCTACGAAACTACGAAAAAAGAAAGAAAGTATAAACATTTATATCGGACTCAAACACAACAATAACACAATAACAAAACTACTACAAAATGTATATAATTAAAATGAGTAACAACTGAAAAGAGAAAGATACATATAAAGTAGTAATAAGAAAATTAAAAAATAAATACAAATATGGTGTGTCTGAGGCCAAAAAAGGACCCTGTCTCGGCATAAAAGCCTCTGCGTCGTTCATAATAAATAATAAATGGATTATTTGAAAAGGTCCAAAGTAAGCAATGTAAGACTTGTGTTATGAATACCAAGGTAACAGATAGAAATACACATATATAAAAGTAATATTAGGTAGAAAAATATATTTATACAGTTTATCTAGATGCTCTTGTTCATCACACAAACATCTGTCCCTTCCAGGACTTCAACCCAGAACCGTTAATGCAAAAGGCAGGATCGCTACCATTGCACCAAATAGCAGTCAAAGAATGTCGGAATGAGCAAAGCGCCACGGGCCTATTTCGGATTCAATGCTTGCGAATAAAAAAAATTGGTTGCCTGTAAAGTCGGTATACGGGCGAAAGTTTTACGTGACAACGACTTTGAGTGGTAAAATAATTTAAATGTGAATATTCATTCGTATAGTAGGAAGAAGGATGAAATAATAGTAACAATTTAAAACATTTATTTATACAAAGAATTATATTTAAAACATTAATTTATAGGCACGCGTCCCTTCCACTTTTTATGTCTGTCTCTCTCGCTCTTAGGCGGGCTAACCATGCCCGAGTGGAAGGGACGCGTGCCTCTCACTCGCTCTCATTGTGAGCGCATAACGTGAGCGGAGCGTAACGCAGTTTCTTGAAGTGTCACCCGGCAAACCAATTTATAAGACGTTGTCACGTCAAAATGGCTTTTATAGAAGAAGATTATGCAAAAGACAAAAATGTGTGGAGTAGTTAGTATTTATATTATCTGCTTCTTCTTTTCGGAGACACACCCTTGACACGCTGGGAAGACGAAATAAAAAAATTGCCGACCCATCATGGATCCAAATTACACAAAATCGAAATAATTGGAGCTTTTTAGTGGAGGCTTTTACCCACCAGGAGTCCCTGTAGATTTATATAGATATTATTATTTTCGCATTATATTTATACCATTTAGTTTTACTAGAATTAGTTTCGACGATCGTTTGGTGCAACGATAGCGATCCTACCTTTCACAAAGGTCCTGTGTTCGAATCCTAGAAAAGGCAGATGTTTCTGTGATGAATATGATCGTTTCTATCCGAGTCGTGGATATTTATATATATATTACATATCTATGTATCGTATAAGTATGTCTTTCCGTTACCCTAGTATCCGTAACACAAGCTTTAAGTTGCTTACTCTGGGCTAGGCCAATTGGTTTGATTGTGGGAAATTTTATTAATATATTATATGGATACAACCCAGATACATTGTAAGGAATTAAATAGGCTTGTTTTTATTATCTTCTCCTTAATTACAATATTACTGAAATCCAGCTTTGGAAAAATTCCTTAAATGAAGAAACTCTCTATCACATCATAAAATAAAAGACAGAAAAGAAGAAAGCTATTGACAAGTTTCTAGCGGCATCTTTGTACAAGGTCACTTAGATTTACGTCGTATATTCTAAATGCACATCTACTATTATATTATGACAATCCTTTGTGCGTGCGTGCGTGCGTGCGTGCGTGCGTGCGTGCGTGCGTGCGTGCGTGCGTGCGTGCGTGCGTGAGTGCGTGCGTGCGTGCGTGCGTGCGTGCGTGCGTGCGTGCGTGCGTGCGTGCGTGCGTGTGTGTGTGTGTGTGTGTGTGTTTGTTACCATATTGTCTCGCTTTTTTTAACATTGCAAAGCCCTCACGTACTCCCGAAAAAACAATACGATAGCGTGTTTCTACGCGCTACAACGCCATCTAGTATTTATAAAGAAAAAAAGAACTACCCTTCTGTTTACAAGCAGAATAGGATAGCAACGATCCTTCACACTTTAGAGTGTCTTAAGTCTAATAATGGTGCTAGAAGCAATCACCATTATAACTCTCGTAGACAGCAAAAGGTCAGATGTATAGAGACATGTTTTCGTGATTTTTTTATTTAATTTATTTAGGTAAAAAACGGTAACAAAATACAGAAATTACAATATGATACGGTCTAATTTTGCAACCAACGTCATTTATATCAACATAAACTTAAATTATTTTGAAAACGTCTCTTTATTTATTTAGAATGGGTTTGCTCTTGATCCCAATCAAGCCCGAGGGTCAAGACAAAATCCACGAAAAACGAGCTAACCCAGAGGGTGCCTATTTACCCTGGCCTTGAAAACGGACGGGTTATAAGTACTCGGAAATAGAAACGCAAGGAGGGAGGTTCAGTTGCCAGTCCGGCTTTGTAAAAAAAAATTTTTAGTAAACATTTGAAAAATATATATGAAGAGTTTATAAAAAAAAATAAAATCAAAGTGACCTCGCATTCTTATTGACAGCTGTAATTTCAAAAAGAGAGACGTTGAGTTCTTTTTTAAATTTGTGATTGATATTGAATACAAACTTTTTAAATTGTCTATACTTAAGTATACGAACTACACGAAACTATATGATCGTTTTGTTCTCCAGCGTGTAGAAAAGCTTACCGCAGCCAAGATCGTTCCCAAATATGGCTAACCCCTTTATCAAAGAAGTAACGGAAAACTGTGAGATCGCAGCGTGAATGGCACATAATGTAGCTCAGCCGGGCTTTATATATGGCTACGATAAAAACGTATCCATCCGATATGCCTACAGTAAATCACCACTTAATAGTCGAGGGGATCGTAAATATGTCAACAAACGCCAATATCTAAGGATATATATACAGAGAGAGATTTTTTTCTTCGGCCACGATGCAGTCTGTCAGGATTTAAGAGATATCTGGCAGTCAGGGTGAGTAATAAAAGAGCACAGTAAGTGTTGAACTTAATGTTGTGTAGGGTTTGGTCTCGTTGGCTGGTTCGTTCACGAAGTATGGTTGCGCCATTGAGATTTCTAATATTCTTTACATTTTTTCTCACTTACTAACCTTACAAAGTATTGATTATAATGACAATTTTTGCATTAAAAATTCCATATTTCTATAAGATATAAAGTACGCCTGTAAAAAAAAGCCTCGCCCGCATAGCGAAAGGTCGTGAGTTCGAATCGACTGAGGGTTCGGAGGCGTAGTTGTTGTTTACAGTCTTATAATGACAATTGTTAATGAAATGGTAACGGTAAATGTCTTTCACATAAATGGTCCAGGGTAGTCCTCCAAGTCCCAGAAGGAGCATGTTTATGTGATGAATACGAGCATTTGTACTTGAGTCATTGGTATTTATATTTCTACGAATTTAATATCTTTGTATTATATTTACGTATGTCTATCCGTTAACCCTGGTAACCATAACACAAGTCTTACCGTGTTTAATTCGTGCCAGGGTGATTGGTGTGATGTAAGAAATATTATTACATAACATTAATAACTATTTATCACATAGTTACATTACATTTTATAAGTGAATAAAACAAATTTAATATATGCATCAACATTAAAATATCTATCTTTATTCATTAAATTTGTGTTCAAATTATTGTTCAATGATTATTGACTACTCAATTATTGCTTACAATTGTTTTTACAAAAAATCTAAGGGTAGGTTTCTAATAAAAAAAATTGAGGTCGGTGACACTCTACTAAGTACCCGATTACGCGTTGCTGTGGCTTAATTTTATGTGTTGCTGAGCCGACTGCAGCGCCATCTGCCGGGCTGATTCGTGAATCTAAACCATCCAAGGCGCCACCCAAACGCATACAAAAAATGCGATATAGTATATATATATATATATATATATATATATACTAGCTGATCTGGAAATCGTTTTGCCATGTATATTACTTCTCGGAAACATAAATTGAGAGTAATATGAAATATAGTTTATTCTAAGTCATGACAAAATAAAAATAAAAATCTTGCCCAAAAAAAATTAAGTTTTTAATCAATTAATAAAAAATATGGGTTGATCGCAGAGGGGTGAAAATTAAGGGCTGTGTGTATTTTTGTATGATGTATCATAAAAAAATAAAAACAAACAGTTTTGTCAAAAAAAAAAAAAATTAAGGGTGGACCAACCTTCACATTTAGGGGGATGAAAAATAGTTGTTGTCCGATTCACCACCTTAGCCGATATGCACGCTAAGATTCACGAAAATCGGTCGAACCGTTTCGGAGTAGTTCAGTTATGCACACCGTGACACGAGAATTTTATATATTAGATAAAGATAATAAACTATTCCACATACTTTAACTAACTATCACAATTGGTTTATATACTATAATTATATATGAACATTTTCAATATTGTTATTATTAACAATTAAGATGCACAAATGAATAAAAAGCATGGTTATGATTTTCAATTAAAGTGAAAGTTGAATTAAATCTAGAAAAATAAAAAAAAACCATTAAATCGGTGGAGTAGTTTCGGAGTTCATCGCGGTCAACAACTGTTAGGAAATTTATATATATATTTATATATATATATATATATATATATATATATATATATATATATATATATATATATATATATATATATTTATATTTATATATAAACTATAGGTATAGAAAGCAGCACGTCATATCATTAAAAACGATATTGAATCATAACTTTTCAATTTAATTGAAAAAAAAATAAGTTACTTATAGTCTGTGCCACAACTCCAAGCAGCAACAGAAAACAGTTTTAATAATATTATATAATAAAATAAAAGAGAAATAACAAATAAATAAGATGTCTTATCTTCACAATTTTTTGTGCATTTTTTAAGCCTTATTTTGGTCTCAATAGCGCCGCTAAAACCGACAATAATGCGCGAAACTAATTAAATTCAAATTAATCGTAAAAAAAACGAATCACGTCAAATTGACCGTAAAATTTCAAGAAAGAAAAACAATGGGGTTCCGGCGATAACGGAGCCGGACTTAAATTAAATCGGAGCAGTTTCGACGAACCCTTCACTTTTGGAAACATACCGATGTGAATTGCGTGCTGTACCGCTACAAAAAACTATAATTAAACTAATTGCCCTATCTAATAGAGTGATAACATATTCCCAGTGGTATTCTTTGTTTTCAATTATTCCTTTCTACTATCATAAGAGTTTTATATATTTTTTTAATTTCATAACTAAATGGTTTCTTTTCAAATTTTGCTAAGACAAACTCAAGCAAAACAAAGCTTTTTAATTATCAAAATTTGCTGACAAAAGTTTACCATGATTCACATTACAATAAAATAAAATAAATATGAGAAAACATCAAATGAAGTTAACTAGCTTATATTTCAATTTTTAGTGGTGACCTATTTATTTATTTTCCTTAATACTGTTCCTTTAGTTAATTAATAAGTTTAGTTAAATATGTTTATTTTAATGTAACAAATTTTTAATTTTTACAATGCATGCTGTGGTAACCTATAATTGTAAGTGCAGTTAGCCCTAAGTAATTTATTCTTTAGTTTTTTATATGCATAGTAACACTGTTACTTATGTTGGTGATCCTTTTAATAAACAAATAAACCTTTTTGTTATGGAACTCAAAACCAACGACAGTACCATAACTACATGAACCCGGCCGGGAATTGAATCTGGGACCTTACGAGTGTGTTAAATAAAATCGGCATGCGATCTACTTAAGGAAGTTGTCAATTAAAAAATTGATGACACATCTAACTCAATTCTTATTCATATACAAGGGCAATGGTAAATCTTTTAAATTATTTTTTTAAAACAAAAATACTCATTTTTTAAAATAGTAGACGTTTACAGTGGTATAAGATGACTCTATTGTCAGTTTCAACCATAATTTTGAAAAACTTTAGTGAAAGTACACAAACGATGCGGTCGTTGTTACAATTAAAATCCGTATGTTTCCAACTTTAGAGGGTTAACTCTAAACTCCAGCCAAGGTATGAATATTTACGAAAGCATTAATTATTTTTTAACTTTCTTCCAGCTTAAGAGGCTTTTCTTCGTGAGGTGAAAAGTCTGAATGACTGTGATTACATTTAGTTGGCGAGCGGTGGGTGCACTGATAAAGGTATTTTGTTGGTTTTTATTATGGAAGTTATGATTATAGAGTTGAGATATTGCAAGATCCTACTTTATACGTTTCCAGTTTAATCTGGATTTTCGTTTAAGTGAAAAGAGATCAACTAACAACATCGCGATAATTTTAAACGGATAGTGAACTCTTATGCGTTAAGTATAAAGTTAATAACCACTTGATGCTATTTAGATAGGTTAATGAACTGTTGACATTATCTATCTATCTATGTTATATATCTGCAGGTTCTGTCTGTACATTAATTATTATTTGGACAAACTTTATGATAAATACTCGTTTTATGACTAACTGATATAATTCTACTATTTTTTAAATTTTTGTCTGTATGTTCTTCTATAAGACAAAAACTAAACAACCGATATCTATGAAAATTGATATATAATGATAAGCTATATATAAAATTGGTAAAAAACTTATATTTAAAAAAAAGATAGTTTGTTTGTCACAATTTCACGCCTTAAATACTCAATCGATCATCTTAAAATTTTGCCCAGGCAATTTATCATTATTATACATAAGTATCCGGTAGTATACAAATTCCAAATCAATAGTTCAAAAATAATATTTATACAATCAACATACTTCCTCTGACAACTCATTTTACAGTGCTGCAATGACTTTAATGAATTGATAAGAAAATACCTCTCTCACTTCGAAAACTCTTTGTTCTATCGTGATAACTCGAACATTCGAACAGAGTGAGTCAGTCCAGACTCATAAATTCCAAGATCTTCTCGACATTAAGAAACCATAGCTTACATTCTAACAATTGTAAGCTATTATGTACAGAGAACATTAAACAAAACTAAAAAATATTATATCCTTTAAAACTATGAGAAAAGTTTATTGTTTTAAATTTTCAGTCACATTATTATTATTATTATTTAATAACGGGTTTTTAGCATGTTTTTATATATTTTTAACATTATTTTAGTATACATTAAAATAATATTTTTACCATGTTTTCTATCCTTTAAATATAGGAGCATAAGAAATAAAAAAATAGAGAGTATCCCGTTTAAATTAATAATAATATATCATACTTTAAAATAGAACCTTAAACGTTAAATACACAGACATACAGCTACATAGAGGCATGTAAATGTTACACTCAATTGTCAATTATTAAATAATCTTTAGAATTTAAAATCTACAAAATCATTTAAAACATGAAATCGCACGAGGTAGAGACAATTAATAGTCTCTTTCTAAAAATTGGCATAAACAACATTTTAACGAAATCAGCCAATTAATTATAAATTTTAATACAATTATTTAAAAATACACGTTCACAAGTCTTGACATCGATAGAAAAATCCTTTTGTTGTAAAGATATTTGTGGTTTTTGACAAATATGTTTATTTACAGAATATAAATGCAACGAAGTGGTGAAACGTGAAATTAAAAGAAGTGGTTTGCAAGACTCTCTTAGCGCGACACTAAAAATAGCCATATACATTTTAAAGGATAAAATTCATCTTAAAAACAAAACCAAATTATTCAACTTAAATGTATAATCTAAGAACACAAAGTTGTTGTTTGTGTGTTTGTCTGTCCGCTCTTTTCCCCGCTCTTTCTCCATTGTATACGCGTTACCATAGCAACGCGTTACCGGGTCAGCTAGTCTATAATCTAAAAACACAAATTTGTTGTTTGTGTGTTTGTCTGTTCGCTCTTTTTCCATTGTATCAATTAACGTTACCATAGCAACGCGTTACCGGGTCAGCTAGTAATTCTAACAATCATAAGATATTGACGGTCGGTTGGTAATAATAGTAACAGAATCATTATGCGTTAAAGATAAGCCTCAAATCCTAAGCCAGGCTTATTTATGTGTTGTTAATTATTTAGTATCCTGCCACAGCACAAGCACTGTTTACTTGAAGTAAATTAAATACTGTGGATTGTCCTGAATTTAGTTATTGTTACTATAATGTCCTTTTATTGGAGCAGACCAGCGAAGCGAGCAGAGCTCCCATGTATGAGCTTCAATGACGCAATGTCTGTTACGCCATAGCCTCCTGAGTTCTTAACCGATTTTAATAAATTTTGTGTGAAATCGAATCAACACATTTAGGACCAGATTGTGACGAATTTTGAAGTTCACAAATATAAAAAAGTTAGGGCCAAAAACTTTGGCTGTATGGGATTTTAAAATTTACTAACCTTTATTGAATTTCATTTTTATATTTTGTTATATCAGTTATTCACACGAAAATTCCTCGATATGGACCAATATATACTTTCTTGATAACCTGTCACCTAGAACTTGCTGATGTCACTAGAGATAGTGGACTATTGCAAACTAGTTACCAACATTCAAATATTATAAAATTTCTACTTACACATTTTATTTCATTGTTTATATCAGAATACAGTTTAAAAATTAAATTTTATAAACATAATTACAATTCGCAGATAACATACATATTGATAACACTTTACGAAAGAGACTATGTGTCCAAGCAACCAACTTAGATACATAGACAATTAAGATTAATGCTTTTATTGGGACAGTTATTTAAAATCAATAATGTCTTAAAAACAAACATTTTTTTAATAGATATTCGTGGTTTTTGATAAATATACTTATTTATTGAATTACACATCTCGTTGGACACATATTCGTTTCATTGATATGTGTCATACACGTGAAAGAAGTTTCATTTAAAAAACGGAAATCTAAGGAAACTATAGACTAGAGAGCGTTACTTACGTCAGAAAAAGGTCAGAGTTACCCTCAAGTAGCGCTTAAAAAGTTTTACTGCAAAAAAACTGCAAACAGCGCGGTTTAAAGTTTGATATTCCATAAGGTGTTGTCTGTGTAAATTCCAGTTTATTTTTCTTATTACTCGCTAACAAGGGCCCGTTATCGGCCGGCAAGGCCTGCTCGCAGTTAGAAGGAATTTATACTTTCGATTACACCCGCTGCGGATGAATAAAAAACAAATGAGCAGAGAATTTGTTGGTGTGCCGTGTGCGCTGCCAGGGATTGGCTTAGTGAAGATATGCCCTTTTTTTGAAGTAAAACTTCTTTATGCACGCTTATCTTGGGGAGTATACTGGTGAAAGTGTGACGAGAGCGTTATATCAAGTGTAATCGGGCGAGGCGAACGGAAGTTGAGAGGGAGATACAAATTAATGAAGATAGAAAGAGTGAGAGTAACGTTTCGTATATTACTGTAGGGGCAAGAGAGAGAGGTGCGAACACACACTTTCTTTCTCTCATTCTCTTATAGCCAGTTACGTTTCGTTTATCTAATACATATATCTACATATATATGTAGATAGAGCTAAAGAAGTTTTACTTCAGGCGTATGGTCTTAAGCTCACTCATTTTCCTTGGATTTATTCTTTATTTCCTTAGCACAGTGAAATGGTATAAGGCTGACAATATTTGATTGAAATATTATGTGTGACACCTTGCAAGGGTTTTGGCAGAATGAGTGACTAATATACTATAACGTATTAATATAAAATTATTTTATTGAAAAATGTATTATTGAAAAGGTTTCTTTTTACATTTTAATATGTTACATATGGCACATTTCTGTTATACAAATCCGGGATGCTTTATTTTGCATTTTATTTAGTAATTTAATTGTCACTACAATTACTGTAAACTATTGAGTTTATCACTAGTTCGGAAATTAAGAGTCCCTTCCGAGAAGAACTGGCGAAAGAAACTCGGACAGGAGAACCGACCTGTGTACTATACGCGGAAGTGTAAGACTAAGCATTGTTATTTTCTCTAAAAAAAATCTTCCACCTAACAAATCATATCCATAATATTCTTTCGTCTTCATCTCAAGGCGCAGAGCTAAGCTATTATATTTAATGTGCATGCTCGCTTGATTTGAATGTAGTATAAAACTCTGCCCGTTCTTCGTCTCTGCTTATTACTAATTTGTCGCTTCTCTTTACAATAAACAAAAGAAATTAAATTTTATGCCGCAACTGTAATAGGATGCTACGGGCTACGAGAGTCTACGAGCTACGACTGTCTGTGCACGTAGCTCTATTTTCTTTTTTGGAGTAGTCAGTGTAATCAAAATAGCCAATAGCCTTATCTTTATAATAAACAAAAGAAATTATATTTTATGCCGCAAATGTAATAGGATGCTACGGACTACGAAAGTCTACGGGCTACGACTGTCTGTGCTCGTAGCTAAATTTCCTTTAAGATTAGTCATGAAAAGGTAACGATATCAAAAATGAATGAACGAATCGAAGTTTTTAATTTTGAAGCTTTTTTGTAAATCATTATATTAGTTATGAAATCCTGTTTTGAATTCAGTTATAATAGATCAATTAGTAAAGAGATGTCTTATGCAAGTCCTTGCTTGTGGTATAATCATATTATATTAATATATATTAACTCAAAATTATTAAAAAAATATTTAGTAATTTATCAATGAAATGAAGACTTCCGTAAGAATTATAACACAGTTATAAAAAGAATCCTTGTTAATGCACCACAACTTCACCATCCAGTTCCTAAGCATAGTTTTGTTTAAGTTCAGTGAAATAGTTGATATCAGTTGTCGAAAAACTTAACACATAATAGGCTAAAAATACGTATATACCCTTACTATTACCCAAGTTTATTGTCCGTTGTCCGGCGCATTTCGCTTTATCGTACCCGATATACGGCAGAATTAAAAATACATAAACACGCAACATTTTACGATAATTACTGGCAACACTATTCGATGGCGGCCATTGGCATAATGCGCCGAATAAATATGCTTAAACGTCACTTGGTACGGTGGCGTAATTTGGATACTTAAAAATATTTCATTATAATTTGTTTTGTAAGATTTTATGGCATTATAAATTATTTTACCATTCACAAATGTTATACAGGCTGATACAAAACTGTTCATTAAGTCGCAACAAATCCAGAAAAATTAAAAAATATTCATCAATAGGTATCGTTTAAGTAGTTTCGGAGTTCATTGCTGTCAAACACTGTGACACGTAATTTTTATATATATTTTATAGAATCAGGCGCCCCCTGACGGAAATATATATCTATCTGTAAAAACAGAAATGTCTGGATTACTTCCGCAAAAACAAGCAAGATTCACTACCCGGCCGCCCGCAAATAATTGCAGATACCACAGACACCAAGTAAACGACTCACCTCGCACCTTCGCACACGTGTTTCGCTTCCACACGGAGCATCATCAGGACCTGTCAGACCCTACAATATATTAAAGATATTAGACCTAATTTAAATCTTGACCTGGTCTCTAAAGCCCGAGCGGTGCACCTTGGGATCTCATCATTTTGTATATTTTTTAGTCCTAAATTATTTTGGCATAAAATTAAAAGGCATAAATTAATGTGCAATACAAGTCAGGTAAAGTTACATATTTTTTTTTACATTACTGATAAGCAAATTTGCCTTTTCAAATTATGTCTTACAATATTATGCCAAAAATTTATGCCAAAATAAGGAGACAACCTTTTAACAATTATTGCCTAAAATTTATACCGTATAAATTATCAAACAGAAACTCAGTAGAAAAATCACGTTGAATCAAATTTAAACCGCCAATTCCAACTCATTTGAACTATGACGCAATAAAGTAACTGACCAATCCGGGCTATGCAATAAACACACGGGCATAATTGACCGCTGGTCGCTGCGACCGGCGATACCGCGTCCGTCACCCGCCACGCATCATAAAGAAGGGTTAAACCAGATTATTGGACGTAGTTTTGTATAGATTTCTGTTTTAGTGTTATTGGAGGGTTAACCGATTGAAGGAAATGGGATTTGAGCTGTTTTTTTAAAACCTTGGTGAATTATAATTATTGAATTTTTTATTTAAACATTTAACTGATAGTATTTTATATTTAAATTCCTCTAATTTTAAATATAACCACTTTACTGAATAATGGAGATGTTTATTTTTTATTTTATCCTGTCGTTGCGACTTCTTTACAGGAGCCGTGATCACAACAGTGGAGGCATTGTAAATCTGGTAAAAGTAATAATAATAATTTTTTTTTTTAAATTCATACCAATAAACCTAGCCCAAAGTAAGCAATATAAGGCTTGTGATATAATGACGGATAGACATACATATGTGATACATAGATATGTAATATTTGTAGAAATATACATAAGTACCCATGACTCAGGTACAAATGCTCATATTCATCTCACAAATATCAGTCTCTTATGGAACTCAAACCCAGGACCGTCGGTGCGGATGGCAAGATCGTTACATTTGCACCATAAATTCATGGTTTTGACGTGACAACGTCTTATAAATTGGTTTGCCGGGTGACACTTCAAGAAACTGCGTTACGCTCCGCTCACGTTATGCGCTCACAATGAGAGCGAGTGAGAGGCACGCGTCCCTTCCACTCGGGCATGGTTAGCCCGCCTAAGAGCGAGAGAGACAGACATAAAAAGTGGAAGGGACGCGTGCCTATAAATTAATGTTTTAAATATAATTCTTTGTATAAATAAATGTTTTAAATTGTTACTATTATTTCATCCTTCTTCCTACTATACGAATGAATATTCACATTAAAATTATTTTACCACTCAAAGTCGTTGTCACGTAAAACTTTCGCCCGTATACCGACTTTACAGGCAACCAATTTTTTTATTTCAATAATTTTTCATCATCATCATCTTAGCCAAAACACTTCAACTGCTGGTAGGGAGATCCTTTTAAAAATTAGATGGTTTTACAATTTTCCAAGCTTGGCAGGTGGGTTGGACAAATATAAGAAGGATATTGAAACGGAAAAAATAGTTTATTTAAGTGATTTTCATAGTATAGTGACTTGTGGACTGTCGTTTTTGGGCTCAGCTGCCAATATGAAGATATATTTATTCTATAAAAAGGAGATAAGCTATACACGACTTACGATCCAAAGATTCTTTTTTAATTATCTTTAAGAAAATAATAATATTAACACTAGTTTCGCAATATATCTATGAAATTAGTATGTAGATAAATAAGGAAATACTACTACTACTAAAATGGAAAAGTGCTCACGATAGGTTGCGCACAAAAAACGTAACGCTGTCATTCGATCACTAAATTTTACTTTTCATATTTTTTTATACCAGACGCTTTATATGAAAATCAATTCTTCAGGAATAAAATTCAAAATATATAATAAATATACTGTTTTTTTTACAGCTTCAGTGTGCTCGATTTTCTTGCAATCAAGTATATAATTGAGACTGAAGTTGACCTTTTAAATAAACAAAGTAATATCAACTGTAGTTATTTAACAGTAAAGACACTGGTCATAGCTTCCTAAATGTTACGATTTCATTTTTAAATGTCAATTCTACCAAACATGATTCATTGTTCATTTCACTGACACCCTATACCACGGATTGTACTGCCGTAGGACAACTGTTAAACCAATTTATGAAATAAGTCGTCTCGCTAATTTCTTCCTTATAGCAACCATGTTAAGATCAAAACGTATAGCACAGCTAAATTTGCAATTCAATCGCTAAACATATTTCGTATGCTGACCAAACGTACCATTTTAAGCTCTATTAATATTAAAGTAAAGTTTTGTAAATGTAAAATAACTGTCTATCGAATTTTTAGCAATAAGGTTGTTATTCCATTTATCGGCTTTTGTTTTAATCGGACATGCGTTTAGTCTTATCACTATCTCGACATGCAACTGTCATTTCAGTTCCTTTTCCAAATTTAAACATTCGATCAACGCCAATATTTGTTTTGAAATTCGAACACTTTTAAATGGATGCTCTAAATTCAAATACTTTCTTAGTAGCACCAATATACAGAAATAGGATAACAGTCAACGTCGTCGTCGACACCGAATTATTGTCCCTCTGCAGAAGAACAGGTCTTTCTGTATTGACGAAAATATCGTGGGGAAAATAAATAAGAAATGGCAACCCACCACGTAGGCTAAACGCAGATCTGTGGATGAATAAACCAATACTTACCAGAAAAATCGAGTAAAATACCAGTGTCATCCGGAAAGTACTACCCGTTTAAGAATATAAATAAAACTTATATCTATTTACAAGTATAAATAAACCTTTGATTTATAAAATACATATTTTAAACTACTTCTCTTCCGAAATATAAGTATTTATCATAATGTGTGACGGATTTTTGAATCCCAGTTTCACCAGTGTATTGAGATACGCAGTTACAGTTTGTTTCAATTCTTAATCTATTACAAATATTTTTCCCGCCAAAAACTCCTTTTTTGAAAAATAGAAATCAGACGGCGCCAAGTCAGGACTATAGGGTAGATGGTTGAAAGTTCAGTTGCTTGAAATTTAATCACAGCTCTAACTTTACAAGTGGCGGCGTTTTCTATTTCTTCAACATGCGGCCCGTCCCGGCTTCGTACGGGTGGACAAATTCTTTAATTTTTTTCTATTATTAAATATTTTTCCGTTAGCGCCATCTAGCGTCCGGTAAACGAACTACGTGTGGTTAACGCGTTACTATGATAACGCGTATAAAATGGAAAAAGAGCGGACAGACAAACAACAAATTTGTTATCTTAGATAAACATTCACATAAACAATATAGTCAATACCAGCTAGACGCAACTTTGCACACAGACAGCTAATATACAACTAAACGTGTTAGAACTTGTCCGACGGCTTCTCAATTCGCCAGCGCTCCTCACGGCACAAACGGGTACTACTTTCCGGATGGCCCTTATATCTGGATACCTAATAAAATGTTTATAAAATGAAAATAATTTTAATTTGAATAAAATTATTTTCATTTTTTACTTACTTACTATAAATAAGCACTTAAAATAAGTTGTTTTGAATCGTCCAACATTTTTACCTACCCGTCAGGACGTTCTTTAACTGACAAGAAGAAAGGGCACAAGAAACTCTTTCAGCTTTAACAGTAGCAGTATAGAATAGAATAGAATAGAATAGAATAGAAAGCGTTTATTCAGCACAAAAGATTACATTAGTATTACATTATAAATAAACAATTATTTTTATGCCGAAACGGCCACATCTTAGCACATGTCACCGCCTGAGCAGAGACGCTGATTTTCAGATGCAACCAGAAAGTAAGAAGCAGATGATGGTTAAACTGAATTAAAAAGGCATTTTATATGATACTTGATTTTAGTTTTTTGTTTTTTTTACCTTGTATAAATTCAAACTCAATTATGTGGTATTGTGGTTTTATAATTTTTATATATTATATGCATTTTCAATGCAATCTTATAAGATAAATTATTATGATAGAAAAATACTAGAAAAAATCGACTCGGGTCACAAGTGAATTCTCAGGCGGGAATTCCCGCCGAGTTGATTTTTTCTAGTATTTTTCTATTATAATAATTTATGGTATTGTGGTTTTCAATTGCTGTCCATTATAAATCCAGTACCACAACGTCACCATTGAATGTTACAATATTTATTTGTAAACTAAAAAGTGAAACGAAAATATAGCATCCCTTTAAGCTAAGTGGGAAGGAGTGTAATGTGCTGTAGACTCAGTATAATCTGAGTTGGCGTGTCTATGACATCTATCACTTGAAGCCATGGTGGATAAAACGCTGTATCAGTACGAGCTCTCGTTTTTCTCTAGTAAATAATCCTCAATTATCTGCGGAAGCAAGGAACATTACGCCATTTTAAGAAAATTAATTTTCTTAAATTAATTTTCTTAAAATGGAATTTCTGATTTGGCACAGTTAAAATTTTTATGAATAAGGGGTATGTATTTTATAAAGAATACTAAAAATGTGTTAATATCATCATTATTATTTCCTGTTCCGTGTTAAGCTTAATACTGATCTGATCGTCAAACTAAGTCCGCTTTGCTAAAGTTGACACCTCAACCGGTGAGCTACGGCCGCCTTTGATAATGTTATATATAAATGAAATATTTGTTTATGGTTAAAATCTATAGTCTTTGGTCAAATTGAGAAGATATTATTATAATACGATCTTACTGAATGTCATAAGCGTAACTCTATTTTGACAATGACAAGAATAGTAGCTCAAGGCATTCTTTTGTCATAATTCTAAAACAAAGTTAGTGGCTCTAAGTCAGAATGAATAAAATTTGTTGTAATTAGATTAATTTTATAATCTTATAAATAAATATGTAAATGATACACGTAGCGCCATCTATTGAAGTCATGAAAAAATATCGCGCACAATTTATGTAATCATTTTTTTATCCTTGACTCTGATTCTGATTTGCATTGTAGCAAAAATGTGTCCATAATTTATAAAACTAAAAGTTTAACAAAAAGCGATTTATTATTTTATCCAATCATTTCAACAAAAATAAATAATTTTTTGGACTTCCTTCAACTTTAAACTACCGAGACCTTTAAGGCCAGTCGAATTTTCTCCAGTATTACTTAGCTACTTTAGCTAGCTGCTACCCCGAACAGCGAGAGTACGTATCAAGTCCTACTTAACACCTTAGACGAATTGAAATAATTCTTCTTTAGATCCAAAAACTATACAACCATTTGATGCAACGCTAATAATCCTGCCGTTCGGACCAACGACGGTTCGGGGTTCCAATATATTATTATTTATATACGAACTCGTATATATTTCAATTATTTATTTTTCTATACGATGGGTTAGCTCTTGATCCCAATCAAGCCCGGGGGCCAAGACAGAATCCACGATGGAACTAGCTAACCCAGAAGGTCCCTATTCACCCTGGCTTATAGTTTTATAATAAGAGCCGCAAACGAGTTCAATGAAACATTTAATCACATCGACATATTTCACGAAAATCTTAGTCGTTTCCGAAGCCTTCTGTGGGGTTTTGATTGGTGTCATTTAATTGCTTTTTGTAGATTACGTCTTTATATGTATGTATTTGTTGTTTTTTTATTTTTTTTATCAAATGTATTAGTTTATAGTTTATTCGCACTTTTCTCACTCAACATACCTTTATCTGTACTAATTAGAGGTGGAAACTGTTAGGCTAATGTGCAAACTCTTTTTCTTAATTAAGTATTTATGTGTTATGTAAAAAGCTATTGTTTCCTGAATAAACAATTAAACAATTTTGAAAATGGACGGGTTATAAGTTCTCAGAAATACAGACGCAGGGAAGGAGTTAAATTTAAAAAATAATATATATTAGTTCACTTAATATATCTATGTATCATATATGTATCCACCACTCTAGTATCTATAACACAAGCCTTATAGTGCAAATGGCTAGGCTAATTGGTGTGAGTGTAAGAAATATTTTTACATTTATTATTATACATATTTAGAGAAAAATAAATATACAAAATGATAATTGATGTGCAGTAACAATAAAATCCTTTCTACCATATCAATAACATTATCAAAAAGCCATCGGTAACACTCATTAGCCAGCAAGCACCGGAACAAAATGGCGGAATTAAAACTGCATCGGGTCCCGTATGAAACGATAATTATAGGTAATTAGAATGGGAGCGGTTAGTGCCACAATGGTTTATATTTTCATTAATTTTATGTTCCTCCTCAAAGCGTTATTTATCCATTTGTGTTTGATAAAGGAAAGGGAAGTCACATTCATTATGTTGGTCAATAGCGCTCAAGACTAACTCGCCGAAAATTTCGATTAATTTTTGCGTGTTACTATGTTAATCTAACCACCATTAAAGTTAACTAATACCCTGCGTACAATAGTGTCTCGGTAGCTCAGCGGTCAGAACAAAACCTTTCGCTATTCGGGCGAGCCGGATAGCGAAAGGTCGTGGGTTCGAATCCTACCTAAGGGCTCAGAGGCGTGCTCTTTTTATTTTACATGCGTATTTTATATCTTACACACACTTTTTTAATTTATGATTATATCAGTATCTATGTTTTCATATAGATAAGTTTCTTAATTAATAGCAATATATTACTGTTATAATAACTCGACACAAACAGATACGTATAGGTTCTAATCTAGAGCTGATCGCGTTATGGTACTGTCGTAAAGGCTACATCAAACGATCCTGGGACCCTCGTAAAGTACGCCTCACACAAGGCTACATACGGCCACTGTCCACACGCGCACTGTAACTCCTGCATGCGGTTTGTGCCAACCCTACCGATCTATAGAGAGCTGTGAATACCATCCGTTAAATATTAATAATATTTTTTCTCACATTCTATTAGCCTAGTCTAAAGTAAGCACTCTGAGGCTCATGTTATAGATAAAAGGGTAACGGATAGACATACAAAACAATATAAAAACAACGTGAAATATATGTTCTTCATTGGTCTCGGGGGAAAAAATTAAAATCCCGTTTTTTTCAAAAAAGCATTTTTAAATAAAACCCTGAAAGCATGTTTAAAAGGAAAGGGCCCAAACCACTACATTAGATTAGATAAACCTCAAATCCTCGTTAAAGAACAAAGATTTGTTCCTGGGATGCTACGCGAGACTATTGAAATCAGGAATCATCCTAATTTCAATAGAGATGAAGGTTGGAGCGTTCCACCTGCTTGGGATCACATAATTTAAAAAAAACCATGTGTGCAATTCACACGTGGTAGAAAAGAAACCTCCAAAAATAATACATACACGTATACAAAATACCACGGTTGTTTTAATGCGTTCTCTCAAGCTTTGTACTACGCATGCGCACGCAAACACGTATTAACACACGTACATAAGGCTTCCTATCTCATTTTCCCATACGTTAAATCTTATGAATGTATGTCTCTGTCTCTTTTTACTGTCGCTTTTTCGTTTCATCGACTTTCAAATCACAACGATGCTAAAGAAGTTTTCACTTTAAAAATAATATCTCCAATGACACACACTGCAAGACTTAGTGATGTAGTTAGCTCTTTTTACAAATAATAAAAGTAAGATGGAGGTCGCCCGCTTCTTCCGCCAGTTCTTCTTGGAAGGCCCTCCCAATTTCCGAACTGGTGGTAGACTCAGTAGTGTACACCTATATCTCTATGTATCATAGTGAAAATTTAAAAATGAAATAACGTATAATAAACGAATTTGATTAATATAAATTTGAACAGTTAGGAAACAGTTGTGAAGGTAGTGAAAAATATATGACGACCGTTGCCTTAGGCATTCTGTGATCACGGCTCTTGTAAAGGAATCGAAACGTCAGGATTAAATAAAAATTTGCGAAACAAATAAGCTGTTTCATTGAAATGTGTAATATGCGCAGAAGTGTAAGAACTAAATATAAAAAGCGTTAGTTTCTTAAAGGATCTAAATAAATCTGGCAGCCCAAGTCTAAATATCAGCTCCATATCGCCGTGGACGGACCAATTAAAACAAGGCAAGTCGCCGGCCATCTTAAATCTGTGCACCATGTATTGGCAATATCTGAGTAGCTGCTACGTGTCGTAGCGTGTGCAGTGTTACCAACATAGTACATCTATTATACTGGATTACAGGGGCTAGTTTATACCAGGAAGTGTATAGGAAACTTAAAATGTGAAAATAAAGACAGATATTTGTTAACTGATTTAGGTAAGTTAACTATTTAAAACCAATATAAAGCGATTCAAAATTATTAATCCGCCTTCACTTGGTACGTTTGCAGTCGTAGTATGCAACAATGTTTTTTCAAAATATTTAATTATATATTTTATCTACTCTGATACTATAATACAAAGATTCTAAAACTGAAAACAAAATGCTTATGACAAACATTACGTACAGGCCAAAAATAATAAAAAAAAAGTTTAATTACTATACAGGGGGTCTACTCCCTAAACACGAAATCCGTAGTTTCGGCCGAAATTACGGCTGTTTCCTACTACGTAACACCTACGAACGTAAGATTAGTTCGTGGCTCAAACTAAGAATGAATGGCAACGTGATTTGACAGTTGTCCCTACTCCCGATATGATTTTATCCGTCCGAAAATATGAATTTGACACTTGTTTCAACGGATCGTTATGTCAATTTAAACGACAACAAACTAGTTATCGTGGATAGGCTATCGTGCTCACAAATTCAACTAAATAAAAGAAATGGCAGCTATTTTAATGCTTGAAGAAATAATTCAAGAAGAGAGAAAGCGACGCCGACAATACTTGCCGCAGAATTTTCAGCTAGCGAATATACCCGATGTCGAATTTATAAACAATTATAGGCTCACATGGGATATATTTCAAAATTTGTGTGAGGAATTAATACCTCTTATGCCTCAACGCGTACGGCTAAGTGGTGTCGATCCAAGAATAAAGGTAATAATAAAAAGATTTGTAACTAATCAAGCTGTTATTTTATAAATCCAATCCGTAACATTCACCCGTTGTTTATTTTTTCAGCTGCATTATTCACCCATCACTGCAGGTATTTATCACAGCTTATATTATAAGAAGATTAGATTTTTTCTTGAAACATTAAGTTTGTGAAATATCTGTTTTATCATATATTTAAAGAGTTGATTTTTGTAGGAAAGATGGTCATTGCCTGCTGTGTTTTACACAATATATGTAATCATGCCGGCTTAGAAGCACCAACTCTAAATGAAGAAGACCTACAATTAGAACGCAGTAGACAGGCTGATAACTTGATCTCTGCTCATCAGGCTCTTCAGCAAGGTCAAAGGGCAAGAAACAGCTTAGTCCAATTACTGGATAGAAATAGGTATATTATATGCGATCTCACATTATAAAAAAAATCTCAGAGATTTGTAATCTTGTTAAGGATTGACTAAGTTATTTGTTCTAACCTTTCTTTCTTTCCTTTTCTTACAGGTCACAATAGGTGTTGATTTGGGAGAATAACAAAAATAAATTATATTCATAGTAAAAGCCGCATTTTTATTATTTTCTTTTTACATATCACCAGTGAAAGATTAGTTTGTATTGCTTTCCGAGTATATAACAATATTATAATTTTTACTTAAACTAACATAAAAATAATAAATTTCTAACATAAATTATCAATTTTAGAAATAAACCTAATAATACAAATAACATTAACAATCAATCAATTACGGCAAAGATTGATTACTATATAATACAATTCTTGCGCGCTCGTCGTAACCACAGATTATATATTAATATTGTTGTAACGTAAACAAAATAACATAGATTAGAATATAACCTTCAAAAGAAAAAGGCCAAAGATAACCTTACGATACAGCCACAATTAGGATAAAAGTACTGTAAAAGCAGTTAGATTTTATGTTATTACTTGTTAAAAAGTAAACCTTCGGAAAGAGACACTTTTTAATGGCTATCTTATAAATATAACAGCTTAAAAACCTACAAATCAATGAACCGATAAAACAAATAATTTACCGATAAACTTATTGGCTCTATGGGTAAATTGACGCAACACTATCGTTATTTGTCATTCGTTCACTAATATTGTCTATGATTCCGTTCGAAACTCATAAATTCGAAATTTATCGGGGGTAGGGTTCTCTCCGAAGTTTCGGTTTACTTTCGGACGGATCCGTATTATCGTTGACGGAGTTAGAGAGTAGACCCCCAGGTCTTGTATGGACACCTGTAACATAATATAACTTTTTAATCATAACGATACACCTATACAACCTCCAGCTGGACCAAGGAGGTTGAACCTCTACTTTAAAAAGGTTTCAATGAACGAGTCCGCGACGACGCAACACGCATGCGCAATCGATGTTTGCACCTTGGCGCCAAAATTTGACATTTAAAAAATCTTTTAAATATTTAAACAAAGTTTGGTTTTGTTTGTAAAATACATAAGTTTTTGTGAAAAAACATGTCTGAAAGCGGGGATAGTGGTGATTGTACACCACCAGACATTGTGGAAGCTGCGTCAAACATGACCATGAACCTGTTGCCGGCGAAATCTAGGAGCAACTACACTCGCGAGCAAAAGTATGGAATCACTTACTTGGAATTGATTCCGCGCGATCTTGAGTACTTCATAACTAGTTAAGAATAAAAAAAATGGTACCATTTTAAAGGTTAAACTGTTAACTTTAAATTGATACCAAATTCATTTAAATCACACCAGTATATAAGGAGCTATCTCGGTTTGAGTGAAGGAGTTAGGAAAACATAAGGATAATGGAAAAATAATAAATGAAGAAAACAACAAAAATTAATTAATAAAAAATTTATTTGGCCTTAAAATTAAGTTTAAATATTTTGTGTACCCTTCCCTCGCCCTAATAACTGCTCGAAGACGGTACTCATTGACCTAATCAGCTTCTGAATCGATTCTTGCGGGATACCTTCCCACTCCTCTATCAAAGCCGATTTCAGCTCATTCACACTTGAAGGAGCAGGATTTCTGGAACGAACCCTCCTTTTCAGTTTATCCCACACATTCTCAATGGGATTCAAGTCCGGGCTGAGCGCTAGCCAGTTCAATGTGGCGATACCGACTTCTTCGAGGTATTCAGTTGTGGCACGGGAAGTGTGACAGCGAGCGTTATCGCGCATAAGGAGGAAGTCATCACCGATATTTCCCGCATAAGGAAAACGACATGTTCCAGCAGAATATTGGAAATGTAGCGGTCTGAAGTTAGACCGCCTCCTCGTCCCCCGCCAGGCAAGAAAAGAAGCTCCGTTTTACCCTCGAAGGAAATGCCGGTCCACATCATACAAGAACCGCCCCCATAAGCCACTGTCTCAGCGAAAAAGCACTGCGCAAACCGCTCCCCAGGCCGCCTGTATACCCGACCCCTTCGGTCGCTGCCTTGCAAACACATTCTGCACTCGTCGGGGAACAGTACTCGCCTCCATTGCTCAACCTCCCAAACAAGATGGGAGCGAGCAAATTGAAGGCGTGCTTGTCGGTGACCTGCCGTCAGTTTCGGGCCTGTGGCAGGCCTTTTTGGAGTCAAATTAGCTTGCTTAAGTCTTCGACGAACTGTCCACTCGCTGGCACCTACCCACGAACTACCCGTGGCTACCCCACGAACATTTCGGAGCTCCTGTTGGACGTCGACACCAGTCAAATGTCGATTTCGGAGAAAGGTTGACACGATAAAACGGTCATCCCTCTCCGATGTGCACCGGCGCCGTCCAGATCTTGGTCTCGGGATAAAGCCACCAGTCTCCCGAAAGCATTTATAAACATTCGAAACACAGGACTGGCTTATGTGGAGCTGACGTGCGACAGCCCGCTGGCTGAGCCCTTCTTGCTATAGGGCGACGATTTGTGCTGCTTCTGTAGGTGTAGAATACATTGTCTTCCAAGTTCAAGGGTCCAAAGTAGCGGATATGTGTACCGGTCAACGTGCGAAAGCCGATTGTTAATTTTTTTTTTTTTTTTTTTAACGTGGAAATCCTTCTTATGGCTAAGCCACTCATCAAAGGTGTTATGTCAGGCTAGACTGACAAAAACCACGCCCTACCTAAGTAGTCCGCAAGTTCCTTTAGCCGGAGAGGCTGTGACGATAACACGTGCTTTTATAGGGGGTCAATAGGGCGCAACTCGCGACGTATCAAACCATTGAAACATATCTTTTTCCTTACTTCTTCACGTAATCCGGGATAACTTCTTAAATAATGGCGTGATTTGAATGAAATTGGTATCAATTTAAAGTTAACAGTTTAACCATTAAAATGGAATCATTTTTATTATTCTTAACTAGTTATTAAGTACTCAAGATCGCGCGGAATCAATTCCAAGTAAGTGATTCCAAACTTTTGCTCGCGAGTGTATAATAAATGTTACCACGAATTCATGGAATGGAAAATGAATAAAAATGCTACATCATTTTCTGAAAATGTGTTGTTAGCGTACTTTCAAGAGTTATCTGAAAAATATAAAGTGTCAAGTATGTGGGTTAAATACTCCATGATTAAAAGTACACTCAATATTTACATAACTAAATATAGCAAGCTGATTGCATTTTTGAAACGAAACTCACAAGGATATAAAAGGAAAAAATCCAAGACTTTTACAGCAGAGCAGATAAATAAGTTCTTAAATGAAACCCCAGACACATTATACCTCTTCACAAAGTAGTTTAGTTTTAATTAACACCAATTTTAGTTGTTTATGAGTTAACCATGTACATTTTTTTTGTTAATATTGAGTTAATTTACCGTAATATATATATATATATATATATACATATGAGTTGTTACAGATTGCAATAATTTTTGGTATAATGGGTGCTTGCCGACGGCAAGAGTTATACAACATACAATTCAAAGATGTTGAAGTCTTCGAAACTACACTATTGATCAAAATAAGTAAAACTAAAACCAAGACGGACCGCTCTTTTACCGTTACTGGGAAATATTATTCACAACCACAAGAAATTTTGTCAAAATAGTGTTACACATTAGGAAAATCATACAAGAAATTAAATATGCAAATGTTATTTTGTGCTTGCCAACTGATAAACTTCAATACCACTCAGATTTGTTTAATTGGAGGGTTGAAAATTTTAATAATTTATTGTACCTGGACGTACTAACTCATGATCATGCATATCTTTTCGATACTAATAAAAACTTGGAGGTTTTCCAAGTTTTTATTATTAGTGTGTAAGAAAACCTGAACAATCAATGACAATGGCATGAAAAAAAAATGTTTGAAGATTTATACAAATATTTGAAGAATCTTAATTACTACATTGACATACCTACACCAAAAGAAACTGAATTTACAGAAATGACTGGAAGCAATACTTTTTTTCTTGCCTAAAGAGCTTACTATACTACATCAAAATAACGCAAGTTTACTAAGCAAATCGGACTTGCTAGCCATTTGTTTACAAGAATTATCAGAAGATAATAAAAATGTAGATGTGTTATGCATAACAGAACATTTTATGAGCTGGAAGTGAAATATACTTAACATTGCCAAATTTTAATTTAGCAGCTTGCTTCAGCAGAGAAAATGTCAAGAGAGGTGGTGTTTGTATTCTTGTGAGGGATGTAATTGCTTGGAAGGAAGTACCAGCGTACTACTACTAAGTAGTACTAAGCTTTCTGTATCTGGACGATTTGAATTTTGTGCAGTTGAACTGACGAACTATAAAATTTTAATTGTTTGCCTTTACCGTATTCCCAAAAAAGAGAATATTAATGATTTCTTTGATAAATTAAATGAATTGTTATTACTAATAAATAGGAAGAGATATAATAATATTGTATTAGCTGGCGACTTCAATATTGACATACTAAAATGTAACAATGTGACCAAAGAATTTGAGTGTATTTTATTAAATTTTGGTTTGAAATTAGCTATACGTGATCCCACTAGATTAGCTAGTGGAACGGGTCTTGACAATGTCGCACACAACTTTAAAAGTAAGTGTACGACTGAAGTGATAGAATTAGCGCTGTCCGATCACACTGTACAGTTGTTTAATTGCCATGTTAATCGTATACCTATCCTTAACAGTTGGAGAAAGAAACGGCGTATATACAGCAAAGAGAATATTACAAAATTCAGATCTTATCTAGAAAGTTTGAGTTTTTCTGAGATTTATCAAATGAATAAAAGTAATGATGCATACAATAATTTCATAGAAAACTTTAAACTTCTATATGAGTTGTGCTTTCCCTTTGAACACGTAACCGTATCTATGAGGACGAAACCTAAGTGGATATCGCGTGGCTTGAAATTATGTTGTAAAAACAAAAGATATCTTTTATGGAAATATAGACATCAACCGACAAAAACAAATAGATTAAAATTTAAAAAAAATTCTAAATTATTGAGAAGAATAATTAAATTGACGCAAAAATCACAAAACAGTTACGCTATAAAGACATCTAGTAATAAACCTAAATCTGTGTGGAAAATTGTTAAGAATTCAAAAACAAATATACCTAAACAAAACATATCACAAATAAAAATTGACGGTAGTATTATCACTAATCCGGAGATTATTGCAGAAAGTTTTAATAACTATTTTATAGACAAAGTTGAACCGCTGCAGGAATATGGCAAAAATGTAACCTCCCTAATTCAGTCTAAAAAAGATTCAATGTTTATGATGCCAAGTGTCCCTCTTGATATTTTAAATATTATAAAAGCGTTGAAAAATTCAAATAGTGTAGGTTTTGATGGACTAGCGACTATTGTAGTAAAAGCTGTCGGTGATGATATTTCCCCGCACATATGCTATATTCTCAATCTATGCATTGAAACTGGAGTTTATCCCGAGAATTTGAAAATGTCTGTTATAAAGCCGCTATTTAAAAAGGATTATAAAGAATTATTACAGAACTATAGGCCCATCGCATTAAGTTCCATAATGTCCAAAATATTTGAAAAATATATTTACAGAGAATTGTACAATTGTTTTGAAAAGAACTGTATATTATGTCCTGAGCAAAAGGTTTTCGTAGGAATAAGTCTATAAATACAGCTATATTAGACTTTTTATCAGTAGTGCTAAGAAATGTTGATAAACGTAATCCTGTCTGCTCGGTATTTTGTGATATGACACAGGCATTTGATTATGTCGATCATAAAGTATTATTGGAAAAACTTAACGCATATGGTATAAGGGGAAACATATTAAACCTTATCGATTCGTACCTATCAAATAGAAAACAGTGTACATCTATAACACGTGTAAATATTGCATTGCGTCGGGAGGAGACACATTATTCGAAAGAGCGGTTGTTGACTTATGGTGTTCCTCAAGGTAGTGTTTTGGGGCCACTATTCTTTATTATCTATATTAACGATCTGCCAAAGTCTATTAATAGACCATTAACACTTTTCGCTGATGATAGTACATTGACAGTAACATGTGAAAATAGTGAAATTTATTAATATGATATTAATGAATCGTTGACATCTATTATAAATTGTTTAATTAATAATAATTTAAAAATTAATTTAAATAAGACAAATGTAATGCATTTCAATCAAAGACAAGCTAAGGTTCGCGATATTAATGTAAACTATAACAATATAGATATTTCTAAAGTTGATAATACTACATTTCTTGGCATTAGAATCGACAGTCAACTGAACTGGAAAGCGCATAGTTAGTTAGTTAGTTTTACGGGGCATTTCCCGCACTTAGCCTCCTGATTGGGCCATTGTACGTGATTGAGTATTCTTCTTTTACTCCAGCCATCCTAGTCCATCCCAGAAGGCGAGTAGCCTTTTCAGGTTACTACAAGCTTCCGGTAGTGATTTTGGAGACTGGAGAAAGTGTGCCCGTTGATCAGCCACGCTCCTGCACTCCAAGAGCACGTGATGTGGCGTTTCCTCCGCGTCCATGCAGCTTCTGCATAGAGGGCTGTCTGTCACACCTATGGTAAATAGATGTTTATTCAAAGGACTGTGTCCGGTTATAGTACCTAGTACTTTACGGATTTCGTCCCTGTTTAGTCTGGTGAGGTTGCGGGCAAGCTTTTTCGAAGCCACCGGAATGGCATTCTTCGTTTGCCTACAGCCTACACTATTGTTCCATTCTGTTTGGTGGTTTTCCTCTGTTTTTTTACGCAGCCATGTTCTAACTTGTGCCATGGGTATAGGCAGTAATGGTTCCGGTCCATACACCGTTCTATTTGAACCCCTTTTGGCTAGTTCATCTGCCGCGTCGTTGCCTAGTGAGTTGCTATGTCCTTTGATCCATTGCAAAGTTACACTGTTTGTGTTTGCAATGGACTGGAGTGTGTTACGACATTCCAGTACTAGGACAGATGTTATGGTGTTGCTTTGCAGAGCTTGAAGTACGGATGCACTGTCGGAGACGATTTTGATATTATGGTCTCTGACATCTCTGGCTGCAACCGCCTGTGCAGCTTTGGTGATGCCTATACATTCTGCTTGGAATATAGTGTTGAGTTTATCTAAGGTGGTCGAGATTTCGATGTTTAGGTCGTTCGAGAAGACACCAGCTCCAGTGCCCTGTGAGGTTTTGGAACCGTCTGTGTATATCCTTACTTCACTTGTGCCAGAGTAATCATCTTTTTCTGCTGTAAGTTGGATATTGTATCTTCGATCGAAAACATGAAAACACTGTATACTGTCCGTAGGTGCCTCAAAGAGTGGGATAAGTTCTGTTTTTCTCGGGTTTACTGATAACTTGTGATCGTCACACCATTCTTCCACAATTCGAAGAGCTGAACGCATTTCCTTACATTGTATGTTTTCTGCGTTCCCGCTTATGAGAATGGTGAGGTCGTCAGCATAACCGATGGTTGTATAGCCTTGTTTGTTTAATCTTCTAATGAGACTGTCCACTACTAGGTTCCACAGAAGTGGTGATAGAACGCCCCCTTGTGGGCATCCTCTGACCACTCTTGCTCTAGTTGTGATATTTATTTCTATTTGTACCGCCCTTTTGCTGATGAGCTCGGTAATCCAGTTTGTTAATACTGGTTCTACTTTGTATCTTTGTAGGGCCTGGTTAATGCTGTTGTGTGTAGTTTTATCGAAAGCTCCTTCTATGTCAATAAAGACAGCTAGAGTTGACGATTTGTTTGTGATGGCTGATTCTATCTTGTGCACTACCATGTGTAGGGCCGATTCAGTTGATCTGCCTTTCCTGTATGCGTGATGCGTGATGCGGAAAGCGCATATAGAAGAATTAACTAAAACGATTTGTAGCTCTGCCTATGCTCTATTTAAGCTCGCTCCAGTTCTAAAAAGAGACGCTTTAATTATGGCATACCATGGTCTTGTTGCTTCTTATTTACGGTACGGAATTATATTTTGGGGAAATTCCACTGATAGGGAGTCGATTTTCTAGGCACAAAAACGTTGTATTAGGGCCATGTTCAATTTGCGAGTAACTGATAGCTGCCGGCCATATAAAATATAATATTCTATCACTCCCGTCCATCTATATTTATGAAGTAGCAATATTTGTAAAATCAAATCCGTCTTTGTCAAACTGACTGACAAATCTGATTTTATCAAACGAAACAGACGAGATAATGACAGACTGCACTTAGAAAGTTTTAGAACTACTCTACTTATTAAAAGCATACTGTTTATGGGTCCTACAATTTTAAATAAGATACCGAACGCAATAAGGAATCTCAACATTCATTTGTTTAAAAATGAATTTCTCTTCTTTTCTTTTGCGTAAATGTCTTTTCTTTTGCGTAAATGTCTTTTCATTTGCGTAAATGTTATTATAGTACTGACGATTTCTTGAATGATAAATTTTAGCTTTTGAACTTTTAAAAAATTAAGACATTTAAGAATAGAGAGTAGTTATTTTTGTTATACATCGTGACAATTATTTTAATTTGGTTGACATATATATATATATATATATATATATATATATATATATATACCTATTTTGATCCTAGGGTTAAGTCTTGATATTGAGAATTATGTAATTATGTGGTCTGACAATATTGTATTTGCATGTTATTTGATTATTAGCTGAATGGGCCAAACATTTTATTAGTTATAAGAGCTCTAGTTTTACCTCGTTCAAGGCAAATAAAGATTATTATTATTATTATTATTAATGCAAAAAATACATAGAGCTACGACCAACTGAGTGCAGCAATCCCAGTTTTTTTCTAAACTATATTGCCGGAAAATGCACGACGCAGAGAGTTGGCATTAACAAATTTGGAGCTTTACGCAAAGTTATTGCCAGCTATCTTCAACTTACCGACCCCGAATTGTACACAGGACACTGCTTTCGCCGAACATCTGCGACCTTGCTAGTTGACGCTGGTGGAGATATAACGGCACTAAAGCGACACGGTGGCTGGAAGTCAACGACAGTTGTAGAAGGCTATATAGATGATTCAATGACTAACAAGATCGCTGTATCCAATTCAATACTTAACAGTATTGAAAATAACAGAAATGAGGTCAACATTGACATACCCTCTCTGAGTACCTCCAATAACGCTTCCTGTCCGGTTCAAATTCAGTTTCATAATTGTAATATTCAGAACATCAATAATTATTACAAGTAAAAATAAATATGTTGTTATATTCAGCGTTTTATTTGCAATATTGTTTTACGTATTATAGTATGAGAGTAGATAAAGTAGTGTATGACACTGTACATAACTTGGTCTTATAACACTCGTGTGATACTATAAAAAAACTCGCCTTCGGCTCGTTTTTTTAAAACACACTCATGTTATAAGAACCCTTATTAAGCAACAGTATCATAAACTACTACAAAATCGGTTCCTATCCTTTTCACCTTAGTAGCTGGTCTTTCTCATGGACCGTTGTTCAATTGAACTTTTCAATACGAAAGAGGTTAAACTTTAAACGCCTGATGCGTTAAATATAATAAATAAATTGTTATTATATCCTTATTTTTTGCGTATTTTAAATATTATAGATTTTTTTAGTTTACACTTAAATATTCTCAACTGTATTATTAATTAAAAAGTTATATTAAAATTAGATTTTTTTTCTTCATGATCTCCAAAAGTAAGGGAATATGCCCTACAAACAGTAAAATACGTTCGCGAAATTAGAGTGCGCCGAATAGCCGTTATTTATTGTCATCGCACTCAATAATAGTGCGCGCGGACGATAATGACCGCACTAAATATGATTTAGGGATAATCACCTAAAGGATGCACGCGGAATTGTGCGGTGAATCATACTTCGATCATAATCTATGAGCACAGCGTGAAAATTGCTATTTTAATTATAAGGCGTTAAGGCGAGTATTATTAAGCTAATTATCAAGTATTTTAATTATGTTAAAAGAAACGATTTTATATTGTATCTACACTAATCAGTAAAATTAGAATTTCCGATTCAGTACGAAATAAAATTGCTCTTGACAAATTTCTCATTAGTTCTTCTCTTCAAGATCTTCTTGTGTGCTTATAAACAGCGCTACCTAAAATTTTTTTCAGATTTGCCGTATAAAAGTATTAGCAACCATTTTCTGCTGTGCAATATCCGGGATGGAATACCCAGGCCCGCGGAGCTTTTTAACCTAGCCAAAGACCGGATGAAGTATGAGAAGCTGACAGTCAGCCTTTACTAGTTGGGCAGCCATTAGAAGAAGAAGAACCATTTTCTAAACATACTCATGAAACGGAGTCAAAATGTCGGGATAAAATATGGATCGCTTAAGAGTCCCACAAGGCCAACCGGTGGAGTGGAGCACAGCGGGGTGTTTTAGTGAGTAGGCTCCTGGCGCTACACGACTCGTCTGTAGCGGCGACTTCTGTAGCACCAGTTTCAAGGCCCAAAATCATGGTAAGACCTGATCAGTCGACCGTACCCATTAACAGCATTACCCCTCGAAAACAAAAATAGGGATGAAATATGAAAGTAAACGGTATGATTTTCAGTATCTCAAAAAAGCTTCGTTCTAATAAATAAATACGAAAGTGCACGGAAGTAAAGGAACTGTGTAATGATAACCAGTTGTACTTTAGAAAGTCAATATTTATTGAATCAAAAACCGTCCTAAGATGGTTTGGTTGATGGTTGGACATTGGTGTAAGTAGGTCTCCGTGGTCGAATGGCTTGCATACCAGATTTTATTGTGACACCACTCCGAGGTCCGAGGTTCAATCCCCGGTTGGGTTAATTTAGAAAATTAACTTTTCTATTTTAGCTTTGATCTGGGTGTTGTAGTACCGTCGTTGTTTCTGATTTCCTTAATACAAGTGCTTTAGCTACTTAATTTGGATACAGAAAAATGTCTTATATTTATTAATATTTAATTACTTTTTATTTATTATTTCACTAACAGTGACAGATATTTAAAAATTTCCTTTGCACTGAATTCAGTACTTAAATATTTTTTTCGATACATATTTTCTAAAAATATATACAAAATATCAAAGTATCTTAAATATTTTAAAAGTAACGATAAACAGTGATCTTATCATTAGTTTGGTCTGTAATATAGTAAATAGACGATTTCTATGATAAGAATAACTACCGATTATTACACCAAACTTACTAGTTTAATTTACAGATAAGCGGTACGCCAATTTACCATAAACGCACGGAAGCATCTGCGTTGATAGACGAAAACCTATTGGGTCGTAACGTTTCAAAATTGTCGTCGTTACTATAACCGGGCCAAACTAGCCGTATAAATTCGTTCTAAGCGCATCCAATGCGGCCGAATCACGCGGTCTATCGCGCCATGATGACGGCTTTACGATCGAATTAATGCTAATTTCTGTACGGCTCGAGCGATCGCTCGGTTCGACGATGACGTTTTGTCATTTTAATGTGCGCACCTTGTTTTAGTGGATGGGCTATTGCGGAGGATTTGCAATAGGGTTTTGAGTTTGTGCATCATTGTTCGCGTAGGGGTGTTATACTGATAATGTAATAGAAACCTTAAATAACATAAAGCAATTTCTTAGATATTATTTCACAATTTAAAATAAGTATTAATCTACTTGTATGTTACCGTTAGCGGAAAAAATAATTGAATAAACAAAAACTTTAATAGATTTCTCAGTAAAAACATTATTTATGTTAAGTTGTAACGATTTGATGTGACAATCTGTATTTATACTGATATTATATATTGAGAATGGATTTTGTAAGTTTAATTAATTCTAGTCGTAAAAAGTAGGAAAGAACTAAAAAATTTCGACGATTGTTCACAAGGTGTGGTAGCTCGATTGGGGGAGCACTGGACCGGACATCCAAAGGTTGCGGGTTCAATTCCCGCCTGAGAATTTACTTGTGAGCCGAGTCGATTTTTCTAGTATTTTCCTATTAAACAAAATCTTTAATAGAATTCTCTAAAAACATTTTTATGGTGTGTGTAATGAGTTTGATTAATTCTAGTCGCATTGAAATTAACAAAATCTTTCACTATTTCATAAGTAAATTACTCAAAATAGTCGTTGTTAGCTCAGTTGGCAGAGTAGTCGCTGGGATAGCGAGGGGTCGTGGATTCAAGTCCCGCCTGACACCGAAGAGGAGTACATTTTTTTCTTGTAAAAGTTTTTTTAGACATTTTCAAATCATGAAGCTCGGTAATGATGTTCAACTATAGGCATTTTAACGTATCTTATGCTAGAGTAATAATTTATTTTTATACTGTATAAAATTTTGTGCTGCTTACTGAAAATATATAATATTTATAATAGTTATTTGCTAAGCATGGCTGCGAAGTTGAGTTTTGGCCGCGAGTTACGATTCGGAACGTACAATGTGTGTTCTTCTTTGAATAGAAAGGTTTTAATTTAAAACTCTTTTCCACGCTAGCAGATAAAACGCAATTGTTCACGCAGAAATTGTAACTCACGTGGACCACAAATTTTTTTTTAACAGTATATTTCAAAATATAGTCTTTTACTGAGATCTCCAACCCGCCTGCCAAGCGAGATTATGGCTAAACCCCAACAACACTGAATTACTTTTGGCTAAAATGACGATGATGATAGTGGTGGTTGTTAAAATTGTAATAATAATTACAATAACGAAATTATATTAATATTATAATTACAATTACAAATATGACCACCGTTTACGTTTGGTTCTAGGTTTGAACCCGGATGAGGCAGGTGTTTGTGTGATAAATATGAGTATGTATACCTGAGTCATGGTCTATATAAATATACAAGGTGTCCCAAAAAATAGTGTCAAGCGTAAGTCCAGAGTTAGAGCACCTCTTGGAGTACCCGAATCACCCCCATGTATGTTCCGCGATTATTCGTAGTTTTCGAGTAATCTTTTTTTTTCTGACTTTTTGAAAATTTTGATCCAAAGTACTTAAAAATTTTAAATAAAAAAAAGTAGAACATATTTTAATGTTTTTCTTTTTGCCACTGAATCATCTTTAGTGTTTCTTTTATGTCTAAAATAATCAGCTTCGTAACTTTAGTGGAAATTTATAAAACAGTATTGTAAAGTCAAAATTTGAATGTTAGTGAATAATTACTTAAAAATTCATCTTTAAATTAAAAACCTAAACAGGCGAATTCATGGTTTCTACGTATGTGTAAAAACTTCTCTAGACTCTTTGCTTTCATAATCATTTAAAAAAAGAAGTACTTAATAGGGCTACTTTGGCTTAAATCGGCCATCAAAGACAGCGAGGTGAAAATTTCATAAAATTTACCAAATTCCTATCAGATGATAAAAAAAAATATCTGGTCTTTTTATAATTTCTAAGGTTCAGATTTATTACAATTTAGCAAAAATTAACTTTAAATATTTAAATATTTTTCTCGCGGATCACATCGGTTGTAGTGTTGGATGTAACGCAGTACTTACCTGCATAAAATTGCCCGAGTGAGAGGATATGAAAGAGACCGCATTATTGCTATCTCTCTCACTCTCATTGGCGAAATGGTTAACTGTAACTGAGGAATGCTATTCTTTGTGACAAGGGGATGAGGCGGGGGGTGTAGTCCGAGCGCCTATTGTGTTCTGGCGCCAGTCGTTTGCCTGCTTTTGTTTGCGCCTTACGTCCGATACGCTCATTTGTGATTATTTGACGAACTTTGCTTTCTTTACGGACCTTGAGTGCGATTACGATTTGGTTTTGTGTGAATACGGGATTTTGACAAATTTGGCTTTCTTAACGGACTTTTCAAGCTCTTCATTTTGTGATGTCTTTTTCATCGCAAGAATATGCTCTTATGCATTACTTTTATGGATATGCAAGAGGAAATGCTTCTGAAGCAGCCAGGTTGTTCCGGTAGCAAGTACAAAATGGAGTCGGACCTCAACCTGAAACTTGGCCTGAACATCGCATGATTTTAAGAGTACATAACTCTTACATGGAAGGACGCCTACCAGGTAGAAGATCGGGGCGCCCATCTGAAATGAGTGACCCAGATACTGTCCAATCAGTGGTCGAAGAAGTGGTGAGAGATCCATCAGTTAGTGTAAGAACAATAGAACGTCGAATCGGAATTCCGAAATCACAAGCACATCGAATACTTCATCAAGAGCGTTATCACCCATATCACATCCAGAAATTTCAGTAGCTCAAGCCCTAAGACTACCCGAGAAGGGTGGCATTTTGTCAGGAAATGTTACGGAGACAAGCTGAAAACGAAAATTTCTTTAAAAATATTCTATGGACTGATGAATCACATTTTAAGCGATGTGGGGTGTTTAATGCGCATAACTACCATTCGTGGAGTATTGAAAATCCACACCTCACAAGGGAATCTAATTTCCAAGAACAATTTAGTATCAATTTGTGGTCAGGCATCCTAAACGGACAGCTGATTGGTCCGTTCGAACTACCGGACCGACTGAACAGCGAGGCCTACATGCAATTTCTACGACGTGATCTCGGCGTCTTATTAGAAGATGTAGACCTATTAACGCGGAGAAATATGATTTTTCAAAACGACGGCGCTCCATGCCGTTTTGCTAGAAATGTTAGACAACATTTGTCTGAAACATTTCCAGGCAGATGGATCGGTCGTGGTGGGCGTTGCGTGGCCGCCACGGTCCCCCGACTTTAACCCCATAGAATTTTTCATCTGGGGATACTACAAGGAATTAGTATACGCCAAGGACATTACAAACGTCACAGTGTTAAGAACAAAATTAAGACAAGCGGAAGAAACAATAAAAAACAACAGAATTGCATTTATAAATTTAAAAGAAAACTTTTTTTAGACGATGTAGAATATGTATTGAGCACGAAGGTCGTCATTTTGAAAACTTTCTTTAAGCGATCGAATAATAAATACTTTAAAAACAATGTTTTGTTTCATTTATTAAGTTATAATAAACCTTCAAAGGTTATTTAAGATGGCAGCAGGAACAGTTATTTTTGACCTTCAAATAATAAATTTTTAGCTTTTCTACAATCATTTTTGGTTTATTAATAAATAATTGGAATTTAAAAAAAAAAATATTCAGAATTCGAGTTTTATGAAATTTTCACCTTGCTGTCTTTGATGGCCGATTTAAGCCAAAGTAGCCCTATTAAGTACTTTTTTTTTATTATTATGAAAGCAGAGAGTCTAGAGAAGTTTTTACACATACTTAGAAACCATGAATTCGCCTGTTTAGATTTTTTATTTAAAGATGAATTTTTAAGTAATTATTCATTAACATTCAAATTTTGACTTTACACTACTGTTTTCTAAATTTCACTGATTCAGTGGCAAAAATAAAAACATTAAAATATGTTCTACTTTTTTTTATTTAAATTTTTTAAGTTTTTGGATCAAAATTTTCAAAAAGTCAGAAAAAAAATTATTACTCGAAAACTACAAATAATCGCGGAACATACATGGGGGTGATTCGGGTACTCCAAGAGGTGCTCTAACTCTGGACTTACGTTTGACACTATTTTTTGGGACACCTTGTATATCTATCCATTGGGTATCCGTAACACAAGCCTTACAGTGCTGACTTTAATGTTAGGCTAATTGATGTGAATGTAAGAATTATTATATATTATTAAATAAGTTTAAATTTACTTAAACATTGCAATCACATATAGAGGATATAAGACAAGTAAAAGCAACATAAAGATGTAGGTTAAGTAATAGAAAGTATGTGTCATGACACTCAAAGTGGCTAGGCTTTATTTTTAAATTTTGGTACCATCGAATTGATACAAATAGGCTGTTGACTTTCCTAAAAATAAAAAAGCAACCCAATCACAAGCGGAATATTTAACACACTAGCGCCATGTGTATCGCTTTCGATACACACTGTACTAACACTTGTGTATCTTTATCGATACACATGGCCCACGAAAATGTCTTGGGTGTGAACTATTTTCACAGGCCTGTGTAAAAAAAAATTATCATCTATAATATTTAGATTGTTTTAAGATTTTTTTTTTTCAAAAAGGTCTTTTTTTCAAATTTTTTTAATATAGGGCTTGGCTCTGAGCGTGTTAAAGATAACATCTTCAAGCCCTCCAACATTCATACCACCGCAAATGTCATTTAACCCTTAAGTGATCATATCAAAAACTACAAACATAACGAATAGCATTATAAATCATGTTTAACGGCGACGGGGCAACTGATTAAAGCCGACTGGGCCGCCATAATGAGGGCGCACCAATTGTCGTTGTTTTGATTTAATGACTCGAAATAATAGCAATCAATGCGACCCGACGGGCAGCTAGGACTATAGGGTGATGGTTGAAGGGTTAACTTTCGTTAATTAGTGATTTAAATAGAAAAGTTTTATGATTTTAATATATTTTTTGCATTTTTCAATGCTGCATTATATGATAAATTAGTTTAATAAAAAATCTAAATTCAATAAATTTATTAAGCCGTCATATATCAGCGCCATCTCTACATGATCTAGGTAACTACTACCTACGAAACAGAATGTAATACTTTTCCAATTATCGAATAATCAAATAGGATTGTTTGAAAATCGATAGAAGTACATCACAATACTATCGATTGTAACAACTAGATCGATACTATTGAGAGTATTGGTATAGTTATCGATATCGATACTGTCGACATCGTGTAAATACGTCGATAGAATCGATACTGTAGATAGTATTATGCAGATTGTTAATATCGATAGTATTGACATTATCATTACTATTTTAATAAAAAAACATACTAGAACAATCGACTCAGCTCAAAAGTTCTTTCTGAGAATAACAAAATCAAAATATTCTTTTATTTATCAAAGCTGACATTTGCACTTGTTTGACACAGCACTGTTTCAATAGTCTCCGTGGTAAAAAAAACATTATTGGTATTATAAGTAAATTATCGCCACTAAAAGTTACACATAAAGGAAGTCCTCGTTATCAGTTGAGTGAAAGTGATATTTCTTTGGTGAAATAGTGAAGCAGTAAAGGAATATCATCAAAGACAAGGAAGGGTATGAATTATTGTTGAATAATTTTGCTGTGACCGATTGACAGTTCGCGGACGGGAGATGCAGTGATGAAATGATCGAAGCGAGGCGAGAAAGGGATGCAGTATTGACTTTGTAAAACTAGCGGCTTCAGTATGTTATTTTCGCTGCTTTGCGTATGAACAGGTCCGGACCAACGGTTTCATAGTCACTGCTACAGTGCGAACTTCTAAGATCAAATTACGCCGAAACATAATTTTTGCTTTTTCTTTTTTTACTCCACTTTTCTTACTTTTTGGCTTAAATTTATATTTTTGGGTGAAATAATATTGTTGAAAATATATTTACAATATAAAAAAAATGAAGCGAACACCCCCAAATTCCACAACAAAAAATATATAGAAAGCGGCAACTCGTCTAAAACCTCTAAGACGAAGGAGATTGAGCCGCATCTTACGCAACGGGCAACAAAAAGACATGCGCCATCTTTATCTCCGGGTACACTACAAGGACAGCTTGATATAGCGACAAAAGATGATGTCAGGGAAATAGTACTGGATGTGATCCAAACTCAAATGGCAACTTTAGTCAGTCAAATAGGTAGCTCAGTAGTCAATTCCATTAAAAGTGAACTAACATCTATCAGGAAAAATATTGAAGAAGTGAAGGAATCCATCTCTTTTATGGAAGAAAAATATGAGTCTGCAGTATTGGGATATCAAAATATGAGTAAAGAGATCAGCTGCCTAAAGGAAGAAAACAAGGAGATGCGAGATACTATAACACTACTGAAGGGAAAAGTTTACTTTTTAGAGCAAAACGCACGTGCTAATAATCTAGAAATTCAGTGCGTGCCGGAGAAAGGAAAGGAAAATCTTATCACAATAGTCATGCAAATCGCTAAAGCGGTTGGACATAGCATCAGAGAAGCAGCTATACACAACTGCACTCGTATATCGAAAGTAGACAAATCCAGCAACCAACCCAGGTCTATTATTGTTCAATTATCGACACCGTTACAGCGTGACCAGTTCTTGGCTAGTGTAATAAAATATAATAAAGCTAAACCAAACGACAAATTGAACACCGCTCACATAGGCATTACTAGTGACAAAAAACCAATTTACGTTGTAGAACACCTGTCTGTAACGAATAAAGCATTGCATGCTGCAGCGCGACAAAAAGCAAGAGACAATAACTACAAACATGTTTGGGTTAGAAATGGGCGAATTTTTATGAGAAAGACTGATGATTCGGCTTTTATTCATGTCCAAGATATGGATTTTTTAAATAAGATGAGTTAATTTATATTGTATTAGTTTTGCATGTGTTATTATATTTACTATTATAGAATTCACTTGCCTAAATTTGTATTACCAGAACGTTCGTGGACTGAGAACCAAAACTGTAGATTTTTACAATAATCTGTGTATTAGTAACTACGATATTATAATACTTACAGAAACTTGGCTAAACGAGAGTTTTTTTAATCGTGAATTCTTCGATGACAGGTACGTGGTCTACCGAAGGGACAGAGATAAAACAAACAGCAGTAACTATGCACGATTCCACCAACTCGGCTTCTACAGGCAAAGATATCTGCGAACTGTTCGCCGGTTTTTTTGCATCTGTTTACGAACCATCTGACATTAGCGAAGACTACACAACACAAGAACAGCAACACAACAACATTCTTCACAGCACTACTATTTCATATAAAGATATTTTACAGAAATTAAAAAAACTAGATGTTAGTAAGAGCTGCGGATCTGATGAAATTCCAGTTGTTTATATAAAAAAGTGTGCTGAAAGCCTTGCTGAACCACTCTACTTGATTTATAATGCCTCTTTGAGATCGGGAACTTTTCCAGATAAGTGGAAAATGGCTAAAGTGGTACCGATACACAAAGGTGGAGACAAAGCCTGTGTCAAAGACTATCGACCAATCTCACTACTTTCTATATTCGCGAAGATCTTGGAATCCTTGATTTGCCCCATTACTCGTAATCACTGTAAACAGCTCCTTACAGATTATCAACATGGCTTTGTGGAGGGGAAGTCAACTAATACCAACCTTGTGTGTTTTGAAAATCTCCTATCACAGGCAATTGATTCTAAGGAACAGGTAGATGTCATTTACACGGATTTTTGTAAGGCCTTCGACAAAGTCTGTCATGGAGTGCTCATTAGCAAATTGAAGTCCATTGGTATAACCGGATCTGTGTTAAAATGGATAAAATCTTGTCTTGCAAATAGGAAGTTTTACGTGGTCATAAATGGGTATAGTTCCACATTCCGTAGAGCCCCCTCTGGTGTACCTCAAGGTTCGCATTTAGGACCAATATTATTCAATATTTTCATCAATGATCTACCAAATTGTTTTAAATACGCAACTCCCTTTCTTTATGCTGACGATTTAAAAACAGCACTGGTAATACGAACAAAAAACGATGCTCTGAAGTTGCAAGAGGATTTAAACCGTTTAGTTGACTGGTGCACAAAAAATAAAATGCAATTAAATCCCTTAAAATGCCAACAAGTTCATTTTACACGAAAGATTAGTAAAATTATAACTAAACAGTATTTCATTGGCAATATTGCATTGCAAATCTCTGATTTGGTCAAGGATCTCGGAGTATATTTTGACCAAAAGCTAATTTTTGTCCCCCAACTAGATCATGTGATCAAAAAGGCAACTAAGATGCTTGGATTTATTATTAGAAACGTCAAAATGTTCAGAAACGCAGAAACTAAAATTCTTCTGTACAACACATTGGTCCGAAGCATTTTGGAGTACGGTAGAGTAGTGTGGCGGCCACATTATTCAACTCACATTCTTCGCCTTGAAAGAATACAAAAGAGATTCTTATGGCACCTTGCGTACTCCCAAGAAATCGCCAAAAAAATTAAAGGATATAGAGATAGGCTCAGATACTTTGAGATGATATCACTGGACAAGAGACGGGACACCTTGGATTTGATATTCACTCATAAGGTGCTTACGGGTAGGATGAACTGTCCAACACTGCTATCTCTATTTAAAGTTAAAGTTCCGCGTAAGGCACCGGGTAAGCCTATCACACCGCTCTGTCCCATTAAGAACCACTGTTATGGGTGATAATTCCTCCATCCCTCGTTTATCCAGAATCCTTGGAATATTTTAGATAGACCATTATTTTTTAGCATGTGTAAGTTTATATATTGTAAATAGACCTTAAATAAATAAATAAAAAAAAAGCAATTCAAGTTTACAAAGATGTTCTCTATTATCTATCTGTCTGTTAATATTAATAGGAGATAGGGTAAGAATTACGAATTAAAGTATTGACGATTTAACGAACAAATTATTAAATAATAAAATAATTCTTAAAGTCATGTCAAATAGAAATTATTGAAATATCATAGTCAACAAAAAAATACATAAAATAAACTATACAAAATAATAACTTAAAAACTTAGAGATATATGAATCATTTTTTTAGATTTTGTACGATGTTTACTTTTTGAGAATCATAATATATCCAAAATGCGATTAAGCTCCAGGTTGGATTGTGTATCAAACATACAGTGATAACGAAATAGTACAGAATGTACATATACACTTATAAACAAAACAATTAAAATAAAAACAAAGTTTTGATTACTATCGGGCTTCAATGGTCAATATATTTTTAACCTTATGACTCATAAAAATAAGAGGTATACTTAATCGACTTCAAAAAAGAATAGTTTAAAAGGTGTTAAGTTAAAACGAAAAACGTATAATTAATATTTATCATTATTATGTGTATCACTGAAGTCTTAAATAGGTTCATAATTTTTATGAAATAATGTTGTGAACAAAAAATAATTACGGGGATTGAGAAAGACTAATACACATACAAATACACATTTTTATTTAATAAAACATATTATATGGCTATCAAAACTATTTTATTATTATTTGTAAAATACTTACCATTTAACATTATCGAGCAACCGATAGAGAAAAATATATTCAGAAATAAATTAATCATTAACTTAGTTGCACGGCATTAAATGACATCTCGACTTAATTTACCCACTTAACACTATTACCGATAGTATTGTGAGGTATTTCACAATCGATATTATGGATAGTACGGTGAATTTGGACCCTTAGATCGGCTATCGATACTATTGATAGATAATCGATTTTCAGGCAGTAGTAACTTACAGCTTGAAGAGATGGCGTCTTAATAAACATCGACTATCTTTTGACTTGTTTATAATAAGTAACAGTATACTAGCTGACCCGACCATGAGCAAGTTATACCTTATCGGAAAGCTGAAGAACCGTAGATATTTTTTAGCACATCTGCAGCACAACTGTCATAGACTTTTTTTAAAAATATCTTTAAAAAAAACTTTTTACATTTTTATTTATTTTTTTAACAATTAGTCGTCTAATACGACTTAGTTGGTACAGTTATCTGCAACTAATCTGCCACACAAAAAATACAAAAAAAAAACATTAGAGGTAGAAAATACAAAAAAGGGGACAATAGACAAAAAATCTAGATTTTTTTAAAAAAATCTTCAAAGTCCCATAACTTAAGAACGGTTTAGTTTGGGGTATGGCGTTCCATAGTCAAATCAGTCAGGAATGATGAAAACTACCACCTCTTAAAGGATTTAGGTCCACTTAACCTGTAACCCTGTATAATGATAATTCAATTTATTGCAAGAATTAAAGTCACATAATGGTTAGTAACAATGGAAACTTAAAACTAGGTTAGTACATACATATATTAAAAATCATGAAAATGATTAAATAAATAGGGCATGTCAAAAAATAATTTAAAGAAATAAAAATAAATAACAAATTAAAATCGACACACACTCTTAAATTACACGTGGCCTCACCCAACAAGCACTTTGGTCCAGTGCTGGCTGAAAGGACACTCGCACCCCCCTGCCACTGCCCTCACGATGCTATTGCTGCTGCCGCGCACCTTGTTCATGAGAGAGGCTACTTTTTTGGAGCATAATCGCATAAAAGTCATTACTCCGCGCCTGGTAAACATGTTGGACGCGCTGCAGCGCCACGGCAGCCCAAACAGCATCCTGAATGCATTGTTACATAAGAATTGATAATTAAAATTAAATTTATTTTAAATAAAAATTGACAACTTTGTAACTGTAATTAATGTCTTAACAGTTTATAATTGATATTAACATTTGCAAAACTAGATTTATGTTCGCATTCATTATATAGTCCCTTTCGGGACTCGAACCCAGGACCTTCGGTTGGTCGTTCGTAAAATGTTTTATAACATTAATTCTATATATTATCCTTTAATATGGTCGTTTCTTTGATTCACATAAATACCTGTGCATAGATAGTCTGCGACACAGGCAAATTGTACGATTGAGCCAAGAAATAAAGAATGGTTTTTCGAAATTCAACCGTAACATAATTACTTTAAACTACCATTTCCTATATTGTATCATGCTATGACTTGTTCTATAGTGGTTTAAATCTCTTTCTTCCTGCCAATTTTATTAATGACGAACAAATCAAACAAATATCTATAATGAAAAAATAATTAACAAATAATACCACAAAAAAACGACTCTGCTCACAAATTGTTCTTAGACGGTTATTTTTTCTATTCAAATTTTTATCATAAAAAATGCACAGTACATTTAAAAATCAAAAATATAAAATCATTATTTATTCTAATAATACCCATTTTTTATTTCTTTGCAATGGTATTTTTTTTTCAAATTTACGAACAACAGGTAACATTAGCTCAGTCCAGTCCTCAAGGGGATTGGAGAGCAAACATTATTTTTCCGTATCACCCTGTACAAGGCGATGACATCATGAGCTTAATGGAAGCATTATTTCGTGAGTAATTAATTTACGATAATGCCCCATAAAGCATTTTGCGGGAATCCATGGAATAAAGTTTTTATGTTGTAAAAAGTGTAAAATAGCCTTTTAGTAGAATACCCCCTCCCTTACACTCACCTAAAATTAAATAATAAACAAAAAATCTTGTCATTTCTTCCGATATGAACTGCCAATTAATTCAACTATTTAATATTTTTGCGATCTTTGGTGCGACGTTAGCAACCTTGCCTGTCGCAAAAGTCTTGGGTTCGAATGCCGGAAAGGGCAGATTTTATGGTGTGACGAATACTACCTGAGTCATTGCATTTTCAGGCAGTAGTTATCTAAGCATGAAAAGATGGCGGCTTAATAAAGAATAAGGAAAATTCAACTGGTTGTCAAGGTTTGGATTGTTCAATTGGGAGAGCATAGCCGGATAGCGAGAAGCTGTGGGTTCGAGTCTCGCCTGGCTTCTCAGAATAGTTAATTTAGTTTTAGTAAAAAAATATTTTGACTTTCCATTAATTTTCAAAATTTGTAAAAATGACAAATATAAATACTGTTATAATTGTAATTAAAATTAAGAATATTTAAAATATTTTTAATAGCAAATGGGGAGTACTTTTAAAATGGATAGTATGAAAAAATGAGAAAATGATAATTTCGATCTTACACAGCGATATCGTAAGAAACTGTCTTAGAATCACGAAATAAAAAATCATACCAAATATTCCGCTGGTTTTACGCATGTTTCGCCCAAATCACAAATCAGTTGTAAAAGAAAGCATACAAATTGTAAACACTTATTTCAACCTTTATATTTAGAGGAGAAAGTATAAAAAGAAATAACAATGTCACTGTTCGTAATAATTGTACTAAAATAAATAATACTCCACACGAACAAGAACAATTTCATCTAATAGAAAATGAACATTTTTCACTAAACTACAGTAGCCACTCAACTAAACCCGAAAACGGGCTCAACAGTCCATGACGCAGTAAACCAATAAAACAAGTGAATAAATAAAAATAACTGCCCCGTTATAAATAACGTTATAAATAACAGTGCGAATAACGCTGGAGTACTGAGACGGTGTATCTAAGCTCAGGGCGCGTCATGGCTGAGTTATGGCGTCACACAACATAAAATATACAAGAAAAACTGTTGTTCTTCCAACAGTTTTGGCCCATATTAAGAATGAGCATGAACTGAATGCGGATTTGGGACAGTGTCATGGAAATGCATGGAGTCGCCACAGATGCCGCATAAAAATAGATTTGCTAACATACTACTGTTTGGTGCCTTCAGCACCGACGGTCCTTGATTTAAGGCAGATGGTTGTGTGAGGAATACGAGCATTTGTACGTGAGTCATGGGAGTTTATATATATTTCTATGAATATTACTTATTTATATTTGCATTGCTTAAAAAGCACACTCAAGGTCTTGAATAACACAAAATGACCGTGCAACGGTGACGAAAGGCAGGATTTTCGCACCAGCGCTCCTGGGTTCAAATCCCGGAAGGGGCAGATTTTTGTGTGATGAATACGAGCTTTTGCATCTGAGTGATATTTCTATGAGTATTAAATATTTATTTATAATATATGTATGTATAGGTATCCTTTACCCTAGTATTCATAACACAAGCCTTTACAGTGCTTACTTTGGGCTAGACTAATTAGTATGGATGTAAGAAAAATTATTATTATATCGAGGATATAAACGAGGTAAAAACTAACTTTTTGCAATAGAAACATGGCGATTACACGAGTTTCCATAACATCCTATCTTATTTATACTTACCGTTCCCATTTTTTCATCGGACAATCAGACTTATAAATAGGTCCCGCAAGTATATAGTTGAAATACTAAACAGTCGCACTAAGCGTTTTGGTTCCAATTTTGTGATCCGTGACGCTAAAGAGTAGAACGCCTTGCCTAAATCTCTGTTTCCTGACAAATACAATTTAGGGCTCTTCTAGGCAAGCGCGTCGCATCCTAAATCGCATCATCGCTTACCTACATATATGTACAAAAAGAAATAGTAATGTGGAATTTTAAATGATTCAGGTCCAAATGCCAGTATTCAGCACACAAATATCTTCCCATTCAAGGATTTAAACACAGGGCTATCGGTGCGAAAGGTGGGATCGCTACGTTTGCACCAAACGGTCCTCAATAAAAACATATGAATACGCTTTTTGTCTAAAACAACAAGACTACTCCACACATATCTTGTTCAGTGTCTCTCGGCACAGTCCACGATATTCGTTATGTAATTCGTTATTTTTTATTGTTTTTTGTTATTATGATCCCATCGCAGGATTACTAAAGTGATGCATAGCGGGCACTGGATGCATTTAATTGCCTCTCACAGCTATAAATAATAAGATTAAGGTATAGTGCGATTTGAATGTTTATGGGGCTATAACCTCGCGACGTGCTGCTTGTAATTCATATTTGTGAAGGGTGAGATATTAAACAAAGAAGATACTTGGAATATTGTTCAGAATAATTCAAATTTCAGCAGCTAGAGTTTTCAAACTATTAACTTTTTAATTAGAATTGTAATCGGATATTTACGTTTGGAATCTGTCTACGGTAACTCACGGTTGTCACTCTTATAATACTGTATTATCGGAAACAGTGGTGGAGAGTTAAAAAAATTACTTATATTAAATTAAAGTAAACAAACATCTGTTATTGATTAGCTATAGATATAGAAATAATACATATAAATACCGATAAAATATAATTCTCAAAAGAAAAATAATTTTATTTTCATATATTATTAAATAAAATTGCTCAGAACAATTCATTTTGAAAAGTTCCACTAATATTTTCGACCGACAATATTAGCACTTACCGACCGACAATATTCAGGAACAATAACGGTACTATAACACCAATGCTGATGGCTGAAAATCGGTGCTTCACCTATTCCCGGGTGAATTTTTTGCATCGAGGCTTGACCCTATTCCTACTGCTGCACACAGGTACCTGCCAAAGTTGGTTGTGTCATGAAATTATTTATTTTATTTTGGTATTTTCTTTGAATATAAAACGGTAATGTATAATGTGTGTACAACCGGAATAAACATATCTATCTATCTATCAACTAACAATTGACGACCGTTTGGTGCAACGGTAGCGATCCTGCCTTTCGCACCGACAGTGCTGGGTTCGAATCCCGGAAGTGGCAATTGTTTGTATGATGAATACGAGCATGTGTATATGAGTCACGGATGTTTGTATATCATTTATGTATCATATATGTTTGTCTATCCGTTACCCTAGTTTCCATAACACAAGCCTTATAGTGCTTAGTTTGGGCTAGGTTAATTGGTGTGAATGTAGGAAATATTTTTCAATTCCAATATAGAAAAGTTAATTTTCTACACTGACCCGTCCGGGACTTGAACCTGGGACCTCCTAGTGGCGTTGCCATGAAAACCTGCGAGCCACTCGACTACGGGGGTAGTCAAATGAATACAGTTTATTCTAAGGATCAGTGAGTTTATATACCACGATAAATAATTTATTTAATTTTAACTTCAACAGAATATTACTACAAGTATAATGGCGGAAGTTGGTTTTGGCCTTCAATATTAAAAAAGTTGATGATAATGTCTGTTCCGATTAAATGTTTTGTTTCATAAATATTAGGGGTTAAAGTATGAAATTGCCGATTTGTACTGAAAATCTATATTGTTTATTTTTTAAATTTTTAACAAATTTATTTAATCAAAATAGTTGCCATTATTATCTATACATTGCTGCCATCTAATGGGAAGGTCATTAATGCCTTTGCGATAGAATTCCGACGATCTAGACTGCACAAACTGTGTGAAAGCATTTTGTACTGCCTCCTGGGAAGAAAACTTCTTGTCACGTAGATAATTGTCCAAATCACGAAAAAAATGGTAGTCCGTTGGAGCAAGGTCTGGTGAATACGGAGGATGACGAATGGTTTCTAACTGCAGTTCCTGAAGGGTCAAAATGGTTTCTCGTGCTGTGTGAGGTCTCGCGTTGTCGTGGAGCAATAATGGTGAAGATCGATTCATGAGTCGGGGCTGTTTTACTGCTAGTTTTGTCAACATGGTTCGGAGTTCGGCACAATAGACATCTGCCGTTATTGCTTGACCAGATCGGAGAAAACTATAGTGAATAACACCATGCTGAGACCACCAAACAGTTACCATTACCTTTTTATTGGTAAGTTTTGCTTTAGGACACTGTTGTGGCATTTGACCTGGGGTCAGCCATTGCATTTTTCTTTTCCGGTTATCATAAAGAATCCACTTTTCATCACATGTTACAATTCGATCCAATATTCCTTCATTTCTGTACCGGTTCAACAAGGCAACACAAGTTTCAACACGCGTTTCTTTCTGCAGATCAGTCAAATCATGAGGCACCCATTTTTCGTATTTTTTTATTTTATTGATTTGACGCAAGTGAGTCAATATTGTGGGTAAGGTAACGTTAAACCATGCCGCTAATTCCTGGGTACTTTGACTAGGATCGGCTTCCACTATCTCTCTTAATTCATCGTTATTTACCTGTGTGGGCGGTCTTCCTCGTGGCTCGTTCTTTAAGTCGAAATTTCCATCACGAAAGCGTTTAAACCAAAATCGCACGGTGCGTTCATTAGTAGACCCCTCTCCAAACGCAGCATTGATATTGCGGGCTGTTTCTGCCGCGTTAGTTCCGCGTCGGAACTCGTATTCAAAAATAACTCGAATTTTCGCAGTATCCATCTTTCTTGTCTAAATTGAATAACAAAAACAATTGAAAGTCGATATTCAAATGTTTTACATTTTTTAAAAAAAGAACATCATAGAAACCATTTAAAAAAAGTTTCATTCGAAAACCTCAAACCATGAAGATTCTATGTCAATTCAAAGAACCTATTGCAATAAAACGGCAATTTCATACTTTAACCCCTATTATGTACTTATATTTTACCACAAATTTAGACTTATAATATACTTTCTATCCCAGTTCATGGGAACAATCAACAAACGGGAAAACACACGTTTATAATTGAGACAAATATAATATATATTTATCCCATTTTTTTGTTCCAACACTTCCATTCACTTTAAAGGTAAGTTACTCAATCGTTGAATAATCATACCTTTAAAATCAAAAACAAAAATATAAAACCACAATAATGATACCATAAATAATGAAATAAAATAAAATAAAAACCTTATTACTATTAGATATCTTTAAAAAAAGAACGATCACCAAAATTTTAAAAATCAAAACAGTAAACCACCAAAAAGTTTTTTTACAGAAAAACATTAAAAAGCTCAAAAAGAATTATTGTCAGTTCGTGTATTAAACCGAGAAAAAAGTATTATTATCAATAAAGAAAAGAAAAATATATAAGAAACTTTTTTATAGTACACTAGCTGTCCCGGCCACGCGTTGCTGTGCCGACTGCAGTGCCATCTGCCGGACTGATTTGTGAATCTAAACCATTCTCAGATCCCCTTGAACACACACAAAAAAATTCATTCAAATCGGTCCAGCCGTTTAGGAGGAGTTCAGTGACATACACACTCACAGAAGAATTATATATATAAAGATAGATTAGCACTTGACCGCTATCTCACTTGATGGACAGCGATGATGCGATTTAGGATGTGATGCACTTGGCTAAAAGATACCTATGTACTCGTGTGTTACTTCTTAGCTGTACTTAACTGCACTCTTAAGATTAGCTTTGTTGTTTAGTAAGAAGGCGAGTCCTTCCATAATTCATATTTAAGTTCACATTTATTAATATGTAGATAGCGTATTTGACTGCATATACACTATTATTATTACTTAAGGCCAACATTTTTTTGTAAAACAATAGTATGTAGTTGTTTGCTTTTCCTAATAAAGAGAAAAAAAAAACTCATGCTTTTTTCCCGCAGAGAAAAAGAGGCAAAAATCACAGTTTTCCACTTACCAAGATCCTGACATACATATCTCGCTTCTTCAACTCTCAACAGCCTTTTCATACAAGCTCGTCGGTTACGGGTACTTTTGACATGGCCTTTTTTCAGAACAGTCTCTATTTGGTCCCTGAAAGTTCGTCTTGGTCTTCCTTTATCGCCTTGTCCATGCACATTTGCCTCATATGTGTATGTATATATTTTTAATCTTCTCAAACTCCATTATAATTGTTTTAACGTTCATTTACGAGTACATTAGTTTTATGAAATGAAATAAAAATAACTTTATTCAAATGCACTTAAAATAAGTTGTTTTGAATCGTCCATCATTTTTACCTACCACACATTCAGGACGTCTTTTAACTGACAAGAAGAATGGGCGCAAGAAACTCGTCAGCTTTAACAGAAGTAACGACATTTACAATATAATACGTCTACACCATACATATTCTACAAAAAAAAAACAAAATTATTTTGTTATTACAATACTAATAGTGTTATGATATCATTATTTTGTTGATTACAGCAAAGTTAACAAGTATCTTTACTTACTTTAAGTAAGTATCCCTGAACATTGCAATAACATACAGAGAATAAACGACAAAATGTTTTTATGCAATACTGAAGCCTTTACAACAGTAATAACACGGCGAATAGTATTATTTTTACAGTAGTAATGTATATAAATAGTTTTTCCGAAATCCGATTTTTTGAAAATATCCTATTAAAAAAAAAACTTTTTTTTAAAACAGGACTTTATATTTTTTATGTATCATTAAAAACGAAAGCCGATGGCAATTTTAAAGCTATAATGAAGCGACATTCGGTCGTTGCCGACAAAAGGCGCCATATTTATTTCGCTCCTACCTATTAGAACGCCATTGTCACTTTTGTTTTGTGTCTGGAGTAAAGTAACCTTTTTTTTTAAATAACAGTAATTTAACCTTACTAGGGTTAACTAATATTATAAATCTGAAAGTTAGTATTTGTAACACTTTTACAATTCAGAAAATAAGTACTGTTCACGAATCTCAGAAATATAAATGATCAGTAGTCTACATTAGCGTGCGCGAAGCCGCAAGTAAAAGTTAGTTTTATAATTGTAACTAGCGATAACTAGAGATAAATTAGCGTATTTGTAAATATGGACACATCACCCAGTTTCTGGAATTATAATATAATTAGGATTCTTTTCCAGAATTTCATAATCATTAGATTTAGCTGTAAGTAGCAGTAGTATTGTCGGTAACTATTAAAATATTACTTTTATAATTCTTTTCTTCTTATATTTTATATCTTCTTATATTTATTCTTTTCTTTTCATATAAATAATTTAAGCTTTTTTCATGAGGAACGTGGTTTCAACAGTCAAAGTACATAAAAACCTTCGACATTGCAACTTACCAAAGTTGCACATCACTTGAATTAATATTATGGAAAAAGAGCAAAACGCATAAGAATTTCAATTTAAAACTACTTACTAATACGTAGAAGTACTAATAATAAATTAAATTCGCTCATTCTATTAAAATCAAGCATGTACTTCTCTCGGTTATTTCAGTCAGTAGTTAAAAATGTGACGGAAAACAATTTTATCTGAATAACATAAAAAAAATCAGCACAAAAACTGATAAAAATTGTTGAACTACATGGGGTAATTTTAATACCTATGAGGATGTTCTATATATAGATCTCGAATTGTCAGTATCTTTTAGGACACACGGCATCTAAAAATATTACAAACATTGCCAATGCAGAAAGTTGCTGTGATGGCAGAGCAAGTGTATGAAGGCTTAATTGACTCCACACACCGTTTCTGGCATGCCTACAACGATTCACTAAAATTTCTTCGTAATCCATCGTCTGCTTTATAGCATTTTCTAATGACATCCAAGACTAACCAAATTATTGAAATGAAACAAATACTTTATGAAGCTTTACTTCTCGTTTATTAAATAACCAAAATATTTTACAAGATTACAAGTTAATAAAGTAAGTAAACTTAATTATAACGTAGATGAAATCAATACATTATAATTTACATAAATACATTCATATTTACATACATAGATATAACGAATTACCCAATTATAACAAAAAATCCCAAGAACTCAAAACAGTTATTGTTAAATAAAAAAAAATTATCAAACATCACGTTTTCTCGTTTAATAATTAACCAAAATCTGGTACAAGATATACACTTAGAATTAAATCTAACACAAACAAGAATTGAGTAATACTCTATAATTTACACAAAACAAGAAATATATTAAAGTCTATTTACATTATTATTATTACAAAATTATAATACCCAAGCGCTCAAAACTATTTATCTGTATCGCAAGTTCTTCTCCTCCAGAACTCTGCTAACTCCTTGAATCTCCCGTCACACAGTTTCCTTCTTCGAGGACCTCCGTTTACTGGTCCATCCAAAATGGCACCAAACTTTTTTACTAAGGTGGTTACGGAATGTTTCGTCATCTCATCTATGACGCCATTATCATTTGCTATGCTTACTATAGTAGAACTCAAATGTTCGAAAGCCTCTTCAATATAATTGTCAAGGTCGTCACTTTCATCTTTCTCTATTTCAGTGTCCACAGTATCATCGAAAGATAAATCTTCATAAGAAATGCTGCATTCAATAACTTCATTTATATCTCTTTTCTTACGAATTGTACTCGTTGCTGTATATAGTTTCTCAACAGACTTGAATATGTCATCAATCTTGCTGCAGATCTGTTCGACCAAAACAGCCGATAGTACTTCTCCGCCGACTAAATAGGTTTTTTTTCTGGGCATCTGTTCCCTTACATCGTGCTGTTGCAGATCTTGAAGAAAGTCACTGTAGCCCAACACAGATTGCCTTGATAAGTGTCTCTTGACTTGCTTCTGCTCTCTTTCGACAGTCTTGAATATAAAGGAGGAGTCGAATGTGGATTTCCTCAGGTCTAAGGAACTGTACACTGGTTTCAATTTTGAAGGCACTTGATCTTCTTCCGTGTCCAAATCCACTGGCTTGCCCCAAATTTCTTCAAGCTTCGTCCACTGATCGTTACTCGAAATAATCTCGTTGGCGTCAAGCAGTGCGGAACTCATTTTTTAAAATGATGGATACGTCTGGTTGTCTCTGTGTCTTGGACGTGAGTGACAGTGCATTTGCCGCGCCTATGCGATTTATATAATAGATAGAGTTGGTGCACTAGTTACCTCATTACTTAGAGTATTCCCCTTCCTTTAACAATAAGGATTATTTCTAACTTACCTTATTTCATAGATAATATCTTTTATAGTATTTATCATTAGTACTAATAAGCATCGTTAGTAAATTTTTAATAACAAAGGACACAATCATCCCTTCTATTGTCCACAATGACCTTGACCTACCTGCAAGACTAGAGTTTCGGCCGAAATCAGTTCACAAACAAAGGCTGGCCCACAAAAGCGGAAAATGAACAGATTTCTTTGATAAGGAGATAATTATGTGGTTATCGTTTAAATATTTTACAACTGTCTTCTTGCTTCTGCAACTTTTTTTTAGATATCTTCTGCTTGACTTTACGCAATCGCTATTTGTGAATAGAGGAAAGTTGCCAAATATGGAATACTGTTTTGTTTTTAGGTATAAATTTAACACATTTAAAAAAATTAAAACAACAATAATATATTTGCATTTTACATAGTTACAGCTTTGATTGATATTTATAAATTTATTATTCTAATTAAAATAATTTATCATATACCTACCTTGATGTTGATTTTACTTGTGAAGAATTATAGTACTAATAATTTATAAAAACAAGTCAAGGCTTTTACTATATAAAAGGCAAATATGTGATTGTTTATGACTATGCTTAAAAGTTTTTAATTTTTTAAAGTAATTTTATTTATACCTAATGAACAAAACGGTTTTCCATATTTGGTAACTTTTTTCTATGGACAAAGGACAAAGACCACTTGCGTAAGCTCAAGCAGATGAATTCCAAATTAAGTTACAGTAGCAATGAGACAATTGTAAGCTACCATTATTGATAACAACATCATTATCTCTTTGTTAAAGACTTCTGTGTTGATTTGCCGCTTTTGTTGACCGGCTTTTGTTTAGGAATTGATTTCGACTTTCGGCGCCTTGCAGTTAGATCAAGGTCATTGTGAACAATAAAAGGGACCTGTCTATCCTTTGTTATCAAAAATCAACTAATGATGCGTATTAGTACTAATGATAGATACTATAAAAGGGATTATCGATGACATAAGGTAATTTAGGAATAATCCTCATTGTCAATGAAAGGGGCATATACTAACTAATGAGGTAGCTAGTTCACCAACTCTATCTATTATATAAATCGCATAGACACGGCAAATGCACTATCAGTCGCGTCCGAGACACAGAGACAACCAGACGTATCCATCATTTTAAAAAATGAGTTCCGCACTGCTTGACGCCAACGAGATTATTTCGAGTAACGATCAGTGGACGAAGCTTGAAGAAATTTGGGGCAAGCCAGTGGATTTGGACACGGAAGAAGATCAAGTGCCTTCAAAATTGAAACCAGTGTACAGTTCCTTAGACCTGAGGAAATCGACATTCGACTCCTCCTTTATATTCAAGATTGTCGAAAGAGAGCAGAAGCAATTCAAGAGACACTTATCAAGGCAATCTGTGTTGAACTACAGTGACTTTATTCAAGATCTGCAACAGCATAATGTGAGGGAACAGATACCCAGAAAGCAGTCCTATTTCGTCGGCGGAGAAGTACTATCGGCTGTTTTGGTCGAACAGATCTGCAGCAAGATTGATGACATATTCAAGTCTGTTGAGAAACTATATACAGCAACGAGTACTATTCGTAAGAAAAGAGATATAAATGAAGTTATTCAATGCAGCATTTCTTATGAAGATTTATCTTTTGATGATACCGTGGACATTGAAATGGAGAAACCTGGAAGTGACGACATTGACAATTATATTGAAGAGGCATTCGAACATTTGAGTTCTACTATAGTAAGCATAGCAAATGGAAATGGCGTCATAGATGCGATGACGAAACATTCCGTAACCACCTTAGTAAAAAAGTTTGGTGCCATTTTGGATGGACCAGTAAACAGAGGTCCTCGAAGGAGGAAACTGTGTGATGGCAGATTCAAGGAATTAGCAGAGTTCTGGAGGTGTAGAACTTGCGATACAGATAAACAGTTTTAAGCGCTTGGGTATTTTAATTTTGTAATAATAATATTGTAAATAGTCTTAATATATTTATTGTCTTATGTATTATTGTAAATTATGTTGTATTACTGATTTCTTGTTATAGTAAATTTAATTCTAAGTGTATATCTGGTAAAATATTTTAGTTAATAAACGAAAAGTAAAACTTGATATATATTATGTTTTATTTTAATGATAAGGATAGACATAAGAAAATGAACTGACGTGCGTCTGTCTCGCAAAATCATATGAAATAGACAAGGGATTGGGAATAAACTTTAGTAAATCGTTGTAAGCATGCGAGAGAGAGCTTACTATGTAGGTACAGAAATTACTAGAGAAAATATAAAAAAATATTTGAGAAGGTTCAGTCTATTAAATTTTTAATTTTGTCTCTGTAGGCACATTACATTTTTCACATATGATTTGGGTAAAACCAGTACACTTAGGGATCTTATACCTGTTAATTTTTGTCATTCAAAACTGGCCTGTTGGCAACTTGGTCCATTCTAACATCTTTTACTGGTGCAACCTGGAAAATTTCTTTCTTTTTTTTCGCCTGAATTTCATGTTGTAAAGCGGAACTTAGTCTTCCCCTTTTTACTTAATATTTTCCCCCAAAAGGCAAAGGGTGTCAGCTACTACCTGACAAAAGGTATCCAAGTTACACAGCTTTCCACTAAATCCAGGTTTTTTTGAAAAAAGCTTCTTATAAGCTAACCATGAATTTATCATGGCTAGGACCAATAAATAAGAAGAAATGCGATAGGAAAAACAAAAAAAAAACATACATTGTATCTATAGACCCCAGCTCACTGTAATCCAAGTTGCCCAAAAAAGCTTAATCATCTTTAGATATTTTCATACCCTCCTTTTTCCACAATAACCTTCTCGTATGTTGACACCGAGGTTGCTCGTTACGAAAAGCCGGTTTCTGGTCAATTTATGGGTCTTCTACTGTTGGAGGATCCTCTTCACTGGGATTTAAATCAGTACCAAGAGATTCGTTTTTTAAAGTAGGGTCATCTTTTACTTCTTCACTGTCACCTTCCAAAGCTTGCAGAAGTTCAGATCGGTCCTTATGTAGCCTGCACCTCTTCATCGTATTCCTCAATTTCGTCTTCTTGAGCCCTATCTTCTGAATCATAGCCATCTAAGATGGCTAAGTAGGAGCTTATTTCATTATCAGAAACGGTCCAACTTCGATTAGCCATCTGAAATATCAATTTTATACCTAATTATTATAAATCACATACATTAATTAACTTTAGTATTGAAGGCATAGTGTAGGATAGGACCTACATAAAGGAATTTCGAAGATTTTGTGATCGTTCCAAATAAAATTTTAACTTCTACTAAATCTACTCAATTTTTATAGTTTTTATAGACGTAATACTAATAAAATAGCATAACTTACCTTAAAATATCCAAAAAAATGTGATCACACAATTGGTGCAACAATAACTTTTTTGAAATTGCTGTCAAAAACTTTCAGTTGTCAGATTCAAAGAAACAAAAGAAGAAAAACAGTACTGCCAACAACCTAAGAATTTAAAAACAAATTTGTTCTCGATTATTAAGCTACATTTATTTAAGGCAAAGGCGACATGCACCTTACAAAAAAAAAAGAAATCAGTATCTTTCTTCAAGATCTGCAACAGCACGATGTGATGCCCAGAAAACAGTCCTATTTCGTCGGCGGAGAAGTACTATCGGCTGTTTTGGTCGAACAGATCTGCAGCAAGATTGATGACATATTCAAGTCTGTTGAGAAACTATATACAGCAACGAGTACTATTCGTAAGAAAAGAGATATGAATGAAGTTATTCAATGCAGCATTTCTTATGAAGATTTATCTTTTGATGATACCGTGGACATTGAAATGGAGAAAACTGGAAGTGACGACATTGACAATTATATTGAAGAGGCTTTCGAACATTTGAGTTCTACTATGGTAAGCATAGCAAATGACTATGGCGTCATAGATGAGATGACGAAACATTCCGTAACCACCTTAGTAAAAAACTTTGGTGCCATTTTGGATGGACCAGTAAACGGAGGTCCTCGAAGAAGGAAACTGTGTGACGGCAGATTCAAGGAGTTAGCAGAGTTCTGGAGATATAGAACTTGCGATACAGATGTACAGTTTTAAGCGCTTGGGTATTTTAATTAAGACTATTTAAATTATTTTTGTAATAAAAATAATTTAAATAGTCTTATATATATTTCTTGTTTTATGTAAGTTATTGTAAGTTACTGGTTTTATTGTTTTTGTAAATTTTATTCTAAGGGTTTATCTTGTAAAATATGTTGGTTAATTAATAAACAAAAAGTATAGATTGATAAAGACTTTGTTTTATTTCAATGGTTAGGATAGTCGTTGGTGACTTTAGAAAATGAATTGACGTGCGTCGGTCTCGCAATATCATACGAAGCAGACAAGGAATTCCGAATACACTTTAGTAAATCGTTGTAAGCATGCGTGAAAGAGCTTATTAATGTAATAATTAATAAAATTGCGAAGCACACCAAGGACTGCTATCATTGATATGATAATTAAGCAAGTATAAGAAAATTTTAATGTTAAGTAACAGAAATATTTGTATAATATTTTTTCAATAGATGGCAATACAAAATCATTATAACTTTTCGCCAATTGAAATTTTGTTAAAAAAGTAGATACAGGATTTTCCTAAAATAATGTCGGGCCGAATGCCATAGATAAAACAGCCTTAAATCAGAATAACCCCATGTTCGTTTAGTAGTTTCTGTGCTTAGTGTTTTTATGTTAATTAGATAGTATGTGATTTGTATCATATTTTTGGCCACAGTGACAAAAATAACTCAGATAAATGCTTGATTTTAATGAAAAGCCTACTTGATTTGGAAGCATTTGAAAATGTAACTTTAACCAACAGTCTAAAGTAATTGAAGATTTACTAAAAATTTAAAGTCCTATTGAATATCTGAGTTTTGAGGCCTGTTTTAAAATAAATAATGCGGGAAATGCATAGGCGTGTATGGAAAAAATACAAAAAAAGCTACTGCCTTCTGCTTAATGCATATTATTTTCAGGTTTTATCTAACTAAACTACCAAATATTAAAAGATGGAAAATATATTTAAATATATTTTCCATAAAATTGGTTCCCATATAATATAAGTTTTAAATTATTAATATTACTCCAGCTCTTTGTGATAACCCCAAAGAAAACAAATGTAGAGATTTAACTCAGAAGACCATCGGGACCACTTAATAGTCCCGACACGGCCAATAAATTTCAAATCTAGTGTTCAAGAATTGTCTTATTTCTGCCGCATAATGACATGGTGCGCCGCCACATTGAAGTCACATCTCTTCTAGTTTGCCATAGTCGGTGAAAATAGCCAAAGTCTAATGTGAATGTATTAAATCCTAAGGAAATTTGCAAATTCTGTTTGCGTAAAGTCAAGCAGACAACAATTACATAATAAACGCTGCAGTAGCAATGAGATAATTGTAAACTACTATCATCGATAACCACATAATAATCTTTTTATAACAGACGTCTGTTAATTTGCCGCTTTTGTTGGCCGTTTTATGTTTAGAAACTGATTTTGACTTTCGGCGCCTTTCAGGTAGATCAAGGTCATTGTGAAAAATAAAAGGGATTTCTTAATACTTGTATTTAATACAAGAATATTGTTGATAATTTTTGACGTGATAACATCTTATAAATCGATAAACGCCGGCTGCACGCCCAAAAACGTTCTGCCTGAGCCGAGCGTGCAAGCGAGACCGCGGAACAAGCGATAGAGAGGCACGATCGGCCTAAGCGTTCGACTTGTGGGGCATCTATCTCTCTTCCACTTCATGAAGTGAAAAGTTAATGTGGTTTCTATCTATTATTATTTTCAATTATCTGCTTCTGCTTTTATTCAGTGATAATAATTCAATTCATAAAAGTATGCAATTTTTCATCAATGTTTTCTTATGATGCTATCACGTAACATTACCGTCCATAAACTGACTTTATAGACAATCAATTTTTATTACAAATAACGCCTGTCTATAAACTTGGAGAAAATTGTTTATGCTTATTTTTTTTTACTTAAACTCTAAAATCAAAACGCACTTTTTTTCTAAATAACGTAAAATTTAATTTGGCACGAAAACTACTGCAGTTGCTCAACATACATGGGAATGATTATGATACAACTGAGGGTGTTCTAAGAACTTCTGCTTGACACTATTTTTGGGAAACTTTGTATAAATCTTATGATCAGTTAAAGTGAGGCTAAGTAGTAAATATTTTTTTTATAAATGATAAGAAATTAATCTTGTTGAAATAAATTTTGCTATTTCGTTGTTAATTTTAATATGATCTAGAAAACAATATACTACATATTGCAATATTTAATAAATATATACCCATATATGAAGACTTACCCATTGTTAAGTAACATAGTGTACCTGCCGCTATTAAAGAACTTTTTCAAAGAGAAAAATTAAATCTCAATCAATTTTCAACGAAAATAACGACACAAACATGATATTTAGAATTTCGTCGTAGTTTGATGTATAGCAAAGGCTGGTCGCCGGCGAGGTGAGCCAAACAAATTATAACACAACGCCATTCTCCCGAATGTATTTACTGTCGTTACCAACCATCACTCCTACTTCTACTGAGTTTTTGTTACTAGGTTAGGGCCCATCTCCTAAGCTTTGAGATCTAGAATAGGCTGATTAAGTTAATAAGATGATATGCATATTTCTGTGATTGCGTGATTGCTTGCTGTGATTATCTCGAGGACCTAGGATCAATTCCCTGAAATGAAATCGCTTAGTTCGCTATTTGGCTTGGGAAAGATAAAATCTAAACCGATTTTAAACTTTTTATAAATGTAAACGTGAAACACTTTACAGACTACATATGATCGGTGGGCTTTTCATGTCTTTTCTTTTTTACCTTCATAAACCTCTGGTAGGCCTACATCGACTTACTACGTTTCATTAACTGCTTAATAAGTTTATGTAAGAATAACCCACGACATAATTGAAAAAAAAAACAAAAACGTTATTAAGCTTAATTTCTAGTTTATTTATTGACTAAAATATTTTACAATTAAATTAAATGCACAAGAAATAAGTAATATACTATAATTTACATAAATATATTAAAAACTAGTTATAGTGACATTTATAATATATATAAATGTAAATAAGTAACTAATTACAGCAAAACAAAAATTTAAATTAAAATACCCAACCACTTGTCAGTCCACTACCCCTCTCAACAGTCCCAATGCTGCGGGAATTGTGAAAAAAAAATGTCAAACTTAGCTGATTAAATAAAGATTCACCACAGAATATTTGGATCACTGTAACTCGAAAATTTATCGTAATAAAAATACTACTAGGGACTGACGAGGAGTGTTTGCTACCGTGGACCTATAAATGAACAAGCGCTCAAAACTGCTCATTTGTATCGCAAGTCCTACTTCTCCAAAACTCTGCTAACTCCTTGAACCTGTCGTTACACAATTTCCTTCTTCGAGGACCTCTGTTTACTGGTCCATCCAAAATGGCACTAAACTTCTTCACTAAGCTAGTCACAGAATGTTTCGTCAACTCATCTATGACCTCATTGCTATTTGTTATGCTCACTATTGTAGAACTCAAGTATTCGAAAGCCTCTTCAATATATTTGTCTACGTCGTCACTATCATGTTTCTCTCTTTCACTGTCCGCGGTATCATCAAAAGATAAATCTTCAGAAATACTGCAGTGAACAATTTCATTAATATTTTTCTTCTGACGAATAGTACTCGTTGCTGAACAAAGTTTCTCAACAGACTTGAACATATCATCTATTTTGTTGCAAATCTCTTCGACCGAAAAAGCTGATAGTATTTGTCCACCTATGAAATAAAACTGCTTTTTGGGCACCTGTTGCTCCTCATCGTGCTGTTGCAGATTTTGAAGAAACTCACTGTATTCCAACACAGATTGCCTCGATAGCTGCCTCCTGAATTTTTTCTGGCCTCTTTCAACAGTCTTGAATAGAAACGAGGAGTCGAATGTTGATTTCCCCAAGTCTAACGAACTGAATGCTGGTTTCAATTTCGAAGGCAATAGATCTTCTTCAGTGTCCAAATCCACTGGATTACCCCATATTTCTTCAAGCTTCATCCACTGATCGTTGCTCGAAAGAATCTCGTTGACGTCAAGCAATGTCGAACTCATTTTTTTTACTAAAGAGACGTTTCGCGTTGTCTGTGTCTCGGACGTGACTGGCAATGTATTTGCGTTGCCTGTGGAATATATACGTGTAATGGAAAATGTTAGTTCATTAACCACCTCATTAGTTGGTGTATTAACATTCTAGTTACGATAATAATTATTTCATAATTACCTTATTTCATTTATTGTCCCCTTTATAATTGAGATGAATGAATTTAATCTGTCATTAGTACTAATACGCATAATTAGTAAATTTTCAAAACAAACGTCTTTTATTCTGGATAATTGTTTTTGTTAATTCAGTAATGATGATTAATTATTATTTGAGTTAACACTTTTAGTTGTTATATTTATGTTTTTACGAAGTATTATGGTATTATACTGACGAATTAAAACAAGCTGTCAATTTTTATTGACATATAGGGTATGAGTTCTGATTTTATATAAATTTACATCTTAGGTTGTTAAATATCTGTTATTCGTCTAAGAAATATTACTAAATGCCAGAATAAAACACATTCAATCATTTTAGAATTATTTATTTTTAAACTGTAGGAATACAAAAAACAAAGAACGCAATTATTATTTTATATCTTTTTACTTATGAAACAGATAACTTGTCAACTAAATATAGTAAAGTTTTTTGAGATTCATAAGACAGTAACAAGGGATCTATAATTTCTACATCGTTATAATAATAATAATAATTTCTTTATTATAATAATATTAATTTCTTTCTTTCTTCTCTCACATAGAATAACACATTGTACAGTTTATGACTTTTCCTAAAAATAATTATAAATTAATCTATGCGAGAGGCTGGCGTCCGTACTAGGAGACCCTTTATGACCGATCACCAGATTCTCCACATCCGAACCGACGATTTCCAATTAACATTTTTGAAAAGAAAAGATAAACGACACAAGATCGATCTTAACCTAGTGTGTGTGTTTGCGTGTGTGTGTTTGCGTGTGTGTATGTGTGTGTGTGCGTGTGTGAATATGTGTTTAATGTGATTTTTTTACGAAGGAACAGTTAACAAATCTTCAGTTGCATTGCGTTGTGAGAAAATATTGTTTCAGTCATATTGATATTGGCATAAAGTTTAAAATTAGGAATACCTACAATCACGCATTTTTCCTGCAGGAGTAGGCAGAGACAACAGATTTCCGCTTTGGACGATTCCTACATATATCTCTCGCCTTTTCAACTCTCATCAGACCTTTCATACACACTCGTTGGTTAAGGGTATTTTTACCTGAGGAATATCTGACATAATTTAGCAGATTGACCTGCAACTGAGTGGACGTGGTTTAAAAAATGATAATATCAGCATTATCTTTTCGATCTTTTGGTAATGCTTAATTAAAAGACTTTATTTCTAATTTTCAATAAGATGTGTTTGAAGGAAAAAACGTATTTATGATAGTTATAATTATAATCATAGGGATCATAGGTAGGTAATCATAGAGGGGCGAGTGGCCCTGCCTACCCCAGGAAATTCTAAATTCTATGAAGTAGGCCAATTTTGTGTGAATTTATCAGTAAGGTTCGCACAAAAACCATATGAATAATGAAATAAATATCTGCAGAACTTTTAACACTTATATTATAACCCGTCTGTTTTCAAAGCCAGGGTGAATAGGCTCCTTCTGGGCTAGTTCGTTCCATCGTGGATCCTGTCTTGGACCCCGGGCTTGATTGGGATCAAGAGTTCAGGATCTCATAGTTCGATTCTAAATTTTAATAAAATCTACAATATAATATTACTAGATAAAAACTATTACTAGATATTGACTATACGTTGACTCGCATCGGCTATAGCATGTCAGGGGCTAGACCCCCTTGAAAAGTAACCCTAGCTACATACGCCAATGATAATAATGAAAAAAAAAATCTGAATATTAGAAGACAAAATTTGTAAATATTTATTATACACAAAGTCTATATATGTTTTTGACCGCAATAAAGCGTCACGTCGCCAAATATGAGCCCACCTATTACTTAATTACCTGGAGTGCACAACAAATAGAAATTCATGGTTCATTAACCAAACAACGGCGGTGGCACAGGACCCGCGACACGGTCCAAGTTAGCCTCTAAATCACCGCCAGCGCCTCTGGACCTCTGAGGGTACATACGGGTAGATACTATGCACGAAACAGCAACGAGTCTCCCGAGAAGGTAAAATTAACTATGTTGAATAATCAATAAATGAAGATATAATCGACGTATCGTTTTACGCAATTATTAGATACGACCAGTTAATACACTTGAATATGAATATAAAAGAGATCATAGAAATAAATCACGACGTTAATAGTCCAGCCTTTAAAAGTGTCTGAACCGAAGATTGTTTGTCTCATTTCGAATTTAGTTTAAATTGAATTTCATTTGTAGTCGATGTTATTAATATATATTTTTTCTCTCCTATAGTTACACAGAACTTAAAATGTATGTTATATTGTTATAAATTCTATGTTAAACTAAACAACTGAAACAAGTGAAGCAGAGTATTTCAAGTAAAAAAACTTTGGCATTTATTGTTTACGGTAATCACGTCGAAGCAACCGTCAAAAAATGTGTATTTCATTTTCACATAGTTTCGATTTCCCACAAAACAATATAAGGATAAAAAATTAAAGGTATTTTGTAATATATTCGGTAATTTATTATATTTTAAATAATGTGCTGAAGCTGATAATAGACCTCTAAAAAAATCTGCATTATTTTGACTGTTCAGAAGCTGCGTTCATATAAAGTCTGTATTATTTTGACTGTTCAGAAGCTGCGTTCATATAAAGTCTGCATTATTTTGACTGTTCAGAAGCTGCGTTCATATAAAGTCTGTATTATTTTTAAATCGTATCTTATAAGAAGAGAAAGCTACGAAAGTAATATAATACTTAGTAGTACCTTTGTAATCATAATTTGAAATAGTAATTACAAAAAAGAGGAAGATTATTCTGTTATCTTCTCCACCAGCAGGTTATTTCTAAATCAAAACGTCGCGAGCGCGAACAAATTAAATGTTCGTATGTTTCTCCGCGCACTGACCGGAAGCAGAAACTTATTCCGCCTTGTTCAGGCTAGTTGGACAGTTTGTCAATTTATGAGCCCGTACACAATATCGCGGGCATGGCGATTCGGGGCATATTCAGTTAATTGAGTTACTGTGATTATCATCCTTGCATGACGAAACTGGAGGGGTCATGATAACATACCGAGTCACAAACATTAACTAAAATTTTATTATTGGACATTAGATTAAATCAATATATTTATGAAATGGACATTGTATATTTTTTCATCATTATTTACCGTTCTAAATTTTTGCCTGTCAGAATTTGGCAAAACATGCTGAACAATATTGTATATGCTATATCTGTAAATATTACACTATGATTCTAAGCAAAATAAACATAAAACGGTCAAGAGAATGCCTTTTAAAATTAGTGTTTAGTATAAAAGACAGTGGGAATATAATCAATTATAAGTTAATTATAAGCGTCTAAGGTACCTTCTGGACCTTCTGGGTTAGCTCGCTCCATCGTAGGTCCTGTCTTAGCCTCCGGGCTGGATTGGGGTTTAAAGCGAACTCATTCAAAATAAAAAAGCTTGGTATTAGATTAACCTAGGCTTTACATTCTATTCCGGGACGTTACAGAGACTAGTCAAGATATTTGAATGACTGTCGATACTACGTTGTGATAATGATGGAATTGTTGAGTTAATTTAGAATAAGCTGTTGCTCACGATGAAATAGTTACGTTTTCTGCTAAAACACTCACCCAAAAAGTACAAAAGACACTAAAAAATTTATGAGTTATCAAATAAAATAACAAATAATAAGCAACAATATGTGTACACTAAATAAAAAATCTAACAACATCACATAATAATTGAAGACTCTTTAGTGCAACGGTGGCGAACCTGCCTATCGTATCTACTTCCCTGTGTTCGAGTCCCAGAAAGAGCAGATGTTGGTGTGATGAATACAAGTATTATTTGTACCTGAGTTATGGGTGATTATAAATATTTTTATATTACTTAAGTAAATAAAACAAGCCTTACAATGCTTATTCTAGTCTCAAGTTAATTGGTCTGAATATAAGAAATATTATTATTCTTAGTATTAAGAACGTTACCAAACAGAAACTACATCATAGAGCAACTTAAACTCTTCGTTCAGAAAACCAATCACCAAGTGAGAAACCTGCATACTGTACAAAAAATATCAATAATGCAGGTAGCTGTAGCAAAGATGGGTAGAAAATACGCATCCTTAACAGTTATAAGACCAAGAAAGTACTGCGTAAAGCCGAAGATACTCTTAACTAATTATGTACAGGTTTCTTGTAATATGACTCCACATGCAGCAACAAAAAACTCATTTAAAAATTATAGATAACATTTTTTTTTATTTTTCCCCCACTTTTGACATTATTCATAACATATAGTTGCCAAAGAATGACAAAGACTAAGAATAGAATCAACCCCAGCAATAATTTTCATAAAACTTGCGCTTTACACAAGTACAAAATCGTCGAACACTATTATAAAACATCGGAATAACAACTGACAAGCGTCGTTAGTATTCTCTATCATTTAACATCTTATGTCGATGCAGGAAGACTCAAACTACTACAAGGTAATAACAATTCTGTGTCACGATGCCCGTGTCGGGCGGTAACGTGTCCACTTTAAGACATGTGCAGTGACCGCGGGCTCTAATTAAGCTTGTTGTTGATGAAACTCGCCCGGATTGGTGCTTCAGACGCTACGGACATTCACAGTGCTACGAGTGCTATGAGTCGTAAAATAGAACTGTGAGGTTTTCCAATTAGGATATAAAGTTGAGTATGAGGAATAGTTATTAGTCTTTATTGGATTAACTTTTTTCATTCATTGCGTCGTATGCGTGGTAGCCATAACAGTTGTTTGATGTGTATTGCTGATAGTGGGGACTTTCCTTGATAACACGTGTGATCAATTACTCGATATAAGTTTTTGTCCACTATTTTACTAACGGATCACGTTATCTGCTTAACTAACTTTTTTCGAATATTCATTTCTATCTACTATTGTAAATAGTCGACCAAAGTGGTAGCATTTTGAATAACGTTTGGGTTAGTTCAAATATTATCAATCGTAAAGACACAGTCGGCATTCTAAGATATCATTTACACTAGATTAAACTACTAAATAATATATTTACTATATAACTACTAATATATTTACTATAAAAATATTCGCGTTGCCCTCCAAATATATTCGAAGATTGTTTGCATAAAAGTTGACCCCGCTTAAAGGGTCATTAAAAAAATTAAGTAACAGTGTTGCTCCATTAGTGATGTGACGACGCCGGCACAGGGCCGCACTCAATCAATTTGGACGGAATCACCGGCATGAAGTGTTTTTTAATTAATCTCATGGATGAATTTTGGCGGGGAACAATAAAGGTGTAGAGATCGCTACTGATAACGCTTGTGGTAGTAGAAAATAACTTTTTATTTAGAGGATTTTTTTAATAAACCAAACGTTTTGATTATAGTTATGAAGTTATATTTCTTGTTTATAAAATTTTAATACGTTAAAATTTCAATAATAGATAATTGAATACAGCATATATATAGTTCTTTGGTTTTATAAATAAATAATTAAAAAAAATAATTAAAGTGTTATTTTCTGTAACTTAAAAGTTTTGAAGTATAATAAATGTATTTAAAAAAATGTATAAGGTTTGATGCAACAGATTTTTCTATAAATAGACAGCTCCATACCCTCCTTATTCTGCCATGAACGTCGTCCACGCACTAATTCAATATAGCCGACGTAAGCCATTTGCGCTCACGCTTGACGCACCGTCCGTGAAAAAATCAATTACGATTTTTTGATAGCTACAATCTCACCTATAGAATAGTATGGAAAGCACTTTTGTTAAATAGATTTAAAAAATAATTCCATATCCCAGTAGTAAGCGGGTTGGTTTACAATTTCGGATTTTAAATGAGTATTATTTTAAGGTTTTTTTATTTATTGAAAGAGCAACAAATAACTACATTCACAGCTAAAATATTAGTATTTTTAGACAAAACAAAAATATACAAATGCAGCCAATATTATAGAAAAAGTTAAAAAATATTAATCCTCCAAATATCATTATATTCCTTATTACATTAACAAGTTGCCAAAGTCGTCTTTTCAGCATCATTGTAACTGTAATACTTGTTTCCGAAGGCTCTGCTCTTCACATAACTGATATTTAACCAAAGAAAGAGGAAAATATATTTAACTTTACACTACAGTTAACATTTATGTTAGGTAGTACTAGTTAACATATATACATATTTAGATTAAACTATAATATAAATAATAATATTTTATAGTGTGCGTGTACGTGTGTGTGTCTGAAACCACATTGTACACCAAATTCTAATAAAGAATTATTATTATCATGGGGCGATGAATATTTTAAAATATTCGACCATTGACCGTTTAGGCATTTTACACTTGACAATAAAAAAATATTTTAATAGTTAATTCGATCCCCAATCTAGTTTAAAGGTTATCACAATCAAGGGCTCGCCCAATTATTTAGACTGAAATAGTGACTAAATTAACTCATATACAGATTAGAGACAAAGTTTCGTTTTACTTTATAAACATAAATATTATTTTAATATATGTATGTTCTTTTTCCAAACCTTTATTATTATTTTTTATATTTTTCTTCGATCATTTTATCATTTTGCTCCTACTAAATCACGATAAGATTCCTCCTCACTTCTGTCAGTTCCTATACCCTACTAGGTCTGTTATATTCTTTGGTATGTTATAAAATAATAATAAGGTATGCTAGTTAACAGCTATTTATTGTTTTCACTATAATTAATACGCATATGAAATAAATTAATTTTGATGATAATTTGGTAAATTGTTATACTACGTAACAGTATTATTTTTGACTTAACAAATAATGGCTCTCACTTTTCTCGCTTTTTCAGGAGCTGTCGAAAATATAATCTGTCAAAAGTCGTGTTCTTTTTATAAAATTACCACTAATCTATTCAATTTAAAAATAATTGAATTGAAGTCTTGTTCACATTAGCCGAACTTGTGTCGAAGTGCTTGATATTTTCAGTGGCACTACTTCGTCATATTGTATAGTGTGACACCACAATCTAAATGGCTTTATAACCTGTCATGTCTGATACAAAAACATTACAGGAGCAACAAGCTTGCGGTCATTACGATCAATACTCTATGGTAAAAGTGACTATGGCCATGATTTGTAAATTTAAAAAAAAGGAGTTTTACGAGTATAAAACAAAAAGAAAGCTGCAAGACGCTCTTCCGAAATGGCTATTTTTTAATTGTAAATATGTAAATTTATAAAAAAACCTACATACTTGTATGTAAAGTTATATATTGTATGTAAAGATAAGAGATGTTTCTTGTGTCTTTGAACAGGCACAGAAAATAATAAAACAAAACTAGGTTTTAAAAACGTGACGCTGTCATTAGATCACTAAATTTCACTCTTCATATTACCCGGGCGCCTTATGTGAAAATTGATTCTTAAGGAGTAAATTCCTAAAATATGTGTTCCGTTCTTAAAATTTAAGTCAAATAAAATAAGCATAAACAATTTTCTATTTCAAAGATCTTAGACAGAAGAAAAATATTGACAAAAGTATTGTGATAAGGAGAAGAAGTAATAAAATGTCACAGAGCTACCTGCAAGGAGCTAAAAGTCTAAATCAGTTCCTAAACAACAGCCCGTCAACAAAAGCAGCAAACGAACGGAAGTCTTAAAAAAAATTATGTGGTTATCGATAATGATAGTTTCCAATTGTCTCATCGCTACTGCAGCATTTTTTAAAAGTCGTATGGTTGACTCTACGCACACAGTACCTATTTGTAAATAATTACTTAATGATTTCGGTTTCCTTGAGAATTCTTGGATTTTGGCTATTTTCGCGGACTTAACAGCTGTTGATCTCGAGTTTCGTTTACACTTTTATTTTATGACTAAGTAACCATTACTTCAGAGTTATACTTGATGTTGCCAACTATAATTTTCACCGCTCGAAACTATGCAACTATCGATTTCTATGGCTGTGCAAAAGGAAAGGCTTGACACATATTAATTTGTGTTAAACTCTAAGTGTGATGCCGTTGAAGTGCATACAAAGTTACATAGAGTGTAATGAAAATTTTTGTGTTACTTTTTTAAAACAGACGTCACAACATATATACTTAAAAATTTCAGTCTTCAATAACTTTTTTAGAACTTTGGTAAATGTTATATTGTCATTTTCATTTATTGCTTCGGTATTAGATATGCTTACCATTAAAATCAAGCATGTACCTGAGGCCACGGTGGCCAAAATATGACGGAAAACACATTTTTCTAAATAACATAAAAAAACTTAGTATTTAAACCACTGCAAATTGCTGAACATACCTGGTTTTATTTTGATACCTCTGAAGTGTTCTATCTATGGGCCTTATCTAGACTCTATTTTTTAAGAAATCCAGTATTTGTAACTTTTTAACAAAATTGCCATTTGCGAAAGTAGCTATGATTATTTTGTACTGACACCTATTGAAACATAACAGACAAATATTTCTGTTACTTGCCATTTGAAATATTTGCTGAAAATATTTCTAGTACTCATTTAAAGGCTAGCAGTGCCTTATAACTCTCTTCTTCATTAGAATCATAAGCTTTCTCTCGCATCCTTACAACAATTTTATCCGCAAACCATCTACTGCTTCATAGGATTTTGCGACGCAGACACACGTCAATTCATATTCTAATGTAACCCAGGACTATCCAATCATTAAAATAAAACAAAATATTTATCAAGTTTTACTTTTCGTTTATTAATTAACTAAAATATTTTACAAGATATAAACTTAGAATAAAATTTACTTTAACAAGAAATCAGTAATACTCTATAATTTACATAAAACAAAAAATATATTAAAGACTATTTACAATATTATTATTACAAAATTAAAATACCCAAGCGCTCAAAACTGTCTATCTGAAGCGCAAGTTCTACTCCTCCAGAACTCTGCTAACTCCTTGAATCTGCTGTCACACAGTTTTCTTCTTGAAGGGCCTCTGTTTACTGGTCCATCCAAAATTCCACTGAACTTCTTCACTAATGTGGTCACGGAATGTTTTGTCATCTCATCTATGACATTATTACCATTTGCTATGCTCACTATAGTGCAACTCAATTGTTCGAAAGCCTCTTCAATATAATTGTCAATCTCGTCACTTTCTTGTTTCTCCATTTCAGTGCCCACGGTATCATCAAAAGATAAATCTTCATATGAAATACTGCATTGAAAAACTTCATTTATATTTCTTTTCTTACGAATAGTACTCGTTGCAGTATATCGTTTCTCAATAGACTTAATTATGTCATCAATCTTGCTGCAGATCTGTTCGACCAAAACAGGCGATAGTACTTGTCCGCCGTTGAAATATGATTGTTCCTTCATCTCGTGCTGTTGCAGATCTTGAAGAAACTCACTGTAGTTCAACACAGAATGCCGCGATAAGTGTCTCTTGAGTTGCCTCTGCTCTCTTTCGACAGTCTTGAATAAAAACGAGGAGTCAAATGTTGATTTCCTCAGGTCTAAGGAACTTAATACTGGTCTCAATTCTGAAGGCAATAGATCTTCTTCAGTATCCAAATCCACTGGCTTGCCCCAAATTTCTTCAAGCTTCGTCCACTGATCGTTGCTCGAAAGAATCTCATTCGCGTCAAGCAATGCCGAACTCATTTTTATCAATTATAGATACGTCTGGTTGTTTTTGTGTCTCGGACGCGACTGACAGTGCACCTGCTGCTCCTCTGATATTTATATAATATATAAAGTTGGTGCACTAGCTACCTCATTAGTTACTGTATTCCCCTTCCAATAACCATAATTATTCCTTAATTACCTTATTTCATCGATAATCCTTTTCTGTCATTAGTACTAATAGGCATCATTAGTAATTTTCGATAACAAAGGACACACAGCTCCCTTTTATTGTTTAGAATGACCTTGATCTACCTGAAAGTCGAAATCAGCACCTAAACAAAAGCCGGTCAACAAAAGCGGCAAATCAACAGAAGTCTTTGACGAAGAGATAATGATGTGGTTATCGATAATGGTAGTTTACAAATGTCTCATTGCTACTGCAGTTTTTTTAGATGTCGATTGCTTGGCCTTACGCAAACAGTATTTGTGCATAATTATTTAATTAATTCCGGTTTATTTACGGATTATTGAATGGACTTACCTTTTATTTTGGCTATTCTCATGGGCTCTAACTGCTGTTGATCTCGGGCTTTTAGTCAGTTATCGTATTATACTGACGAATTAAAACATGCTGCTAATTGTTATTGTCTATATGGTCAATTTCTTAAACATCACCAGTAACCGTTGTAATAGCTATGGGTTATATGGGTAAACTTCTAAATTCATACGACTCTGTATAAGCTTATTTTTGAGCATCATAACCTAAAACAATTATCTATACTATTATTATAAAGAAGTGAAGTTTGTGTGTTTGTATATTTGTTAAATTTTAAGGGGTAATCTCGGGATCTACTGAACTGATTTTAAAAATTCTTTCACCAATAGAAAGGCACATTATTGCTGAGTGTCGTAGGCTATATTGAATGCTAGAAAAAATTAAAGAATTTTGTCCACCCGTGCGAAGCCGGGACGGGCCGCTAGTCAAATATATAGCAAAAGCTAATTTGTTATCTAAGTTTATTCAGTGTGCTCTGTTCAGTCTTCAAAGACTGAGTTAGTTTCTGTTATATAAGTATTATATGTATGTGCCTTAAAGGGACGTGATAGTATAACTCAATGTAATACTAATAGTTGATGATCAATTACCTATTTACTATAAAAATTACAAAACAATGCAATGTATGCGAACAAGACTAACTTAATATATTATTGATTTCCTACATAAACTGATTTATAGTTATAAACAGTGTCTCCCAAAAATAATGCCAAGCTGAAGCAAATAGAACACCCTCAGAGGTAAATCAGAATGAGCCCCATTGTTCAGAAGTTTTCCTGTTAATTTTATTTTATGTTATTTAGATGAAACGTTTTTTCCGTCATATTTTTAGCCACTGTGACTTAAACAACTGAGATACAAGCCTGATTTATTTCTCAATTTAATTGAACACTTAGTACTTATAAGGAGCCCGATATCAAATAATACGAAGAGTAAAATTTATTTCAAAATTAGATTGAATGACAGCGTTACGTTTTTTGTGCTCAACCTCAAGTTTTAGTTTAAAGTTTTGTGCCTTTTCAAAAATAATTGTTCTTACATAGTAAATTCCAGTTGTGCGTCGGAGCTAAGACTCTTTTTTTGTCTTTATTTTGACACATACAGTCACTAGTACAGATTAAGAAAACCAAAATACTTAAAGAATAAATGTCCACGATTACTAAATGTTTTGTAGGTACTTTCAAGCATAACAGTTTTTTTTATCTGTGGAATCGTATTTCACTTCCACATCCCAATCCGTTTCTGTCCTAGTTTAGTTAATAAGTAACAATAATTAGCAAATTATTGGGCACAATATACTCAAAAGTTAAATTCTAAAATTATTTATTTAATTAAGTTTTTCTCCTTATTTTAAAAGTAGAACTTGTCTTGAAAACTGTTAACAAAGTTTAAACTACCTACACTAATAGTGGTTATTATGTATGTATTTTTTATTACATACTCATACTTTATTTATTTAAGAAAAGGTTGTATTCCTTTATATTTAATACTTAAATAAACATCATAAAAAAAAAGAAAATATTTTATAAATACGTGCTTATGGTTATTTTCGTCTGTCGTATTACAATATTCGTTCATAATTTTTTCTCTTCGTTCCAAGTTTTCATTATAACATAGATATAGTGTCAAATACAGAATGTAGGAATAAATATAGGAAGGTATCTACAATATATCGCCTCGCCTGTGCCGGCAGCGCTACAGAACGCGATGGATCATTCTAGTTCATAAATCAGACGGGTAGGCCATAAACCGAGCGCAGGTGTGCCTAATGCGCCTGCGCAATATGTCACTACTTACTAATAGATATACGTGCCACTTTCCTGCATTGTCTTTGAAAAAATATTTAATCCGCCAGTAGTAGCGTTAACTGTACTGTTAAGAACAGTATTATATTCTTCACTCCATCATACTTTTTACTGTCGAACAAAAATAAAGTATAGAAAATACTGTTTTCACCTCACGCGCTGAGAAAAGTTTGGTTTGTCATTCAATTTCTGCGTGGAAAATTGCGTTTTATCCGCTAGCGTGGAAAAGTTTTTTGAAATTGGAAAGTGTCTAATCAAATAAAAACACCCATGGTACGTTCCCAATTGTCATAATAGTCTTTATAATTTATTTACATTTTATTTTTATTATAATTAATACTATAATACTCCGTTTTGGTTTAAATTATTTTAGTTCGTTAAATTATAAAAATAGGAATAATAAATAATATGTATTATATACAATTAGTTAAGTATAAGAATATTAAATGTATGGAGGGTGAAATTTTATAACATAACAATAAGATTTCGGACCGCACCCGAAAAAGAATTTTCAAAGTTATCTCTGGTAGGACTTTTTGGCGGGAGTGGGAAGCGTCACATTGGTAGATTTGTTTCTTTTGTTAAAAATTGTGTTGTCGTGGATGTTAGTGCGTAATAATGGTGGATTATTAACCAATAAGTGTTTGTGAACACACAAGAGTGTTGGCAAGTGTAACAAAGCAGCGAAAGTTGTCTCTTCCTGCTCTCTCAAGAAGTCCACAGGGAGGTTTTAGTAAAACCCCACACATTTACTGAAACCTAGACAAAAATATATTTTACTGTTCATTCATCATTATCAAATTAAGAAAAGAAATTACTCAAGAACTGGTAATTATACTTACTTTGACACTGGCTAAATGCACAAATTGTGTAAGCCACAAATAAAGAAAAAAAATATCTCTGGTATTCTTAGTTTCTTATACGACTAAAGGAATCAAAACTATGTATGGGCAAAGCAATTTACAGGTATTCGCATATGAAAAGTAAGACAAAGATTTAGGTAACAATAACAATTAATTATACACTTAACTTTTTCACTTTAAGAGTAAGTGCCGAAAAACTTTGAAACAAAAAGTCTAACTCATTTGATTAAAACAACTTTTTTACGGATAATTTATTTTAAATTTAATCCTCCCGGCACGGAGGATTAATCCTGTGGTCACGGCTCCTTTACAGGAGCCGTGACCACAGGATGACTACGGTAATGGTCTTCATATATTTTCTACTACCTTTACAATATTTTAATCAGGCACGTTCCTAATTGTTAAAATTTTATATAAATTAAATTATTTTATTTTATTTAGTTTTTACATTCTCACTACGATTCTTCTGCTTCTTCTTCTTCAGCCTTTCGCCACCCAATGCTGAGTGAAGGCATCTAGCATTGCCCGCCATTCTTCCCTGTTCTGGGCCTTCCTCTGTCAGAACTTTCCGGCAACTTTGACCAGATCGTCGGTCCACCTTATCGGCTGTCTGCCCACACTCCGACGACCAGTTCTTGGCCTCCATTCGAGCACCTTCTTCCCCATCTTCTATTCGTTCTACGCTTTATGGTTCCCCGCCTATTTCCATTTTCTTTTGGCGATTTCTACGGCTATATCGGTAAGTTTACTACGATTATATTATATACTATTGGGTCTACTACAAGTTCGGAAATTGGGAGGTCCTTCCGAGAAGAACTGGCGAAAGTATCTCGAGCAGGGCGACCGACCTCCATCTTACTGTTATTTTTTGCAAAAGAGCTAAATAAATCATTAGGTCTTTCAATGTGCGTCTTTGGAGGTATAATTCCAACTCGCCACTGTCCTCTTTCCTCCTCCATCCAATCGAGTGCACGAGGAGCCCTATAATGGTAGATGCTAAAAATGAACCAACTATCCACCGCCATCGACTTACAAGGAAAGCTTGGGTATCCATCAGTTACCAGCAGATATCGATGAAAATCATTTCTTTTACTAAAAAAGAATAGTCGATTCAAATCTATGTACAGACATGTTTTACAGCTGATTCTAATTGGGCCAGAACTGTTATTCCTAATACAACCAAATAGTAATCAAGATATGACATATCTTGCTTTACGACATATCAGTACGAATAAGATAAAATTAAAATAATACATAAACATACATATATACTATCATACTAGCTGACCCGGTAACACGTTGCTATTTTACCATAGCAAGTAACGAGAGGACAAACGATACGAGCGATAGTAACGAGAGGACAAACAAACACACAAACAACAAAGTTGTGTTCTTAGAGTATATACTAGCGACTAGCGTGGACAAAATTCTTTAATTTTTTTCTTTTATTAAATATTTTTCCGTTAGCGCCATCTAGCGTCCGGTAGACGAACTACTTGCGGTTAACGCGTTGCTATGGTAACACGTATACAATGGAAAAAGAGCGGGAAAAAGAGCGGACAGACAAACACAATAGATTTAACGCATAATCATACAGTATACATACATAAACGTTGGTAATAAAAGATATAAGGTGCTAATTTATGTAATGTAAGGTTTTTAAGCTTAAAAATTACTGACAAATCATTTTATATAAAACAATGGCCAAATTTACCCCGAAATGTATCTCGAAACAAATGAAGAATTACCAACCATTAAGGCCTATCTATTTTAGCTAACGCACCCGTCAATCCTAAATTACAAGCTTCTTAACCTCCTGACGAGGACAAACCAACAAATTGAGCGGCACTCAATCTAGCCGGGTCGGCGCAGCCCACAAATTAATACTGTTAGCGGCTCCAGCCATCACCTGCCCGCTATTTCTCATGCAAGAGATATCGGATCAATGGAATAGATAAATAAAAACCATCATCATATTCGTACTTTTTGCGAGTAAAGCTAGTTTAATATCTTAACTATATACCGGAGCATATACGTAATACCAAAATACCATTTATTTAGGCAATACCTAAAACCATAAAATTAATTTATAATTTATTATATATTTTTATACTTTATTATATGATAATTCTTTAATAGAAAAATACTAAAACATCGACTTGGCTGTGTGGAGCCAGAGGGGAATATATTGCTTGCTTGCATGCTGCTTACTTGCATGCTGCTTGCTTGCAACATGCTTAGTTGTTTGCTGCATATTTGCATATCAACTACAATAAGTGCGATATTCCTACCTAGAACTTAAGGCTCAGGGGCCTAGGGGTAGCCCAAGGTCCTCAGTTATGAAGAAGAACTGAGAATAAAAAACATCAGTTGTTGACTCAGTGACCTTACGCATCGGTGGAAGCGAAAAGTGTGGGGAGAAATTAATTTTGCTGCTTAATGCATACTTGCTTATTACGCACTTGCTTTTCTGCTTACATGCTTGCTTGCTTTCTTGTAATTTACAAATAAAAACTAATTTCTTAATAATTTTATACATTAACTACGGAGAGGCTGGACGCGGTTAGTGCTATAATGCAACACTGGACACGCGTCCATCTCTCGAAGGTCATTAAGTTGTCCTATGATAATAATAATTGTTTTATATATCAATAATTTAAGTAATAACACTTAGATATGTTGTTACTAATATTATGTGCACACGCCTATTTTTTTATAATTTATTATAATAGACTATAAAAACTGGATTAAGCCGCATGTCTCTTCCAGACAGCTTTATTACAGTATGTAACCATCAATACATGCTGACGTCAGCGTCGCAGGAACACAGTCACGAATTAGACAGGGTTCCTCCACTTAGTTACCACATTATTGTCTATGTAGACTGGATTACAATAGATAGAACCACGTCACATTTCACATTGATTTGAGATATTTTTGTATGTAATACTGCGAGTGGTAGAGTTTATTTTTAAATAGATTTTTTAAAGTTTTTTTGAAAAAAAATAACAAAAAGATCCGTTTGACTGCAATGAACTCCGAAACTACTCAATCGATTTTGATGATTTTATATTCATTTTGCTGGATTTCTTCCGACTTAGAACAAAGGATAGGTTTTCATTTTAATTTATAACACATCAACACATGGCACATGATCAGTTCGTATATATACGGAATTTACACACACACACGCATATATATATATATATGTATGTGTGTATATATGTGTTTTTTTATGTGTGTATTAAAATATATGCCATAATGAGAAACAAAAATAACAACGGATAGAATACGTTAATAAGTGTATAACAACCATGACTCCAATATAAACGTTTAAATTCTTCAAACAAACATGTCTCTAGCAGGATTCAACCCAGTACATTAAAATACCGTAGTAAAAAGTCAAGTTTAACATACTTTTATATAATTTCAATGCAATATATTGCATTGTAATAACCATTCATAATCCACAGGCATTTAAGCCCACATTTGTGTGTATCATATATCATGTGTCGAACTAAACAATAACCAGTACTGTTATCTATGGTACGACCATCTAGTGTTTTAATTTATTACAGAACTTGGCGAGTCCTCTTCGTGCACCGCCCAAGTTCTGCACCGCGGGAACATAAATTGATAAGCCGTGCAGTATGATACAGCATGGCTGCTAATTGCTCTAATATTCGCTTGTTTGATATGTTGCAACTATGGTAAGCTTGAACAAGATATTGGTCAGGACTGTACCCCATGTTGGTCTTATAAATGACCCGGTAACCGCTGAACATAAAGACTAGAAGGTACTGTTACGAGGTCAGCCCTGGTTGACTTAAAAAAATCTGGAAAACGGTTGACCCTAAAGGCCATCCCTGTAACTTCCCGCTAATTCTATGCTTTTGCGCTCAAAATTCCACTCAATACAATTTTCTGAGCTCTTCGAGCTACAAAAATATAATTTATGTGTTATTTTGAGCTCTCCGAGCTCAAGAAGTAGCTATTCTATGATTTTGAGCTCTTCGAGCTCAAAAGGCCAATAAAAATTTCATGAAGCACGATTTTTAAAATTTTCAAACTGCCATAACTTTTGAATGAATCAACCGATTTTTACGCGATTAGTGGCAATTGATGTAGATTTACAAACTTCAGAAAAAATTTGAACATAAAAATTTATCAGATGAAAATTATCGGAGTTTGTACAAAAAAACACTTTTTTCGATTTTTTTCGTCAACGATATCTCACGAACGAATCAACCGATTTTGCAAACTTGAGCGCGATCGACGTGGTTTTTTGAGGTAAACAGCTGATTAATTTTTGGAATTGATCGGTAAAGCCGTTAAAAGTTATTTAAAAAAAACACATTTAAAAAAGTTTGTCTTCGAATTTGTCTGTAAAGTCGGTTTACAGAGGAAACTTTACGTGATAACGTCATAAGAAAACATTGATGAATAATTGCATACTTTTATGAAGCGCATTAATAATACAAAGAAGGAGTTAATTCACTTCGCTTTATAAATAGTTGACAAAACAGTTCACGAATAGATTGTGTGCTGCCGCTGTCTCTCTTCTACTTGGACACATCGGCCGATGGAGTGGAAGAGAGATAGTGCGTCACAAGCCGAACGCTTAGGTTGATCGTGCCTCTCTATCGCTTTTTTCGCGCTCTCGCTTGCACGCTCGGCTAAGGAAATGACGGAACGTAACAATGACGGAACGTGATAATGAGTCATGCTTTTTCGTGCGTGCAGCAGGCGTTCATCGATTTTAAGACAATGTCACGTCAAAAAACAACACATAGGTACACCTTGCGAAATCCATCAAATAGTTACTTGGGAGTCACTTTAACTCATAAAACCTGACTGCATCTCGCAATACTAACCATCTATAATCTACGAATAGGTAAGCGCTTGACCGCTATCTCGCCGGGTGGTAAGCGATTATGCGATCTAAGGATGTGACGCGTTTGCCTAGAAGATACCTGATTACTCGTGTATTTATCAGGAAACACTGGTGGCGTTCAATGGGTAACAAGATACATAACTATGATAACCTCTAAATAGTAAACGATACTTTAGTTCTTAAACTTTAATCCTGACGTTTCGACTCCTTTACAATAGCCGTGATCACAGGATGACTAAGGTTGTTTTTATTAAACAATAATTACCAGCTCTAACTTATTTTGTAATAATATTTAATAAAAAATATACCATACATGCCTTGCAAATAAGCAATACTTTTAAATATCTCACCATTAATCTGCCTGATACTAATAAAACGTCTAAATAAATCATTTACAATGAAAAATTATACTTCATTTCAAAAGAAACTTTACCACCTCACTTTTAGGGTTGAAATTGGCTATTGCCGTATTGTAATAAGCAAAATGCACCTATCGGATATGCAGCTTATAATTATGGGTTGAAAAGTACCATCGCACTGCGTCCCGCGGGTCCGGTGACCACATAAACATGTCAGGGTTAATTCGGTCCCGGGTGAACAGTACGTCTCATGCTTAGATAACTGCCATGATAACGTTGTAAAGGGTTAATTTTAATAATTTTGGACAGGATTTTTTTTTATTTTAATCCTCAAAATTGCAAATTGATGTTTTTATTTAATCAAATATTTTTAACGTGAATTCGTTGATCGTGATGTTGATTTTTAATTAATCAAATATTTTAACGTGAATTCGTGAAATGAAGGGTTGTCAATGTAAGTAATATCGTTTTACGATGAGGGAACAAAAAAAATAGATTTTTTTTATTAAGTAGGGTGTGAAGGTATAGTGTATAATTAAAAGTTAACTAGCTGACCCGGTAACGCGTTGCTATGGTAACGCGTATACAATAGAAAAGAGCGGACAGACAAACACACAAACAACAAATTTGTGTTCTTAGATTATATACTAGCGGCCCGTCCCGGCTACGCACGGGTGGACAAAATTCTTTATTTTTTTTCTATTATTAAATATTTTCCGCTAGCGCCATCTAGCGTCCGGTAGACGAACTACTTGCGGTTAACGCGTTGCTATGGTAACGTTAATTTATATAATGGAAAAAGAGCGGACAGACAAACAACAAATTTGTGATCTTAGATTATAGATTAACATGGTATAATATGATACGCATACCTGTTTTCATAGAAACGCTACTCCTAGGTCCCGGGTTCGATCCCCGACCGAAATGCAGATAGTAGGTACCGTAGTTGTTACTGAATACCATAACACAGGTGATTTAGCTACTTTATTTGCGTTTACAACGTATGTGATATGTAAAAATAAGACTTATCATAATCGGTTCATAATTTACGAAGATATTTTGGTTTTCATTGGTTGGTTTAGTTATTGCACATCTTTATATTCATATTATGAAAAACTTCTAAACTTATGGCACCATTTTAGAAGCTTTCTAACAATAATTAAAAAATTTATCTACAATTAGTGGAGCAATAGAAGAAAAAAAATATTCAATTCGAGGCATAATACATCTCAATGAGTGAATCTCCGATTTCTGATGTCGTTAAAAAAAGGTATTATTTACTTGGTTTTCTGTTATAATTTTTAAGTTGTTTAATTTTGAAAGACGACATTCTTTTGTTTTTCTACTGAGACTGACCTGCTTTGTCAAAAAGGAAAATTAAAAATCATTCCATTCGAGGCATAATACAACTCGATTCCCGAATCTCCTATTTCTGAAGTCATTAAAAAAAGGTTATATCAACCTAGGTTTCTTTTGAAATTTGACACTGGTTATATATGGAGAGATGATATTCTTTTGTTTTTCTACTGAGACTAACCTGCTTTGTCTAAAATGGAAATTAAAAATCATACAATTCGAGGCATAAGACATCACGATTCCTGAATCTCCGATTTCTAAAGTCATTTAAAAAAGTTATATCAACCTAGTTTTCTTAAAAAAAAATCAGTTGTTCAATTTTGAAAGACGACATTCTTTTGTTTTTCTACTGAGATTACTTGCTTTGTCAAAAAGGAAAATTAAAAATTATACAATTCGAGGCATAATACAACTCGATTCCTGAATCTCCTATTTCTGAAGTCATTAAAAAAAGGATATTTTAACCTAGTTATCTTTTAAAAATTTAACACTTGTTATATATTGAGAGACGACATTATTTTGTTTTTCTTTGAGACTGACCTGCTTTGTCTAAAATTGAAATTAAAAATTCTACAATTCGAGGCATAAGACATCACAATTACTGAATCTCCGATTTCTGAAGTCATTTAAAAAGGTTATATCAACCAAGTTCTCTTTAAAAAAATTGTCAGTTGTTTAATTTTGAAAGACGACATTCTTTTGTTTTTCTACTGAGACTTACCTGCTTTGTCTAAAACACTATAACGTCGGCGGGGCGCAGATAAGGCGACGTCACTAAGAGTGGCAGGTGCCAACGTTGGTGAAGGGATTATCGGGGGGACAATGGGAAAGCAGGCTTGCACAGAGAAACAATACAAAATCGGAGCCATCACGCCCACTAAATTAATGAAGTTTAGTAACATTAAACTGAGATAATGTTGAATTAAATTTATAATAATATTTTTTATAAACAAAATGATATAACCTCCGTGTGGCATGCAGTAATAGTTCAGCTTGACCTTCGTCCTCAGATCCACCCGTCTACGTAGAGATCTATTAATTTTGTTCGGAGAGAATTAAATAACTTTAATCAAATTCAATTTCTTTTCGTCCTATATTTTTACCATGCCGGACATCTTAAAGACATGAAGAACGGGCACAAGTCACAGCTTTAACAAAAGTAACAACATCGTCACATCAACTAATCCACAAAAAACATTACTCTATTATCACAATAATGGTACTGTTATGGTTTCATTATATCATTGATGACAATAAAGTCAAAAGTGTCTGTTTTAAAAAAGAATATACATCGCTATGTATATCAATCAGAGGATAAGAGACAAAAAAGCAACGCAAATAGCCATGTAAGTAAAAGAGAGTATGTGAAATACATTTTTTGAAGTGAAAACTTCTTTAGTGCCGTTGTGATTTGAAAGTTGATGAAAGGGATTGACAGTAAAAAGAGACAGATATATAAATTCATAAAGGAGATTGCTCAGCTTCCATACATGTTTGGCCTAAAGACCAATAATCATGAAAACTTATTTCCTAGAATCGAAATTATGTATAAATGACCGTAGAAACAAATATTATTGACGGACACCCCTGAGAACTTCTATAAACCATATACACTGAATGATTTTGAGGTTTTATTTGCAAACCTAAAAAGGTACCTCACCTACATAGGTATCAAAATAATAAAAAAACAAATAAGTAAACTAGGGAAATCAAGCCAAAGGTACCGTAATTACGTGGGTATTAGATTATATTTAGAGCATGTAGATTAACAGATAGTTGCCTGTTTTTGAAATTAATGCACAAGGGTAACATTTAAAATCAGGTAAGTATGTCATGTGATTGCGACTTCCAGAAGCAATCTTGCTTGTTTCATTTAGAAATTGTGATTAGATAGAGCAAATTGTATAGAAGTGTCTAACAAAAAATGCATGTCAAGGAACTAGTAGGTACCTACCTATGAAATGTGAAACTGGAACTGTTGTCATAATTTTATAAAAAAACAATAGTAATAATTCGGTTTATAATGGTAAAAGGTAATTCTAATGCATTGTTCTAATGTGAAATATATTCCTGATATATTTTAAATATTCTGATAAGGTAGATTAATGAAATAAAACAACTTAAGTACTATTATGGTGTTTAATATTACATATCATCTACATCTACAGAATTTTTAATAAACTCTCGTTAACCAAAGAAAGCTAAGAGATTTAGGCTATACAGCCATATCTACAGTAGCTTAATTATTTTTGTTATGTTTCTATTAGAACTATATTTTACATTTTTAGTGTATTATACCTTATAATGTGTTTATGAAGGTGTTTGGCGAACAATGTATGGCAATAGACTTTATGACGTCGCCTACCATCTATAATAATTGTCTTAGCACATTTGCATGTAGTGAAAATGATAATATAGTTGAGTATATTAATACCACAGTGTAATATTAAAAAATATTTTATCTTACTGATCTGTACAAAATAGATTTGTTTTTATTTTATATAAACAACTTCGATCAGTCTTTGGCTGTATGTTACTACACCCATAGCCATCAAAAATGATTCGTTCGTATGTTTTCCAAACCGGTAAAGTGAAATTCCTTTTTAAAATGAATATATTATACAGAAGTGTCCGTTAAAATCTAATGACTGGATAATAAAATATAAATTACGCCAAGAATTACCGTATAAGTCAATATTTTTTTTTCATTTGGGCCAATTTGAGCAATCTCCTTTAACGTAGGAGAAAATTACAAAGGAAGCATTATACAGAGTCTCTTTGAAACGAAAAAGCGACAGTAAAAGAGACGGACACATAAATTCATAAGATTTAACGTAGGAGAAAATGAGATAGGAAACATTATGTACGTGTGTTAATACGTGTTTGTGTGCGCATGCGTAGTACAAAGATTGAGAGAAGGCATTACAACAATCGTGGTATTTTGTATACGTGTACGTATTATTTTTGAAGGGTTCACTTCTACCACGTGTGAATAGCACACATGCTTTTTTCGATTATAAAACATACACATATAAATCAAAAATCAAAAGATATTTTTCTAGATATATATTGTACAGGGATCTTATAAATAATAATCATATTATATTCTAGAAGGTGTGCAAAAAATATATAATCTATACTACTATATAAATCTGTAGACTCTGCTCTGCATTTATTTTTTTGTCGGTCTGTCTATTTGTACGCCCTTTAAGTCAAGAAAGGGTTCACCAATTGCGATAAAAATATGATAAGAACACGTGATTGCGCAAATGATAGGCTATATATCATATCGCTAAAAGCCTTGTAGTTGTAAATAATATAATAAATACAAAAGTGAGTTTATTTATTACACTTTCACGCTTTAACTACTCAATCGATCATAATAGAATTATGCATTCACTTTGCATTTACTTTTATAGAAAAATAAAAAGGGTACCTTTTACCCAGAAAAAAGTGCTGTTATCGGGAGATAGAAATATAACTTTAAATATGTGGTCTACATTTACGCGAGCAAAGCGGCGGCTTAAAGGTAGTGTCAATACAAGAGTGTCAAACTTTTGGTCAAATTATTAATGCTATACATATAAAAAAATTAAAACAAATAAATAACCCGCTAACATATTATAAACTCACAGACCCAGTACGGTAGTGTATCCTAAAGACTACCGAGCAGACCAATGGCTTGTCATGATTCACGCAGCACAGTGACGATCGCGATAATAATATCTGGTCAGTTATCTGAGGATCGGATTTTGGTAAATTTTAACATCAACAATAGTAGGCCACACTCGCTGATCATTGCGCTTTCCAGCTCTTCAAAATTATATATTTTTATTTTTTATTTATAATGGGTTTACTCTTGATCCCAATCAAGCCCGGGGGCGATGACAAAATCCACGATGGAACGAGCTAACCTTTGGGTTAGCTCGTTCCACCTATACACCCTGGCTTCAAAAACAGACGGGTTAAAAGTACTCGGACATACAGACGCAGGGAGGGAGTTCCAGTCCTTTGCTGTACGCATTATAAAAGAAGTTGAGAAGCGCTTGGTGCAACAGGTAGTAATAGCAAACAAGAAAGGGTGGTAGCCCGCAGTGCGTCTGGATGTGCAATGGAACAAAGGTATAGTATAGTTGTATTTCGTCGGGCGGAAACTGTAGTGGATCATCTTCAAATTTTTCGATTTTCTTTTTTTATGTGTAGCACAATATAATTTCAATGCTGATTTTAGTTTAGTAACAGAAACAGTCGAACTCCATACATAAATTTGTTTAAAATACAAGTTTCTCTTCTACTTTGTAAACATACTCTTGTTTATAATATAGAGAGACTTTTTGGCTGGAACGGCAAACGACACTATGGTGGTTTTGTTTTTCTTATTATAATTTGTGTTGTGGTAGATATTAGTGCGTAATAATGGTGGATTATTAACCACTAAGTGTTTGTGAACATGCAAGAGTGTAGGTAAGTGAAAGCAGCGAAAGTTTCTTTTGTCTGCTCTCTCAAGACGTCCGTAGTGAGGTTTCAATAAAACCCCATACCTTTACTAAACATAGGGAAAGGGATATTTCGCTGCTCATTCATCATTCATTGATCATCTTTCATGGATCGACTCTTATCATCATCTAATGAAAACAAAATTACTCAAGAACTGGCAGTATGGCTTAGACCTTCGCCTGTCCCGAAAAGGACAAATATAACTTCAACATTATAATAGACTTTTTGGCGGGAGCGCGAAGCGTCGCTTTAATTAGTTTAATGGTTTTAGTATTCTTGTTAAATTTTTTGTTGTGGTGTGTAATAATAGCGGGTTATAAACCACTGAGTGTTTCTGAATATGCATGAGTGTTGGCAAGTGAAACGAAACAGTGGAAGGTGTCTTTTCTCAATAAGGTCACGATGAGGTTTCAGTAAAACCCCACTTCTTCACTGAAACCTAGGAAATTACTCAAAAACTTACAAGAAAGATTATACTTCCTTGACACTGGCTAAATGCACAAATTGTGCAAGCCATAAATAAAGAAAAAAAAAACAAGAACAACTCATTTTGAACTCAATTTTTGCATTCACGATGCCATATTTCTTGAGGTTTAAAATACGCCTGCAATATACAACCACATTTTTATCATATCATAATATAGTTCTTAAAGTTTCCTTAAACTTTAATATTCTCCTGATTAATATTAAAATTACAGGCGTAATTTCAGTTTCAATTCCAGCGAGCGAGTGTTTTAACAAATTAGCGAGGCAACACGACTTCTTCAACACTTCCTATTGTCAGCTTAAGCGATAACTTAGCAACAATTTTTTTTGTTACAAAGACTCAATTAATAGTTTAATTTCAGACAATTATGGTTGAACGATATTATATAATATTCTAGTTGTCACGCGTTGCTGTGGTTCAGTTATTACAATTTCCACTATATTTTTTTATTATATATCAAAATGAAACCTATCCTTTATCCTAAGTCGGAACAAATCCAGGAAAAAAAAAACATCGTGTTTTGGAGTTCATCGCGGTTAAACTGTGACAGGCGAGTTTTGTAAGTTAGCTGCTGTATTTACTTTATAATTCTGGTGTTAAATAAATAAATCTGTATATAATCAAATTACATCTTAGTAAAACTGTTGTTAGAATAATGAAATGGCAACAATTTAATCCAGTGGCGCCCTTGTTTTCTGTTCAAAATTTACTTAAATAAAGAAAACCTTTCACATATTCACTGAATCGTTACTTAAAGGTCACCATGTTATGAGAATTCTGCTTAAAAGCTTTCATTTTTGAGGGATTTGTTTAGAGATAAGATAAAATTAACTGACGTGTTTTTCCAGTGGATAGCGGAGTGTTTTCCGTTTCTGGTGTTTATTTAAACTACCTCTGAGGTTGAGTGGCTTGCATACCGATTTTAATGGTAACGACGCTCCGAGCTCTCGGATTCGTTCTCAGGCCGGACTGTGTAGAAAGAAAGAAAGATTTTTATTGGCCCATAACACACAGTTATTTTATATATTACAAAGTAAAAAAGATTATGATAATAAAAAAAAAACATTTATGATGGCCAATCAGGACCCTGCCTAATTCCATTACACTGTGACACTGTGGCGCTGATATTCTGGCAAGATCTGTAGGAGGTACTGTATACAAAATATAAAAGTTTACATATATTTACACGAAATACAAATGAACAAAAATAAGATAAAAAAAAACAGATAAAAAAACATATATAAGAAATAAAAAGTATAACCGGATTTTATATCCAGAGATATCAAGTGTAGAAAAAGAATTTTCTTTTTTGGCTCGGGTCTCGGTGTAATAGTATCGCTGTTGCTTCTGAAATCCATAACACAAGTAGTTAAGCTACTTGTGTCTAGAACAGTTCACTCATTGACATGTAGGTATGTAGGTCAATGAATCATGCCTACTAATAATACTTTATTTATTTAATTACTTTACAAAATGAGTGCATATTTAACAACTGTAAACTGACGTTGCGTGAAAACCTCTTTTCCTAACACTTTGTACGGAAATAAATAGTGACTTAACTAGGGTGACTTTCATCTTTCGGCAAATCAACTATTTAACTTTACTTATAATAAAGTCATCTGTATAGTGTAAATGCACTACAATTGGTTTATTTGAAGAATGATGACAGAAAAATATCGACCGCGAAGTGCCAAGACCACCTAACTGAAATTCGTCGAGAAATTCCATTTTTGTCATTTCGAATTAAAATTCGTTATTTACATGTTTTAATGAAACTTCCTAAACGTATTTTCAGTGCACATCAAGTTAAGAAATAAATAAACAATTTTTTTAATAAACTTGTCAAGAAATTTAATGTTTTTTTCAGCTTGTGTATTATTTTGAATTAAGCAGTTAGTCGTTATTGGCACTTCGCCGTCGATATGTAAAATTCACTAAAAGAGATGTGATTGGATTGTGTGGACAAGGTTTATAATCAATTTTATATTTTCCTAATGACCACTGGCAAAAGTTAAAATAAATTTTAGTAAATCATAGTAAGAAACCACGCTCTATCTGCTAATTCTTCCCAAAACATCGTCTCATCCAAAGCAGAGATAGCGAAAGTGTCACCCTGACAGACAGGGACAACCTGTTGACGGGATTACCGCCCGGGACCTGCCAGATAAACTTAAGCCGGGACTTACCTGCTAAATAAATAAACTTACAGACTTGGTGAGCGGTGACGACAGAAGGAACAGTTTTGAATGAAAATTAAACATATATAATAATACAAATAATGTAAGTAAGATTTTCATTTCAGGCAACTCACTTTCAACACGACGAAACAATACATTATTTATGAGGTACTTACTCATATTTTGTAAACATCCTTTACAGAATATAAGTAAGTACCCAATTAAGACAATTAAGAAGAATATATATAAATAGTAAAATGAATACATAAAATATAGACTGTGTCCAATATTTAAGAGGGAGAGTACTGGTTTTTCATAGATGCAGCTGCGGCTTAGTTTAGATACCAGTTTCTCGAGAATTTTGTATTTTTTATGTTTACTGCATGTACCAATTACTTTTATTTCGTAAAGAGATTGTGTTCAGAAGAAATAATTTTATTTTTATTAATATTTTATTTTTTAATGGTGAAAGATTTTCAAAAAAATTCGCTAATTTCAGAGATCGCCTTACACACCCATTATCTCTTAGCAATATTAATTAGATTTCAAACAAAGAAATCAATCCTTCCCTTTGCGATATAGATCCCGAGGTAGAGTTGTCTATACCAGGGGAGAAATCGCTATATAGGGTGATAAAACAATTTCCACCCTGGTAGAGACATATTTGTGTCATTCTTATCATTAGCCGTTACGAGACCACTTCTGGACATAAGTCTCCTCTTCAGAACACCACAACGAGTGGCTGTTATCAATTTGCAGCCATTAGTCGTGGTGTCATAGTGGTCGTTCTCACGCTTCGTTATTCAGTTCGTGATCGCGTTCAAGAATCTTTCTTCCCTAATGGTCAGCAGTTCTGTGAATAACGTGACCTGCCGATTTCTATTTGAGCTTAACGTCAGTGCTTTAATATGTGGAGGTAATCATCGTACTCATACGCTAGAAAATGGGTATTATAAGTGCTGAATTATAATCCTTTTTATCTATTTAGAAAAATCAACAGCGTAGTCTTTTACTGTGATCTGCGACTCGCCTGCCAGTTCGATTGCGGACGTAGTACGGCTGAGATGATGCTAATACGGTGTGATTAAATATCTTTCACTGTTTGAAAAGTACATTATTTCTACTATTTTATATATTTGTTAGCCCTTTTTTAACCATGGTTTGTAAATACTGCTATTCTAGGGATATAATGTTGACTTCGTTCGACCAGTCCACTATGAATTGGAAATTTGCTCGGAATTTGAGTTTTTGACATTCTTGGCAGTCTCTTATCACGTAACTTCTTAAATTTGAATGGAGGTGATTGCTCTCTTTCTAGTTTAGGTACTTGCCCTGGACTTGGATGTAACCTATCGATGTCCACTAGAAAATTAAAATTGTGCCAAAATGTATTAGCAATCTTGATTTATCAGCTCTTTCATATCAATCCGCAGTAGCCTCAAATTAATCAAACGCCTAACACACTATCCGAGTGGCGACCATTCTTCATTAGTACAAAGGCGACGGCCTATTGTTTCGCGGCCATTTGCGATTGTTCACTACACTAAGAGACCCCGTCTGACCTATTACTTGTCACTGACAAACCGATTTTGTCCACAAAACTACATATTCCCATCTTGTTCTCACCTTGAATGTTTGAGTGGGATGGGTGTAGGTTTGTTCGCTTCTCGGGTTGTTTTGGCGGGAATAGGCACGTCGTCCCAGCTTGATCCCTGTCAACAAATCCACAATACAGGGTGACTCGACGTCGCCGAGTCTACAATGAAATGATAAATGGACACCTTTCTTGCACTCAGCTATTGGGCTGATTCGATTAATGGTAGCTCAAGATCTACCTTTGTAACATGTGTGACGTGTGAATTGCTCCGAGATGTTTGTACGCCGGGTTTGGTGACATAGTTTTTTTTTCTTCTTGGTTTCAACTTTGATAGAGTAAGTACGTCGATGTGAGTTAGTTTCGTTGTTTCTTACTGATGAATTGAGTTTTATGAAGCTTATAGAGAGAGATTTCTCAAGCATTATAGGTGGACGATATTTTCCAACCATGGCATATACCGCTATAGTTTAAGTAATTTAATTGGTGTCCTATGTCGCCCCAAGGGTTAACGTTGTGTCTTTTCATTATACTTATCAAGGAACAGCTTTAAAGAAAAAAATATACATAGAAATTTTATATTTTTTAAATATTTTATGCATTTTTCAATGCTATCTTATAAGATAAATTATTACAATGAAAAAATACTATAAATATCGACTCCGGTCACAAGTGAATTCTCATTTCCCACCTGAAAAGTCACTTAAACCCGAGTCGATTTTTCTAGTACTTTTCTATTGTAATAATTTAATATATATATGATTAAAAAAAAAATCTTATTCGGCTTGTTTAATTTAGATGATTGCAACTTTTTCGTAAGGTTTTTGTATATTTAAAATTTAGCCATAGGATAACTATGTCTTTTTTTTAACTATATAGTGTATGTGTTTTTGGTGGTTTTTTTAAATAAATAAATAAAAAATTAAGTGGATAGAGGTTTCATTACATCTTAACCTCTTTAAACAGATGAAAACAGAGAACAAATTTTTTTACTTAACAAAAATTATGGCAAAATATTAGCAAAATAAAAGTTCACCTTTTTACTTTGACATGTAACACATACAAGTACACATCATGCATGGAAGTGTCTCCATAATCCTCCGACACCACCCGTCACCTGTTAAGCTTCATTCAAAAAACGCTCAAGTCGTCCCAAGACGACTTATCTCGGCGTGACGTGTTAAAACGTCCCGTCACCGGCTAAGGATTACGAGACGTCCCGACACGTTTAATGGACACTGCTTTATCTACCACCTTGCCACTTGATTTATGACGTATTTTTCAATTGTTTGACATTTGACTTTGACTTTACATTATCATTTCTCTGTGAATGTTTAATTCTCTGACAATTTAATTTAAGAGTTCAGTTTCGATTAGTAATTTACAATGATGATAATATTATTGTGATATTCAAGCATTTAACTGCAAAATTAATCTAAATCAATTATTACTATCTACACTTTATACAATTTATCGTGACAAATTAACCCTAAAATATTTATATACACATTCACAAAAAGAATATGTCATCCAAAATTCCAATTTGGGGCATGGTACCCAGAACACTGGCAGCATTACCTCGCTGAATTGCTAAACTGATTCTCTGCGCGAAATAGCTGCCAGCCCTCTGATCACCCGAAGAGAGAATTAGTCGATTCGACATATCCTTCATAAACCGCTTCATGTCAGCCGACCACGACCCAAACGTCTCGAAAGCTAACGCCGCAAACTCATAATCTTCAGTTATAGCAGAGTATTTACGACGCTTGAGAAACTGAGCACGATCGGCTGCTGCCCCAGCTTTAGTACAAGTCTCATAAATCTATCTACACTAATATTATAAGGAGGAAAGATTTGTTTTTTTGTATGTTTGCAATGAATAAACTCAAAAACTACTAAGCCGAGGAAAAATTCTTTCACCATTGAAAAGCTACATTGAGCTACGCTGAGTAACATAGGCTATATTTGATGTTAGAAAAAAATTATAGAATTTTGTCCACCCTTGCGAAGCCGGGACGGGCCGCTAGTATGATATGAAATACGCTTGTAAAGCCGGGACGGGCCGCTAGTATGATATGAAATACGCTTGTAAAGCCGGGACGGGCCGCTAGTATGATATGAAATACGCTTGTAAAGCCGGGACGGGCCGCTAGTATGATATGAAATACGCTTGTAAAGCCGGGACGGGCCGCTAGTATGATATGCAATACGCTTGTAAAGCCGGGACGGGCCGCTAGTATGATATGAAATACGCTTGTAAAAAACAACCACGCCTCCGAGCTGGTTATTTTTTTGCAGGATTATTCGCGAATGCAGAAAAAATTAAGTACATAATTATTACTAGAAAAAATCAATTAGTTTTTGCTAGTTGTAATTTCTTTAAATAATATATTTTTTTGCATTCACACCAATTATCCTAGCCCAAAGTGGGCACAGTAAGGTTTCTGTTATGTATACTAAGGGAATGGATAGATATACATATATGTATGATACTGATAAAAGTTATATTCATAGAAATATATATAAATACCCATGACCCGGTACGAATGCTCGTATTCATCACACAAAACATTTACACCTTCTGGGACTCGAACCCAGGACTATCGATGCGAAAGATAGAATTGGAACCGTTGCACCAAACTGTCGTCAAATATATTTTGCTTTTGGCATTGAAATTACGAAATATCTAAATTATAAAAATATTTGATGAAGTACTTATTATTTATAATACATTTTTTCAATGATCTTTAGTTTCCTATTTATCTATCATTGGTGTGAAAACAAATTAATAATCGTATAAAATATCGAAAATTTTACTTCAAATTACGCGTTCGCGGGTTTAGATCAAAAAGCAATTCGTCACATGACCCTTGTCCCGGGACACAAATTCTTCCAAGTGGCAGCCCTGATTAATTACCAGTGACCCGGGCAACTGCGCAGATAATTAGTGTCGTAATAGACTGAAGCCGTCACTCAATGGACAACTGGATTAATTGACAGACGAAAACAACTAAGATCGTGAAAATTTCCTCTCTGTTCTGCGATTGACTTTGACCTCCGTGGTCATGTGGCTCACATACCGGTTTTCATGGCAATGGCCCGGGTTCGATTCCCGACTGGGTCAATTTAGGAAACGAACTTATCTACATATATAGGCTAGACTCTGGGTGTTGTGGTCGTCATTGCTTAAATTCCGTAAGTGTTTTAGATACTTCACTCGTTTATTTATTTATGATGTTATTTGTGCTTGGATATTATGTCAACTCTTTTGACGTGACAACGTCTTATAAATTGGTTTGCCGGGTGACACTTCAAGAAACTGCGTTACGCTCCGCTCACGTTATGCGCTTACAATGAGAGCGAGTGAGAGGCACGCGTCCCTTCCACTCGGGCATGGTTAGCCCGCCTAAGAGCGAGAGAGACAGACATAAAAAGTGGAAGGGACGCGTGCCTATAAATTAATGTTTTAAATATAATTCTTTGTATAAATAAATGTTTTAAATTGTTACTATTATTTCATCCTTCTTCCTACTATACGAATGAATATTCACATTAAAATTATTTTACCACTCAAAGTCGTTGTCACGTAAAACTTTCGCCCGTATACCGACTTTACAGGCAACCAACCAGTTTTTTTACAAATATACACGTAAAATCTCGTTTTTAATCATTATTTGAGAATCACTTACGTTGTGGCGTTGGCGCTAGTGGTATATAATCTTTTTCGGCTATTAACCACTTGTCAGTCCGCTACCGCGCGCCCCACCCCTCTCAACAGTCCCAATGCTACCCGAAATGTGAAAAAAAATGTCGGACTCTTAGATAAAAATGTCATTTTCTCGCTATATAATGAAGCTAGGACCAAACAAAAAATACTACCGTAAAGCTGATTAACTAGGAATCCACCAAAAAATATTTGCATGCCTGTAAATCATGAAATCAATCGTATTTAAAAAAAATAGCAGGCCATGCCTAAATTTGAACTTGGTAGCAATTGCTACCAGGTATTGAGGAGTGGTGTTGCCTATCGGTAGGAATTGCTACTGACAAGTGGTTATACAGTAAGAAAATAACATTAAAACATTAAGACGTAAACAGTCGAGTCGCTTTGTGTTCAATGTATAAATTCATTGTAAATTATATTATTTTATATTGCATATGATGGCAATAAACAGACATACTGCCACCGTAATTGAAAAAGACGCGTATAACATTTTGCAACTTTTGAGAAAATCGACTTCAAAGTCATTGGTAAAAAAACCTAGAATAATTCATTGTAATGATTGTATGAATGAAAATATTAGTATTTACACGACTCCTCTAAGGCTATGGAATTATTGGTGTTATTTTATTTTATTATAACATTGAATATTTTTTATATATATTTTGCATTTTTTATTCCATATGTTTTTAATAGATAAATCTTACTTGAATATAACTTGTGAGCTAAGTCAATTTTTTCTAGTATATTTCTATTAAAATCATTTAGTTATTTTATTTTAAACGAAACACTATAATTATAAAAAAATACTTATTATTTTTATTTTCATTTCATTTCCATTCCAATTTAAACTCGTTGAATAAAAATTTAAATTTATAAGGTATTTACAAGAACTAGTCCATCCAAAATCTAGGTATCCAAAAAAGCTCCGCAATAAAACGACACAACCGCATCGAATTAGGGCTCGTTTGAGTCGTCTTCTAGATAATATCTGTATGCAAACCCATCAAATTTAGGATAATAAGTTCGTTCCATTTGGTTTATTAATTTGTCTTATTAATTTTTAGCTTTGTTTATTTCTTCTGACATAAGTTTCAAGAACCCAAAGCAACTTCATTGGTATTTCTCTTAAAGTCACATAAACCGGTTGATAACTAGCGTAAACGGGTTTAAATTGGCGTGATCCGGATCACGCCACTCAAAGTTTGCCGCGTCACTTGCCAGGCCAAGTTGCAAGCTGAGTTGCAGGTTAAGCGTGCTAAACTAGCTCGGATAACATCTTTGTTTGGGTTACCCAATTTTCTGGATTGTGTTAAATTGAATTGTGGCGTATACAACGTTTGAAATTTATGTATTAAAGTCGACTAGTGCTTACGTTTGATCAGCACAAAATAAATTGTGTTGGGTTTTGTTCGATAATCAGCTTTTGCTTAAACTTAAAATAGCTAAGGAGTAGAACTGCTTCCGTGCATATGTATTTTCCAGTTCACATAACCCATCCGTTTTCAAAGTCAAGGTGAATAGGTACCTTCTGGGTAAGCTCGTTCCTTAGTGGATCCTGTCTTGGCCCCCGGGCTGCATTGCGATCAAGAGCGAATCCATTCAAAATAAAAAAAAACCGGCAAAGTGCGAGTCGGACTCGCGCACTGAGGTTTCCGTATAAACCTGTAGGTATATAAGTAAAACTCAATTATTAAAAATATTTTTATTATATGATCTCACTAAAAATATTTTTCACAATATTTCCTTTATTTGTACTATAAGTAGTTATTTCGTACCAAATTTCAAGATTCTGAGTTCACGGGAAATACCCTGTAGGTTTTTATTCCCTTGCGAGTGTTGAATTTTGCAGCTATATTAAACGGCTGCATCTTTTGATTGCGTTGGCTTAGAAGTTTGATTTTTTCACATCTCTAAGGGACAGTAGACCTGAGTATTGGATATAAATTTCAGCTTGATACCTCCACGCGTTCCTGGGGAAAAAGGGTCTTGACAGACAGACAGACGGACGGACGGATGAACGGACAACAACAAAGTGATCCTATAAGGGTTCCGTTCTTTTTCGAGGTACGGAACCCTAAAAAATTTCATGAAGTGAAATCTGCATTGTTAAATTTATGTTAAATGTACAAAAAAAACATTTCAATAAGTACATTCCTTTGATTTTTATATATATTAATAACCCTGATTGTTGCATTTATAGCCATAATATTCTAATATAGTGAAATGTTTATTTACTCTATGATATTATTATCTCAGAAGAGACAGACCATTTTTTGATTTATTTAAACCAAATCATAACTAACAATCATAAATAAAAACTGTGTCGAATCATATTAATTTTATATTTTATTCTCTTGTTTCAAATCACAATTTAATATGATTAAATAAACTGTTACATAAAAGCCGTAAATAACCAAAAAAGCTAAAATACCCTTACATTTAAGCTAACAAAAATATCCGCAAACATTCACCGATAAGTTCGACATTGTCTTTACTGCAATTTTTAGGCAATAGCACAATTAACATTTACGTGGGCCACAAAGATAGCGGGCAATGGCCCGAGCAGGGAACCTCCGGTGTTTATGGCCCACTCCCGGCGTGTTCCCGCCACGACATTTGGCTAAAAGGGTACGGGATACAAATGTTAGTTACTGTCTGTCGTTATGAGACGGTGTGACGTGGCAGGGGACTGTTGTCATTTGAAGGTAGTCGATAAGTGAATGTAGTAAACCAATTTTTTTTTAATTTGTTAAAAAAAGCTTTATTTACCAAAAATACAAAAATAGAAAAACAGACGGACTTAATACTAGTAGCGTTCTCCAAAAAAGAAAGTCTTAAACGCGTAAACTACGGATAGAATATATTCTTAAAGTTCCATATTTATCAAACTACTAACTGATCTGGCCACTCATTGCTGTGTCATAAATTAAAATGAAAGCTACCTTATGTCCTAAGTGAGAACAAATCTAGCAAAATAAAAAAAAAATCATCATAATCGGTTGAGGAGTTTCAGAGTTCATCGTGGTCAAACACTGTGACAGGAATTTTATATATATATATAGATTACATATATGATATGCCGGTGTCCAAGGGGTAGATCTTTGTATAATATATACCAGAGAATATATATGTGTCTGATAATATTTTACGTCATTCGATTATTATATCAAATAAATATAATAATTGCATGAAATTATAAGATCTAAAATTATTAATATTGTTTATTATAGTTATAATTATTGTTATACTTAAACGTTAGACCATCAATATTTATGTAAACTCGACAACCACTAGGTGTAACGCTAGGGGTCTTGCTTTTCGCACCGATGGTCCTGCATTCGAATTCCGGAAGGGGCAGATGTTTGTGTGATGAATACGAGCATTTGTACCTGAGTCATGGGTATTTATATATATTCCTATTTATATTACACTAGCGGCCCGTCCCGGCTTCGCACGGGTGGACAAATTTCTTTAATTTTTTTCTAGAATTCAATATAGCCTATGACACTCAGCAATAATGTGCCTTTCTATCGGTGAAGAATTTTTAAAATCGGTTCAGTAGATCCCGAGATTACCCCTTACAATTTAACAAATATACAAAGACACAAACTTTACTTCTTTATAATATTAGTATAGATATCTATGTATCATATATGTTTGTCTTTTCCGTTCCGTAGTAACATGTGTTACACGAAAAAAATAACAAACTTCATACAATGTTTTAAGCAATCAAAAGAATTCTATTCCGGAATAATAAACCAGTTGCATTTTCCGCTAAACTATAGAACTTTGCAAACATATTAGTATGACAAAAACCAATCCAATCAGCTTTTCTATTTTCAAAAAAAGTACAGATAAAAACAAACGACGTAATAATAAAAGTGAAGCATTAACAGAAGTTGTCATACGATTTTTTTCCAAATTCAAAATACAACGTAACAAGCCTCAAACAAGTCCAACACAAATCCTCGATGAGCAAAAGCCCCCCTATTCCACCTGGTTAAAATCTGCCGCCGGATTAATCCACCCGAATCCGGTACAATCCGGTTCACAAAGTTTGTTACGTCGAACTCTACTTGACTGTAGCGTTGGCGGTGGATCTTTCCAAACATTTTAACTATACTCCTTGCACTGTAGTAATAATAATAATAATAATATGAGACCACATCACATACATTGTTCTGAATCCAAGTTAAGTAGTTAAAGCACTTGTGTTATGGAATTTAAGAACAACGACGGTATCACAACACCCAGACCCGTGCCAATACCAAAAAGTTCGTTTTTAATATTGATCCAGCCGGGGAGCGAACCCAGGACTTCAAAGTAGTGTTACCACGAAAATAGATATTTTTTTTAAATACAGATCTGTTAATTAGGAGAAAAATATATTTTATGCCAAACAAAATTTGCTGGCTGTGACGACACATCACATAAAACGCAACAAGTTTTAAATAAAGCATTGACGCTGTTTTGTGTTATGTGACGTCATCCGATGCTTTGTCATGGCCGCCCTTCGGTCGTTTCGGTTCTTGTAACTAACAAATAAAAAGACTCGGATGTATTTAAAAATATTTTTTTATTTCTTTTGTAACAATTCCTTTTTTTTACGTTACAACTGTCGAGTAGCCAATTCAAACCTGAGACTGATAATAAATTATGAGAAGAGAAAATATGCCTGTAAAAAACTACTATGCCTCTGAGCCCTTAGGTGAGATTCAAATCCAATTGCTATACATTTGTTAATTTCGACACCTCTGCCAGCGCCTCGGTAACACATTAGTCGGAGCACTAGCAATGGATAGAGAAAGGTTGTGGGTTTGAATCCCACCTGAGGTCTCGGAGGCGTAGTTTTTTTACAGGCGTATTTAACATCTTATATAAATACTAGCTGTCCCGGCCACGCGTTGCTGTGCCGACTGCAGTGCCATCTGCCGGACTGATTTGTGAATCTAAACCATTCTCAGATCCCCTTGAACACACACAAAAAATTCATTCAAATCGGTCCAGCCGTTTAGGAGGAGTTCAGTGACATACACACTCACAGAAGAATTATATATATAAAGACTAGTTGACCCGGCCACGCGTTGCTGTGCCGCCTGCAGCGTCATCTGCCGGACTGATTTGTGAATCTAAACCATTCTCAGATCCCCTTGAACACACACAAAAAATTTCATTCAAATCGGTCCAGCCGTTTAGGAGGAGTTCAGTGACATACACACTCACAGAAGAATTATATATATAAAGATTGCATTGTGAATGCAAAAAAATACAAGAGTTTTTTAATTATATTTTTATTAAAAAAATTTATAATAGTTAACTATGTCACAAAGTTGCAACAGCACAGACGCAATATTTCCAACGGAGCTTCTAACGCCTGCATCCGGTTCAACTCGCCCGGAACTGGTGTGATCCGGTTCGGAAAGTTCGCTATGTCGCTCTACACTTACCTGACATCAAACTACTGCGTAGGCGATTAAAGAGCTCTTGGTAATGCTATTATGCAGCTTGCACTTCTAAGCTATGGCTTACGTGAAATATATTGCTATCTGCTTTGCTATTTTAATATATATTAATTCTTCTTTATTTGTACAGACATTTTAAGTGTTTCTGATAATAAAGCACAACAAAACTTTCGATTAATATGCATAAAGATATAAATTTATCTACACTAATATTATAAAGAGAAAAGATTTGTATTTTTGTATGTTTGTAATGAAGAAACTCAAAAACTACTAAGCGAATTTCAAAAATTCTTTCACTATTAGAAAGCTACACTCACGCTGAGTAACACAGGCTATATTTATTGCTAGAAAAAATTTAAAGAATTTTGTCCACCCGTGCGAAGCCGGGACGGGCCGCTAGTATATTATAAGTATGAAATGTGAAAAACAAGTATTTTTAAGTCGATATAAACCCAAAACTAAATGTTATTGGAACGGAGCGAAGCCCCCATGGATCAGCTTCAATGACGCAATGTCTGTTACGCCATAACTTCCCGAGTTCTTAACAGATTTTATTATTTTTTGTTTGGAATCGAATCAACAGGTTTAGGACCAGAATGTGACGAAGCCCGAATTTTGAAATTCTCGAAAATTCCCATCGAATAAAAAAAATTTTTTCTGTTTTTAGATATTACGCTCCGCTCCAATATATGGTGCTAGCGTAGCTTTATGCTTAGCGACTGCATCGCCTAGTTGGAGCAGAGCTCACATGGATCAGCTTCAATAACGCACTGTCTGTTACGCCATAACTTCCCGAGTTCTTAACCGATTTTAATATTTTTGTGTGGAATCGAATCAACACATTTAAATATAGATAGTGACGGAATTTCGAAATTCGCAAAAATAAAAAAGTTATGACCAAAAACCGTTGGCTCTATGGGATTTTCCATTGAAAAAAAAGCGCGCGCTTTTTGAAAGTTTTCATTCTTATGGAATTTATTAAACATTTATGTTTTTTTTGTATTACGCTCCGCTCCAATATATGGTGCTACGAAGCTTTATGCTTTGCGACTACTTCAACCTAATATAATTTAAGTATGACAATATTATTGTGTCCGATTTTATGACCCTTTACACCCGAAAATATACCTTCGTGAAAGTATAACACTCACTATCGTGAGACTTGCAAAATTATACCGAAGTCTCACTATCGTGAGGGCAACTTTTCAGGAAAACTGGAAATTAAAAAAAAATAAAGTTTTTTTCTAATTTTATTTAAACTCCAAGATAACCCCTAAGTGTAGTTATTGAAGTATTTTCACCTTTTCTTTCTCGGGTGTAAAGGGATAAGAAATTTGCCATCCCCTTACAAAGCTCTTGTTTGTGATATATACCTATTTGTAACATATATATATACACAACAAGATGCAATAAAAAATATGAATATCTTTGAAACTACGCAATCCAAGATGGCCTATCAAGTCCGTCCTACACTAATCCATTGAGCAATGCGTGGTCAGCTAAATCACCAGGTCTTTGTAAGGTGACCAGTTTGATTTAATATAATGGCCTGTGGGCACATTAGACGATCAATGTACCATCAATTGTCGCTTAATTTGTAGTAAATACGTATAATCCCCACTCTGAGTGGATTTGACGAGGTAGAGAATGGGATATTGTTAATGCTTGGATGAGGTAACAAGCTACCTGGAATACTGAGTAACATTAAATTTAATTTGTAACGCTAATCTTATAGTGATGTTTGTTTTTATGGTTTACTAGCTTTTATCCGTAGCTTCGCTTACGTTTATGTAGTCTACCGATTAAAAGTTATATTTCTATTCCTAGAGGATGGTATTTTTTGTGGATGAACGGTACCCTATATCCTTATATATTTTTTTTATTTAGTACACAAACAGGTTACAGTTAATTAATCCATTAAAATGATAATAATTAAATTACTTAAGTACTAGACTCTAACCCTTAACAGTGTACATAGCAGGCATAAACAGATGAGTTACCAAATTTAACAATATAAACTTAAATATGTACATTTAAAATTACGGAATAAATCAGAATAAAACACTTTTTTACGGATTTTTGCGCATGTTTCATTTTATTTTATATTTAATCCTGACGTTTCGACTCCTTTACAGATGTGTCCTTTACAGACCTCTGATGTGTAATGTGCGCGGAAGTGTAAGAACTAAATTACGGAATAAAATTAAAATTACAATGAGGGTTAAACAAAAAATACGCTATTTGTTTAAAATGAAAGTCATTGTTACAACTTATATTGATTTTAAAATCTAATAAATGTTAATAAAAATTGTAAATGATAGGAAAAAAAACAAAATAATTAGAATTTCAATCAAGAAATAAAAACGGTAATTTAAAAAAATTAAAAAGCCCGACTTCGTTTCTGTGTAATTTGGAATTGAAAAAACCCTAAAACACGAAAGTCGCCATACCCGATTGCACTTAAATTAAGAATCGCCAAAGTTGTAGCAGACCCATTCTAGAAAGTCAGCCGTCTAGTCAGTAGATTGGAGTCATCTGCAATGTAATATAGGTATGTGCTGTAAATTCACTAAGCCTCCATTTCTAGATGGGTACCATCAATGGTACGCAGGCATTGTTTAAACCTACGAAAGTGGACATCGTTTGGTATTTATGTTTTATGGAAATATTGTCTTAGGAAATCTTTAGAACTTTATACAATGTGTCCCGTCACCAGTGTCGGAGCCTTTAATGGTGTGAAATATGGCATTTTTATCGACAAATTGCCCTTCAAATTTTGTTTTTCTCTTACGGCCGCCATTTTGTTTTCTTGGTAACCAAGACCTGGGCTCTCATACTTATTCGACCACCACTACTCATGTAAATGTTCTATCAACATTAAAAAGGTGTCATTTGATAGCTAAACATGTAGACAACAGTTACACAGCCATCAAGTTTCTATTGTCATGGAATAAAAATAGAAAAAAATAATTAAAGAAAAACAAATAGATTCTTTTTTGTGTATTTTTTAATTATTGGCTTTTTGAGAAAAACCAAATTTGAGGAGCAATTTGTCGATAAAAAATGCCATATTTCACACCATTAAAGGCTCCGACACTGGTGACGGGACACATTGTATATTAAGTTAAAGATCTAATTGATATTATGTATTCCTTTCAAATATTTCAACATGCAGTCCATATTCATAATACCTACATACATATAACTTCGTCTTTTTTCCGCAGGTATAGGTAGACATCAAAGATTTTCACATTCCACAATCCTATAATACATCTTTCACTTCTTCAATTATCATCAGACCTTTCATAGAAGCTCGTCAGTTAAGGGTACTATTGACCTGGCCTAAATAATAATAATTATATTTCTTATCTACTAAATGTTTTAATTTACATAAATTAGTGTCCGGTGTTTCCTTTTCAGCAAATAATGTCTCAACTACGTGGCTCTACTCTTCTATTAAAATATATTTTTAGTAGGCATCATGACAAAATTCTTTACAACAAAAGAACTTATAAACTAAATAACTTAAAATGTGCGTGATTAATAGAATGTGTGCATGTGTTTGTTTCTTTAAAAAAATCTGCATTTTTATAATTGAGAGTTGCTTACCACGTAAGTACTATTTTCTCATAGTCTCATATTTTCTGTCTTTAGTTAAGTAAAAAGTTTTCTAACGTGACAGATCATATGCATTTGCTAAGTGTCACACGTAAGAATGAATTCGCCCTAGCAAATACATTAACCGCCGTAAACGATCTCTTCCAGAATGATCCCGAATAGACTGGGGCAAATTACGAGGCAGTTAGTCACTGCGACAATGGCCTATCAATAAGGTGTGGTACCGTGGCCTCCAACAAGACGCGTAAATTGAGCGGCCGATTTACGGCGTGTACGCCGCTTGAGGTGTTGTGGTTCAAGACGGCTTGCAGTATCCGTATATTAGTGCATTCGCCATTATGATGCGTTTATACTTTCTAACCTTTCTTTATATTTAATCGTGACATATATAAATTTAATTTAAATAAAATAAAACACATTTAAAGGATTTTTTTGAAAACGAATTGTCTCGGGAGTCAAGCGGGATTCGAATCCAAAACCTCTAGCTATACGGGCGAGTGCTCTTCCATTTGAGCAACCGAAACCATTAACACCATGCATTGCTGCCTTGTATATAATAGATTTAATTTACTTTTCTCGTCAGTGTAAAAGCAAATAATAACGCTGGCGTAAACTTAAGAAATACTTCGGAAAATTCGACGGAACTATCAAGGCCTCGGTAGCTTAATTGAAGCTGTACTTGAGAGGGATGTGTGTAGATTTTTATCTTAAAATAATTTCTTATATATAAAAATCTTTCAATTAAATGCTTAAACATAAAATATAATACCAAATTTAAGTTGAAATATTTGTTTATTAGTAGCTGACCCGGTAACGCGTTGCTATGGAAAAAGAGCGGGGAAAATAGCAGACAGATAAACACACAAACAACAAATTTGTGTTCTTAGATTATATATTTATGACCGACGTTTATAACGAAGTTATTTACAATAATTATAAGTGGAAGCTCCTATGGCTAGTGAAAAACATGGCTAAGCTATCATTATTTTATCTTTTTTGGCTAAAATACGTGAACAACATACCATGGTGCGTGTGTGTAGACCTCTCTTCATGTAGAATCGGACCCCGGGCCTCCTTCACGGCCATCTTGTGTCGACACCTCGCTCACATCACTGCACGTCTGAAATGAGAGGTAAAATTGCTTAAAAAAAATGTTAAATCAGTGATAACCGGTGACCGGTGATAACTTTGGGCTAAGCTAATTTGTGTCAATGTAAGAATTATTATTATTATTGTTATTTTAATAATTAATGCAAACGTGTATGTGTTTACTTTACTACGGTCACTTATGTAGGAGGCTGCCGTTAAAACAAGAAACCCCGTCTAATGTTTGCGAATCTTAAACACCCAACATTTCATTCAAGATTTGCAAACAAAACATTAACACTCCCCATCTTGGTGACAGAGAGATCCTCGTAAGCACCATGTCTGATAAATAATTCATAATTGTATTCAGTCAATTCATAAGCATTCCGTCTTCACGTCATCTCAGATGAGATTATATGAATATTAAAACACGTAATGTCGTGAGGCCGCCCGAGCGGAACGAATCAGAAAGGCAGGGATGCTTCATTCCGATGACAAGAGATTATTATTAGCAAATTACAATAAGTGACTTTTTGACTATCGGTCGCCGAATAAAAACCGAAGTTATTAGCTCCTTAAGACTCGAATATCAGGTTAGATGTAAAGAAAACATATTTAAGGTTTTTATCAGATATTATTAATGCTAATTTTCAATAACAATTACCAATTACGAAGGTCGCAGCCGTAGGTTTAAAAAAAAACAATATTATTTTAGAAACAAACTAGCTGACACGATAATGCGTTGCTATGGTAACGCGTATACAATGGAAAAAGAGAGGGGAAAAAAGCGGACAGACAAACACACAAACAACTTACAACAATTTGTGTTCTTAGAGTATATACTAGCTGACCCAGTAACGCGTTGCTATGGTAATGTTTTGCTTTCGTAACGTTATTGATACAATGTAAAAAAAGTGGGAAAAAGAGCGGACAGACAAACACACAACATCAAATTTGTGTTCTTCGATTATAGATTTAATTATAGAAAAATTACAATAAAATTATTATAACTAACTAAGACTAATTGACCCGATCGATGATGGCACGATGCCTTGGATGATGGCACGAGGCGACAGCACGCACGTTCCGCAGCGTTGGCATTTCCTTCATGTTGCAACATTTAGGTATAGCCTAATTGCAAGGGTGGCGTCAGCCGTATTCATATAGAAAACATACGTAATTTATCGTAATCATTTTAAGTCTAAATCATTGTAAACACATACCATCTTAAAGACCATGCCACTAACTAAATAAAATAAGAAAAACAATACATTTTCAGTCCAGTTCCTTTATCTTTATACGTATATAATATATTTTATAACACCTTTGCTCGTAAAGCTGATGTAATTCCACCGGTTTTAAATATGTAAAGCGGGTCATAAAAAACGCGTGTGTTATCAGACCAAATAGTTAAGTTATAGTTCATACAAATTCCATAACAGCATTATTTGCCATTTCGCGCGCTGTTGCTATTAAAATTTCGAACTAATCCCCGCTCGTTAAAATCGCGGGAAAGCAACAGTGTACATTCACAGATTGAGTTTATTTAATAATAATAACATAATTAAAAAATTTGGACGACCGTTTGGTAGACGGTGACGGTAGCGATCCTGCCTTTCGCACCGACGGTCCTGGGTTCGAATCCCGGAAGGGGCAGATGTTTGTATGATGAATACGAGCATTTGTACCTAAGTCATGGGTGTTTATATATTTCTATGAATATTACATATCTATGTATCATATATGTATGTCTATCCTTTACCCTAGTATCCATAACACAAGCCCTACTGTGCTTACTTTGGGCTAATTGGTGTGAATGTAATAAATATTTATTTATTTTATATAAAAAAAAAAAAACTACGTATCACTTTTATAATTGTAATTTCACTGTTTCAATAATTAAAAATGAAAGAAATATAAAATGTTTTTTTTCTGTTTCCTCGCAAATGTGTTATAAAACGTCGTACGATATACGTGCGTATTGGTTATAACGCACTAATATCGTAATGTACTATTATTGATTATAATTATATATCAATAAGTGTATTATATTCAGAGAAGATCAGCGTTGCAAAAGAAAGTTTGTAACATATGAGTGGGGACCATATTGGTAGATGGTATTTATCTAGTTTAAAGAAAATTTTATGTTAGAGCATTTTTTTGAAGTGAAAACTTCTTTACCATCGTTGTGATTTGAAAGTCGATGAAACGAAAAAGCGGCAGTAAAAAGAGACGGACACATAAATTCATAAGATTTAACGTAGGTGAGAATGTGTCTCTTATGTTCGTAATATGTACTTTAGTTATGATAAGCCTCTTGTATCTTTTATCGGCAATGTTAGCTCTGAGTCTGAATAAATCTATGTAATATATTCGAATAAAATGTAAAATAATTATCTAACTTTGTATCACTATGATCATTACTAAAACTAGAAATTTTACATTCGTCTCATTATCTTGAAACCAACATTTTTGAAAGATTCACTTCTACCAGGTGTGAATTGCACACATGCTTTTTTTTAAATTGTACCAAATAAATACATTTAAATTTAAATTAATTTTAATCCCACCATAAACATTTTCATGTAAAATGTTGCCAAGATGAAACCATAAGGATTTGTGAAGTTAGAAGCTCGACTCTACATTAGATCTGATAACTTTTTAACCCACCACCACCATATATAGGAGCGGAGCCTGATACTAAAAAAATCAGTAATGTTTAGTAAATTTTAAAATTCCATAACCATGAAAACTTTCGAAAAGCGCGCGCTTTTTGTTTCAATGGGAAATCCCATACAGCCAATGCTTTTTAATAATACCTTTTTTTAATTATGCGTGTTTAAAATTCGTCACAATCTGGTTCTAAATGTCAATACATTTAGAACCAGATTGTGACCAGATTGTGTCGAATTTTAAACACGCATAATTAAAATAAGGTTGTTGGTAAAGAGCAGTTCGAGAACCTAATGCGGCATTTTAATAAGTTTTTAAACAAAATTTATTAAAATCGGTGAAAATCTCGGGAAGTTATAGCGCTATTTCATTCTTATATATTTTAAGTGTATTATTGCCGCATTAAGTTCTTGAACTGCTCTATACCAACACGCGAATCAACTCTTTTAACACTTGCGAGCATCGACGATCCATTTCTGTTATTTTTGATTGTTTGCTCAATTCATCACATTTTTTTTCTGTAATAAGATACTTTGTAATAAGATAGTTTTATGTGTAAAATACATTGTACAACTGTTTGTTATCCCTCTTTTAATCAAATTAATAAATAAAGTAATTTAAAACAAAGCCCGAACACCATGAATACAAACCAAGTAAAAGAACAGGCAATGCTGTATGTATACAAACGATACGAGTACTATTGAAAGGGAATATAGTAAGTAGGTCCTTAACTAACAGCTGATATTTCCAATCTAAAAATGATGTAACCCATACAAAAACTGAATACACGCCACACCAAAGCAACTATTCAAAACGCAAATCTAACCCACATATCAAGCTCGAACGCAATCTAACCCTTAAACCAAAAGCGTATCAAAGGCCCCTCGATGAGACCAATAAACAAATTTCAACCCTCACCGTTACACCTGGCCGCATAGACCCATAAACATGGAACAAGAAAAGCAAAATGTATGTGTCGTATCGGAGGCAAAGCCCGGTACAAATCTGGCCAGCGGAGGCCGGCTGATCGACAAATCCACCAGATTACGCCCTGATACTGGGGCATGTTTATGAGACAAGCGGACTTGCCGGACTCTATCTACTCTACAGGGCTGCCAAAAATAGCTTAACGAAAAAAAAATACAGTGTCATCAGGGAATTAAACAAATCCGTAGACATAATAACGGCTTGTTCGTGAATATAATAATATAATTAATTTACAATTGTTACCTACCTTATTTAAAAAAAAGTATTATAATAAATATTTCCTATTGTAAAATAAAAGAAAAAAAATATCAATCCCTCACCAGTACGATTTCAATTAAATGTACCTTGGTCATTATAAGTGTCAACTAATTATCTCGTATCTCTTGCGTTGTTTTGTGTACTAATAAAGGAAAATCATTTTTTATTAATTCAAATTTTTATACAAACTACATTAACACAACGATCCTACAAGGAGTGAAGACCTCGCAGGTCAGGTAGACACGTTCCTTAACAACCTTTCTCTGCATTTAAACTCTATTTCTCGTCATTTGTCTTTTGTCTTAAGGCACTAAAAAGGTTGAATTTTTGTAACGTACGTGACGTTACAAAAATTCAACCTTTTTAGTGCCTTAAGCATATTATGACACATTTTCTAAGGAAAAGCTCAATAGTGCAGCGGTGGGGAAGTATGGCTTACGATTGTGAATATTAAAAAACTAGCAAAAATTGCTCATAGGATGGTCAACCAATAAAGTGCTTCGAACTCTCTCATAGGTACAACTCTAAAAACTTTGAATGTTCATTATTAAGAGAGTCAAAATGATATTAAAATTTTCTTCGTGTTAGGAGTAAAGAATTTAATGCGGCAGTTAATAATATCTTGAACACCAAATAAAACCAAAAAAACAACATGCGCGTACTAACATTAGTTACTATCACTTTTAAAGTTTTTGCCGATGAATTCTGTTATTATTAAATAACTGACATTTAACGTATTAAACAATTAATAATATTAAAAGAAACTGTATAAAATCTATAAAACTCGCTACGAATAATTAACACGCGACATATTCGTAAAAATCCGTTAGGGTTATCACTGTATTAATTACATTGCAATTCAGGTTTTGGTAATTACATCTAAAATTAAATTTTCTAAGAGTTAAACAAAACCTCTTTTACTGGATCAACGTCACTTTTATTCTCCTTTTTTATACCTTGACATTTAGAGATACATTTATATTTATGAAAACCTACTGTATGCGCATAAGTGTAAAGATATTAAATTCAGAAAAAGTAGTGACTATCATAATTACAATTTAAGAAATAAAGACAAGCTAGCAATGCCCAGGTATAGGCTCCATAAAATAAGCAACTCCTTTGCAGGTCACTGTATACGAATGTACAACACGCTGCCATGTAACATGCATGACTTGTCAATGAATAAATTTAAATTTTTAATTAAAACTCAGTTATGCAAAAAGGCTTATTATAGTGTTAAAGATTTTTTGAATGATAGGCAGCGTGGACCTAAAAGAAAAGAATTGCTCGTTCTCTGAATCGTTTTGTAATATACACAATTTGTAAGACATTTGGCGATTTTACAAGAGTTTTGGCACATGAGTTTCTTGCCCGATTCTTCTCATGTTAGCCCCTACGTTCGGAATCGGGTCGCTCCTGGCGATTACATGCGCGGCATCAACTCCGCGGATGTACTTGCCGCTAGCGCACGGGCTATCTTTATTATAAAAGAATATTATCTTGATTCTTCTATGTAAAATTGACGATTTTAAGTGCCCGCAAGGGCCTATGAAATAAAGTTATTTTGATTTGATTTGATTTGATTTGACTTCTACAACCATATGATTACGCTAATGATCGGCATACATGTCCTACCTTTCAATATTTTAATCGGGCCATCTCTTCGTATTCTAGTTATACACTTTTCGTTAGTAGGCAACCCTTGAGCTGATACGCGCGAGATAGAAGGAAGGTATCCCGAATAATATTTTGGCTCGCAAAACGAGTCCAACTTTTAATAGTGTATCATCATGTTTATGTTACGGCCGCGGAGTGCACCCGGATTGCCCGGATCAGAGATTTAGGCGCCAAAACTTTGATTGAAGCCATTCTTTCGAGGTGATTTAACCACTATTTGTTTTCGGGCTTACGAGTATACAGAATGGTGACTTTAGTTGAGACTTTTGTTTGTCGTTTGTCGACTTAGTTTAGTGCTTTGGAGTTAGAAACCCTTTTTGGATTCCTTTGCCTTGGCTTTTCCTGGAAAGATTGACAATCCTTTTTGTAATTGGATATTTCCTTTGATATGTGGAATGTGGAAGGATAATATTCCATCATCACACTAATTAGCTTAACTGAAAGCAAGTACTGTAAGGGTTGTGTTATAGATACTAGGGTAACGGATAAACATACATGTATGATGCATAGATAAGTATACGTAACTATGACTCAAGAACATACGCTCGTATTCATCACACAAACATCAGCTTCTTCAGGTACTTGAACCCAGGAGCGTCGGTATAAAAGGCAGAATCGCTACCGTCAACTTAAAAAGCGTATTATAATTGGAGCGGAGCGAGCGAAGCTCTCATGGATCAGCTTCAACGGCGCAATGTCTATTACGCTAGAACTTCCCGAGTTCTTAACCGATTTTAATATTTTTTGTGTGGAATCGAATCAACAGGTTTTGGACCAGATTGTGACGGAGCCCGAATTTTGAAATTCGCTTAAATTCCCATGGAAAAAAAATCTATTTTTAGGTATTACGCTCCGCTCCAATATATGGTGCTAGCGTAGCTTTATGCTTAGCGACTGCATCGCCTTGATAAAGACAGTAGGTAGATAAAGAAAGACAGTAGGATAACCACAAACACAAAGGTTGGACTTATGGTATGCCTGGTTTTCTTCATATATGGAGCTGGAATCTTGATCCTGCTACAGTTAGATTAAAATAAACTTTGACATCTGTCATCTGCTAATGATTGCTAACCTCAAAGTGATATATGTCACATTCAAGTGACAGCTAGCTTATTTAAAGTCAATTGAATTTGAAGTATGTTCTCTCGCTTCGGTGTGTAACTGTAATGCACGAAAGTAAATCTGTTAAATCTTGTAATATTAGTTGTTTTAAATTATACCATTAACTCTTCTCATACAGGACCGTTGAAAGATAGACGCACTGAAAATGTGCTATTGGAGACGTCAGCTTACAATTCCGTGGATCGCATACCGTACCCATATTTCAATCCTGAGAGTACTTAACATCAAAGAGAGATTATCTTCAACTGTACAAATACGAAACTTCAAATTTTTCGGTCATACGTGACGAGGACTTCATGCAACAGCTGGTGGTGCAAGAGAAAATAGAGGGCAATTTTCTAATAGACGCTCACCTCCAAAAATGAGCGTCAAATTCAAAAGATTGCTCTCGCTCTATAAAATATCGAGCTACTTGGCGACGCATCTCCAGAGCATCGGTGGCACAGGAATTAGCCTAGGCATGACCACAGTTAGTAACATACAGGATCATAACATTATAAGCTAAGAATTGTCAACCTACCGCCCTCTGGCGAGAGAAAGGGTTTTGAGAGGGGACATACTTGACGAATGAAATGTAATGTCCTAATATTTTATAATACTCGCTATAAAATCTTGCTAAATTCATTGTTCTGGGATTATAAAAAATAAAAAGCTCTGACGCACGATTGGAGTTTACTTCCTTACAAGATTGACTTTGAACAGGCACAGAAACTAATAAAACAAAACTCCATAATAAAAATGAAAGGTGCACGATAGGTTGTGAACAAAAAACGTGACGCTGCCATTCGATCACTAAATTTTACTCTTCATATTTTTCATACTGGGCGCCTTATATGGAAATCGATTCTTATGGAGTAAAAAACTATACGTTCTTCATTCTTCAAGATGCGTTTAATTGGAACTTGCAACCTACTTAGAGAAATACAGTCCACTCCAGTGCACTTTGTCAAGTGTGTAGGACGAGGAAGAATTATTTACTATACTTTGTCGAATGTAGGATGATACTTTTGACAGATGTCACTTCCTTATTGCTACGTACTAAGGTTGCGTTTGTTTCTTTATGTTTGACTTGATATTGCAATAGCAACTTTATACCCTCTTTATAGGTGTCAACTGTCAAAATTATCATCCTACATTGGACAAAGTATAAGTTGGCATCGTATCAAGGTCATCGCCCTGTAATAACATATATGAAACATAACATATGAAACAAAAACAGGGGAGTAATTAAAATGTATTACAAACTATAATAGTAACGCCACTCACACAAGGGTAATTACGGGCGTGTTACCCACGTCGTGTAACGAGCGGCCGCGTCCCACACCGGACATATTCAAGCCATTTTATTTATTTTGAGATACAAAAGGCCTTATCGCCGGATATATAGCCTTGCGCCATGTTCACAATCGGCTACTTTGTAATAAATAATATTATGTTTTTTCTTCTCGATTTCGAAGTCCAAGTACGTTACAAAACATAATCACATCTCACACACAAACAAACACATACACACACTCACACTCACATACATATAGGCAAAGGCATACGCCCGAATAAGTAAATTAAGTAGTTTTTTTAATGTGTTATTTTTTAGTTTTTAGATTATGTTCGAGGTGGGCGTTGCATAATGTAGTTATTAGCTTAACTATATTTTGTAAACATTCACAGTAAAAATTAAGATTATTTTTATTATTATTTTCATAATCATACATTTTTATTTGCTAGAACATTAGTGGAAGATTAACAGATATCATGTTACAGCATGGTTCAAATGCTACGCCTTATATTCAGGAGGCGTGCAAAAAATTGTATAAATCCAAAGAAATTAAAGTAATCATTTTTTGTTATGTCAAGGTAAAATTAATGGATAAATAAAAGATACCGTTTAGTACAACGGTTGCGATGCTGCCTCTCGCACCGACGTTCCTGATTTCGAATTTATTTATTTTCTGCAAAACAAAGGCTTGTCTGATATTATAAGCATAACTTTCCCCTTAAAATTATTATTATATTATATTATATATAATTATACTATATAGAAAGTGTGACTCGACCAGTGCAAAATATACAGTCTTAAGTTGATGCAGAGTAATTTTCTCACGCAAGCTTCGTAGGGCATAACAGGCTGAATGGAAAGGGCAAATGCTTGTGTGTTGAATACGAGCAGTTATAATTGAGTCATGGGTATTTATATATATTTCTATAATATTACATATCTATGTATTATATAAGTCCATCCGTTACACTAGTATCCATAACACAAGCCTTATAATGCCTACTTTGGACTAGACTGATCGGGGTGAATGTATGAAATATTTTTATATTGTAATTTAAGATTTCGTAAAACCGTATTAATTATTTAGGACGACATAAGTAATGTTAAACTTACTTAGTTGATACCTACCGTCACTGTTAGGCTTTATTATTTTTAAATTCAGAGAGATCAATCATTAGCCTGAATTAAGTATGTAAACACATTAAATAATTTAATTAAATAAGTTAATTTAATAAAAAGTCCTATGAATAAACCATTGACGTAGCTCCATTTTAAAACAATTATTAATCTGCATCTCTCTAATTTTTTCTAATACTTGTCATGTAGAAACGTAGACCCAAAAATAAATGTTATTGGATCGGAGCTCCCATGGATCAGCTTGTTGCTCAGATCAGCATGCTTCAATTTGTTGTTGCATATAGTTGCATATAGTTAAGCAAAACTTTTTATTTCTAGTATTTTTGGTTTTATATGCTGTTGATCTAACATAAAAACTGAATATAACTATCTATATGAGAAGAAAACATAACGCAGATTCTTTTGAACACTTTTCTAAATCATAATAAATCCCTGTCACAGTGTTTAACAACGATGAACTCCGATTACTCAACCGATATTAATGATGTTATTTTTTTCATTTCGCTGGACTTTTTCCAACTTAGTACATAGGATAGGTTTTAATTTATAACACCGTAACGCGTGATCAGGACAGCTAGTTTATAAATTTCGTTTACTTCTGTTTCATGAACCCTTTTTTTCGCCAACTATTCTCAGTATTGTGTCTATATTATCATATATTAGCTACCTTTGACGATATGCCTTCTAGGAGACTTGGTGTTGGCTCGCTATTCTCGGTTTGGGGTCTTTAAAAGAGTTCCATGCAAGTGATTCTATTATATCATGCAACAGTAGTTGTATGTAATTCTAGCGAGTGGCGAATTAAAAATTGTATTCCAAGCTAGTTGAATCTACTTTTGAGAACATCATGATGACGCTTTTAATATTAGTGTGAACAGACAAACCAAAAATTCTATTACTCATCGTTTGGCTGTCTTATTTTTCGGTTCATCATTTTCAATGAACTGTACGACTCTTTGGTATATCAACCATATAACGGTGTCGCCTATTTGTAAGTTTTGTTGTCCGATGACACAGGATGGCGGAACATTGTGGTGGGAGACGAAATTGGTTATCTAGGACTCTCCTCCACGCCCCCACCCGGCCTAGTGCCCGATGATAATGCCCATGCACAAAGACTTTACACTTTACTAAAGCAGCCGAAATAAACTTATTATTACGTATTTCATTATCTATGTACTGGGCAATCTTCGGATTGCAGTAAAAAACCATAGTTCGGAAAAGGCAGACGACTATTTTGTGTTTTTCGTGTATGGTGACCTTCGTTATATACATCGCCTTATACACTACATTTAAGAGTGAAGGATTTATGCAATTCTGCTCTACCGAACTCTACAAAGCTTTCAAATAGGTTGTTAACAAAAAAAAACTTTTCGAGAAAGTTTATTGTTAAGCAGCCAAGTTGGAACGTCGCGACCCTCGTGACATTCTCTCTATAAACAAGGCTTCTCATAGTTCCCAGTGTTATCGGACTTTGACGGCGGACAGCGGGGGGTAGTTTTAAAACGCAGCCAGCGGTAGTTGTAAATAATTATGGGTTTATCCGGATAGCATATACCGGTCCCCAAGGAAGGGTCCTATTGCTAATTGAGTTTTATCTGATCGGTGTATGATTTTATGGAAATAAGCTTAATACAGTTTCGGGTAATCGGAAATGCTTATTTTAGTTTTTTGACAATTTACTGTAATGACTTACTTCCGCTTTGAATTATGCAAAAGAGGAATGCACACTATTTTACCGTTTATAATAACATTTCGGTTTTTACTTTTTAAAATATGAGGATTCTAAATATAGACCAGTTTGAATGGGAAATATTTGCTTCAGGTGGAATTCAAAAATGGGCTAGATGTGGTAGCCACTTAGTTGCAGAATATCTATTCCACCTAGGCGTATTTCATTAAAGTCTTTTCTTTCTTCTTAAAGCTAGTCAACATAAAGAATCAGCTCTTAAACGTCACAGAGATCACTGATTACTCTTTGTTTAGTATGGTGTTGTGCTTTCGGTAACACCTCGGCTCAGTGGGGTACCGGTATACTATTATTTTGTATCATTACTTGCATACGTGCTCTCTTACTATGGGCCAAATAAGAAGACTCAAGGTCACCCAAAGAGCGATTTAGCATGCTATGCTCGTATTTTCCTTATGTGATGGAATCAGAAATGAGGAAATCCATAGGAGAACCAAAGTAACCAACATACCCTTTAGAATTGCCAACCTTAGTTGCATTAGGCGGGGCATTAAAATCTGTTAATTAATATATATTTTTTATCCAATTTCTTTTTTCTTATTAAAACAACAAACATCACTATTTCCTCTACAGAATCAACAAGACGACAATTCACAGAATCTAATTATCAAAAAGCAATTTCTTACAAAACAGGCCTCCCAAATAACAATACCAATTAAGGGCGAGCGATAACAATAAAAAAAACTTTAATAAACAAAGAAACGCGAGCGGGGTGTAAATTTCGGGGTAACAGGCTATTACCCGGTAACTGGGTATAATTACGGTCATTTGGTGTCATCTTACCCTTAACGAGATCATCAACATGGGCCGGAGGAACTACGAAAGCGGGTAAGCGCTGTATAAAGTGTAAATTAAGTTTATAATAAGTAGATGTGTGTTGCACTGACATGTCCTTATGGAATTATTTCCTTTTGTAATTTTGTGAGCACTGCTCCTGTGTTTGAGCCGAAATGCCATGAGCAGTGGATCTGTAAGATCATAAAGAATATATGAGAAGTAAATAGAATGCAGATTTTGATGTTTCTTTTTAATTTTGCTGGATTTGTTCCCACTTAGGACCTCGGAAAGATATTATTTCCATTTATAACAAAGCAACGCGTGGCCGGGTCAGCAAATATGTATATATAAAAATTCCCTAGAACAGTGTTTGACCGCGATGAACTCCGAAACTTTTCTCCTATGTTAAATCTTATGAATTTATGTGTGTATCTCTTTTCACTGTCGCTTATTCATTTCATCGACTTTCAAATCACAACGATTCTAAAGAAGTTTTCACTTCATAAATATATCTTGAAAATACATTAAGTGCCAGAAGCTATGACAATCTCGTATCAAAATTACAATACCTACTATTAAATTACCGTTATATAATATCTTAAGTAATATTATGACTGACGACCACTATGGTCGAGTAGCTCACATACCATTTTTCATGACAACGCCACTCCGAAGTCCCGAATTCAATCCTAAGCTATTTAAAAAAAAATAAAAAATATTTTTTCTATATCCGCTAGTTTTTAGGGTTCCGTACCCAAAGGGTAAAGGGACCCTATTACTAAGACTTCGCTGTCTGTCCGTCCGTCTGTTTGTCACCTGGCTGTATCTCAAGAACCGAGATAGCTAGACAGTTGAAACTTTCACAAATTATGTACTTCTGTTGCCGCTATAACAAAAAATACTAAAACCAAAATAAAATAAATATTTAAGGGGGCTCCCATACAACAAACGCGATTTTTTGCCCTTTTTGCTCGATATCAATAATGTCAGGTAAATCAATCAAATCAAAATAACAGGTAGGCACTTGAAATATTCACAAAATACTCAGTTGTATCTTTAGTTAATAATAAATAATAAAATAAAAAAAAATATTCAAGGGGGCTCCCATACAACAAACGTTTTTACTTAGGTAACTAAAAGTTTGTACGGAACCCTTCGTGCGCGAGTCCGACTCGCACTTGGCACTCGCACTTTATGTTTTGTATTTTATCGTGCCATCGTTGTTTCAGAATGCCATAGCTACTTAACTTGGGTTCAAAACAATCTAAATTATGTTATCTAACATTTCTTTATTTAATATATCATTACAAAATCTTATACTATGATATGCCAAGAAACAAACTTCTAACAAGAGAATCATTAGATTAATTTTTACCCTATGATACTGTTTAAGGATTAAGCTAATAATCTTAACTGCATAGGCAATCGTTAATACATATCCGAATAATATATGTGACCTTAGAATTTATTTCGGCTTTGAAGACACTAAAATTTCCGATCGTCGCTACTAAAATAACTGCTCGCCTGTTTAAGGTAACGGGTGACCGGAGAAGTGGTAGTTTCTTCGCTCAGCTTATAAGCTTGGCCATTCAAAGTATTGATATTTAATAATCATTTGTGTTTTATTTATTTATTTTATTATTTTAATATAAACATACTGGAAACAGTCGAATCAGCTCACATGTGAATGCTCAGGGGGGAATCGAACTCGCAACTTTTCGAAGTCCAGTCCAATGCCGAGTCGACTTTTTCTAGTATTTTTCTTTTAAAATAGTTTATGTTACAACTATCTTATGAAAAAATGCAAAAACAAAAATTTATATAAAAGTTGATTTGTTTGTTGATTATTGTGACATTTAATACTTATTTTATTGAATTTATCGATATTTAATAATAATTTGTGCTATATTCGTTTTTAATGTATAATCTGAATATTTGTACATCGACCTACCGATAGAATTATGCTGGACAATTTAATTTCTGTCTTTGCCCCCGGGCTTGATTGAGATCAAGAGCGAACCCATTCTAAATGAAAAAAAATTCAAAGGCTAGATTTTATATAGATAAATACTAGAAAAAAAACGATTTATCTAATCTATAATCTAAGATCACACATTTGTTGTTTATCTTTCCGCTCTTTTTCCCGCTCTTTTTCCATTGTATACGCGTTACCATAGCCACGCGTTAACCGCAAGTAGTTCGTGTACAGGACGCTAGATGGAGCTAACGGAAAAATATTTAATAATAGAAAAAAAATTAACCTTTAGCTACTGAGGTGGATTTTATTTCACGTAAACACTGACGTGGGGGACGTAGAGGCCCATACTTATGTGTGCTTATATTTAAAAATCTATAGACTTACTAGGGTTTTTTGTTTGTTTAATTATTATTATTATTAGTGGATATATTTAAATAAAAAGAAATTATCATTATGTAATTTATTTCTTAAAAGGTAAGTATTATATCAATGTTTAGAAAACATTTTGCATTTTTTGGCAAAAATCACATGAGATCATTAATCACAAAGTAATAATGAAAAATATTAAAATAATCAACAAATCAACTTAAAATCTTAATGTCAAATAGTCTTTTTAGCAAATGGCAAATCAGTTATAGTTAATATTAAAAAGGGGGAAAAAATTACAGACATCAAATAGTGCGAATTAAACACAGTCTGGACAAACTTGCTTTGCATATTGAAGGCATACATGCTTTTATGCTAATAAATTATAAAAAAATAAATACTTGTAGATCCACCATATCTAAATTTCTGAGCTCAGCACGATCTTTGTCCGAAAACTTTGCCCGATATAGATTGAATTTTTGATTAGTCCACTTGAGAATCTCTAGTAAAATCTCATCATCAATGTATTTATTCCGTATAGAAAAAGGATCTTTTCGATCGTTTTCTGTTAGGTTTGAAGTGTTAGTTCGTCTAACTATATTATGTTGAGGAACTCGAACGGCTCTAGACGGTGGTTGGCACACCCATTTGTAGCGATTTTTCCCATAGAAGGATCGAATTGATGATAGTGGAACATCGTCATCTGGGGTTGGCTCTTCAGGTACATTTTCAACCGGTTCTTCGGATTCCGACTCTTTCTGCATATCTGGATCATGCTTCAAGCTTCGGTGTGAAGGTGTCATCTATTTCTTCGGCCTCCAAGCCGCTTGAGTCTTCATGATCTAACCAAGTGGTGACGACCACTGTCTCAAAATCGTTAATTTCTGGCACTACTCTTCTTATATTTTTCGCTAAATGCTGGTTATTTTTATTCACGAGAGACCGCTTTCTTCCGGACGACGTACTGGGCTCCATATTGTAAAAACTTTTAAACTACTGCTAGAAAAACAACGACAACTAAATCGAAATTATCTAAAAACGGCAATACTGAAGTGGGGTTTCTGAGGCCCACGAGAAACTTTAAAATGAATTTACCTAACGAAATTGCGCGCGCAAACACATGCACAGTCGTTGACAGCCTCGGCGTAATTAAACTTGAAGGTACTAGAAGATTCGCGTGCGTCGTGCACGAGGGAGGGGAGAAATTCAACAATTTTACTTTTTCAAGGCCTGAAAGGCCCCCACGTCAGTAGTTAAAGGTTAAACAATTTTGTACACCCGTGCGAAGCCGGGACGGGCCGCTAGTATTTTTCTATAAAAATAATTTATCATAAGAGATAGCATTGAAACAATATTATTAAAAATAGAGACAAATTAGACAATGATTACTAAACATATCCACTCAAACATGGCTCCTTTACCGAAATAGCGCAATGAACAATAAATAATATTTTAAATTAATGCTAATGCCGTTGGTTCGCCTAAATGTTGGGTAGATGTTATAACTCACGGTTGGTTAATGTACGAATTACCTGTTATTTATTATGATGGTGTAGGATAAAGGTGATAGATAAGCTCTTTGGTCTTAACTGCTAACAGCTAATGGCTGGATAGAGGGGAAGACAAAATTGCGTCATACGACGAAATAAGAGGTGGTTTATTTGTTAGGAAAAATTAACAGCGTAAAAAACTGGTTTAAGTTCCTGTCGAAAGATATTAAAAACAAAATACGACTGTAAAAAAAATCACGTCTCTCAGCCCTTAGATGGGATTCGAACCTATCGAGATGCTGGCAGACGCGTCGAAATTTACAAACGTATTTCAACTTTTACTGTGAGATAGTATCGTTCCACCAATGATGAAAGTTAACTACCTTCAACTTGGAAAATGTTTTTTTTACAAATATTAAACATTTGATTAAGAAGGAACGAGCTAGGTATAATAATGTATTTAATTTTATTTTTTGCATTCACAATGCCATTTTTGTATATATAAAATAAATATTATAAAGAGGAAAGATTTGTATTTTTGTATGTTTGCAATAAATAAACTCAAAAACTACTGAGCCGATATAAAAAATTATTCCACCATTGGAAAGCTACATTCACGCTGAGTAATATAGGCTATATTTAATGCTAGAAAAAATTTAAAGAACCCGGGACAGGCCGCTAGTGTAAAATACGCCTGTAGAAAAGGTTAAGTTCCAGCCGAAAAGTTTGGATTAGGTTTGAGTCGTTGCTAAATGCCGTGTACCGTTGTTTTATAGTGTAGAACACATAGTTAAAAAATATTAATAAATTTATATTCTAAACTCGTCCCAAACCGCAATAGAGTGAAGTTAAAAAGATTTATCTACTGATTCTAATTTTTAGCAGCCGCCTTTTAAGCCTCCTTTCAATTTTGGCGCCAATTCCATTTTTGAAAACATAACTTTTCATAGAGTTGAAGTTCCCGTGCCCATAGTTTGAAATAGAGGATGATATATACAGTAAAATAAATATGTATAAGCCAAGAATTGTGCGTTCTGTTTTTTTTAATATTTTTTTTTTAATAATTTAATTAATTATGTCCACATAATTAAGAATATTAATATAATTAAAAAAATATTTATACATTAAACTGCTTGACTTTAATATCCAAAGTTTTACTAGAAAAAATCTACTTTTCTTCTAAATATTGCTTGACTCACCCACCCACGACCGAACGCACGTTCTTTCTTCCAATTAACCTAACATTACCTTGACAGACACGTTGAGATTTTGTAAATGTTTCTGAAATTGAATACCAGCGCCATCTCTTAATAATATAGGTAACTACATACATACAATATCGAATTACTATTTTTTACATTCTATCAAACAATCGAAAGTAAAAAACTGTAATGTATTATTTAAAGTTCTGATATTTAATCATTTAAAAGCATATTTTTATATGTACTGAAAATTTTATAAGCAATTTTTTTATTGTTCCATGAATAAATCGGGACCTTCCCGCTATCCGGGCAAAAGCTCTTCCAATTAGTAAAAATGAGTATATCACGCATCGGTTGGTATGTGATTTTTTAAGAATGTTTCACTAAAAGAGTTGAATTTCAATGCGAAAACAAATATATTAAACTAAATAGATTTATAAAAGATCATAATATACAACAATCTCCCTTATCACAAGCTATAAATCTATCTTGTGTTCTAAAGTATATGCCTATACTTTTAAAACTTTCGGCTTTCGGTGGAATGTTTCAAAACAATAAATAATTTTTTCTTACTTCTGTAAAAATGACAGTAATTCTAAACTAACTCTTGTCCATCTCCTCAATAAATCTAGTTTATTAAGTCTTCCAAAATCCACATTTCCCTGCGAATGCGAGCAATAAAGTAAATAACTAATTGCACTCAATCTTTGGGCGGATATGGGCTGCGTATATCTCAACATATGGAAATAGATCATTGAGCCAACTCGGAAAACGTTCTTGGCAATAAGAAAGATAAGTACCCTAATAAAATATGATGAAGTATTTGACAATTGAATTCGATGGTGTAATAGAATAGAATACAGTAATCTACACATACACTGGACTCCTAACTTCTGATTATGCGAATCTTGTGTAACATGCGTTCTACTACCTACCAACTAATTTTTAAGCTATTTTCTTTATTTTGATATCTTTTATTATAATAAAGGACATAAGTCATATTATGACTCAATCTAATAAAACAGAGGTGACAAAATTTAAAGACAATATGACCGATGTTTAGTTCTTGCACTTCTGTACTTATCGCACATTTAAACCAGGTTTACCAGAACAACGACGTTTTTTATATTAAATCATGACGTTTCGACTTCTTTAGGCCATGATCATAAGATGACCAAGGTTTAAATTTGTCACTACCTTCCAATGAAATGTTATAATGAATTTGCTCTGACGTTGATATATTTAATTGTAGCATCAATAGTTTTCGTAAAGCACTTTTGTCAAATTGCAACTGATATTGAGCTACTAGGTTCTTCATTGGATTGTTTTTCTTCTTAGTTAGTGTTTTCTTGTTATTGTTTGTTGTCATGTTATTGTATTGTTTATTAAATAAATTTTAAAAGTGCTGTGCACATTTATTTTTGGGCGCAGATACGATCGATGTTACTCTTAAGTGTTTTTATTGTGAATTTTATTTTGTCTCTTGTCTGTTTTTGTGCCTTTATGATAAATAAATACTTTGATTAGCACGTTCCTAGCTACATATAAAGACATCCTGTGATCACGGCTTATGTAAAAGTGTCGAAACTACACGATTTTATTAATACAAAATTATGAACCCTTAGCAAATCCTATTTCGTTATGAAACTAATAAATATAACTTGAGTATATACTCGAAAAATAACAAAACAATAAAAATAACAAAAATCTTGTAGCGTAATATACTGAATCTAATAACAAGCAGAAAATGTGTGGAAATAAATTTATTTCCTATGCTTTGTTGGCGTCGCTTCATCTCTTTGATTTATATATATGGTTCATTTATTTATTTAAGGACAAGAAAGACATTCACAGAACAATGTAGTTCCTGTAATATACTCCCATAAAAAACTATAACATCTCCAAGCCCTCAAATGGTACCTGAGGTTGATTGAAGGCCAAAGATTGAAGCCAGTTAACCTTTAATGTGGATAGAACGATACTAGCTCATAGTAGAAGTTAAAATGCGCTTGTAAATTTTGAAGCATCTATACTTTGTCCAATGTAGGATGATACTTTTGACAGTTGACACCTATATAGAGGGTATAAAGTTGCTATTGCAATGTCAAGCCAAACATAAGGAAACAAACGCAACCTTAGTACGTAGCAATAAGGAAGTGACACCTGTCAAAAGTATCATCCTACATTGGACAAAGTTTTACAGCCTTTCAAAGTTTTACAGTAACTCAGCGGTAAGAGAAAACGCTCAGGTAGCGAAAGGTTGAGGACTCAAATTCTCGCTGAGGGCTCGGAGGTGTGGTCGTTTTTATAGGCGTATTTAATCTTTTTAAAAATAGCAAATAATTCAATTATGTGATTGACGACTGTTTGGTGCAACGGTTCCGATTCTGTCTTTCGCACCGACGGTCCTGGCTTCGAGTCTCAGAAGGGGTAAATGTTTTGTATGATGAACACGAGTATTTGTAACCGAGTCATGGGTAAATATTTAATTGTCATATATTTCTATAAATATAATTTATCTGTGTATCACATACGTATGTATATCCGTTACCCCAGTTTCCATAACACAAGCCTTACAGTGTTTACTTTGGGCCTGGCTAATTGGCGTGAATGTAAGAAATGAATCTCCCATGGATCAGCTTCAATGGCGCAATGTCTGTTACGCCATAACTTCCCGAGTTCTTAACCGATTTTAATATTTTTTGTGTGGTATCGAATCAACACATTCAAGAACAGATTGTGAAATTCCAAATTTCGATTTTTTATTCGATTTCGATCCAAAGAATTCGAAATTCGAAATTCACAAAAATAAAAAAGTTATGACCAAAAAACATTGGCTCTACTGAGGCTCTATAGGATTTTCCATTGAAACAAAAAGCGCGCGCTTTTTGAAAGTTTTCATTCCTATAGAATTTAAAAATTTACTAAACATTTTTTTTTATTTCACTTTAGTCTTACGCTCCGTTCCGATATATGCTAGCGAAGCTTTATGCTTAGCGACTGCATTGCCTAGTTATTTTAATATAGCTTGCAAAAAAATACATTTCAAAGTAATCCATTAATTTATTGGCAAGACGGGCGAGTACTCTCCTAATTGAGCTTCTGATACCTTGACAAATCCCTTGAATTTTTGTAAGGATTTCTCAAGCTGGCCAGCGTTATCTCTTCATGTTCTTAGTACTACAGGCACATAGTTGTAGGTACCTGGATGTGATGTCGAGTTGATTCAAGTAGATTTGTTTTTTCTTGTAATAATCCTAAGGGTGCAATACAACAACGCTTTCAGGATGCTGTTGCGGCTGCCACGACGTTGTAGTGCGTCTGCAATGTTTGCGGAGGCACATGGGGATGGTTTTTTATGCTATCATGCGTAAGAAACCTGCCTCTTTGCTACAGCGCTTGCGTGGCGCTCGAAATAGCGTCTTGAAAGCAATAACTGAAAGACCAGACTGTGCCATACAAAGGCACTGGGTGGAGTTAGCCTTAGGCCTAATTAAATAATGAAATTTGTAATATATCGATTTACTAACAACATTAACATAGAATTAGTTATTTTTGTTACTAATTATTACTAACAAAATATGGACCTCAATCTGAAATAAATGTTTTAATATTATTTAAATATAGACATCTACCAATTAAATGCTTTAATAACAAAAAATAAAAATATTAAAAAAGTTGTTTCTTTTTATCGATTGTTGGATACATGTGCTTAAATTAGAATGATAAAACAAAAATATTGCACGGTCTAACAGCTCTGATGATGCTCTGTGTGTGGGCGAAACACGTGTAGAATAGTTAGTGAAGTTGCACGGTGTGGGTGTCTACGGTTTCTGCATTTATTTACGAGCTATATTCGTAATGACACATACTATTTACTCGCGACTTGAAGATCCCTCAATTGTATGTGTCAGAAAACACGGACTTATTCAAGGAGTTCCACTCTTGAACGGTACGGATTACAAAATTGGAACCGAAACGCTTAGTGCGATTATACTTTTTGGTATATTTACCATAAAGTCTGGTAGTCCGATGAAAAAATGGGGACAAAATGAATTCATATGAAACTATGAATGTCGAAAGGAAAAAAATCATGATGGTTCCGTTTTAATTAAAACTAAAAAAACAGTTTACTTATGTACACACGTAAGAAGTCATACTTCTTTATCGTTACTAAACAAAGATACTAAATTTTCTCCCGTGTGCTCGTATTCTTTTAAGAAAGATAAATTTATAAATTATATAGTGATCAGTAAGAAGCATCAAAAGATTAACATATTTTCTGTATACAGAATCAAGTGATATATCAAAAACCATTAAAATTAAATGTTTAACCGATAGAAATTTAAAAATAATGATAATTTATATTATAAACAAATAAAAAGAATACGTACCGACAGGTTAACCTCAAATCAATAAACGCACTTAAAACAGTTTATAAAATAAAAACCACTTTGAAATAAAATTGTTATATCTATTGTTATTATGTAATATAAAATTGTTATTATAATTTGATATAAATTATTGTTAACTGCCATATATAATTTAAAATCACACACACACATTCATAATTCGCGGCCAACTTCATTCTGCTGGTTTATTCTATGTTGCTTTTGCGACCAACTTCAACATGATTATTTTGTTTCACAGTGATGAGCGCGGATCTTAAAATTTCACTCTCATCATTTTTTCATAACACGCCTAAAGAAGTATAACTTCAAAAATACAATAGGATCTTCCAAGTGTGTTTATATATTTAGTTGGTCTGTTGAACAACACAAACATTCAATAGTGCCGGCAATGTGTCATAGTTACAGTTATACTTAAAACTGGTCGGTAAGTCAAACAATGCACGTTTGCGTAGTAGAAGTTCGTAGTCGCCGTAAATTATAGATGGAGTTGGAGTCTTCATATTGTTTACCGTGTCGCTTGCCCGTTTAGCATTGCTAAGTGATTAAGAATACGCCGTGTGGACAGAGGCGGGGTGGAGTCGCTAATTGGCGAAAAATATTGAGAGAAAAAGTTTTGACAGTTTAAAATATTGGAAAGTAGTAGCACATGTATGACGACCATTACCTAAGTCATCCTGTGATCACGGCCCCTGAAAATAGTCGAAATGTCAGGATTATATTATAAAAAATCAAATTTAAATGCTCAACTTTATGCTCAGCTCAAGTGTTAGACATAAATACGAATACAATTTTGCAATTGCATACAAAAACCAAATACGAATTGCGGCCTTAGTGCCAAAATTCTCTACTAGTCAACAGGATAGTTGGGAACAGATGGCATACTAGTGGTGCAAGGTAATATAGAAAAAGAGAACTACATTCTACGTAAACATATATTTATATACATAAAAGTCAAATTAAACATTAATAGACAACTTAAATATTATAAATACACTTCTAAAATCAGATCAAGTGAACAGGTTTAGAAAATCCAGAAGATCGTGAGCCAGTAGTTTGATATCCATCAGTTTGTTAGCTGATGTTTCAATATTGAATGGTTGTTTCAGAGTCTGAAGTGTAAAAGAGAATTCTAAATATGTTTCAGAACAACTTCACTTTTAAATTGAAATGATCTATATTACAATGGCATAAGGTAGGTCAAACGTCGAAGTGTATAGCTTTATGCGCATTTAATAATTTTGCATACGCATAAAATCCTATTCCTAACCATAGGAATCTCAATTTCGTTTCTATTTAAATTTGTAAACTATAAAAAAATGTAATAAATGAATGGGGTTTCACTGATAAAAGTCTGCGGTCTTATTTATTAAAGTTTGTTTCCAAATCGTATGCGACATTCACGTGTCGTCTTTCTTATTCCTTGTATCGTGAGAAAGAGATGGCATGTGCACGTCGCATGAAAACCAGACTGACGTGTTTCCAAAAAGAACCCCTTGTTTGGGCTCTTGATTAATAAATAATATATCTTTTATTAAAATATGATGACCCATTTTTAAAGCCCGATACAATAAGAGGAATGTTACAAGTTTGACCACTATATAGTAGACCATAGACTTTATGTCTGTGTTTGTTTTTGCGTTAGGTTTTTAGGAGTTTGCTCCTTTACAATTGATTTTTATATGAGGCCCCCAGTGTATAGATGAAGAGTAAAATATAGTGATCGAATGACAGCGGCACATTTTTTTTTGCGCCACCTATCATGTACACCTTTCACTTTTATATTAAACTATTGTTTTATTTTTTTATTTTTTTTTTCTCTTTATTTATTTAGGAGCTTTTGTCTTCTGACATGCCAGCTCCATCGATTTATTACTCTCTTTGCTTGTTTAAAGATCTTCTTAAGGAGTAAACTCCAAACATGTGTCGGAGCTGACAGACACACTTTTTTCTTTTTTTTCCTAGTGAATAGGTAAGTGCTGGACCGCTATCTCGCCCGATGGTAAGCGATGATGCAATCTAAGATGTGACGCGCTTGTCTAGAAGATACCTATTCACTCGTGACTTGAAGACCCCTTAATTGTATTTATCAGGAAACACACACTCAGGCAAAGAGTTCCACTCTTTAACGGTACGGATTACAGAATTGTTTAGTGCGACTCTTAGATATGTCAAGCTTATAACGGTGGCACCTATTTGTAAGTCTGATTGTCCGATAAAAAATGGGAACGGCGGAACAAGTCTGCATACTCTTCGAAATGTATCCTATAAAAAACGGATAGGCTAGTTACCTTCCGCCTTTTTTATTGTCATCTCATTTAACTGGAAGGCGACTCCACGCCACCCCGTTCCCAAGTTCTCCGCCAAACTACACAAGATACAGTCCTCTACTCAAATTCCAACAGGGCAAGTTAAACTGAAATAACTTACGGGAATCGGCCGATCGCCTTTGTCGTTCTAAGCCAGAACGCAATTATCATTAATTATTATTAAATGTGACGTTCGGGTGATAAACGCGGGCCGATAACTTGCCGAATAACTCAAGTTGGTCGAAACGGGTAGACTTCTCTTTGATTTGTTATTACGTGATTTGTGAGGAAAATCGAGTTGGACCGTTTTCGATATCGACGCGTGTATTTATGTTACAAGATTGGATCTGCCGTTAGGTAATTATATTTATATATGTAATTATAAACAATGGCTACTGTATCAAAGAAACACGAGGTTATTGGTTGAAATACTACCTTCTAATTTAAGAAATATCAATCCAAATGCCATCATATTAACTACTTCAGGTTTTAGAAGACAACTCATATTTATACAACGTGTTATCAAAAACCCCGTTAAAAAAATGTAATAAATTATGAAAGCGAAAAATATTGTCAACCCTAGTAAGCTGTCACTGCATAGAACAGTGTACAGCAGTGTTTTAGCAGAGTGTACTCTTTAACGAATTATAAGTTTTTCATTCGAAGGGTTTGCAAACTCAATAAAAGGAATTAATGGCTTCGAAAACGTCAAGTCGAAAAAAACGTTATGTTATCAATTTCAAATCTTTTAAACAATTATTTACATTTATTACAATGCTACAATTATTTCGTATTTTAACCAATATTATGTCTAAAGTGAAAAAATGACTATGTTTTTAACTCTGAATATTACGATATTATGTTATGCGTAGGCCATGAAGATGGCAATTTAAATAATGCTCGCGAACTGTATCGGCAACGATTTATTGATGGTAGACCCCCGTCAAACAAGACGGCTATCTTCGTACAATGCTTTTTCAATATGTCAAGACGCCTACATTCCACCGGGTACTTTCATCGGTCCAAGCACAGTCGATCCCAGATAGGCTGAATCAGTGCTGCAGCGTTTTGAAGAAGAGCCATTCACGAGTACGTTGCGAGCCGCAGCAAGACTCCATATAACCATGTTGCAGTTTGGCGAATTCTTCGTGACGACAATCGTCACCCAATGGCGTCAACGTGGCGACAATTATCACTATCGCGTGTGGTACATCAGGCAGTTAAGGGAGAACCCTAAATACGTAAACAATGTTCTTAGGACGGATGAGGCAACATTCATGAGGCAGGACTTTCAAATGTTCATAACCATCACGTTTGAGCTCGCGAGAACCCACACTCTACTCAGTAGAGCAGATTTTAACATCAGTGGAAGCTGAATGTGTGAAGTGGTATTTATGACAAACCTGTCAATGCTCCTGTCATTTAGCCATCACGTCTGAATGTAGACAATTACCTAACGTTTTTACAAATGGAAGTAGAACAGGCGATTGACGACTTTCCTGTGGCAGTTTCAGTTTCAGCACGATGGAGCTCCGGCACATTTTGCTCCCGAGGTGCGAGAGTATCTTAACTTTCCGCGAGGATGCGTCGGCCGTGCGGGACTTCTTCTCATGGGGTTAAGTGTAGGACAAATTCTATTTCTCCGATTGCCCAACTGTTTTAGAGATGGAGCAGCGTGTGAGATCTGTTTTCGCGTCAATAACGCCGATAATGGTGCGAAATGCGACACATCTCATATCCCGGCAAGAGAGGTTGTGCATTGAGCAAGGCGGAGCACACTGAGCTGTTTCTGTAAATTTGTTGTTCGTTACGAAAAGTAAGTATTAATTTAGGTTGAAAGAGACCTAACCTAAAGTACCTATATCAGGTCTTTAAACATTTTCTTTGACTTGTAAAATCGATCTGAGTGGCTTCTGTACATTTTGTTATTGACTTTATGTCGTTCCGCGGATATTAGGTAAAAATGTACATAAAGATTCTGTGTCATTTACTCTTAAATTATATGGAAATAGGGTTGGCTCATAAATGATTTTATTTTATTAATTTTTGCGTAAGTCATACTGCGATATTAAGGGTTTCAAATATTGTAAATTGACACTTTATAAGGGACCATTTAACCCTATTTCCGCTTTAGGGGTATTTTTGTAACACCTTCTATATAAAGATATGTATATATCTATCTATATATATATGATAATTCCCTGTCACAGTGTTTGACCGCAATGAACTCCGAAACTACTCAAAGATATCGATGTTTTTTTTTCATTTTGCTGGATCTGTTCCGACTTAGGAAATTTACGTCAGCTATACATAAAATATAACGCTAAACTATATATTTGCATTTTCATATTTAAACGCTCATTTGTAAACTTAAAAAAAGTAGGTAGAGAAAGTGAAATAAGTTTGTTTTTATTCGTCGTGGTGATTAAAGCTTGTAAAGGAATAAACAACTTTAATAATTATTTCTAAATAAGATTTGGTAATTACCCACTTAGCCCACTTAGTCAAAAATGTCATTACTTCCACAGTAAACACACTATTTTATACGTATTATTACTAATTACAAAAAAATAACAAAATTACAATTTGTAACAAATATTTAACAGTGTTTCATTGTTAGCAATAAATTAAATAGCGATATACCGCTATTGGCCACCGTTTGGTGCAACGGTAGCGATCCTGCCTTTCTCACCGATGGTCCTGGGTTCGAATCCCGGGAGAGGCAGATATTTGTGTAATGAATACCAGCATTTGTACCTGAGGGTGTTTATATATATTTCTATGAAAATTGCATATTTATGTATCATATATTTATGTCTATCCGTTACCCTAGTATCCATAACACGAGCCTTACAGTGCTTACTTTCAGCTAGGCTAATTGATGTAATTGTGAGATATATTTGTCTTTTATTTATTTATTTCCACCTATATTTATGTTTTTATTCATGTTTTAAAATGGCTAATTATTACGTCATAAATACATTATTCTTGGATAGACACAATCATTATTTTCAGGAATGCAAATAACATTACAATTAAAAAGGTCACTACCAATGAACTAGAATTAAAGTTAAAACTTCGTTGTTTGAAAATCCCTTTTTGTATAGAAAAAGCAAACACACCCGATACACTAATGAGTTTCCGAGAAACCATTGACAGTTCGACGGTAAAAGAACCCTTTTGCAAGTTAATGGCCGTTGCTACATCTCGATAACATAGATATTAACAAACAAGGTGTTTAGCATTGTTCCCAAGTTTTCACATCGGGTACGCTCCTAAGACTCGCGGAGTTAATGGCACGAAAGGATCCCGTGATAATGCAATGGATTTACGAAAGTTACAGTCAATGGTTGATGTGGCATAATTATGAGGTCCCAACTGTTTGGTGCATCGGTAGCAATCCTGCCTTTCGTACCGGCGAACATAGAAGGATGGTAGCTGGCCTATCCGTTTCTTGTAGGATACATTTCAGAGAGTGTGCAGTAGAATTGCACAGACTTGTTCCGCCGTCCGCATTTCCCCATCGGACAAATAAACGCCACTGTTAATTGGTTGATATACCAAAGAGTCGCACTAAGCGCTTTGGTCCCAACTTTGTGATACGTACCTCTAAATGGTTGAACTCTTTGCCTGAGTGTGTGTTTCCTGATAAATACAATTTAGGGGTCTTCAAGTCACGAGTGAATAGGTATCTTCTAGGCAGCCGCGTCAGATCCTAGATCGCATCGTCGCTTACCATCAAGCGAGCTAGTCAACCGCTTTCCTATTCACGATTAAAAAAGGGGCAGATGTTTGTGTGATGATTTCCAGCATTTCGGAAAGCAATAAATATAAATACCCAAGTGGTATTATAATAGGTATATAATATTTATTTCTATGAATTAACATATCTCTGAGATGTATATGTCTATCCGATACCTTAGCATCCATAACACAATCCTTGCTTACTTTGGGTTAGAATATTTGGTATTAATGTACTAAAAACTTACTGTTATAACTCTAGCTAGACTCATCTTCCACGAGCTTTTCTCGAGGCTGGTTCTGTCACAGCTTCTGCAGAAGATCTGAAACGATACATATATGACAGTGTAAGAACTTACTACATATATGAAGCTTTGTGGTTCAAACAATAGACCTGTGGGGTCCTTGGACTCACCAAATATAAAGAATCTTAAAAACACTTATCGAGAGGTCAGGCTGTATACCTTGCCCAGAGTTTAAAAATACAACAAGGGAACGCTATCTGTCATCGAATCATATTATTGACGAACTAAGTATTTACGGGATACTTTTAATTTAAATAGTTTTAAATTAACCTAGAGTATTATTTTTATGTTTGCGTTATTACTAGTTTTCATTAAGTTTATATACCTTCAAATAATGTAACTATTAAAATAAAATTCAATTTAATAAATATACTATATAGATATATACCTACTGGCACAACAACGGGGTTCATATTGATAAAATTAATTATATTAATTGAATGTTAAGCTTCTGTAAGAAAATTTGACCATGGTGGTAAAAGCAATAAAAGGAACAAAAACAAGACGGACTTGTAAAAAAACAAACTCAGAAAACAAAATTTTTTATAATGACTCGACACCTATCTAATCAAATAAAGGGAACTTCTTGGATCAAAAAATATTCCACAGAACAGTAATTCAAAAATGTATAGCTAGTGTCCATTGGGATGATGTAAGGATTCTAATGATACTGCATGCATTCAAATCTGTTCTGAGAGTTTTTATATATGGCAGAGTTACTATCGCGTTTGAGTTAAGTTCTTTAATTCAGACCTTATTTCCTAAGCATTAAGGTCTGACATCATAATATTAACTCAAACGCGAAAGTAACTTATGCACATTCAAAAACTTACACTCAGGTATTTAGAAGTTGGAATAAAAGACACATATACATTAATGAACATTCCTTTTGGCTAGTCATGTAAAAAGTGTTCGTGTAGTGTAAAAAAATATTTTGAGACAATTTTCAGCTATAAAATCATGTCTGATAAATATATGATAGTACTTTTTACTATTAAGTAGTTTGTTACTGCCAAGCTGGTTTTTTTCATAAAGGATGAATACTTCAAAACTTGCATGGAAAATTGCAGCTACCAGAGGTCCCAGAGACCGAATCAGGAAACACCAACTTGAACTGGACACGATTCAGCGCAAAACTGAGAGGCTCATTAGTGAAAGTGTCGAAAGTGCCGCAAAGTAGTCAGTCTGTTGGTCTTCTACAGACTGTACTTTGGAGAGTGTGCTCAGGAGCTCCATTTGCTCATACCGCCATCTCCTTTTTCCATCGGACATCCAGACGCACTGCGGATTACCACCCTTTTTTGGTTGCTATTCCTACCCGTCGCACCAAGCGCTTCCCAACATCCTTTATAATGCGCACAGCAAAGGAGTTAAACTCCCTCCATGCATCTGTATTTCCGAGTTCTTATAACTCGTCCATTTTCAAATCCATGGTGGATAGGCACCTTCTGGGATAGCTCGTTCCATCGTGGATTCTGTCTTGGCCTCCAGGTTTAATGGGGACAAGAGCGAAACCAATAAAAAAAAGGAAATCTTTAAAATAGCCCTCAAAATGATTGTTTGAATTTCGTTCTTCTTAGCATTTTTAATATGAATTTCTCAGCACTTGGTTATTATAATTCACGGTAACCTAATACTAATGATGATAGTGTAGGTGCTATAATCCTGCAAAGTGTCGCATCCAAATTTTTGCTGATTTTGCCTACTCAACCAATAACCGTGTCAGTCGAGTCCGACTGTATCTGCAATCTCTTTGTTGCTCTCATATCGGAACGGATTAACTGGAGCCATTCGATACCTGATAATATAGGGCGCGAAAAAGATATACAAATTCTGACTAGAAGTGTCATGGAAGAATTTTTTTTAGAAGAATTGTTTTCGTTCTTCGTAATTCGGGTCTTTTCAAAAATATATCAAACTGAATTCAAAAATATAGCATTTATGCTTTGAATTTACGTATCCTACCATTTTAATAAGTCTATTATTAACTTAAAATGCTCCTTAAATTTCAATGTTATGAACAAATGAGAAAGAGATTTGATTTCGTACTTGCATATTGCAACTTTTATCATTTATGCACTTGAACACATAATATGTTTTATAATACGATACAACTTAATATTAAAATTATGTATATTATCATAAACATTAACCTTATTAATAGACTTCTCTTCTAAATTTTGGAAAGCAAAACAAAATTAAGAAACGAAGAAGAATTATATGGTTTTAATTTCAACTCGATATCTCTAAGGGTCTTGACGGACAGACGGATGGACAGCAAAGTGATACTATAAGGGTTTCCATTTTTCCGTTTGAGGTACGGAACCCTAAAAAAGTATAAAAGAGACATCTATTTTCTAGCCTTTTCTATACCAGTTCAATTTTGTCTTTATCATTGTTTAATCGGTGTGTTGGGCCTTTTAATATGATATCGCTGATGACATTTAGATTTTATCTGTAACACCTTGTATTGAGGTGGATAAATGAGTTTCTCTGTCCCCATTATGTTACAAAGTTTCAGACTATCAGAAATCGCTTTGTAGTCAAGTTATACATTGTACACGTCTCTGCCCTGATTTAAATTGAGTTGGGACTGGGTTTCTACAAATGTTATTTGGGGAACAGATTTAGAATGACTTATGTTGCTTTTAATTGACTTAAAAAAAGAAGGAGGTCCTCAATTCGACTGTAGTTGATTAAGTCAATAAGATTCGAAGCTTAAGATGGAGCTTTCATCTTCCAATGTTCGATCAAAATTCTTAAAAAAAAACATATGTGGGTCGTTTTTTTTTTACCGACAGTGAAACGACGTTTTTCTGTTTTTTTGGTTTTTGAACTATCCATAATTGTGGTTTCCGTGGGGAATTTAAAAGAATTTGCATCTGTTTTTTCATTAGGACTAATTAAAGTTTCCTTTGCGGAAAATATTAATTCTTTTTTAATGTTGGTTTTAAAAAAAATATGTGACAGAGTGGCCTTTTTCTGTGGAAACCACATTTCGGTTTACCACACTGTCACGGCATTCTACGGAAAAGAAATGTGCAAATCGCACGTGGTAAAGTTAAACCATCAAAAATAATACGTACACATATACACAATATCACGGTTGTTGTGATGCCTTCTCTCAAGCTTTGTACTACGCATGCGCACACAAACACATATTAACACACGAACATAATCTATCTCATTTTCTCCTACGTTAAATCTTATGAATTGATGTGTCTGTCTCTTTTTACTGTCGCTTCTTCGTTTCATCGACTTTCAAATCACAACGATGCTAAGAAGTTTTCGCTTCATAATAGAGAAAAAAACGTTTTTTTTATATGTTGGTTACGCGAACATTCCGCCAATTATGAATTGATTTTGGTGATCCTTTTTTTGTTTAATAGGTCATATTTCAGTGGTGGTCCCATATAAATTTTATCTAATTTGATACATAGCTTTTTGAAAAAATCAACTAAAACCAAAATATATACATAGATCGGCACTGACTCCAAAAAATAACTGTTTATTAATGTTAAATAGATATCAAAATGTATTGTCCTTTAAGGCTCTCGCTTCAAAATTAAAATATTATTTTTTACTTTTTAATTTATGTTTGTATATATAGGTATAGTTTTTTATATACATCTTTTAAGTTGTCTCATTTAATATCGAAAACCTTGATTTGGGACCAATTTTCCTTGGAATATACTTTGGACATTCATTTATTTGAGAATGCAATAAGATTGAAAATTCAAAATCAATAACAGTATTTACACTTGAAATCACAATAAGCAATGATTGAAAAAGAAAGAGAGGATCAAGAAATACAATATTAAGGCCATATATAACAAAAATAAAATAAATAAAAAAAATTAATTAAAAGAAAAATAAAACGATTTGAACAGTAGGGAATGTGCCCGATATTGTGTGAAGGTAGCACATGTATGCCGACCATTGCCTTAATCATCCTGTGATCGCGGCTCCTGTAAAGGAAACATCAGGATTAAATATAATATATAAAGATTTTTAATTTCATAAATTTGAACTTAATTCAATTGTGTGCAATAGTAGCAATCCTGCTCACTGCACCTATTTCAAAATTTCGGGTTCGAATCCTGGTTGGTGCGATTATTTGTGTAATGATTAATGATTAACGATTTGTTCCCGAAACATGTTTTTTAAATATTTATGTATTCCATTTGTTATTTAGTACCCATAGTACAAATTCTGCTTAATTTGAGACTAAATAGTTGGTGTGATTTATCCTAATTTATTTATTGAAAAAATTACTGTATTATTTTACTTTTATTTTTTTTTAATATTAGCAATTGGTTAAACGTAATTAATAGATTTATTAACCAATAAATGGATCTACTTATAGTTATTTTTTTTAACTTGAAACATTCAATATTTCTCATGTTTGTTAAGCTGTCGACGCCAGCTCCATCTCTCCATTCCCTACAACATCGAATACAAGTATCCAACAATCGATAAACAAGAAACACTTATGTACTTATTATATTGCTTGTTATTTTAGCATTTAAGTGGGAGATTTTAATATTATAAAGATATTATTACAAGAAATGAAATCAAAGAGTCTCAAGTCTCAATTAGCCGAATTATATTTTTTTTTATTTAATTTAAGGACTTTTACACAGAGGTCGTATACAAGCCTAGTTGAATTGATGCGGGCTCCGCCAAAATACTTTGGAAAGCTCCCATATCAGATGACTTCAGATCTAAATGATGAATAAGTCGCTGTCTCCCACTTTGGTTTTTGACACATTCCATCAACAAGTGTTGCACATCCTCCACTTTACCACACGCGTCACAGTTTGGTGATCCATTTTTGTCTCATCAAATGTGCAAACTTGTTAAATGGAAAGTGTCCGGACCGTAGTCTGTGTAAAAGTGCGACGTATTTGTACACAACTTAATATTTGCACAACAAGGATTACGAGGACGCTCTCTCTGCATTTTTTTGTACCAGATTCCTTTTTCTAAAGAGGTTTTGTTAAAATATTCTTTCCATACATAATGACATTCTTTTTAAAATTTTGCGAGATTTTCTGCACGATAAGGTTAAGCTTGAATTTCTGCACAATTTGTTATTGCAAGTTTAGCGTGTCGGTCAGCCTTCTCGTAACCCTCAATGCCCACGTGGGAGGGGACTTACTGCCACCTTATCTGATGGCTTCTTACGTTATTTTCATGCATGAGTCGTAGCACACTATATGCGCCTCTGGAGCGGAGCGAGCGAAGCTCCCATGGCTCAGCTTCAATGGCACAATGTCTGTTACGCCATAACTTCCCGAGTTCTTAACCGATTTTAATATTTTTGTGTGGAATCGAATCAACAGCTTTAGGACCAGATTGTGAAGGAGCCCGAATTTTAAAATTCGCAAAAATTCCCATCAAAAAATTTGGAGAACTTCGACGGGACCATCAAAGTAACTCAATACTCGCCATGGTAGCGAGGGAATATGGGCTAGACACCTTAGAGAAGGTAAGTATATCCTAGTAATAATTTATTAAAATATTATCTAACAATGAAATGCTTAAAAATTGTAAGACCTATTTATTTATTCAATTTCGACGGAAGTCATTCAGTACAATTTGTGAATTTCTCGCGAATTCGTATCTTGCAACTGTCTGCGTCTGTTTAATTAAAAGCGAATTTGCGGAGGCGATTAAGTCGATATGTACGCATCGATGTAAAGGCCTTTTCACACTATAGCTCTATCAACAATTGATATTTGGATACCCAAAACTTAACGGAAGTGAATATAGTCTAAATGTATGAAATTAAAAAAGGATTTTTTTTATTTTGAATGGGCTTGCTCTTGACCCCAGTCAGCCCAGGAGCCAGGACCCCAGGAGCCTAAACAGAATCCACGATGGAACAAACTAACCCAGAAGGTGCCTATTCACCCTGGCTTTAAAAACGGACGGGTTATAAGTATTCAGAAATAGAGACACAGGGAGGGATTTCCACTTTTAGTGTAAGAAATATTATAAATTAATGATTTTTTTATGGTATTTGTTAAGACAATAAATCAGCCAACTCCCGACATTTTCATTGCTTTTTCTTATACTTTTTTGATACGCGATATTTAGCGACAAATAATAATAGATACGTTCTCGAGTGGGCTTCGTACAAGTGTGAACTTGCCCTAACTCCGTGTTAGCTCTCTCAACAAATGAGTTGATCGTGCCCCTTTACAAATTGGCCACATTAACAAGTACCTACGAGCGAAACCGGGTGATGCGCCACAATTAACTTTACACCTTGTTCCTCTCTATTTTCCTAATAAAATTCTCAATATCGGGGTGGGAGCTGTAATTTTATAAATTAACAGCATCGATTAATAATATTGGATTGCCGAATTGTTTTCAACCTTTTTGGTCGCTTTTGCACGCAAACTTTTGGACATAATTGATATAGCTTGCTGGCTTTTAATTGATAAAAAAAATATCTTACCTTACCTAACCTGCAGTGTTGGACCGTAATTTACTTATTCCTAAAGCAAAAATTGATTTATAACACAGGTCAGTTTAAGTATAAATATTATTTTTGTCTGTTACAAAGCCAGCAAGCTATATCAAATTACTCTTAATTTGATGCAGCTAGCTGGCTGCTGATTTGATATAACTTTATCTCTTAAAATCAAAAGAGTCATGGCATTTTATTTATAGACTTGCTTTTACGCGCGGCTTCGCTAGCGTTACTGTAGACTACCGAATAAAAGTTATATGTATATTTCTCGGGAACACTACTTTTTTCTGGATAAAAGGTAACTTATAAATAATATAAATACACAACACTATGAGTTTATATGTATATTTACTGAACTATTAACTGAGGATAGAATATTTATTTTATAGACTTTTCGTCTACATTACAAGAGTTACGACAGGAGAATAAAAATGGAGTGACACTGACATACAGTGTGTTCTTTAATTTTGACTAGCTGACCCGGTAACGCGTTGATATGGTAACGCGTTGCTATGATAGCGTCATGGATACAATGGAAAAAGAGCGGACAGACAAACAACCAATTTCTGTTCTAAGATTATAGATTCAGGTGTGCCCACATAAAATATTACCTAAAATATTTACCTTTTACCGTAAATTGAATATCACATTTGAATTTGGTATATGGAAAAAACAGATATTATTTCAAAATATATTTTGTTATTTTAACCGTTTTTTTCATGTATTTCCTAAAGTTTTTCTACCAACAACATCGAATATAATACTTTTACAAGTATCGAACAATCATTAATAAAGAAACAACTATAAAATATTTTTATATAAATAAGCAATTAACCGTCAGATTTTTTAATAATTTTTTGCAATTTTTCTTTGCTATCTTATAAGACAAATCAATTTAATTAAAAATTACAATAAAATTTCCACTTGACTCACAAGCTATTCTCAGGCGGGATACATTTTATATATTAAGAAATTAATAAAAAAAATCATAGATATCCACTTACCACGATACTTACATATATCTCTGGCTTCTTCAACTCTTATAACCTTTTCATAAAATCTCGTCGGTTAAGGGTACTTTTGACCTAAACTTTTTTAAGACAACCTCTATTTGAAATAAAATTTTAAATTGAGAAATTATTTATAAAAAATAAAATCTCAGATGTGAGACGGCACTCGAATCCCCATCGCGACCGGTAAAAACTCTTCCAATTGAGTTACCGTGAACTTGATAGATCCGTTGAATTTTTCCAAGTGTTTCTTAAGCTGACTTCAGCGCCATCTATTCATGTTCTATCTTCTATCGCAAATCGATGTGGATTCAAGTCTCGCCTGCCAACTAAGACTTGAAGATTTTTTTCATAATAATTTCTTTAAGTGTTATTTGTATTTTGTAGTAAGGGCTATCACCCATTCTTGGTTTCTATTCTTAACTGCCTCACTAAGCGCTTTTCAACATCCTTTATAATGTGCACAGCAAAGGAGTGGAACTCCCTCCCTGCGTCTGTATTTCCGAGAACTTATAACCCGTCCGTTTTCAAAGCCAGGGTAATAGACACCCTCTGTGTAAAATTCCATCGTGGATCCTGTCTTGGTCCTAATCAAGCCCGGGGGGGGGCTTGATTAGGATCAAGTGTGAAATCATTGAAAAAATAAGGATTTAAATGATTATAATAGAAAAATACTATAAAAAATCGACTCGGGTCACAAGTGAATTCTCAGGCGAGAAACGAACCCGCAATCTTTGGAAATCCGGTCCAATGCTCTCCCAATTGAGCTACCGAGCCTTGCGAACACTCGTCGAAATTTTCTAATACCTTCCCGATTTTACGCTGTAGGCCAGCGTTGTTTCATCAATGAGAGGAACATCCTCTCGTATTCGAAAGAAACATTTTTACAAATGTTTGATCAATCGATTAAGATTAAACAGCCATTATAGTTTTATATTTAAAATATAAAAATAAGAATTTATTTTTTATTTAACGCGTTTTTGTTAACTGCCCTCAAAAGGTTTTCCAACGGCTACAAAGCTATTTTCTTTAAGACGTGAACTATATTTGTTCTCTTCGACAAATAAGTTGATAGCGCCCTCTTACAAATTGATCGCATTAATACAAACAAGGGTGAGAGTTTATTCGGCCAAAACATGTGCGTCAAAATAAGACAAAGGAAATCTCTGATAAAACAGAGGTGACTACAATTCAAATTTAATATGTCTTAGACTTCTGCGCCTGTCGCCTATTTAAATGAAACCATATTTACAGTCTAATTTACAGAAGCCGTGATCACGGGGTAACCCACCGTGTTGGCCCAATTACTCCTAAAAGTGTGTGGTATTATTAAAATTACAAAAAAAAATAATGAGAAATCGTTTACTCAGTGACGAAGTCGACAACTACAAAGTTTTATGGAACAGACAAAACAAAACTACCCTAATACGGATAATACGGAGCCATGGCAGTACAGAATAAAGAATTGGGTTTATATAGACCGACTACTATGAATCTCGACAACACCAAGATTCCAATCTCAAACCCGTCCATTTTCAAAGTCAGGGTGAATAGGCACCTTCTGGGTTAGCTCGTTCCATCGTGGATTCTGTCTTGGCCCCCGGCTTGATTGGGATCAAGAGCGAACCCATCCTAAATAAAAAAAAACTTCTATATTTAGTTCTTACACTTCTGCGTATATTAGATATAATAAAACACTTTTACTGGATTAATTGTGCATTTAATTTTATTGTTAACGTATTTCTTTTATTGAATTTTTCATGTAACAGAATTTGTGCATGCAACGAAAAAGCGACACCATGAAGTTAGCTGTTAAAGTAAATAGGCTAACTTCAAAACTCATTTAAATTTAAATAAAATAAATAATATTACTTTTGCCGCGCGTACGTATTAAGTACGCTTTTATATGTATTTATTTAATTTTTTGCAGTAAAAAAAACTATATTTTTTATAAGATATAAAATACGCCTGTAATAAAAGAGTGTTTAAAACAACCACGTCTGCAAGCGTTCAGGTAGGAGGTTTGTTTTTTTTAATATTAAATGCTAACGTCATCTTAGTAATTTTGATCACGGCTCCTCTAAAGGGGTCGAAATGTCAGGTTTAAATACAAAAAACAAAATTATACCGGTAATAGTAATTTCATTAAAACATTTGACTTCTTCGTCATTAGCATTTTGTGTGTGTTTTTAACACATTATTTGTATTAACCTTTAGTGGGAAATTGAGTTGTAGCGGTTACGGTTACAAAGTCTCAGTGTAAGTTGTCAATTATACAATTGTATAGTATGTGTCACTGTCATTGAGTGATGGTTTTTAAATTTAGATCTAATTTTCATAGTGCTAAGGTCATTTACCCAAAATTAATTCAAATAGGATAGTATCGTTTGCACATTTTACAACGTAAACACAGGACTCTTTCCGGTTAGCTATAAAAATGTGGTTTCTTACTGGGCTTCTGAGATGAGTTTATTGATACAAATTTTCTCTTTAATACAATATCTAGACTATCAGTCTATCTGTCTGTGGAAAAATACTAACCTGACATACAAATCATAACAAAATTAATAATTTATTAAACAAACTAAAAAAATAAAAATTAAAAGCTAAAATACGCGTGTCTTTTATCTATCTTTTTAACCTAAATAATAAATAACGTAGTAACAAGAAATGTTGTCAACCAGTGACATTTTGAAGTTAAAAAAAAGGTATGTTATTTCGCAACTTTGCATATTTCTTCAAAGAGACAACTAATCTCAATTATATCCACTCTAAACGATGTAGAGTTTGAACACACTCTAAAGCATGTCAACCTATCAAAATTACAAAATAAATAAAAAACAATAAAACAAAATAACTCGCACATATATTTTGTGTGCCATCATTAACGTGTCGGATGGCGGATTCGGTAACAGGAGCTGTCGAATGCTCGTCTCGCGGCGCACCGGCTGGCTCGCATTCCGATAGAGGAGTTTCTATTATTAGATAAATAAATATTTATTAGACCTTTTATGCCTTCGAGGATTTGTTATAAAACTTATAACCTACAAATGCAACATACACGTTGTGTATTAGTTCTTTCATTTAATTAGGAATAAAGTAGCGAGTGGGTCTAAATCAGAAATCGGAAAGGCAATCATCGCTAAGTCACACAAAACAACTTTTGATTCTTTTAAAAGAGACTTCCACAGGTTACGAGCATTGTAAGGTTGATATTGAGAGAGTAAACTTTAAACTAAAAATAAAACGTAATCAGTAAAATGACTGAATGTTTTGATTCACGTCTCACGAGCCGACTTATATAAAATATATTTTTCAAGTGATTCTCCGCAACTTAGTTCTTATGGGATTAGTTTCATATGATTTTTACCGGTAACGGAGAAATCTATGTTTTTCCCCAGGGAAAGATTTTCAACCCTTGTTCAAGCGATCTTCATACCAAATCTTATCACAATTTGTTCATCTGGTACGCCATCAAAATATAAAATAGACATACTTTAGCAATATTATAATAAATTATAATTATTCGAACATTCACACCAATTAGCCTGGCCCAAAATAAGCACCGTAAAGCTTGTGTTACGTATAGACATACATATAAGATACATAAATATGTAACATTCAATTAAATATATATATAAATACCCATGAATCAGGTAAAAATACTCGTATTAATCAAATGACACAAACATTCTTCCGGTACTCGAAGCCGTAATGTATAAATATGTATTTGTCGTCGCGGTACTCCCGGCAGACATAAAACATTCAAGTTAAGATTAGAATTCAAAATTCATAAAACCACTAAAGAAAATATTGAAGAAAATAATATTTTATAGTAAAAAAACAACGTGTCAAATGTGTAGTATATGCGCGCGCGCACACATACAAGAGAGTCGTGAACGTAGTAATAGTCGCGTAGAGGGGATGGCATCAGAGCGTCATGTCGTTTTTCGTGACGGCATACGGGTCGACTTTACTGCCTAGGCGCTAATAGATGTTTCACACCAAAATGTATTAATTTTTTATTTAGAATTTTACGAAACGATTAGAACCTCATTGGTTGCTTGACTAACGCTGCTCCTCTATCTGTTCGCGAGCCAGCTGTCAATAAGTGCCGAAGTGATATCGGTTTAATTCGCGCCTTGACGGCTACAGCCGAGGTGTTCAGGAATGTTAATTAAACGTTCGACTGATGGCGATCCAGCAGGCATCTCCGCCTTTTAATCCGATTAGTAAAGGGTTTAAGTGCTAAGAAAATGTACGACCTTTATAAGTATATATACTTTTTAACATGTTTTTTTACTCAGAATTCTAACAAAGTTCAAATCAAATCAAATCATCATTTATTTACATGAGCACATATTATAATAACAATAAGGTAGAAATCTTGTTTAAGTCATGTGATCAGCCTGCTAGGCAGGCGTGCAAATTTTAATTATTTTACAATTTTATTACTATAAGCAAAACAAAAAAGATGTCAAAAGTAATAAATCTTACAATCAATTAAATTAACTTTATTCTATATTGTCCTTAAAATCTAAATTATCTTTTACACTATAAAAACACTTTTCAAGAAGCCATTTTGTTACAGATGTTTTAAAAACGTTCCCTTTCAGTGTTTTTATAGAGTCAGGTAGTTTATTGTTCAGCAATATACACATATTACAAACGTTTTTTTCGTAAATGTACTTATGGCAAGGAGGTCGATGCAATAAATTAATGTACTGAGTTCGTGGTGGTCTAGTTGAGACCTCCAAATATTTTTTTAAATATTTTGGATGTTGCACAACGAAGCAGCAAATATCGCGTATGTACTGGCAGGGTAAGGAAAGAACGTCCAATTTCTGAAAAAGTGGTCTGCAACTTTCCAGGTAAGACTTTTTACAAATGGCTCTAATACTCCTTTTTTGTAATTTAAATGGCCGAAGTTTTAATATATGACAGTCGCCTTCAGCTATATCTATTATCATATTTATTTGGGAAACAAACAAACAGTGATAAGATAGAGTATGTGACAATGTGCTGTTTCATAAGGGTAATTACGAGATAAAAAATATCACTTTAATAGATAACTCAAGGGGAACCAATAAAATGACATCATAGTCCTACTGCAATAAGACCAACCCTTTCTTTTCTTTTTCTTTATTTCAGGCTTGCACGATTTGTGCATTTATCCAGTGTCTAGTAAGTATAATTGCCAGTTTTTGAGTATTCCTTAATTTAATGATGATGAATGAACAAATATATTTTTTCTAGGTTTCAGTAAATGTGTGGAGTTTTACTGAAACCTCCCCGTGGACTACTTGAGAGAGCAGGAAAAGACAACTTCCGCTGCTTTGTTACACTTGCCAACACTCTTGTATGTTCACAAATACTTAGTGATTAATAATCCACCATTATTACGCACTAATATCCACAACAACACAAATTTCAACAATAAACAAAACCACCAACGTGACGCTTCCCACTCCCGCCAAAAAGTCTAAGACCAACTCAAATCAATGGTTAGATAAGTTTTTTTTTATTTAACTAGGACTAGAATTAAATATATCCAGACTTGGACAGTCAGCTGATTGAAAGAAGACGCAAGTCTGTTGAGATACGAGTTTTGTTTATGGTTGGTAAGACTTAGAGGAACGGCAAAGATTGATTTCTCACCAATCTGTTAGGAACTCATAATTGCAACTTAGAAAGTAGTTAAGGCCAATAGAGTGATGTTTGCAATATTTCACCACATTCAGTGGTATCATATGATGTCTTATCTTGCGTCATAATTGATATCTGTAAATTTGAATCTCCTAAATTTGCACTAGATGGCGTTAAACCTATCTAAATGAATTATGCCAAATATTTTCGTGTTAATTGACAAATAAAGTAAAAAAAAATGTGAAATCTCTTACAAATACCATGCAAGAAGCATATACAATTGGAGATATATTCTAGCAGACAGGGCGACCGAATAATTCTGTCAAAAATGTATATACAAAAGGCTAACTAATAACCTCTGAACAAATTGTTTAATTAAAAATACGAGAATAAATCGACTCGGCTCACAAGTTATTCTCAGGCGGAACTCGAACCTGCAACCTTTGGATTACATCCACTGCTTTCCTATAACATGTAGAGATGGCGCTGGCATTGGTTTAGGAATTCTTGGAAACATGACGAATCTGTCAAGGTTTTTGTAGATCAATAATTGAAAGAATATCCGCCCGAATAGCAAGAGGATTATGGTTTCGTGTCCTGTGTAACGCCTAGCGATCCTGCCTTTCGCACCGACGGTCTTCGGTTCGAATCCCGGAGGGCGCAGATGTTTGTGTGATGCATTGCACACGAGCATTTTTACGTGAGTCATGGGTATTAATAAATATTTCTATTGATATTTCGTATGTATCATATATGTATGTCAATCTTTTGCCCTAGTATCTATAACACAAGCCTTATAGTGCTTACTGAGGGCTAGGCTAATTAGTGTGAATGTAAGAAATATTATTGTTATTTATTTCTTTACGTATAAACATCATATTGATATTTATCTGAACCAAAATTAGTACCTAAAGCACTTGTGTTATGGTATTCAGAATTAATGACGGCACAACAACACCCAGACACGAATCCATATAGAAAACTTCATTTTCTACATTGCGCGGCCGCGGATTGAACCCGGGGCTTCGGAGTAGCATCAAACCGATATGCGAGCCACTGGACCACATAGGTTGACAACCTGTTTTTTGCAAATAATTTAATTTTATTTGATATGTGTCTTTTATTATATGACCACCGTTTGGTGCAACGGTAACGGTCTTGCCTTTCGCACGGATGGTCCTGGGTTGAACACGAGCATTTGCACCTGAATCATGGCTATTTATACAATGTGTCCCGTCACCAGTGTCGGAGCCTTTAATGGTATGAAATATGGCCTTTTTTATCGACAAATTGCCCCACAAATTTTGTTTTTCTCTTACGGCCGCCATTTTGTATTCTTGGTAACCAAGACCTGGGCTCTTATACTAATTCGACCACCATTACTCATGTAAATGTCCTATAAACATTAAAAAGGTGTCATTTGATAGCTAAACATGTAGACAACAGTTACACAGCAATCATGTTTCAATTGTCATGGAATAAAAATTGAAAAAAATAAGTAAAGATAAACAAATAGAATCTTTTTTGTGTATTTCTTAATTATTGTCCTTTTGAAAAAAAAAACAAATTTAGGGGGAAATTTGTCGCTAAAAAATGCCATATTTCACACCATTAAAGGCTCCGGACACTGGTGACGGGACACATTGTATTTCTATAAATATTACATATCAATGTATTATATATGTATGTCTATCCATTACTCTAGTATCCATAAGCCTTACAGTGCTTACTTTGGGTTAGGTTAATTGATGTAAATGTAAGAAATATTATTAGATGAAATAACCTAATCGTAGTTTCCATTCCATATTACCAAGCCAGTTTGTCACCGTCTTATTCGATGACATGACCGAAGAATTTAAAGAAACTCCGAATACTTATAAGAGTTAATAATATTTTCATGTATCATTCTTTACTTACTTCGGTATCCTTAGATGGAATGATCGAAGTATATATAATTCCTTTGCCTAATCGACGTTTCCACCCTATTAAATAATTAAATTCGAACGATGATTTCACGTTTCTTAAATCCCATACTTTTGTTTAACCCTTCACTAGTCACCCTTTCGTTGCAGCCGAATTAATTTTTAATTGAGAACTTTTTCATGAAAAGTTCCACGGATGATTTGACTTTTTGTTTTGTGACAATTGAAATTCTTTAAGCGTTTTTTAAATTATTCATACTTATAAGTAAGTAAAGTATATACTAGCTGACCCGGCCACGCGTTGCTGTGGCTCACTTTGCAATTTTTTTTTTAATTTTAAATTAAAATGAAACCTGTCCTATGACCTAAATCAGAACAAATCCAGCTAAATGAAAAAAAAAACATCGAAATCGTTTAAGTAGTTTATAATAATAATAATATTTCTTACATTCACACCAATTAACCTAGCCAAAAGTAAGCACTATAAGGCTTGTGTTATGGATAATAGGATAACGGACAGACATACATATATAAATACTCGTACTCATCACACAAACAGTCCTATTCTGGGACTCGAACCCACGACCGTCGTTGTTGCGAAAGGCAAAATCGCTACCATTGCATCAAATGGTCGACAAAATTGCTTTTACAAACTATTTTATTGATTTATGTCTAACAATTTTTGAAACAAATATGTAACTCATATTTAATGATATGTTTCAAATATAAGGTAATAAATGATATATTAGAAAAAGCATCGAATTTTATTGTTTTTAATATTTTTGAAGCTCAGATATTTATAATAACAATAATAAAAAATAAGTTGTAAATCAAATTTTATTTAAATAATACTAGAAATAATATCGACTCGGCTCACAAGATATTCTCAGGCGGGATTCGCACCCGTAACCTTTTTTAATGCAAAAATATAAGACAATGCAGAGAAATTGAAAAAGTGTCTTTCGAATGCAATAAAATTGCTCTCATTGCTAGTTTACACCGTAAAAAAGTAGAAAATACAAGGATTTGTATTTTCCTTGTATACGAGAATTGAAAAGAGTTTTATAAATTTGATTGGGACGGATATATAGATAGATAGTTAAAGATTTTGTAATAATACTTTTTACGAAATAAAATATATTTAAGGACTTTTTGACGGGAACCAGAAGCGTCACGTTGGTGGTTTTGTTTCTCTTGTTGAAATTTGTGTTGTGGTGGATATTAGTGCGAAATAATGGTGGATTATTAACCACTTAGTGTTAGTGAACATACAAGAATGTTAGCAAGTGTAAAAAAGCGGCGGAAGTTGTCTTTTTATTCAATCTTAAGAAATCCACGGGGAGGTTTCAGTAAAACCCCACACATTTACTGAAACCTAGGGCGAAAAAAATATTTTATTGTTCATTAATCATCATCAAATTAAGAAAAGAAATTACTCAAGAACTGGCAATTATGCTTACTTGACACCGGCTAAATGCACAAATCGTGCAAGCCACAAATAAAGAAAATAAACATATTTAATGAAACTTAAAAAATATAATTCATTAAAGTGTTTCAACTGGATCTCGTCTCTATATTTCTATTAATAATTCTCTCATGACAAAGAGCAAACGAAAACCGAAACGAAAGCAAATGGCCGAAATTAATTCCATATACAACATCACATGAGGGCATAGACAATAATTCGCACGCGCGCGTTTCCGAACACCACGTGGCCGGGCAAGATGGCCGTCCTTCCGTTGTCTCCGTAATGGCGGCAGACGCCTTTTTACGCTACCAGCTTGCTAATTGGAAATTAGACGCCTAATGTGTAGGGTTTTACTTATGGTACGGACTGTTATTGCCTCCACCAATTTAAGTATTTGTTTGTCTCTGAGTTAATTGGTCTTTAATGTTTATGCGGCAGTTTGAATTTTTTAGTAAGGCCTTGTGTTAGAAGGAAATTATCAGCTTTACATTAACTTTTACAATTTCGAATGTTTTTCTTAATTTGTTTTTGCAATCATTATTTTGTTTTAGGAAAGTTTTTACTCGAATGCAATTTTAAGCCATATTTTACTCCATCAATAACACACTTACAGTTACTTACTTCTGCAAATAATATAAATTCATTTTTAAAATTATACCTTTACTTGTTGTTATGCAGAACATTGTCTCCTTGCACAGGCATAGTTTTGCGTAAAAGGTGAATTTTGATGTTGATTTTTTTATTTTTATTAATTATTTTCGGAAGCAGCAAGCGGTTTCCACATTTCGACGATGAACCTACCAATAACTGTCAAATTTTCCTAATGTAGAACTCTATGTGTTCGAGCTTAAGTTGAAAATTAAACGAAAAATATTACAGTTTTGTATAGCTAGAAGCTAGATCCAAGCAGTCCTAAAACAAGCAATTTGTTTACCAACGCCATTTATGAGCTTTAGCTCTTTTATAATATTCTCTTAAAAAGAGAAAAAGCAAACCAAGAACACCGATCCCCATTTACAATAATTACTTACTAAATTCATGTTGAAAATAACACTTAAAATATAATGTTGTCTGTATAAATATAGCGCGAAAATTAATGCGCATTTGTTAGTACTACTTACATAATGATCACCGTACCCTTTGCCTCATTCCGGCAATAACGCATAACAATAAAGTTTGTCTATCACACAGTTATTGTTAAAACAAAAATAAACAACGTCAGACGCCCTAATTAGATCACCTATGAATACGGGGAGCAAGATGGCTGCCGCATTAGCGCCATCTGTCGCTTGTAAAACGAATTTATTTATACATCTAATTGCTTCGTACGGGAATGGTCGACCCGTATGCACTTAATTCCGTTAATATTAACGCTAAAAGCGCGTTTCAACTTAAAACAAGGGTTATTGCGCGAATTGTCGTGAAGTTTTACTGCTTTGATGGGCAATGTAACGCCATCTATCTTTTTATCACGACAACTGGCTTAATATTGCTAATTTAACTAGAGATCATTGCGGGTTTACAGATGGAAGGCATTAAAAGAGTGGAAAATTACACTGTTAGTAAATCGCACGAATAAAACAAATTTAAATATTTTTATTATGTTTATTTTATAATTAGTATTGATTAAAATGAGACCATTTTTTAGGCATATTTCTGCAAAGAACTTTTTAAACGAAAGAAGATCTATTCTTCTGTGATAACGGCGTAAGTATGACAAAATAATGTGTTATATTCTATCTAGTATTCTGAAAAATACAGTGTTTTAAATTGCCTTGAATTAGACTTGTTTGGTAATTTTTCTTTCAAATTTCTATAACACTCAATAGTAAATTACCAGTGCTTACTTTGGGCTATGTTTAGGTATAGATGTGAATTTTAGATACATTACTTATATAGTTATAAAGTTTATTTATAGCATGTTACACAGGATGCAATGCAGCTTATAAGTAAGTACTAATGAAAGTATCATTAAGTTGTTTCTCTTAGAAGAAAACCACATTTATGCAAGGCAATTATTATTATCATTATGTAATTGTCACCGGGACGGCCGGCGGGAGCTTCTATAGCTGGTAATTTTGATATGTTCGAAAGTGACTTGGAAAGTCGAACTTCGACTTAAAGACATGATAACAAGGTACACAATGCAACTAGATAGATAACTTTAAGATATATGAGGGTTTTGGTTGAGTCTTCCATCTTTATTGTTATATATAATGCACTTAAACCCCAATAATCTACCCCATCACCATTAAAACTTCAGCAACAAATCTTTCATATGGCAATCGGGTAATAAAAACCACACATTGCCATTTCTTAAAATCAAATTAACGCAGCCCCCGAGCCCACGGAGGCAAGACGCCATTAGCCCAGTGGAATGCCATAAACTACCGCATAATATGCATTAAAACATTAGAATACGCCAATAGATACTTTTCGCTGATCTAAAGTGGAAATAAGTAACTGAACTTTGGGGCTATGAGAACAAAAGATGTCTAATCTTTATAAGATACATAGGAGTAATAATTATAATTAATAACAATATTGTTTATTTTTTAATTTACTTATTAAATATTTTCGTAAAATAATAATTGTCAAAATATATTAAATGTAGACATTGTCACAAAATTCCCTGTCACAATGTGTGACCGCGATGAACTCCGAAACTTTTCAACCGATTTTTATGATTTTTTCCCCATTTGCTGGATTTGTTCTGACTTAGGACATAGGATAAGTTTTATTTTAATTTTAAAAAAATCCAAACTACTATGACTGAGCAACAGCAACGCGGGGCCGCGTCAGCTAGTATATATATAAATTACTACATACTACTAAAATTACTACATATATAAAAATTCCCTGTCACAGTGTTTGACCAAGATGTACTTCAAAACTATTGAACCGATTTTGATGATTCTTTTTTCGTTTTGCTGGATTTGTTCCGACTTATGACATAGGATAAGTTTCGTTTTAATTTATAACACAGCAACGCGTGGCTGGGTCAGTTAGTTGTTATATACTCCATTTGACATAAGACTCTCGAAAGCATAATTTATGATTTTAAATGAAAATAAAATGCTTTTTTTTATTATAAGTATTTTTTTGTAAAATTACTTCAAACATAGAAATCATACAGTTTATTGCTTAAAAAAATATTTATTTATACGAAGCGTAGCGCATTAATTTTAAGTTAATTTTTATAAATCCCTATTTTTATCAAACTGACATACAGTCAAGAAAATGAAGTCTGACTTATTATTTTGAATGAAACCACCACCAATTATTTGGATTTAATAAAACCGCTTCTCAAAGCTTATATTTAGTTAGTAATCGAATAATCGGTTATCATAATAAATATGGGTTCGTTAAACTCATGACGTTTAAACGTTTTTTGAAACCAATATTAACATCAAGAATATCTGCATATAACAGTTGATAAAGAAAAAAAACAGCCCCGAGTTTCTTGCGGTTTCTTCTCGTTACAAGGTCTCCAGGTGTACGACTTACGAAGCCATGGCATTACTTTGACGTTCAATGCACGTATTGTAAACACTCATTTTGAATAAAAATTATTTTATCTTTATCTTTACGTTATACAAACCATAATTTCACAAAATGCCGCTTACCTCTTCCGAGCTACATCGGCGAACAACATGGCACCCCATCATAAATCGTTGCTTATAAGTACGACACGGCGTTACTGACGAGTTTCACTTTTTATTGCCTCTGTCTAGTCATTACAGCAGTAGCGGGAGGGAGCAGTACCATCTATCAGGAGAATATTGCTGTTTATTTGTTTTCGTTGGGGATAATATTTTCCGAAGAACAACGGCGTATTGTATTATCGGGTGATTTGTGAGGAGTTCAGTTGTTTTTTATGTTTTCGAGTGCGATTACTACGTTTTGACTTACGGCAATAGGTTTTGGAAGTTAGAGGACGCGTGGTAAAGATTGTACGACATTATAAAAACGATATTTTTACTGAAAGCTGTCTTACATAAGTATACTTTTTCCTCCTTAATATTTTACTAGATCATCTCTATTTTTTACTTCAACCTTTGCCGGTTTGTGAAAAAAATGAAAATGAAAATGAAAATAACTTTATTCAAATGCACTTAAAAATAAATAGTTTTGAATCGTCCAAAATTTTTACCTACCACCTATTCAGGACGTCTTTTAACTGACAAGAAGAATGGGCGCAATAAACTCGTCAGCTTTAACAGAAGTAACGACATTTACAATATAATACGTCGTCACCATACACAATCCACAAAAATCAAACAAAATTATTTTGTTATGACAATACTAATAGTGTTATGATATCATTATTTCGTTGATTACAACAAAGTCAACAAGTATCTGTACTTACTTAAAGTAAGTATCCCTTAACATTGCAATAACATACAGGGAATAAACAACAAATTTAAGAAAGCAACAAGATTTATGTTTAGTATTAGTCAATAATACTGAAGGTTAAAGCAGACCCATTTCCCAAGGCAGCACCCGTATCTGGGTAAAATATATTTAAAACCTTAACACCAAAAAAATATGAGTCAATTTCTTTTAACCATATTTTTAGTTTATCAGTGCGATATTTAGCGCATAATTAATATTTTATCCTGACGTTTCGACTCTTTAGTAAACGTAAGGTAAGATCCTAAGATGAGAACGAACCCGGTTAAAATATTATGAAGGTAGTAGAAAATATATGACGATCATTGCCTTAGTCATCCTGTGGTCACGACTCCTGCAAAGGAGTCGAAACGTCAAGATTAAATATAAATTTTGCGCAAAGAACCCTAAATTAGTTGTTTTATAAAAATTATCAATACGAATGAAGGAAACTCAATAAATATCAATCAGTAACTTGGTAAATGAAACATAGTTGTAAACTAAGACATTAGTGCGAGTTTAGTTATCGAACGAATTACAGATTTCTATAAAGATTCATAGTTACTGATGGTTACCGCTAGGGGCGCTCATCAAAAATCCATAGAAATATTTTACACAGACTGTATCTGTGTTACTCAATCATTCTAACAACTATATAATAATAAATTTTATCTACTCTAATACTATAATACAAAGATTCTAAAACTGAAAACAAAATGCTTATGACAAACATTACGTACAGGCCAAAAATAATAAAAAAAAAGTTTCATTACGATACAGGTCTTGTATGGACACCTGTAACATAATATAACTTTTTTATCATAACGATACACCTATACAACCTCCAGCTGGACCAAGGAGGTTGAACCTCTACTTTAAAAAGGTTTCAATGAACGAGTCCTCGACGACCGACGCAACACGCATGCGCAATTGATGTTTGCACCTTGGCGCCAACATTTGACATTTAAATAAATTTGTTGTTATATTCAGCGTTTTATTTGCAATATTGTTTTACATATTATAGTATGAGAGTAGATAAAGTAGTGTATGACACTGTACATAACTTGGTCTTATAACACTCGTGTGATGCTATAAAAAAACTCGCCTACGGCTCGTTTTTTTAAAACACACTCATGTTATAAGAACCCTTATTATGCAACAGTATCATAAACTACTATAAGTTGATCGTAACTGTTAAATTAAGATGTTAGTACGTGGATCCACATGTCACACAAGCGTTTTGGTTAACCGCAAGAAGTAAACGGGATTATCAATAATGTGTTTGACACATTTCAGACAACTCATAGAGAATGTGTAGAACCTGTTCTATGTATAGTAAATAACGGATTTAATACATAAATAAAGAAAGAAAAGAAAAGAACGTTTATTCACCTCATAACAAGATACAAACAAATTACCAACACAAGATAAATACAAATCAAATGATAAAAACAAAAGACAATCACCATAATTCCGGGAGAACGCTTACGCTCATCGCACAAATATATGTGCATATCATAGACAAGAAAACATTTCTTTTTTAATACTTTATAGCGAAACATAAAAACTTTATAATACAAAATAAGTAAAACATAGTAAATCCGATTCGACAAGTTACCTACAGTTACGTCACTTCGTTTGGCAACACTGCAGTCGGCAAAAAGCATTTATACAGTAATTAGAAAAGTTTGATACGTTTCGTAAAACTGAATGAGGTATTTAGTGGCGTGCGCGCAACGATTATGCTCCCAATCGTCCCCTGGCTGGATGATTAACTTTTAGTTAGCGGTGTCACGTGCCTCGAGTTCTTCTTTTTATCAATAGATGGAGTTATTATTACTTTTGTAATTTTCTGTTTGGGTTAAAGCTGACTATATTTAGTTGTTACGGTTTCGTGTTTATTATTCTGTGAAATGAAATCATTTTACTGATAAGTAAACACGTTTCTTTTCATGTTTTTTTATTTTATTTTAATTAAATTGATTAGTAGGAACGTGTTGGATTAAAGTGTATAAGGAGGTTCACTTATTACCAGACCCCTCTTTCCCACTGGGCACACTGGGCAAATGCCCAGGGCCCCGTGATTGATAGGGCCCCCTAGTTTCTGCCAGATAACTAAAGGAATACCGACATTTATTACTGAAAAACTTATTTAATTGGAGTAAATCGAACCTCAATTAGGTACCTTATTATTGATTTGCTTATTAGCTTTAGCATACACGAAGCTACTCAACTCTCGCCCAGAAAAATACTATCCAATTTCAGCATGCTCAGATAATTTTAAATGTGTGTAAATCACCCCATTTATATCAAAGATTATCTTTTCTACTATTGACTGTCAATAAAAAATCTGAAACCTTGTTTATCTACTTTCTTTGCCTATTCTAGTTATAAAGTGTTCTGTCAAAGTCATTGTTGTTATATGCCCAGGGCCTCCAATAGGTTAAAGACGGTCCTGCTTATTACGACCACTATTTTCGTCATCACAGGCTAAAACTTTCATGTCAAGATATAAAAAATCACCTTTCATCACTAACGAGTAAATTGTTTCTTAATCCTCCCATTCAAATAACCGAGAAGTTTTATTTAAGCACAAAATTGGTATAACGGGCACACGTACGTCAAAAAAGAGGGTTACATTTTTAACCCGCCGTTTGGTGCAGGTTACAAAGAGCGTATATCACAAAAAACTAAACGAAGTTACGATCAATCAGTATAATTATAAATAACCATAATAAGAGTTGATAATAACGCTATTTTGGGGCATAAATTATTAATGTGGTCCCACTGGCGGGGACAAACGTTTCCTATCTTTATAAACAACGTAGAAAGAATATATCATATCCCACCACGCGATTTTCATTGTCTTACACATTTATGGGTGTTAACGAGTGCCTGATATATTCAGTATCATGTCTTAATATACCTTCCGAAGCTTTAGAGTTAGATATAGTAAAATTTGGTCACCCATCCAAAGGCAAGCCTTTGTGAAAGTCGCTTAACTTCCGTAATCATCCGATCTTGACGGCACAATGACACTGCGTTCGGCCTAAAATGATAAAACATATATATCAAACAACTTTTTATCGGATACTGGCAAATATTTAATCGTTATGTTTGACTCCATTACAGGCCGTGATCACAGGATTACCTTATCCTTAGTCATCCTGTGATCACGGCTCCTGTAAAGGTGTCGAAACGTCGGGTATCCGGTCCACACATCTTTGTATGGGCAAAAGCTGAAAACCGGCGTTTTGCACCATTAATCCAAATACTATAATATCGCTCAGTTTTGGCCTTTTTGCATCTCTGTGACACTTTTGATTAATGGTTATCACTAGAGTGTTATGTATAATAGTTGTATCAGTAATCTTAAGGGTTCCGTACCTCGAAAGAAAAAAACGGAACCCTTATAGGATCACTTTGTTGTCTGTCCGTCTGTCTGTCAAGATCCTTTTTCTAAGAAACGTGTGGAGGTATCAAGCTGGAATTTATATTAAATACTCAGTCCCTTGGAGCTGTGAAAAAATCAAACTTCTAAGTCAAAGCAATCAAAAGATACAGCCGTTTATGCCGCAAAATCAGCAAATATTCGACACTCGCGAGGGAATCAAAACCAACAGGGTACTTCCCGTGAACTCAGAATCTTCAAATTTGGTACGAACCAACGTCTTATAGCACAGATAAAGGAAAAATTACGGAAACAGTAAATTTTTAGTTACATCATATATTAAAAAAATGTTTACGGAACCCTCGGTGCGCGAGTCTGACTCGCACTTGGCCGGTTTTTTCTTATTTACTTTGTTGTTTTCTTGTATTTTTGAATGTGAGTGTCTTTGATACAAATAAACAAGATATCTCTCTATCAGTATCCGATAAAAAGTTGTTTTATCCACATTATTTGGCAACCGTTTTGGTGCAACAGTAGCGACCCGTTCATTCACACCGATGGTCCTGGGTATTTTATTTTTTTATTTATTTAACATAATAAAGTCATTACATTGTTAATCAGCGCACCAAAAATTGCTAGGATTTGTCCGGTGTGCTGAGTCCGGTTCGAAATGTTTGTGTGATTAATTCGAGCATTTGTACCTGAATCATGGGTTTTTATATTTATATCCATAAATATGACATATCTATGTATAATATATGTATGTATATCCGTTAAACTAGTATCCATAATACAAGCCTTATAGTACTTACTTTGAGCTAAACTAATCGGTGTGAATGTAAGAATTATTATTATTATGCTTACATTAACCCTTAAGTGTATGTTCTACACTGCCCGACACATAACAAACTTTAAAATGACCACATTAAAATAAAAACTAATTATATGGTCGCCTTAACTGTAAAAGTGACCCCTTAAATGTCATTGTGCACGCGTTAATCAGTAAATACTGAACAAAGTTTGTATAATTGGCACCGTCAGCCCAACTAAACTAGTTGTCGTAGTTGGAAAATGCCGCCCGATCTGAACGGTTTATTCTTTGCGAAGCACAAGAGTTAATTGTGTAAACCCTCGTCTATCCCCTGTTTTAAACGACAATTCATTTTGAATATTACACATGAGATATTGTACAGGGTGGTACCGTTAAACAAAAAGAAACCTTTTTTACATATAGTTTTTGGGTCGATATCAATAAAATCAGGGTTTCATATTTATCCTTTTATCCTTAGATATATATAAATTATAAATTTTACGAATACATACATAAAATTACGCTTTTACTCATATTTTAAAGAGTTAAGAAATTTCAACATTGCATTGATGAAACTCGATCTCTCGAATTCGCGATTTAGGTACTTAAAATCAATAAAAAATATCATTGAAAATGATAAATGTTTTTTAATACCATTCCAATTCAGACTTAAATACCTAAAGTTTGGGTTATTTCAATTAGGGTAAGAATGGTTAAATATACCCTTTCTAACTTGCGTGTCTATAGCCCATTTAAATAAAAGACCAGATTCATGACGTGTTTATTTTTCTTTTCTTTTTTCTATTTCATTCCTATATCAATCCCCCGCTGGATAATAGACAGAGGACTGTGTCGAAAAAATAAATTATAAAACCTGAGCATGTAATTAATAGACCAGAAATTTGTATGTGTGTGCGTGTGTGTGTGAGTGAGTGAAAGTGCGTGTGTGTGTGTGTGTGTGTTGTGTTAGAGAGAGAAAGTGTGAGTGTGTATTTGTCTATCATGGATAAGAGTGTTGTGCCAAATGGTTAAAATCAAACAAATATGGGAAAAGCTGCTTAAAATTAATAATAAATTATCTGATCACATAAGAGAGCTTCGTTCTGATACAGTGTTTGAATCTAAATTATATAACTGGCTACACGAATTAATTTTTATTGCTTAAAATACAATTAAAATTAATAATACGTACTAATAGCTGAATAATGACATTGTACATCTAATTATAGGTTACTTGTATTTTGTTAACATCTTTATTTAACCACAATTACGACAATAAATATTGTGGTAATTGTGGTGACAAACAACGAGTGACGACTGTTAGGTGCATCGGTAGCGAACCCGCCTTTCGCACAGATGGTCCTGGGTTCAAATCCCCGAAGGAGCAGATATTTGGGTGACGAACACGAGGATTCGATTTATATATATTTCTGTAATTATTACATTAGTATCATATCTGTATGTCTATTCGTTACCCTAGTATACATAACACACGCCTTAGAGTGCTTACTTTAGGCTAGGCTAATTGGTGTGAATGTTAGAATTATTATTATTATAATAACCAATTGCCCACTAACATTAACAATCGAATAATCAATAAAAGTCTTCCATCTCGCGACATCCTGTACAAAAACCTTTAGAACATAAAATTAAATTTATATGACAAACTATTGTTTAAAATTCAAATTGTACGTGTGAAATCTTGCCCCGGCTTAATTGTATTGACCAACCCTCCCGTACAGGGGATGTACTTTCTGTCCGTGTGAGGAACACAATAATATTGTGATATAGAAGCCTCCTTCAACCCTCCTAATGACCTTAATAAAGGTACGACTCTCCGTCGTTCCATATTTATGATTTTATTTCGATATATTTAATTAAATTTTAGTGCGGGGTTAGATTGCCAGGTATAATTTAGATGGGACATTTCGCAAAAACCTTTTTGGGACACGTTCAACCTTAATGTGTTACGGTTTTTGTTACACGGGTTGATTTTGTCCGAAATGTAATGAGTTATTTTGATCACGATCGGTGGGTTAACAGTTAATATTGTAATACATTTACAATCATAGAAAAATGCGTCATGCTCGTTCACAGCCGTTACTTATCGAGGTAAGCCTACCTATAAATTTTTATTTTGTATTCTATTGTTATTTTTAAAGTAACTGAATGAACAAACAATAATATTCCACCGGTTCCTTTTGTTATAGCATATATTTTATGGATGGTAACTTCAGTCAAAATTTAAAAACATGAAAAATAAAGTGATTCATAATTTTTGTTCACAGTACAGTTTGTCAGTCGTATCCAGCAGACCACCTGCCCGGTGGTCGGACGACATCAAAGAGAAGGTAGGGTCGACCTGGACCACAATCGCTGCTTCAAGAGCATCTTGGAGAGCCGTGCAAGAGGCGTATGTTCAGCAGTGAACTTTATTATGCTGAGAAGAAAGAAAAATATTTTTAGTTAAAAATTATCTTTAGGCTGATTAATTGTTGCCCTTGTCTCTATCAGAAAAATAAAAAAGGTCAGTAAATGGTCATTGTCATATCAAAGTGACGTTTCTCTGGCAAAGGAAAATATTAAACTGCCTTAAGATTTTCGAACTTAATTTTTACTCTATTTTTAAATGAAATCAATAAAACAAGATGTTAAAGTAAATAAAGTGCTTTCAATAAAAAAATATAATAAGTCATTATTAGCATTCAGATTAGATAATTAAGTATTGTAAGTAATGATGTATTTAGTGCATAAGCTGTGAGGACGCCTAAATAAATGAATAAACAATAAGTTTTTGCTTGTATTCATCATACAAACATCTACCCCTTCCGGGATTCGAACCCAAGACCGTCGGCGCGATTGATCGCGATTACACTTCAATTATTTTTGTAAATAATTTCATTTGTTTCTGTGAAAAATTGTTGTGTTTTAAAATAAAGATTTTTTATTATTATTTAATGTAAATCTCTATTTAATTGAATTTATTAAAACCATAACACACAGTGTGTAATATTTTAAACATGTTTGTTGAGTTACGGATGGAGGTCGAATGAGCGTTATTTAGGACAGCAGTTGCCTTCACCCGGTGCTACCGCGTGCATATTATCGCATACAACGAACAGAGATTTACATGGCGGCTTTGTCAACCTGAGAATCGTTTATGTTTTTTGTCTTCCATATATAATATTTTGTTACTACCATAAATAAGCACCACCAAATAGGCGAGCAGTTACTGTTAAAAACATATTTACATTAGTTCCCAATCAATTACATTTATACACTATATTTTGGTAAAAATAAAATGCTATGCTCTGCATGTTTTTCAGTCTTTTGCTGGCTATTCATCTTTTTCAATGATTTATGTACGAGACCAAAGCACGACAATTGAATATTATATATACAAAAGAAATTTCTATATCACTACAGACTATGTAAAACATAACAACAGCAAAGTAAAAAGTCCATTTCAAGAAAAAAACTATCAGCAAAAATTTTATTTGTCATTTTTAATGGGACAAAATTTAACAGATTTACACATTTTTTGTGATACTAAAATTCTTAGATCTATATTATCTATTTGACGACCGTTTGGTGTAACGGTAGCGATCCTACCTTCGCGCCGACGGTCCTGGGTTCGAATCCTGGTAAGCGCATATTTTTGTGTGATGAGCACAAGCTTTTTATGGTTTTATATATAATAAATTACTCAGTACAAGCTTTGCTAAGTTTGGAGCTGATTGTCATAAATTTCGTGAAAAAAATTAGAGGGAAATTCAAAATACGAACGCTAGTAACTGTACAAAACTTTTTTTTAAATAATTATTATCATCAAAGGCCTCATACATAAAAAACTTTTTTCGCAAAACTTTATGAGTGGCCTGATATTTTTAGCAACTTTGTTAATTCTCGTCATGTAACACAAAAATCTAAGCAACAAAATTATAGTGGACGGTAACCGTTACTAGGGATAGGTCATGAAAACAGATACCGAAGATAGGTTATGGAAAATGCCCGTAAGTATGTACTGCTTAACAAATCAGAAATTATTCACTTACTATTTGATTTTTACGCTTCCCCGTACATTGATTGAAATAAAAATCCATTCACGGAAATATAAACCGATTTATTCGTATACCAGAGCACAGGGAGCTTATATGATCTGTTGGTAAATTAAGACTGACTTTTTTTATATTATCGACTAACCGAAACCTGATCACAATTTTTAATATCCGTAGTATGTACGTATTGTACAGGCACAATTTGTACACTTTAAATAATAATAATAAATTACGCTTTATTGCACACACAGATATGATAAAGAGAAAAAATAACAAAAAAGTATACAGACAGGCGGCCTTATTGCTAAACAGCAATCTCTTCCAGGCAACCTTGAGTGAAAAGAATAAGTAAATATAAAAGGATAATGATGAAGTGGGTGCGCATATTGACAGGAAAAAAGGATATATATATATATATTTAAAGATAATGGTGCATATAAGATAATAATAAGATAAGAAAGAAGTAAAGATAAAATAGAGTCAATAAATATTGGAGGAAAGGAATTAACTTTTAACTCTGCAGCGAAAGGATCCAAGAGTTTGAGCCTTTCTGGTATCCTCTGGAAGTGAGTTCCATAAACGGACAGCGTAAACAGTAAAGGAATAGGACAAGAAGTCGGTTATTTGACCATTAAATTTTAAATCCATATCAAGAGCTTCATTCACAGTAATAACTAATAAGAATTTATGCTTCAGTCAGTAAGAAATGAGTAAGAGAAGTTCTTTTAATTGTTCTGCTTCATTTTTGTATCACCTATTACAAAAAACGATATTCACAGAATCTCCGTCTGTATCTTTTATCTCGCCTCATGCTTGCTTTAATTCTGCCACTGTAATATAAAGCTTTCATTCTTTATTGGTTTCCAATCCCAATTTTGTAAATTACTTATAAAAAACTGCTAGAAACTTAAAAGACATCACAACTTCTACATCACGATTGTATCTCAGACTCAAACCAGATTTAATTGATGCATATTCCATGTTTCAGATTGGTAATAAGAAGCAATTTGCAACCAAATGAACGCAAAACCAGTTATAAAGGTATCCAAACCACCTGGAATCGAGGAGTTAAAAGTAATAAACAATCACGGACAGGGGACTGAACAGACCCTCAGATCAAACAAATTTTCGGTTCTCATCAAAAAAGCAAAACGTTATGACGGCCCTAATAAAAACCGCTCGCAATATTCGCTGTACTCGCAGCAATATCGTAATGAACACCCTGTATACACGGCGGCCATTTAATCTCGCACCTGTATCACGCTGTATAATGGGTGGTCTAATTCAAACGATGCAGCGGTTTCTTAAAGACTTACAAGAAGGGTTGTGTTTTAATTTAAGAATTTTTCAAATAGGTCCAGTTGCTACCGATTACACTTCCAAATATCTTGTTTATAACAGAATCCCCTCTCCTCCTCATGACTAATGTCATTATAAGTACTTTATCTTACCTGACGTTTAATTTGACAAGCCTTAAATTCAACTCTATAGACCCCATCTCATTACAAACTGGCTGTAAACGACGCTCTTTACAAAACTTTTTTTTTAATTTTTAGGAGAACAACAACTAAGCAAAGATTTGATGAAATACATCAACTACTTTTTGAATTTATATTTAGTTTTTTTACGACCTCCTTGCTCGAGTGGTCAGCATACCGATTTTTACGGCGACACTACTCCAAGGTAGGGTACAATCATCGGCCGGATCAATGTAAAAAACCAACTAACCGACAAACTTATATAGTTGTCTTTGATTACCATAACACAAATTCTTAAGCTACTTAAATCAAGGTTGGCTAAGTTAGTTTTACTGAATTACAGTAATAAAATACATCTATTAATGTTCATTTAGTTCACTCACTTATTGTCTGTTAAAAGCGATTTGACTGAAGTGACAATTCTGACTATATTGATTTTAAGTACATATTTTGAATAAGCGATTTCTTTTACCTCTTAGAGCCAAGTTTGGGTCCCAAAAGAAAAGTAATTTTAAAGGAGTTGAAGATATTTTCTTTATTTATTATGTTATGCAATTGACTATTAAATACTGATCAATGCCTTAGGCATTAACTCCTTCCTATACTTTCCCTAAAAATTCGTGAAATAGATGTTCCAAAGAGTCTTAGCAGTAACATGGCTGAATCGCTATCTCTTACTCCTAGGTGCGGCGGCCAAAACGCGCCGGTCGCTAAACGGTCGGCCGTTAGCTCGTCCTAAACAAATACGGCCATCTGCGTAAGGGAGTTTCGGCCACATTAAAACATTGTTTAGGCGTCCAACATGTGTCATTAGCCGGATCGCTGATGCTGGAATTACTCGGTTTTTCTTCATTGCAATTACCCTTGTAATCAAGAAAATATAGGTGTGTAATGGGAATTGTAATGGCAAGTCAAATCTTAGTGTTAACTAAGATTGTGTTAACTAAGGTTGAAGAAGCAAGGAAGGGAAAGCGTCACTTGGTGATTTTGTTTTTCTTGTTATGGTGTGATGGATATTAGTGCGTAATCATAGTGGATTACTAACCACTAAGGTTTTATGAACATGCAAGCGTGTTGGCAAGTGAAATAAAGCAGCAGAAGTTTCTTTTCCCGCCCTTTCAAGAAGTATACGGGGAGATTTTAGTAAAACCCCACACATCTACTGAAACCTTTCTTTTTCTTTTCGCAGGAAATACATTAGGTATTCGCTCGTGCCGGGAGAGCACGAGACGATATGTGGGACTCTCCTCAATGCCCCTACCCGGACCAGTGTCACCTCTACTAAAACCTAGGGAAAGGGATATTTCACTGTTTGTTCATCAATGTTATTATTCATTAATCATCTATCATTCAAAGATTGGCTCTCATCATCACTTATCATCATCTACTCAAGGCCTGGCAGTATGGCTTAGACTTCGCCTGTCTAATTGTCTGTCTGTGTTGCGAGTAAATACGATGCTAAGCTGCGACCCTTGCGTAATGCTGAGGTACGCACACACACATTTTTAAGTACCCAATTTTGTTATTTGCTCTTAAATATAATGTTTGTGTGTGTGTGTGTGTTTAAGAAATAAGCAGGAGATTACTAAACCATATGTGCAATTTTATAAATGAATTACAACGTCAAAACGCATATGATTCACGCTGATGAAGAATAATTTACATTTTAAAAAAATGTAAAAGGCCTGAAAAATGAGGGCTTTTTATTTTTTTTAATGTAAATTATTTTGTTCTCTTTAGTTTTGTATGATGATTTCCAATTGCTGGATCTAAAATGTCAAGTAGCACTTAGTATGTCATTATGCAACATTTGTTGTCTCGATTTTAGCGCCATCTGTGGATTTTTTCGGAACTAAAATTCTTTCAATTGAAATTAAATTTAGTAAATATTCTCTGAAATTGTCATTGAATCATGTCGGAAAGTATATAATCATATATTGTCATCGAGTTCTGTGCTATGTTTAGAGTTTCAGGAAATGGGTGAAAATTGAGTTTCAAGAAGAAGGAGAAAAGATTCAGACTAAACATTTGCCATGTAAGCATTTTAATGTCCGACAGAGTAAAATAGTAAAATTCATACTTATGGGTTTCGTAAAAGGCGACGAATGTTGAAATATCACAATTCTCCCGTAGACCACAGAATAGGCTGCGATGTTTTTCAAATTATGTAATTTTTATTATATAAAGAAAATATAGAAATCAGCGTAGAGTCAATGATACTAGCAAATATGTTTATTAGGATTGCAGCTGTCTTTACAATTACGTTTGAAATAATTATAGTTAGTTTAGGAGGAGAATTGACTTTGGAGAAAGGAGAAAAAAAATTCACTAATATAGATCTTTAAAACACTCCCTTAAGAAATTTAAAGAAAGCTTTAATATTAAAATTTATAAATGGCACTAGATACTCGAAAAGATTTATTGTAGCTTATTTTTGTAGTTTATTTGTTAATGTATAAGCGTGAGTTTCGCGTCTTAATGTTATAAAGAATTTCATAGTTGCTGGCGCTGTAGGTCTTTACATATACAAGAGCAACGTTATAATCCGTGTGTTTGGCAGAAAAAAACGCTTGTGAGCGCTTACAAGCGCTGAAAAACAAACTATACAGTTTTCGGCCAGGACACGTTTGCTAAGGGATCGCTAAGCGGTAATTGCTTATTACCGCTTAGCGATCGCCATTTTTCTTACAAGCGCTTTTGACGTGACAACGTCTTATAAATTGGTTTGCCGGGTGACACTTCAAGAAACTGCGTTACGCTCCGCTCACGTTATGCGCTCACAATGAGAGCGAGTGAGAGGCACGCGTCCCTTCCACTCGGGCATGGTTAGCCCGCCTAAGAGCGAGAGAGACAGACATAAAAAGTGGAAGGGACGCGTGCCTATAAATTAATGTTTTAAATATAATTCTTTGTATAAATAAATGTTTTAAATTGTTACTATTATTTCATCCTTCTTCCTACTATACGAATGAATATTCACATTAAAATTATTTTACCACTCAAAGTCGTTGTCACGTAAAACTTTCGCCCGTATACCGACTTTACAGGCAACCAATTTTTTTTCTGCCAAACACACGGATTGTTCACGTCATACCTTGTGTTTGGCAGAAAAAAGCGCTTGCGAGCGCTTACCAGCGCCGATAAACATACTATACAGTTTTCGGCCAGAACAAATTTGCCAACTTCAGTTGCGCTAACACAATACGCCATTTTGCTTATAATCGCTCAGCGATCGCCATTTTCTTTACAAGCGCTCGCAAGCGCAAAAAAGTCATAGTAAAACAACGCTGAGATGGTTTAAGATAGCCAAAGCAAAGACATGATAACTAATACAATATCAAGTTTAAAGAACATTTAAAGTTAACCAACCCTAGATAGTTCAAATATAGGAGCCAACTTTCCGTATCTATAGTTTTAACCCTAGTACCTGCAGTTTTGTTATAACGAACGCTGTCGCGTTATCTGTGTGCCCGCCAATCGCAATGGAACGTCAATGGCGGCATTAAAAGTTTGTCAGTTGGCCTCAGGCGCTCGATGCAGTCGGTCGTCTTGATGTCGGTTATTAACAGTTCGAACTGTTAATTCGAATATAATTAATGAATTAAAATAAAATTGCTGTGTTCACATCTAAATATTTGTACAATAAATTAAGTTAAAGGTATGTTTCTATATCATAAGTGTCATAATGTAACAATTGTTGATGATACTAATTAATAAAAAAATAAAAGGCATTTAACCACTCATTGTAAACTGTACCTTAATTCCTTTGACTTTGCTTATTAGTATTAATCAAAACAGGATCAAAACCATGTCTTTTTATTTATTTTTAAAACTCCGATATTTCAAGATCATCATCACGGAAGAATTGGAGTTTTTTGCGGATAGATGTTATTAGCAAACATATCGATCTACCCTCCATCTTACTCTTTTATTACACTCGATACCGGTACCACTGTTTGTTAACTCACTATTTACATGAATTTGTTTGCGACACACAATGCGCATAGTATCCAAACGGGAAATGGCACTTTTTGGTGTTATGTTGTGTTGTTTTTACACAAAAGGACAACTGGATTTAATGTACTCAACAATTTGTACTTGTCTTCACAATTGAAATTTGTATAAATCAAGTGTGTCCGTGAAGATGACAAGTCTCAAAATTAAAAGAAAAATCATTTTAATGATCCCGTCGAAACCAATACTAATGTGAATGATCTAATACTTGCTTATTGTTATTCCAAACATAAAGTTCATATATCCACCAATGTTGCCATCTCTGTCTTATAACTTGCACAAGTTGTAATTTGATGAGCCCCTCGGATCTTGCAAAACTTTGCGCGGTATATGAATATTTTAGGGGAATACTTTTTTGGCGCCCAACGTGGTGCTCATTAATTTACACCTTCAGTCTATTGAGGATTTTATGGGATCATCATAAAATAAGCTGTTGCTTTGTAAAATTATGTTCTTGGGAGAATAATGTTTTGTAATGATGTTTTATATAACTTACACTTAAACAGAACTTGTACTATAGCATAAAAAACAACTTGGTAATAAATGCTTATTTTTAACTTCGCTAACATATAACCCTACCGTGGTTCGAACCCTGTACTTTGGTACATGGATAAGATTGCAACTGTTACACCAAATACTATATACAAAAAAGACATACTTTTTACTTTCGGCAGTATAATTTGAAGGTGATAAACCCATTTTGATTAAGCACCGATTAGTTTAGAAGTATGTGATATTATTTTATTATTAAAAGTCAGTCTGACAATCCATTTATAATACCTCATTCAAAAAATAAATAAAGAACAATAATCCATCTGAGTGATGTTATATAAAGTGTAACTTCTGTAAAAAGTCTAAATATGTAATACTTTATAATTCTAACACCTCTTCATGGTCCCAACAAAGCCACCAACTTTTTTGTTTCCAATAAAAATGTAAAGAGTCCCACGCCAATTCTAATTATATAAAAAAATATTTATAAGTAAAAGTACCATCATTCGAAATTCGAATTTCCCTCCACATTTTTGAAAGCTAAATTAAATTATCGTGTCTCGTTGAAATATGGATCTGCGTCGGGAATATTTTTAATCAATATTTTTTATGATGACATACATATGTACGTCAATTCAGCTACTTCACCACGACGGACTTTCTGGAAACCACATCGGTTAATGTTTTAGGTCTCCATAGAGCTAATCCATTCCTTTTTCCTTTTTTTTACGCGCTAACAGCGTTCGAGAGGTGTATGCGGCGAACTGGATAAAGTATTTCTTAAACTGGTTTAGTCACATTAAAATTTGTATAGAAGCTAGTGGAGAGATCTTTCAAAAAAATAATATCTTCGGTAGTCTACATTAACACGAGCGAAGCCGCAAGTAAAAGCTAGTAATATATAATAATATTTCTTATTGATGTCAATCAGCAATAGCTTAGCCCTCTGTAAGCATTGTAAGGCTTATATTATAGCTACTAGGCTAACGGATAGACATTCATATATGATTCATAAATGCACTGATGTGCAAATCGTTGAATTCATCACACAAACACCCGGGACTCAGGACTGTCGATGCAAAAGGCAGGATCGCTACCGTTGTACCAAACTATCAGTTACTGTATTTTTATTGTTCATATATAATATAATTTAATTGAATAGCTCTGAAGCCTCTACCTAGTGTAAAATATTTAACTTGAAATATTTGATACTAGGTGGCAACAATGTCTTTGGCCACGGTCTATGACTTTATGATTGTAACTATGTGTTCTTGCAATGTTCTGTATCAAAGAGAATAAATAAACATACTACTATTTATAAAGAATTGTTTTCAATAAAAAAACCCATAACCCATTATAAAACCAATCAATGGAACAGCAAAAAAAAATGAAGAGTAACCAACCTTTTTGTTAATCTGTGCAGCAGACAGGGATAACGCGCATCATATTGTTTAATCTGCACGAAAGACGTTGTGGCTGTATGGCCAGGAAATGAGCGGAGGAAATACAAAAAAAATGGCGAACATCGATATTTAAACTAATCAAGTACCTGCTGACCACAGGTAGCAGCGTTTTCAGAATTATTGTCTTTTACTGGAATTATTATTTATTTAAAATAAATTTATTCAAATGCACATAAAATAAATCAGTTGTTTTGAATCGTCCAACACATTTAGGATGTCTTTTTACTGACAAGAAGAACGGGCGCGAGAAACTTGTCAGCTTTAACAAAAGTAACGACATTTACAATATTATACGTCGTCACCATACATCATTGCAATATTATTCTGTTATCACAATAATAGTTTTGTTATGGTTTCATTATATCGTTGATTACAACAAAGTCAATATACAGTCATCTGTGTATCATGCTTAGAGATTACGGCAAAACGCTCTTTTTTTGTTTTATATAACTATTTACAGTTAAATTTATTCAAAATAACACAGAAACCGTAAAGGTTTATAATTAGTGTTACTTCCATGACACAATCCAATGGCGACAGTGAAATAACAATATTATAAAGAATTGAAGTTGCTTAAATACTCGTTATATGACTTAAATTTAGATTTTAAATTTTGTGCGTCAATGATATCTCGTTAGATGAGGTTAGTTTGTTAATGAACCGGTACGAGGTAATCAGATGTTCGCTCGCCATAGCAATTTTTTACGCGAGTCTCACTCACATAGAGCTATATCCACGTGTATACAAGGTGGCTGACCAATTTACAATGTCGATAAAAAAAAGTGTTTTATTGACAGTATTTTTTGATTGTGTTTGTGCCTATAAGTAGTTGCCATGTTGGAATAGTCCCATATCATCATTCTGATTCTTGGACTGGGATGATGAATATAGAACGCAGAATGAGTATAAACAAAGCGGCAGGAAATTTTGGACATCCACATTTACTTATTTTGCTCTTAATTACACATTTTTTTTGACAATGTGATATTATAAAACTAATGTTAAGGCAACGATGGACTTATCTATGAGAGGAATATAAGTTTACCAAAGAAACCAAATATCGTTTTTTAAATATTTTTATATGAACTTTGCAGAAATGATATTTTGATAAAGTAAAAACCTTGTATAGACGTCGCAAAAGTTTTAAACAAAAATTACTAGTAAAGTAATTATAGATAATTTTACATTAATTCATAATTAGGGGCACACCCCAACATCGCCTGGGCTAGACATAGACAATGTTTTGTTTGTAGACAACCTTAGTAATTATTTCAAACAAACAAAATAACACAATCTAAAATAACTTTAAATAGTATCAAAATACGAAAACAGATTTTGACACGTTCAGCATAGTATTTTACCTTTTTATAACGACATTTCAGCTAGGTTACGCCAATCTAAATAGCAGGCTGACTGATGCCTGCATGAATGCGATAAAACCTATTTACTTATAGCGTTGTCTTAAAATGGAACGTTTTTTAAAAGTAACTATTACCTAAAAAGATTTATGATCATAATAGTAAAATTATGTGTGTCTGCAAGCTAGAAAAATATTTATGTAGAGTTTGAACTCGCTTATTTAATGGCCATCCCAATAAAAGAGCTCGGAGTTTGCTTCTATCAGCCGGTAGAGGCGCCCAAGAGAAATCAGCCGCCGATGTGTGCCGCGGCTAATTAACTACCTACTTTTACGGTAAGTATCCGAACGCAACCGTTTAACAGTAAATATGCGGAAGGATACGGTACATATATTACATATAAGAAAACAAAAAATAATTTGAAGCTATCACTGATTGACTAACTTTATAAAATATAATAACTAAATTTATTTTAAAAATAATTCATAATATTAATTTATAATCTAAGATCACATTGGTTTGTGTGTTTGTCTGTCCGCTCTTTTTCCCCGCTCTTTTTCCATTGTATCATTAACGTTACGTTAATTTTGTCCACCCGTGCGAATCTGGGACGGGCCGCTAGTTTTAACAATAAAAACAAAACCACCAAAGTGACGCTTCCCGCTCCCGCCAAAAAGTTCCCGCGTTTTTGCTTGATAACAGTATCACAGACTAAATAACGGAACATTATTCGATTAGACATAGCAATATTGCACGGAAAAAGAAGTGCAAAGAACGCCGACCAATCGGCGCACCGGATGAGGGGGTGAAAAAAGGCGCTAATTTCTCGAAACCAAAAAGTGGTAATGGTTATGCGTTGCAGCCAACGCGTTTGTCTCACGATAACGCGCGCTTACAATTAGCTGGGATCGGTTTATGCAGTATCGAGTACTAAGGGTAGTTAGCCGAGTTGTTATCATGACGTAGTTATAATATTCTAACTTAAATTCCAGTCAAGTCTAATCATGACTAAAAAAATATCCAACAAGTTATTTCTTTAATATAAGTTACTAATATAGTAATCACAATTAAATTACATCTAAAAAAGTAGATTTTTTACACTTTTTTGGTGTAAAAACTATTTAGGTACTTATATTTTATTTATAAGTTGAATATTTTACACTTCACATCATTATAATAACCAATCTGGTTCAATTTCAATAGGAGATCACGTTCAGATTTATTATTATATAAATATTAACAAATAGTAGTCCTCAGTAAGAAATGTAAAGAAGGAAGTATAAAATTACTCTTCTCCACCTGGCGTCAAGTGAGAACAGAGTTTAGATGCACAGATAGCTAATAAAGCAGTTATAAGCTGCACAAGACACTCTGAGCTTGCCGACTTGCAATCTGCATCTTTAAGCCCCATTTACAAGACCCTATACTTCAAGAAAGAAAGAACACATTCCCTACCCTATTCTAAAGAAAAAGAAAAGTATTTTTTATCATCCATAATAATAATTTTAAAATAGACTTTTTGGCGGGAGCGCGAAGCGTCACTTTAATGGTTTTGGTTTGCTTGTTAAATTCTGTGTTGTGGTTCATATTAGTGTGTAATAATGGTGGGTTATTAACCACTGAGTATTTCTAAAGATGCATGAGTGTTGACAAATGAAACAAAACAGGTTGGAAGGTGTCTTTTGGCGCACTCTCAAGAAGGCCACGCGTAGGTTTCAGTAAAACCCCACTTCTTTACTGAAACCTAGGAAATTACTTAAGAACACAGAAAAAAGATTATACTTACTTGACATGCTTATTTGACATTGGCTAAATGCACAAATTGTACAAGCCATAAATAAAGAAAATAAAAAATAATAATTAAAAAGGTTTTCTTTCTTGCATAACACCATCAAAAGTCGCAATTAGACGTGACTCGGCCATAACAGTTAATGTTTAGCACCGGCCACATATTTCTGTGCCTTGCAAACGCCCGTCTGCTCCTCTGCCCCTATCTGTGGACCAATAACGTAACTGCCAATTATATACTAGATATAGTGAGTTTTTCCAATCCAAATCGTTTACTTGTCTCGCTCTAACACTAGTCTACCACCACTAGACTTTTATATGCTAAGAAATTAATATTAGAATAATTCGTATTGACGAGTACTTTGATCCTATATGGTAACTAGGGTCTACTGGAAATGGAAATTCGATAGTTTGGGCTTTTTAATTTTTTAATTTTTATTAATAATTAATAAAAAAACTTGTTACAAAAAGAGTTTTTTTTTACTTATATCTTGTTCCTTTGGATATAAAAAACTTGCAGTTAAATGCATTTATATTATAAAATATACTTATTTGTGTTTCTTATCAATCGATTGTTCGATACTTTTAAAAGGATGACATACGATGTTGTCTGTGTTAATATTTATAACATGAAGGAATGGCGAATAAAACAAAAATGACCTTAATGCACTTAAAATAAGTTGTTTTGAATCGTCCAACATTCTATAACATAACTACCACCTATTCAGGCTGTCTTTTAAATTACAAGAAGAAGCCACATAATTTAAAAATTCAGTCATGTAAATATATTAGATTTTATTTTTTTTTCAGGAAGAATCCCCGATGGGACGAGCTAACCCAGAAGGTGCCTATTTACCCTACTTTCTATTATACTATGGTTTGGTATTTAAATTTAAATTTAAGGTTTTTAAATCCAAAGAAATTATAACAAGGAATACAAAAAAGCATGTGTGCAATTCACACGAGGAAGAAGTGAAACCTTCAAAAATAATACGTACACGTATACAAAATACCACAGTTGCTGTGATGCCTTCTCTCAAGCTTTGTACTACGCACACACAACCACTTATTAACACACGTACATAATGCTTCCTATCTTATTTCTCCTACGTTAAATCTTATGAATTTATGTGACTGTCTCTTTTTACTGTCGCTTTTTCGTTTCATCGAATTTCAAATCACAATGGTGTTAAAGAAGTTTTCACTTCAAAAATATAGTAATTATATGTTTCTTCTAATATTCTATACTTGTAAAAGTATCATTCGATGTTGTAGATAATACTTAGAACATAAAGAGATACGCTGATGTCAGCTTAAGAAATACTCAAAAAGTATTTTTTAAGGTATCGGTAGCTCAATTAGGAGAGTACTTGCCCACATAGGGAGATGGTATGGGTTTAAGTTCCGCTTCTGAGACAAATTGATGTTTTCTCGTAATCTTTGAATATTTTCTGTCTTCTCTTATAATAAATACTTACCACAGACATCTAATAGACTGAACGACACTATAACAGAGGCGAAAATTAACTTCGGCGTTTTGTTCCTTCAATTCCATCCTAACAAATGTTCTTACTCGGTTCTATCAAAACCGACGTTGTTTAGTGCGAATTAAATGCAATTTAACCCTCAAAAAGCATTCCCGCATTCCACAACAAATTCTGTACCAAATTGGCGGATCCAGAAACCGGGCGAGATGTTTATTCTTAGGGGTGGAAAGAGTAAAGTAACCAATTTGAATGCATGCTTGTCCGTCAGTCACGACGATATCGGGAGAGAGCGGGAAAGGCGCGTGTTATCCACCCACCAGGATTAATAGAGCCTCCACCCCTCTCTAACGTAAGGGTTAAGTAGGACTGAGAAGGGGAACGCGAACTTACTCGGAGATCTTGTGTTTCTGGTCGATGTTTGAAACGACCCAACTTGTCACATACGCGATTAAACCTGATTGTGATGTAGGCACACAGGATAACTGTTGATTTGATTTTATGTAACACCGAAACGTCTGCTCGCGCATTTATTGCTTATAAAGTCTCGTTCCGATCGCACTGTATCGACAGATAAAATTGCCTGTTAAGCGGTTATGATTGCGACTGGGTTTTGTGCGTCGAATAACAATTATTTGTAGTGAATTTTTTTTTTCATTACCTTTATAATGTTTTCTTTCATTGCGACCTCTTTTGTAATACTTTTTTTGGGTATGAGTATTCGTTTATGTTTTACGCGATAGTCATGAAATTCAGTCTAAAGTCCCGCATATTAAAAACTGGTATTTTATTTAAATGTTCATAGTTTCTTGTAACAAACTTAATTAATTCAATTTATTAAAACAAAAGACTCAACAAATCGGTAACAAAAGACGACTGTGTTATAGTTTAAATTAAAAACATGTAATTTTCTTATATTTAGTCTGTTTTATTTATTGAAGTTCAAACATTACCTACTCCGTTGAAAAATGACGTCTCGCAGGATTTCTTTATTGGTAATATTCCAAAATACATTTGGTTTTGATTTATTATGTATTTTTTAATATTTTGAACTACTGATAAAAACCTGATGTATTTACATAAACTGTATTTCCTAATATCCGAATAATATTATTTGTAACCACTAATTAACCTAATCCGAAGGAAACAAAGTACAGCTAGTGTTGTGAATACTAGGGTAACGGATAGCCATACATATTACGATTCACAAATGAACTATATCCAAAGTGGCATAATTTGGCACCCCATAAAAGTCAAATGATGTATTCTGATAATACGTCTCGTATAAGAAGAGTATCAAGTTACTTAAAGCAAATATGTACCAAAAAAAAATATGTATATCTTTATGACAAATGGGAAATCGCATACACCATTTGTGAATACGCCGACAAGTTTAACACGATTGACATTCAAAGTAACGCCATCTATCGTACAATAAAAACATTATGAGGCTTTACATATTTGTAACAACAAATTAATTACAAAGTGGTATGACATCTTAATACGTATTGTTTTCAAAATGAAGTATATGTGGCTTTATATATTGCTTGTCAGCCTCCATATATATTGGCTTTAGTAAGATCACACCGGGCAATACGGTCGTCACATTCATATTTTAACGTCTTTTTAATTTCATATAGGTATTACGTCATCTGTACAAGTAAACGTACTTCGCATTTCCCTTCTAAATAACCTACGTTCGAACGCTCATCTAATTGAAACCCACATACCTACAACAAGAGCGCATTTGGAAAAGTTTCCTTACCCCACCCTCAAACGTGCAATAAATAAAGGGGGCACAACAAAAACTCTCGGAAGCATCACCTCGGCACGTCACCCTGCTCAGATTTCATTACCATAAAGAACTGAAGGCCTTAAAACCCCCCAGCAGTGTAAAAGGTGACGTACGGCAACCAAACGTCTGGAGCTCCGACTCGGATGCTACACACTCCTGGGCGGTACCGATTTCAAAGCCATCAGGGAGGGTGGGGAGGTCAACATTATTTTGGCGCACGAGGTCCCTAAGCGGGACGGGCCCCGCGTCGAAATGCGCCGTAAATCGTCATAAAACTGTCTAGATCCATGATGTGACGCTGCCCGGGGGTAATTAAACGACAATTTATAGTTTTGCAAGCCTACCCCCTTTCGGCCGAGACGCCCCCGTCTCGGCAACTCATGTCGAATCAAGTTTCTGTTTTGATGCGGTGAAATAAAAAAAAGTGTTTCGTGAAGGTTACTTTTGTGAAATCTTTACGTTTTTTATTAACAATTTGATAAGCATACATTTACATATAATTATATTTGTATAAATGTCATTGTATATTTTTTTATGTTATAATAAGAATTTTAATCTCTTACTTAAAGGCGGTTATGGTTTCGTTTGTATTTCTGGCGGAAAAATTCATTATCTTAAAATCTTACTATTCTGTGTTAAGATATGGTACAATTGATTTCATTATATTCTTAATTTTGCAAAAAAATATTTTATAAATATTTTAAAATATACCTATAGAACCTCTCCGAATAGGTCGCCCTCTTACCTGAGCGCTCGGAGACCTGGTTATTTTTATATCTGTATTTTAAAAAACCCTATAGAAATATGGCATTTTAAATGCAATAAGGAACCTTTTTAGACAATGTACTCAAAGTTACCCACAAATACGATTTTAACGTTAATAAAACAATTTTTATAATTATTGTATATATAATTTCGCTTAGTTTCATAGAAATCGTGAAGAGGCTTTACACCCAGTCACCTCAAGTTGCCATGAACATCAGTAATGAAAACACGACAAGAAGATAAAGATTCTTCGTAAGCTAATGATCTTTAGACATTCTTTATTTTATCAAATTCCAAAGGAACAGACGGACATTATAATCTCCAAAATTACCGACCTGTCAACGTTAAGAAATAACAAAACGTTTCTAATTAAGCGTAGTGGGTACATTTGCATACCACTAAATCTCAGTGAGATTTTCGCTCACATTTCTCCTGAAAGAATCCCCGTACCTAAGCTGCGTTTTTCGTGATGATTAACAGAAAGAGCACAACTAATTATGTTAATGGTACGTTTGGAGGGTGTTTTTATATGTTTTAAGACAACTCATGACGTATTTTGCGTTGCACAAAGAATTCTTCCAGGAAATATAATTTGAATGCTGTCAACATAAGATAATCCGTTTCGTTACAATTTTGCTTTAAGCTACATTTTTATCTTATATATAAAATTCTCGTGTCACAGTTTTCGTTCCCATACTCCTCCGAAACGCCTTGACCGATTCTCATGAAATTTTGTGAGCGTATTGAGTAGGTCTGAGAATCGGCCAACATCTATTTTTCATCCCCCTAAATGTTAAGGGTAATCTACCCCTAAATTTTTTTTTTTATTTTTTAGACAAAATTTTTAGTTTCTATTTTTTTATGATACAACATACAACCCTAAATTTTCACCCCTCTACCATCAACCCCTATTTTTTATTAATTAATTAAAAACTTTTCCTAGAAATAATATACATGGCAAAACAACGTTTGCCGGGTTAGCTAGTAATGTATAGAAGTTATAGCTAGAAAAATTATACTTGTATCAGGGCTTAAGAAGTACATAAACCCACATCTTCTAGCTATTCGAGCGCTTATTCATCTAATTGAGCTACCGAGACCTTGATAAGCTCATCGATTTTTACCAAGTATTCCTTAAATTAACGCCAACGCCATCTATTAATATTCTAGGAACTACCTACAATCGAATATAATACTTTTATATTTTTTTTCTTTTTTAACAATGATTTCTTTAGATATACGTAAATATCTTTGGAAATATGAGAAGTATTGAATGATTATATATTTTTTTATATAATTCACCGCAGGAAACAAATCTACGTCTTTCTAAATGAACAGGTCACAATATTGGTAATTATTTTTTTATTTATTTTTTCTTAAGTAATAATATTAGTCATGTGTATCTACTTACAATACTTAATTGACTCTGATATATGATTTTTATATAGTTTTTGCTTTTTTCAATGCTGTCTGTTTGAGATGAGAGAATAATATCTTCCCGCCTGATAATAACTTGTCAACCGAGTCGATATTTTCTAGTATTTTGCTATTAAAATAATTTATAATCGATGTTGATATAAATCAAGAGATATAATGATAAAATCTAGCGAGTAAAACTGATTACAAAATATAGATATCGAACTTAACCCGTTTGACTATAAAAGTAATAGTTTGGTACAAATCTGAGTACTAAGGCAAAATATTGCGTTTTTTTTTTATTTATTGATCTTACTGAAAAACAGACGCTTTTCAATAAAATAATAAAGGATTATTTATAAATAATACCATAAAAAAAATATTTTCACCGATGTTCTATGATGAACCTTATTATATCAAAACATTTGAATGAATAATTAATAATCAAACAAAAAAAATATTCGAAATTCGCATTAATCAAGTAACAATAAAAAACAAACGATAACTGCTTATTTATAATAGGTTATCGATCTATCCGAAGTTACTTGATTCTCAACTTAAAAACCAAACCCTAGAGTATAATATCAAATGAATAATTCCAACATTTTTATTAGTTCCACGTTGTCATTACATTTAGTTCAATCACACAAAAACAATGTCAAATAACAAAAGATATTAGCTACGATTATTTTTCTAATATGCGTTTATATTACCATTTAGGCTGTCGTAACGCCGCTACGACTACGGCGTAGTCCGTAGCAAAACAAAACATTTTAATATCTCCACAATAGCATGAGATCCTTATTTATAATAGCAATAACCCAGTTCAATAATGACGGAACCATATTTCTGGCCGTCCAACGATGAGCTGTGGGTAGGTAAGGGTGGTTGGTTATTAGAGGTCATATTAGATTGGTTGTTGGTGCGCGCTGTCGATTTATCGGCGGCGTTAGGTTCGGTTCCCAGGTCACGTATGGAGGGACGCGTGTCCGTCACGACCCACCGTGATAGGATGATTTGGACGTGTGACGTGTAACTGGTGAATGGGGTAAGTGACTAGAGAGATGCTTATAAGCTAAGAAAATTAATTAAATTTTTAACACAATGTTTTTCTGTTTAAAACTAGATTTAAGGCAAAATAGTTATTAGCTTAGGACTATTTTGTATTTAATAATATCTGCTACTAAGTTTCTTTAACTAAGGCAATGTAAACCTTTTTTTCTGTACCTATACTTAGATTTTTTTTTCTTTTATAAGAATTCCGCTGAAACATAAAATGTATGTTTATACATGAAGATAGCGCATGTCGGAAAGTATTTAAACACTAACTAACATTTTTAATAATAATGTTTTATAATAAATAAAAACCTTTGTGTGTATTTATGTAGACACGTAAGAAGTTATACTTCTTTATCGTTACTAAACAAAGATAATTGTGTATATGTATATATATATATATATATATAATAAAATAATAATGAAAATACTTTTCTTTGTCACGCAATAACGTCCTACTGAACCTATCGGTATGGGACCATGACCAATCGACGCGGAAAAGCCTGTAGATGGTTGGAGGCTACTTATTTTTTGGATTCGATGGATTCTTTGCCTTTTTCTTTCGATTTACTTTTATTAACTTTTTCCGGAATTCATTTTATTCGGTCGGTTGCTATGATATCGGTTGCAGTCATAATTTTTCTGTATTTAACCCAAATAACTAATTCTTTGACGTCAAAATAAGAACATGAAAAGTTAAATAAGAAAATTTACGTTTATATGCTGACTAGCCGACACCCACCCGCTTCGCTGGGCGTAATTTCTTGCAAAAAAATTTGAAAAAAAAAAATGGGTTTGATTAATAACAATCAAATCAATTATTCAACAAAATATATAGTGACGGCTAGTGTTAGTATAGAAACAAAATACTACAAAACTTTACCGTACTATTTGAATTAATATGACTTCATTTCGAATTCAAAGGCTTATCAGACTAAACACTGTATGATGTACATACGGGCTGCTACAAAATGAACTATTAAAACAATTATGAAATCTGTTACTGAAATATTTCTGATAGAAGCGTTACAGTGATAAAATAACAATAAACTTATGGAATAATTATGCTTCCTTATGTTATCCCGCCTGAGATTTGTGAGCCGAGAATTTTTCTATTTAAATAATTTATCATAACATATTTTTTATACTTTTATGGTTGACTAACTATGAGACAGTGTATTAAATAAAATTATAAAAAATATATTTGTCAGAAAACAGATTCAAGAGAAGAGTTCCACTCCTTAACGGTACGTATTGGAACTAAAACGCTTAGTGCAACTCTTTGGTATATCAACCATATAATGGTAACGGCTAGGTAAGTCTGGTAGTCCAATGAAAAAAGGGGACGGCAACAATATTGTGTAATTCTGCTGCACACTCTCCGAAATGAAGAGTACAATACGGAGAGTGTACCCTATATTTAAAGTAATTTTTACTACAATTTAATGCATATTTAGTTGTAATACACATAAAAACATTTAAATAAAACAACTTTGTCACGGATTATTGCACATATTTTATATTAAACCCTGATGTTTCGATTCATTTACAGGAGCCGGAATCACAGGATGATTAAGGCAATAGTCGTCATATTTATTCTACTACCTTCACAATATTTTAAATGGGCACGTTCATAATTGTGAAAATACAAATAAAATTTCGAATAAATATCAAGAATGTCAGAAACTAAAATAAATTAAAGAAACTAAAGTAAGAATATCAGAAACGTCAGGATTAAATATAAAATATGTAGAAATCTGAATTTAATATATTTTATTAAAATCCAATTATAGAATAATTTGTAACACCGTATAAGATGTAATATGAGAAATGTAACTAATATCTATCTAGTTTTATAATTGTTATATATTTTATGCATTTTCAATGCGACCTTATAAGATAAATTATTAAAATAGAAAAATACTAGAAAAATTATTCTCAATTTTTTATCATTTATAGAATATAATATAATAGAATATAATTTTCTCAAATTATATTCTATTCTAAATTTGCCAACCTCTCGCTTACCTCTCTCTTTATAAACCACTCACACACTATCTTTGTTATGACACAACTTAGATATTGAACATTATTGAAACATGTAGCGTCAGGATAACCGTATCTACATTAGCTATTTGTCTGTATCACTTCAAAATTTAAATTCCTAAGATAAGTTTCATTATAATATATAATTATAATAATAAAAATATTTCTTACATTCACACCAATTAACCTAGCCCAAAGTAAGCACTATAAGGCATGTGTTATGGATACTAGGGTAACGGATAGACATACATATATGACTGACGAGTTTCTTGCGCCCATTCTTGTCAGTTAAGACATGTTGAATGGGTGGTAGGTAAAAATGTTGGACGATTCAAAACAACTTATTATAAGTGCATTGAAATAAAGTTATTTTTATTTTTATTCATTCGATCCATAGATATGTTATATAAAAAATATATATATCTAAATACCTTTGATTCAGGTACGAGTGCTCGTATTCATTACACAATCGTCTTCCCCTTCCGGGATTTGAACCCAGGCCCGTCGCCGCGTCGTTGCGAATGTTAAAGAATACTTTGGCGTTAAAAAATCATACAGAAATTTACAATAAATACCTATTAATCTCATTTAAACAGCTTGAACTACATCTGAATATATGTATATAAAATTTAGCTATTTCAAACTTATCTTTAATTCTTTTAATGATTTTCACTATTTAGTATTTAAATAAATAAATATTTCTTACATTCACACCCATTAGCCTATCCCAAAGTCAGCACTGTAAGGCTTGTGTTATGGATATTAGGGTAACAAATAGACAGATTACATAATTCATAGAAATACATAAATACCCATGTTTCAGGTACAAATGCTCGTATTCATCACACAAACATCTGCCCCTACCGAAGAGCGAACCCAGGACCTTTCGTGCGAAAGGCAGGAACGCTACGATTTCACGGTAATCATATAAATAACTACTTTACATGTAAGTATATTAATTGACACATATAAAAACAAAAAGAAAACAAACGAGTGTGATTTAGACCAAACAACTGAATTAAAACTTCTTTAGCTCCATCTATACGTACAAAAAAATTGAGCTCGCTAAGACATAGACGATATTTACCTCCGTACATTAATCTATGGATGAAGTTATCCCGTTAGTAACACTTCGGCGGCCGCTAGAAGACCGTTAAAATTAAACCGACCTAATCAAATGTTCCGAGTTGAACCGATTATTCATCGATAATCGGAGAGTCGACGATTCGCTGCGAGTCATAACATTATATCAAGGGAGTTCCAATTCAGTTATATTTTGTGTCTCCCGAGGTTTATAATCGATCGAGTTTCTTTCATTAGTTACGCTTGATTACAGGCGTAGCTAGGTAACCAAAGACTCTGATACAAAAAAACTGGGGTCGTAATAAAACCTTTAAGGGTTGTATTCCGAAATATACATCATTATCCTGGTCAGTGGTAATGACGTCATGAATGGACGAACAACATGGGTTGTTGATTTGTTACGCAATGTTCTGGATCAGAAAAAAAATCTGAATATTTTCCATAAGACGATGATTTGTGCATTTAGCCAGTGTCAATTACCTAAGTATAATTGCCAGTTCTTGAGTGATTTCTTTTCTTAATTTGATAATGATGAATGAACAGTAAAATATATTTTTGCCTGGGTTTCAGTAAATGTGTGGGGTTTTACTATAACCTCCCTATAGAGTTTTTGAGAGAGCAGGAAAAGACAACGTCCGCTGTTTTGTTACACTTGCCAACACTCTTGTATGTTCACAAACACTTAGTGATTAATAATCCACTATTATTACGCACTAATATCCACAACAACACAAATTTTAACAAGAGAAACAAATGCATCAATGTGACGCTTCCAGCTCCCGCCAAAAAGCTCCTACCAAAGACTAGAATGGCATAAGTTGCATCTGGGACTTACTCTATGTCAATCTGACTGTATAATCTACAAATATATACTGAAGTGGCTTGTCTAAGTACTTTATTATTGAAATATATTATTATAAATTAAATGAATTTTATAAAATTGTCCAATAATAGATATAATATGTTACAGAAACTACATAAACACAATTATATACTATGTGTTTTTTATACTATTTAATATATACTAATAAATTTGAAAAATTTATGTTTTTTATTTAATTTAATTTAGTAATTAGTATTTAAGTAAATTTAGTATTCATGTTTAATTTTCTCTCTCACGTATTGTCCAAAGATATGTAAGACCTTCACTCTTACCACATGATAAACAATAATAATTCTGAAATCGACGCCATATTTAAAATATTGTTCGAGCTTGTTTGCAATGCTTTTTCTCCAAAAGTTAGTATAAAATTTAAAGTATTTTTTTGATTTGATCTTGTTTATATTAAAAATATGTAGTTTTAAGAGGCATTAGCGTTTCTTTTGTATTATTGGTTCTTTAAAGTCAAAGTTATGTTTATGTTTCATTGTTGACGACCGTTTGGTGCAACGGTAGCGATCCTGCCTTTCGCACCGATGGTCCTGGGTTCGAATCCCGGAAGGGGCAGATGTTTGTGTGAAGAATACGAGCATTTGTACCTGAGTCATGGCTATTTATATATATTTCTATATTTATTATTTATGTATGATATAAGTATGTCTATCCGTTACCCTAGTATCCATAACACAAGTCTTTATAGTGCTTACTTTGGGCTAGGCTAATTGGTGTGAATGTAAAAAATATTATTATTATTATTATTATTGTTTTTTGATCGTACATACTTTGTCTTATTTATATCTTCCACTCTATTTTCATTTATTTCTTTGCGGTCAGTAGTGACCCCATGCGACTTTTTGTGTGTTTTTCTTAATGCGACTGGGGCGATGCAAATAAATTGTAATTTTATTCCTATCCTTATACAAGGTTATTTTATAAACACCATCCAAATTTTTTCTAGGCATTAGATATCATTCAAACACTTCATTTATGAAAAAAAATTGGTAGGTAAAATTTCCGCAAAAAAAAATTTTGTCCGAGCGAATTATTACAACAGTTGGTTACTGGCAAAATAGGTACTTACAGTTGAACGACCGACCGCCCGAAGCGCCTCACCGAGCTGCGCGCGCAAGTTGTAACTACATCGGCGCAATGAAATCAGTCAGCCGCGGGCTTTCCGCGATGTACAATGTTGCGTTCACGCATTTACGTCGCATAATTATCTACCTAACGAAATGTGTTCACACTTGCAATTGAAATCGAGGGCGAAATTGAACGACGGGTTTATGTGAAGAAGGCCCAAAGCCTCGAGAACTTAATATAAATATAATCCGTGCATTTAACGAAGTGACAAAGTGAAAAAACAAGTAATACAATAAAAGACAATGTTCATAAACGTGCAAGACTGTTTAGAGAGAAATTACCTACACTTTAAGGTAAAGTGATTGTTTTCAAACTTCATGTAAGTGTATTTTTTTTGGATTTTTAATTAATTATTTTGTTGGAGTAAAGCAAAATGTGTGCAGGGCGGCTAAGACTTGTGAAATTTTTCACAAAAATATAGAACTATTAATTATACATTTCTTTATCCTATCGTGTAAAATAGACAAAAATAACTTAGGTAGGTAGGTACTAAGGTTTTGGCACTGCATTTGTTTTTGCGATTTTCGAATTGCCTTTGCGATCCCTGTGTTTTTTTAGATTCTGTGGTTAATAAACACCCTTTGCTTTACTCCAACCAATTATTCTACATAAGTTGATTAAATTTAAAAAAATGCGACGTAAGTGCCTAAGGTGTGGTTTACTTTTATGTTCATTTTTTATTTATTAAAAGTGTTATCGATTAATATTGTTATAATCAAAGAACAAATCAACTTATCTCTTCTTCAATTTGACGTTCCTATTTTTTTTCGTTTAAATTTGCAACTTATGAAAATCATTGTAATGTATCAATGAAATACGGGAGGGCGGGGCGGGGGTCGTGTAATCATCTGCTACAACACCGTGCGTAGCGTGACTGTGACAGCAATCGGTAGTTTTCCTCGGATAACTTTGTGTAGGCTTAACTTAATATTTTAGTACTGAGTGATATTAAAAGAAAAAAATCTTGTTTCGTTATTTTCTTCAAAGAATATAATATATAAATTTGGATGGTGTTTATAAAATGACCTTGTATATGAATATAAAATAACCCTTGCTTTATACATAAATATAATCAATTCTGTAACAGATTATACTCAAGTTTGGGAATTTTTGCACGCAAATGTTATTATTTTAAGTTTAACCGTTTCTTTGATTGCCTTGATACTATAGAAGACTTCCTTCGTGTTTGTGCACCTCATCAACCGTGATACAAGTTTATTCCAAGTTCAGTGAGTGGTGAGATTCGTCATAACATGTTATTTTTAAGATAAATTATTATAACATAAAAATACTGGAAATAATACACTCACTCGGTTTACAAAACAATTCTCAAGTGGTAATCGACTCGGTAGCTCAATAAGGACTTCCAAAGGTAGCGGGTTCGATTCCCGCATGAGAATTCACTTGTGAGCCAAGTCGATTTTTCTAGTGTTTTTCTATTAAAATAATTTATCTTATAAGATAGCATTGATATAAATGCCAAAAAAAAATTAAAAACATGACATTTTAAATTGAGAACAGAAAGGAGACAATAAAGTTATATTCATTTTTCATTTTCATCTTTAACACCGACATGTAGCGAGAGTACAGCGACATCTCTTGATTGCAAATACAACTCATTTCAATAAATTTTATATTCATGTAAGAAATGAAATTTATTTTTTTATTTTTTCTTGGAAATGAACCGTAAGCCACCTAGCGGTCCCAATGAGGATTAGTGGATAGTCCTCAGAGTTTTACATACTTAAGAATAATTATCTATTTGCACTAATACTTGTACAAATCTGTTCTTGCATTCATCTTGCTTGGCAAAAACCACCGTATCGCTAGAACAAGTTATTATCTGCTGTTATAATTACCCTTCCCATGAGAAATAAGTTTGGAGATACGCCTCTTTAATAGATAACTTTAGGCTGGACGCTTAAGAACGTTTTAAGACAGGGCTTGTGAACATTTTCCAAATTTTTACAAATTTAAAATATAAAAAAAGATGGAAGCACTTATATGCAATTTTTTCAATCGAACCTCGTTTCAATTACGTAACTCTAGAAAAATAAATTAATTAATTAATATTAGACAATATGACATACAAAATCCTGAACCAAAGTTAAGTAGCTAAAGCACTTGTATTTCGTAATACAAAAACAACGACGGTACCTCAACACCCAGACCAGAGATACTATAGAAAAGTTTGTTTTCTTTTTGACCTGGCCGGGGATCTAACCCCGGACCTTGATGTGGCTTTACCGTGAAAACCAATATGCGAACCCTTCAATCACGAATGTCGTCAAAGAGAATAGAGTATTTTTGAATTATTTTACTCATAATATTATTAAATATTTTTTATCAAAATCTAACATTGTGATATTTGACGATCGTATGGTGCAACGGTAGCGAACCTACCTTCCGCACCGAAGGTCCTGGGTTCAAATCCCGGAAGGGGCAGATGTTTGTGTGATGAATACGAGCATTTTTACCTGAGTCATGGGAATTAATATATATTTCTATTAATATTACATATCTATGTATCATATATCTATGTCTATCCATTACCCTAGTATCGATAACACAAGCCTTATAGTGTTTACTATGGGCTAAGCTAATTGGTGTGAATGTAAGAAATATTATTTTATTATTATATCGCGATGCATAAAATGTTATGTTATGTACATAATAACATTACAATGCATACACATAAAAATACAAAATACAAAAAATGTGAATTTCTTTAAAAAAATTAACATATACATAATACTCCGTAGTCAGCTAAGCACGTGCAATATTTATTTATTTAAAAAAGATGGATTTATTTAATTAATTAGCCTGAAGAGTACCGGTTTCTAATTAGCACAACTACAAACCCTTTCCACGCTGGTATAGCTTTGTGCTATAAAGTGACAGTTTGGTAATTTTGTTTTATATTAATTAATTTTTCATATTTGAAAAATGAACAAAATGTTGATCACTCCTGGCGTGCGATAGCGCTTGAAAACTTCTGTAGTAAGTAATTAGTGGAACTAGATATGTGCACTCAAATTTTATTTGCAGAAATTAAATGTTATGATAATCGTGTAAGTCATAAAATATAAGCGCATGAAATTCAAAGCTAATTAGAACTTTTTTAATACTGGATTGATAAATACTCCGAGCAATGGTATATAATAAAAAAATACTGTAAATTGCATTGCTGGTCAGCTAAAACGCCGTTAACCCATAAAATAAAGATTAAAGCGAGCAAAAAGAGCGAGTATGTATGGCCTGCAAAAAAGGTAAGCGAACATTGTAAACCTCTTAATTAAACGTTAGTATTTTATTTAAATTCCTTGGATAAAATATCTCATCAAATTTTTGATTTTTCTTATAAATGATACATGTTTTTACTGAAAACGCATTTAGAATTTTTAAATTTAGAATTTTAAACGCGATCAGATTATGGTGATACTTTGTTAAGTTGTTAAATACATGACAGGGAAGGTTTGTATGTATAGTCAGCAAAAAAAAAGTGCAAAACATGCCGGGTGCAGCTAGCTTTAATAAGAATATATCTTACTACTGGCACATATTCCAGCCTAAGGGAAAACACTAGTAAAAACTGTGTTTATTTCAAATGAAACATCTTTATTACGGTTTTTGTGCACAATTTATAATTAATTCTGACGTGTTGACTCCTTTACAGGAACCGTGATCACGGGGTAAGGCCTATTGCTATATGACTATAATTATTGCCTTAGTCATCCTGTGATCAAGGCTTCTGTAAAGGAGTCGAAACGTTAAACATTATGTATAAATTAAGCGCAAAAAAAAAACATGAAAACGTTGTTGTATTTACATATGTAATGTGTGCAGAAGTGTAAGAACTAAATATGTTTATTTTTTATACTTTTATTTAGTTCTGACGTTTCGAATCCTTTTCAGGGGTTTACGAAACCACTTTTTTCTTTAATTTGTGATATGAACTATTATAGAAATAAATGTTTTTAAGCCGTTTATCTCAGATCGAATTCGAAACCGACTTCTTCGAGCGCACTTAATAACAAGCCGTAACTTAACTATCGTATAAAATTTTGAGTCTCAAAATTGTTTAAAAGATTTTAAGTTTTTTTTTTTATATTATTTTACGTTCCTATATTGACGACATTAGGTAGGTACATATAAAATGATCGACGCAGTTTATCTATGTAGGTATTTATTACAACATATCGAGAAAATGTCAACTCATAGCGAACCAGAAAATTTTATTTTAAAATAAAAGCTTATCGAAAAGATTCTCATTTAATTACGTCCATATTCGCGAAGGAAAACAAATAAATTTCATGCGAACTGAGTGAAAAGAAATTCGAAACAAAAGAATTCCCTCGCTCATTCTGAAGGGCAACGTGCGCCACCTATCGCCCGGCGGCGTGACTAGCGTGCAAATCGCTTCTCAGCACTAGATGTCACTATGCAATGTTGAATGTCAAGGCGGACATATTTATGGGCAAAAAAACAGCATTTTCGTAGAAACGGAATGGGTTTTAAATGACTCGGTGAATTTGTGCGCGATCTCTCGAATTTGTATGCAGATTTAAGAGAAGGATGTCTGAAAGGAGACAATGTGTTTTTTCGTTCGTGCAGACAGATTCGTTATTTATTTGCCGACTCGAGTTTGTTTTCAGGCAATAGATTACGCAGTACTATCGCCGACCGCATAAATATACACTTATACCCACAAAGTTAAAACTACTTTATGTAAGCACCTAAAGTAAATCTCTATAAACTAAGTATAATATACTTTTTAATTAGATGGGAAGTAATATTAATATTAAGTGTAAACTAACAATGGGTTAAAAATTATTTTAATAATAATAAACAGAACTTAGAAGCAGAACGGGCAGAACTGAGCCACTAAATTATTGATGTGTTTAGATTTAGAAGATATTACGAATCGATAAATTTATTTACAACGTACGTAACAACTATATCTCACATAGCACTATTTTTATTCAACAGTTAGATAACTCGACAGCTGACGTGCTTAAAGAACCATTTGGGATACGCTACACCTATGCTATTACCTACATCATTTGGCAATCGCTAACGTACTTAAATAAAAACTTTTTATTTAAAAATTGCTTTGATAATATATTTCAATGCTATATCAGTAAAATAACTGTAAGTTTCTCGCAAAGTCCACAACGCTGCTTGTAGCGAATACCGCTAATTACTTACAAATTAACAGCCATCACGTACCAAAACTTGAAATCTTAACATTTTGCTTGAAACTTATTGAAACAAATGGGGGTGGACTCCGGCTGCCCGTCTCGTCGGGTCCCCCATAAATATCACCCGAGACATTGTCAACCACCCTAATTTACTGCTAGTAATTAAGAGTTTGCACTTTGCCAAAACGATTTGCATCGATCGATTCGGATGACTCGCCCTTGCTTATTCTTGGTCCTATTATCAAATGAGACCGTTAAGGATTATTTTTATAATATTTCAAACATTCTGAGGTTGAGATTTTTTAGGATTATAATGTTATTACTATTACAATAGTATTGATTCTTAAATCTTTTGTATAAATACAATAAATTATTAAAAAACGGTAAATTATTTTTTAATCTATTCAATTTCAATTCAGTTTCTTTCTAAAACTAATATTCAATCAATTGAAATGGTTACCAAACATTTATAGCGACATCTAACGCACTTTCTTAAAACACTACGTAAGTACTTCTCTTCTGATAATAGCATGCTAATTTTATCTTGTTAGTAAGTCTGTTGATGGTAGATGGCGCTTCCTGACGCCTTACTGTTTTCTTTTATTTACAAAGTAATATAGATGTAATCTAATCAATGTTTTAGTTATGTTATGTTATCCTACTTCACTACTTAACGTGCTATATGTGTATATACTATATAGGTGCAACTTTGTATTTATTTAAAATTCGCAATTAGTCTATAATCTAATTTCAGAACGACAACGAATCAAGTGTCAGTCAAGTGATTTTGGTTTGGCGCCATAATTTTGACACTTAATGTCAAATAATGCAAAACAAAACACGGTGTCGGGTCTAACTAAATCTTTTTTATTTCTAGTCTTTTTTATATTGTGTATTGAATAACTTAATAATAAAAATTGTGTAAGTGATCTATTTAAATGTATAGTGAAGTAAAAACATGGATCCTTACGAAATTGAGTTTATTGGCGAAAACAGAATTGTTAGCGTAATACCGAACTTCTCGTACGATAAAATCTATCTTATTTGCGGAGAATTCGGTCCATTTCGGGCTGGTCTACCTCTTAATGTACCACTGTGGTTAGCAATAATGTTAAAACAGAAACAGAAGTGTAGAGTTGTCCCACCGGAATGGATGGACATCGATGTTTTAGAGAACATTAAAGAAGAGGAAAAACGTTCCAGGTAACAGGTTTAATTTGCTAAGAATGATTATATTTTGGGGATTTAGTGTAACCAAAGAAATGAGTGTCAGTTTTAAAATTATTTTAATACTTCTAACCCTCAATTTTATGACAATTATTATATGTAGTCAATATAGTAAAGCCACACAAAACAGCCAGATTCAGAAAAAATTTTATACTCCTAACATTTAATAGTTTCTATTCCCATTGTAATAAGAGTCACTGACTTTGAGATTGGCTTTTGCTATGAGTTTTTTTACCTATATATGTCAAACGTCATACGTTGAGAATACACTTAGTTATGCAAGAATTCCTACATAATTTTTACTTACATATTCATTCTCCTTTTCAGATTCTTCACAAAAATGCCAAATGAGCACTATATGGTTGAAGCAAAGCTTATTCTCGGAGTAGCAGCAGAAGATGTACCTAATGCAGCAGAAATAAAGACTATTATAAAAGATATCTGGGACATTCGCATGTCAAAGTTAAGAACCTCAATGGACGCACTTATGAAATCTGGTGGCAGCTATGGTAGACTTGATCATTTAACTATGATGGAGATCAACTCTGTGAAACCGTTACTGCCTTCTGCGATGGATGAATTGTATAGGATAAAGATGGTAAATATTCTTTGGTTAAAAACATATGGGTATATAAGACAAAGCTATCTTAATGTGGGTAGCATAATTTAAATTGTTTAAGAAATTCTAAAGTACTAAAAGTTCTTTACATACATAAGTATAGTATATTATTATAAATTCTCTTTCTCTGGTTCAAACCCCCCTGTATTTATATATAAAATTTAGTGAAAATAAACTGCACTGTAATAATTGGGCATTTGAAAATTGAATATGTTGTCAATATTCATATACCCACATAACTAAAGTGACTTCTTTTCATGCTTAAGTATGATAAGATAAATGACAAAAAAACTACTCCTTTACAGATGACAAAACACTCAACAACACAGGCCAATTTGAACAGTTCCACATTCAGTCAATCGGGAAGTTCACAAAATACATAAGTTTATATTTAAGTTGGCTTTAAGGATGTGATATTATTATCTCTTAACCTGCTCATATACAATATTAAACAATTATTCATTAAATTTATGTTTCAATTTTTTTTTCTATGCCGTTAAGAAAAAGAAACAATGTGTGTCCTTTAAGCCAAGTCTAAATATTCAGTAATTTAATTTCTTAAATAGATGATGATGAAGAGAGCCCCCAGTATCGATATAAACCCATTAGACAAGCAAAAATTGCTCTGTAGAATAAATAAAAACACGTTGCTAACGCGTGTCTAACGCGCGTCGACAGCGCGTTAAAAAAACGCAATGAACAAAGACCCATTAGAATCTTGTAACATGGAGGCAGCTTTGTTATTAGCTTTGCTTTTCTTAGCTTAAAAATATACCCAAAAAATTGAAATAATAATATTGAAACTAGATTTTTCCCTAAAAAAGGAATTTACGTTATTGTGAACACTGAATCTAATTTTAGAGGTCAGTAGGGGGCGGCAAAAATGTTATAGCTTAGGGGCGGCAAATGTGTAAATTCAGCACTGCTTATAGGCTCTCAATTTTCATTACAGGTACGGCATATATTTTGAGAGAGATAAAGATAGTCCGAAACTTAGTTTTATCTCTTTCTTTCATAGTGCCACAATTCTCACCGCTAGAGCATGATGACAAAACACTCAACAACACAGGCCAATTTAAACAGTTCCACATTCAGTCAATCGGGAAGTTCACAAAATACATAAGTTTATATTTAAGTTGGCTTTAAGGATGTGATATTATTATCTCTTAACCTGCTCATATACAATATTAAACAATTATTCATTAAATTTATGTTTCAATTTTTTTTTCTATGCCGTTAAGAAAAAGAAACAATGTGTGTCCTTTAAGCCAAGTCTAAATATTCAGTAATTTAATTTCTTAAATAGATGATGATGAAGAGAGCCCCCAGTATCGAAATATTTAGACTTGGCTTAAAGGACACACATTGTTTCTTTTTCTTAACGGCATAGAAAAAAAAATTGAAACATAAATTTAATGAATAATTGTTCAATATTGTATATGAGCAGGTTAAGAGATAATAATATCACATCCTTAAAGCCAACTTAAATATAAACTTATGTATTTTGTGAACTTCCCGATTGACTGAATGTGGAACTGTTCAAATTGGCCTGTGTTGTTGAGTGTTTTGTCATCATGCTCTAGCGGTGAGAATTGTGGCACTATATGTATTAGTATATGTCCATGCATGGAAGTTACGTGAGAAGGTCAAAAGTAAAGCTTAATGCTACAAAAGTAATATTCTGGCAACACTGGCTTGTCAAATACAGCCAGATTATAATTATAATAAGAAAACAATTATTTTAGATCTTTTACAATATCCATATAAATTGTTAGTAAGCATTATTAAAACCCTGTGTTAGTAAAAACAATATTATGTGATACAAAATTATTTTAATTTAGTTTAAAACTTGAGCCACCCACATGCATCCTAGTTCAATGCATGTGAAGGGGGCACTGAAGTTTGTCTTCCCATACCCTCAGGACTGCGTTTGACCTCTCCCGTGATCTGCGCATTATTGAAGCTATTCGTTTTCTTATGATGCTGTGAAAACCATCAACCCCAGCTTCAGCGAACATAGCTGATGCGCTGCAGTATCTAGGGTATAAAGATATAAGTATTATATAGAGTAATATTCCTTTATCATGTCATCTTCATGTGATACTTTGGACGCATAGATAAATACATATTAAATTACACAATCAATAAACAATGTTATACGAATCAATTATATCCTAAATAAATTTAATTCACTATCTGTTAAAACAATTTATTGTTATGATAACAATTGTGGTTTATATTTATTTGCGGAGATAAAATCGAATTGGGTTTATTATTAGTTGACCTTATTGCCTTGATTACGTACTATTCAAATGGAATACCAGTGTACTGTCGACAGCAAATCCAGCTTTACGCTTGACGTTTGAACATCTTATCTCACCTACGTTACTACCTTCACTCGTGAAGAGTGTAGGGGTGCCATGGGAAGTGGGTCTGCTTAAAACTAGCATTACTATCGACACATTCATTTTAGCTATTGTAGAAAAATTTTAAATATAAATTAATAAAACAATGAAGAAAATATTTATAATACAGTAGAACCCTGATTATCCGGACCTCGGTTATCCGGATTCGCGATTATCCGAACTGCCAACCGCGATGAGTTTATTCTAATATGAACATGTCGGAACTGGCATAACGCCACACCATTCGCCGTCCGTGCCCGCCTTCATTAATAGGTTGATATCTATTGATGAAGATAATGTAGAGGTCGTTTTATCATTTTTTTAAAAAATGAATTTAAAGGAGTTTTGTTACATGGTTGAAGATGCATGGGATTTGGTTGAAAGGAAGACTTTAAGTAAGGCTTGGAATAAAGTACTTAATCGGGAGAATGAAAATTTAATAACCAATACGGATGATTCTATTTTGGAGGATATAAATAAGCTTCTTAAATAAACAAATATGCCAGGATTGTGATGGTACCTAATGATGTGAAAGAGTGGGTCACTAGTGACAGTAATGAACAGCAGGAATCGAAAGAAGATGAAACTGAAGAAAATCTAGATGTGGTAAATGATGCAGAACCATCTCATGATGAAGCACTTCATGCCTTGGAAACAGCTCTCAAGTGGTTTGAAAAACAAAGAGAGAGTGATACTGTGAGTTTACTACAGTTGAAACGAATTCGTGATATAGCAGCAATGAAGAGAAAAAGTGGCTTATGTCAAACGACAATTACCAAATATATGAAACCAAATTAAACTTATTATTTTATTTCATGATTACCAAATGCAAATACCAAATACATAATTATTGTAAGCAAATTATACGTACATTATGTACAATTTCTTAATAAACGTTGGTATGTATTTGTTGTTTTTAATAAACACCTAACATTACATATGTATGTACATACTACATATGCAAAAAGCCCGCTCTTCTTCATACATTGGATTATCCGGACTTTCGATTATCCGGATGCCTACCGACAACAATCAGTCCGCATAATTGAGGTCCTACTGTATATATATTTTGTTTATATATGTAAATCTCTATATACCTACATTTACAATAAAAATACATATATACACACGTATGTATGTATTTTTATTGTAAATGTCCGTATATTTGTGTCTTTATTTTCCTCTCGTTTACACCGCTGTCTCTTACGCTCCCTTCCAGTTCTATCCATCCAAAGATTGTCTGGCAAAGATCGCTTTGAGCGGTAAGATCGCTCAATGTAACACTATTTTAAGTTTTCTTTTGTTTTGTTATTTCCTCAAAGTGGTGTTTTCAATAAAGTTATTTGTATTGTATTACTTACCATACATATTTAATTTTGTCTTTTATACTCTGTATGTCATAGCAACGTATAAATTTACTCATTTAAAACAGAATATACTTGTTAACTTTGTTGTAATCAACGATATAAACGAAACCATAACCCTGTTATTATTGCGATAATAGAATAATATTGGTTTTTGGGGATTATGTATGGTGATGACGTATAATATTGTAAATGTCATTACTTCTGTTAAAGCTGAAGAGATTCTAGCGCCCTACTTCTTGTTATCATTTAAAAGATGTACTGAGGGTGGTAAGTAAAAATGTTGGACGATTCAAAACAACTAATATTAAATGCGTTTTAATAAAGATGTGCATCTGCACCGAGTGTTCTTTTTTTCAACTTTTAGTAAAAGAAGAGAGATTTATAGGAAATATAGTAAAAAATAGTAAAAACTTATAGCATGGGGTCACAAATTTCTAAAACTTGAGTTAAATTTGTTATGACCAAAAAACTGGAACACTCCATCCAGACATGTCAATAAATTTGCATAGTCTAAATCTCGGAAAGTACTAACTCTGTGATAACAATTATTATATTAGAATTTAATAAAGAATTTCTTAAATCTTTTAAGAAATTGCCAATTCACTAGGATGTCATTTTGCAGATTAATGGCGGTTTAAACGGATCACTCAATTCATTACTTGTCTGAACGGAGTGGTCTACAAAATGTGCGTATGATCGAAGAATTACTTTAATATAACATTTTTATCTTGTAGTTTGACTCTTTCGCGAATTCGTAAAATAGAAATAACGGCTCAAAAAGCTTAACTTTGAAAAATAAACGAAAGGAGATTTTTTTGAAACGTTTGAACTGAGTGATCCTTATATGCGGCTTTACAGATTGATATAAATCTCTTTCTTTGAAGCAATTTAGATCAATGTTTTTACATTTTTTTTATTAAAACATGAAATATCGTCCGTTGCTATAAACCATATACTTTAAGAGAAAATCCATTTATATTTTTTTAAAGGAGGTAATGTTGTAGGGTAGACATGATTATTTTTATGTTTGGGACATTTTATTTTACTACCCTATTAAAATCCAAAATGTACCACTCATCAACGATTTCCTACTGATTCGATATTTTGTGACGAACCTTCTTTTAGCGAAAATTGAAGAGGAGAGGCGAAATTGGCCGAAGCGGTAAAAAAAAAATGGTATAAAATTTATGAAAAATGGTAACTTGTGCAGTTCAGTTTATAACGATAACAGTGAAATTAAATTAATGAATACCTGTTCCCTAGATTCTGTTATGTATATTTTGTGTTTAGGGTACATTACTAATCAAAATATCAAGAAAAGTATAGATATCTCCAAAAATGCATTAATTGTAAAATACATTCAAGATTTATCTGATAAAGAGTCACATGAAGATGTTTATGAAATGAGGTCTCGCATAGCACTACAGTATTTTAGAAGAGAACAAAAAAGTGTTATAAACGTTGACTGCGCTTGTTATGCAACGTACATATTTGAACATGTTTTATTAAATACTATCTCCAATGCAGTTTTCACAAAACAATGTTTAAACAAATTGTGCACGTCAACCAAGATTTGTATTAGTGATGAAAAAAAATGTGTGTCTCTTGCAATTCTAATCAGGACGTCATTAGTTACGAGCTTTGTATGCTCATCTCATTCGATCTAAATGGGACAGCAGAACTCAATTTAAGGGATTTACCCGAAACAATTAATTTAAAAAACAAATGTTACAAATTGTTAGGTGTCACTGAATTTGTTCCAGCGAAGTTGCCAGCTAGTCTCGGTCATTATAGGGGGCATGGTTTTATAAACAACCGTATGAATTGCTATGACGATATGATGCAAAAAATTTATTATAGTAGAGAAGAACCCATTGATATCCATACCTTGTCATATGGAATTAGTAATTCTAATTTTGAAAATAGACAATCGTAAAATCATTTTTAACAAAAATAAATCGAATGTAATAATAAAATTATAAGCGAAATACAAACATATTTTCATTTTATTATTACTTTTCATTCATTTTAATGTAAGTAGGTACTTGAATAAACTGTGTGTGTCTTATGATGCAAATAAACTAATTATCTATCTGAAACACATTTTCTAATTTAAATAACGGTCTTTTATTAAACGTGATAAATTCTGGTCACCCTACAACATTACCTCCTTTAAAAAAATATAAATGGATTTTCTCTTAAAGTATATAGTTTATAGCAACGGACGATATTTCATGTTTTAGTAAAAAAAATGTAAAAAACATTGATCTAAATTGCTTCAAAGGAAGAGGTTTATATCAATCTGTAAAGCCGCATATAAGGAACACTCAGTTCAAACGTTTCAAAAAAATCTCCTTTCGTTTATTTTCAAGGTTAAGCTTTTTGAGCCGTTATTTCTATTTTACGAATTCGCGAAAGAGTCAAACTACAAGATAAAAATGTTATATTTAAGTAATTCTTCGATCATACGCACATTTTGTAGACCACTCCGTTCAGACAAGTAATGAATTGAGTGATCCGTTTAAACCGCCATTAATCTGCAAAATGACATCCTAGCGAATTGGCAATTTCTTAAAAGATTTAAGAAATTCTTTATTAAATTCTAAAATAATAATTGTTATCACAGAGTTAGTACTTTCCGAGATTTAGACTATGCAAATTTATTGACATGTCTGGATGGAGTGTTCCAGTTTTTTGTTCATAACAAATTTAACTCAAGTTTTAGAAATTTGTGACCCCATGCTATAAGTTTTTACTATTTTTTACTATATTTCCTATAAATCTCTCTTCTTTTACTAAAAGTTGAAAAAAAGAACACTCGGTGCAGATGCACATTTAATAAAGTTATTTTCATTAGAAGCAATTGTAGGCAAAAACTTACTCCTGTGGTGCAAGTGGTCTTGGCCACCGATGTCTACATGAGTTTGCCATTATCCGTGCAGCTCTTGCTGATTCTTTTGTGAAACCCTTTGGCTAGCCCATAAATAGACGAATGAGTGACAGACGGTATTTGTAAATCTATCTTTATTTGACACATTGGAAAATCCTTAACCAAAAAGTTCGGATTGTGGCGTCTATGATCTGATTTCTGTTCAGAAGCTCCATAAACTCTTTCATATAAAAACCAACCTTAGTCTTTTTATTCATAAAAAAGTCAAATGCTTAATAAACCTTTTTTAGGTATTGAGGTGTTTTGTCCTTTTCTTTAAAGCTTAACTACAACTTGATAGAAGGGGATACACTTACAAGAACTTGATATAACAGTTCATTACTTAAAATAGGTTTGATAGACGGTTGATATATTTTTATATGACAATTATACCGGTTTCTACTTTAATTTTGCATTGTTTAATTAAACTTAGTGTTTTGATAAATTTTATTGTGAATGTAATAGCATCAAACAAAGCTTAGTGCTTGAAAAATGTGGTTATAAACATTGTTATTATCCTGTTTTCTTAAAACGGCAAATAAAGGAAAGAAAAACATATTTCAAAAACTTACCAATGTAAAAATTTACAATTTTTACACGGCCTGACAAAATGAGCCAGTAAAAAATTGACAAATATTTTCTAAAGTGCTTTTTAAATATAACTAATTTGTTTCTAAATATAATAATACAAAATGCGCAAAGTGGTATATTTACTTATATAAAGTCAAATGCTTAATATTTGTTTAAAATATTACTTTTGATGTTGAAACATTGGTAAAACTAGCTCATAGCAGAAGTTGAAATACATTTGTGAATTTCAGAGCACTGGCCCGGATAGCGAAAGGTCGTAGGTTCGAATCCTACCTAAGGGCTCGGAGAAATGGTTGTTTTTTACAGGCGTATTATATAGTAGTAGTTAGTACTTTTATAAAATATCTGCGCACGCAACTCATCACATATAAGTCTAAAACTTATTAAAACATAAAAACAGGTCGTAAAAATAAAATACGTGTTATTTCTGAAAATATTATATTTTATCTTACAATCTAAAAATACGCCAATATTATTTGTTTTGTCCAGAAACAGATAGTGACGACTTAGACCTACACAATAAACCTAAATTCTTATAACCTATAATAGTTAGTCTCATCTTTATTAAAAGGTACTTACTTACTTTAAAAAAATCTAGAAACATCTATTTGGATATTCATTACTAATCGATAAAAGAAACTGTTAATATTTAGTCAGAAAATAGGCACGAACTTTAACTATTAAACTATTGAAAAAAAAACCAACATTGTATTGTAGAAAATAAAAAAGTCAAAATTATTCTAAAAAATTTAATTATTATTTTTATATGAAAACACTTATTACATTCGAAACAGACGACACCAAAATATCTTTTTTCAATATAAATGAAACTTAACTAATAATTTTGCATTGTTAAGTTGTATATGTTAACTTTGAAGTTATTTTCATTTAATAAGTATAAGAAGCCAGACTTAAAATAATGTTTTTTTCTGGAATGTAACATTTACAATGAGATTATTTAAGAAAAGCGTTAAAGAGATCTAAATAACAATGCATTTTTCGTCATATCTTAGTTATAACTGAGACCAGATTAGATATATTTGAAAAATATATAATTAAATCGAGGCAGTATAATGAATGAATTAGTTGTATTTTTCTATACCAAACTATTTTTTAGAAATAATCAAGACAATACTAAATTGAGTGATGGTCTAAATGAGACTTTATGTATTATAGATATATAAATGAAATTACCTTTTTTCGATATGTTAAAACGCGCACAATATAATATTACTTGTAAGATTTTAAGCTTCTTAAATAGTGCGAAATAGGCTAATAATATGTCTAACATATCTTGGATAGATATTATTAAAATATATAATTACAAAACAGCTTTAGCCGTGTTATACATTTATGTTGATTAACTTTGCGTAGTATCAATGTACAATTGTTTTTTTTTTCTCTTCTTTTCTTTGCAAAGTCATCAAAACACTTTGGTCTAACTCCAGCTTGAGAACTCAGAAATATGAAAGTATATATTTATTTATATTTAAGTTTTCATTATTTATATGTACAAACAGTCAGAAAGATAATTATATACAAAATATATTTTCAACAACAAAGTTTTTTTTCTAATTCGATAAATTATTCAGCAAAACAGAAAATATATACAAAGATCTGCCGATTTATAACAAGGCCAAACATGTCTCAAAGTTACCGGAAATACAATGATGTCCAAAGCGGTTTTTTAAAAAGCCTTTAATTTTTTTTTTCAAGGCAAACAAAAATGCTAATGGACTTATCGGACAAGAAACCTTCTACACACAGTTTTTGCAGTACCCTATAAAAATGTGTGTACTCTATACATCCTTACAAAAATATGGCACAGATTAAACAAAACGGTGAGAAATGTTGCCAACGTATAAAAAGGAAATGACAAAACCATAGACATTTTGAATTGTCTTTGAAATCATGCTCAGATTGCTATGTTCTTCTGACGGCAATTGAAACTCAAGAGATCTTTAGTGAAAGGATAACAATGTAGCATACGAGCTTTCCTATTATAATATTTACAAATACTTAAATTTTAAACTTAATAAAATATTTACATTTATACCGTCTATGACTTTTAAATTACTTACTATTAGTTAACAATGACTTCTTATCAGATTTGTGCGCTGCAACCAGCATCCGTTAAGCCATTTCTATTGGTAAGGAACTACCCTCAATCTGACTATGTACAGGTACTTCTATTTAAGACTTAAACAGCTACAATTTTGTTCGGGTCCACTTTAACCCTTAAGAACATGACGTCGTCCTTTACGAAATTCCTTTTTTTGAGCATTTCATGGGAAACGAAGCGGGGAAAACCGAATCCCAACGCGTCAGGCTCTTTGGATGGTCGCTGGAAATTTTTCCAGGTGGGATCCGGGACGAAGCTTTCCACGATGTTGCAAGCACGATCGGGACTTGAACTTTGGTCGAACAGGGTGAAGGAGACGGTGTGTGCAAAAGGCCAACGAAGGAGCGCGTCGTATTCTCCGGGCAAGATCTTTATGTATACAGACATGTGTGTACCTTCGCCTGCGCCGTTGCCATTGAGGAAGAGAGACGCCTGGAAACAAATTGTCAAAGTGAAGTAGTTATTTAAAATTTATTAAACATATTTTTTCTTTAAAAAGTCTAACTTGTCTAAAATAAAATAATTATATTTCTTACATTCACACCAATTAGTCTAGCCCAAAGTAAGCACTGTAAGGCTTACATTATATTACATTAGATTTATCGTCACATTACTTTGTGTCTTCATTTTCAAATAAACCTCTTTTATGATAATTATAGATGTAATATCCTATGTACTATAAGAAAAATCAGAGACTCCTTTTCATACGACTCGAGCTTCAACTCGTCTGTAATCTATTACTTTGACCCCTCGGTGAATAATGTTTTATATACACGTTGTATTTATTAATACGGCCGCAACAGTAGCGATCCTACCTTCCAAGGTTCGAATCCTGGTAATGGTAATTTGTGATGAGCACAAACATTTGTTGTTGTCATAGTAGTGTTTATACTTTGTATTCTATACGTTACTAGCTGAACTAGCCGTGGCGTACGTTGTTGTTACAAATACAGCAAAAAAAAGTCATCAAATTCGATTGAGTAGTTTCGGATTTCATCGCGGTGAAAAACATTGTGACAGGGAATATATATATATATATATATATTCGCACACACACACACACACTCTCCCTCTAACACACACACAAACACATGAACTCGAATACACAAACTCACGCGCACACACATACACACACTTCTTTTTTCAACTTTCGATTTTTGTCAAATAAAAAGTCAAAATAATGTAAGGTATGTACTATTGCAAAAATGACAAATTAAAGTATCAAATGGGAGAGGACACTGAGTTCCATTATAATATATATTTAGTACCCATTGTACAAGATCTACTTATCTACTTACTTTGGTATTAATGATTGTTAAAAAGAAACGAGTTTAAAATTATCGGTGAGTAATGCCCATTGAAAGATATATGACAATATTATGAGTATCGTGGTGATGTACGAAGGGATTGTGTGTGAGTAACCGAGCTAATTCGGTCTACGGTAGTAGTAGCTTACGATTAGTCACCAGAAATTATTCAGAGGCAAATAAAATTAGCTTTTGTTTACTAACAAAGAACAGATTTGCAAACAAATGTGGTTTGTTTAAAAAAACTGCAAGTTATTCTTAATAAGTACGTAAGAAGTAAGACTGAAATAAGATATTATAATTATATAGTTTAATTTAATATTTATTTATTTAGAATAGGTTCGCTCTTGATCCCAATCAAGCCCGGGGGTCATGACAGGATCCACGATGGAAAGACCTAACCCAGAAAGTGCCTATTCACTCTGGCTTTAGAAACGGACGGAAGGAAATACAGACGCAGGGAAGAAAAAAATTTAAATAGTATATATACATACATATATGTATCATATATGTATGTCTATTCGTAACCCTTTAACCATAACACAGGCCTTATAGTGCTTACTTTAGGCTAGGCTAGTTGGTGTGAATGTAAGAAATATTATTCTTATTATTAGCATACTTAACTATTTTTTGATTTTTTTGGAGGCCGATGCCAGCCTACTAAGTGCTAAATGTTTCTATGACTAGAAGCTGGTAGGTAATTAAGATATACAAAAACTGTGCAAATCTGACAATATTACAAACGGGTCAAATTTGAAACCTCCTTTTCTTGAAGTCGGTTAATAACACAAGCCTTGCAGTACTTTAGGCTAGGTGTGAATGTAAGAAATATTCATATTAGCATAAAAATGAGTTTCCTCACCTGCAACTTGTAGCCGTATTGGCTGGTGTAAAAAGCGGGGGAAACGAGTTCGACGCCATCTTTGCATTTTGCCTCCGCCATTTTGGCCGCCCAATCCGTGATCCTCCAGACCAGAGCACCCGAGCAATTGACGGAGAGGCGAGCGACGGCCGCACGTAAGGAATCCAACTGACGTGCTTGCCTTGTGGCCAAAGCAGACACCAGGGCAAGATGCTGTTGGCAACTCTCCTCTGTATGCCTATCAAGGGCTTGTCTCGTTCCCTATAACAAAAGGTTGATGTAGCTCTCCTGAACGCTTCCCTTATTTTTATTTTTTTTATACTTGAAATTGGCAAAAGGCACAAATCGTACAAAAAACAAAGAAAAATTTTTTTTGATAGATTATTCCCTAAAGTAGGACAAAGGGTACAACGTCCATACAGCCTACTCGTCGGTAATTTGTTTAATTATTTATATAATAATGTGAGATGGTTTATGAATGATAAATGTCGAATGAATAGTGAAAAAATCCTAACCATATGTAACAAATTTTTATTGCGAGGAAACAAATAAGTGATTGTATTTTAAGATAATCTTTTTAATACTCTGTGGGTATTTCACGAAAGAGGTTGTTTAAACGTGGATAGGATAGCGCTTGACCGCTTCTAGCCTGATGGTAAGCGACGATGCGATCTAGGATATGTCGCGCCTGCTTAGAAGATATGTATTTTACACGACTGAAGGTTGACAGCATAGAAATCAGTGCTTGCTGGTTTATGAATGGTAGATGATGAATGAGTAGTGAAATAATCGTGACCATATGTGACAAACTATATTCCAAACAAATACCTAAGTGATTTTATTACTATTTTAATATAATCCTTTCTATACTCTGTGGTTATTTCACGAATGAGGTTTTACTCGACTGAAGGCTGTAAAAGCGGTTTGGTTACCTTGAACCGACAGCCGGCGTCTCGGTAGGCGCAGGAGAGGCCAGCGGCGGCGCAGTGGTCGCGCAGGTGCGCGTCCAGCTCGTCGCGTGGCAGAGGCGCGACTGCGCAGCGCTGCGGGCAAGGCACCGGCGCTCGCGCACACGACGCCCCATGCGCTCCCACCGTGTCCTGCCGCCAACAAATAATAATCAATTTCTCTATTTCTCATAATCGGTATTTAAACAAAACTACTTTTTGATAATACTTTATATTAAATTCTTAAGTGTCCATTTTAACAGGAGCCGTGATTACAATTTATACAAATCAAAATTGTTGAGATTTAACAGTTTAAATTTTAAAAGCACAAGTTAAAAAGTGTAAAAAGTGTAAAAAATTTAAATGTGTAATTTGCGCAGAAGTATAAGAGCTAAATATTATCGTTATTTAATAATGAAGGCTGACGCCCAAACTAGGCTAACTGCCTCTATCTCAAGAATCAGCAGCCTCGCCCAATTTTTAAAACACTTTATTTACACTTTAAGAAAACAAATTATAAAATAAGGTTTTTTAAATTTAATTTTTTTTTTGCATTCACAATGCAATATTTCTATAAGATATAAAATACGTGTGTAAAAAACAACCACCCACGACCTTTCGCAATCCGGGCGACTGCTCTGACCGCTGAGCTACCGAGACGCTGGCAAACGTGTCGAATTTTACAAACGTATTTCAACTTCTACTATGAGCTAGTATCGTTCCACCAATGTTAAACGCTAACTACCTTCAACATTGAAAGTAATATTTTTACAAATATTAAACAATCAATTAAGATGGAACCAGCTATAATTATGTTTTTTAATTTAATTTTTTTTTTGCATTCACAATGCAATATTTCTATAAGATATAAAATACGTGTGTAAAAAACAACCACGCCTCCGAGCCCTCAGATGGGATTCGAACCCACGACCTTTCGCAATCCGGGCGACTGCTCTGACCGCTGAGCTACCGAGACGCTGGCAAACGTGTCGAATTTTGTGAAATTAAAAATAACATGAATTATTGAATGGAAATTGAATTGCATCCCCAAAAATGAAATGATTTTGCTTTCCACTAGCTAGAAATCGCTGTGAAACATCATCAGAAAACCAAAGGTGTATTTGGTAGAATCGTGTGTTACTTGGCGGAAGTCCATATCTATTAGTAAAACATAATATGTAGCTTACATCCGCAAAAGCCAAAAAAAAGTGCACCGCTCGCCCGTCCGCAAATAAAAACACAAAGTCAACAGGTGTCAACAATCGGTGTCCACAGTTTCTGCATTTATTTGCGGGCGGGCGATCCACTTTGCATGGATTTTGCGGCAGTCAGCTACATATTTTTGTAAAACAAAAATATGTAGCTTACTTCCGCTAATGAAGGTGTATGATTTCGGGGCTTTTCCATCAGATTAAAATGGAATAAATAGAGCAAATAATAATATTACATTCTATATAAATATACTTTTTGAGACGTTTTTGACCTTAATTTTTACCTGTGTGTATCGCTGACCGCAATGGCGGCAAGGCACCAGCCGTTTGCTGCAATGCTGTTGCAGGTGTTGTTGTGTGTGCCTCCGCTGCACTTTAGCACCGCATTTGTTCTCGCAGTACACGGGTTCATGACCGCAGTTGCCTTGGTGTTCCTGTAATTAATAATCAATTTGAGATAATAATAAAAATAATATTACACCCATTAGCCTAGCCCAAAGTAAACACTATATGAACTTACTAGTCGACGCGTTGCTGTGGCCAAATTATAAATTCCAATTAATATCACAAAATTAAAAGTCATCTATCCTATGTCCTAAGTTGGAACAAATCCAGCAAAATAAAAGGAATATGATCAAAATCGATTCAGTAGTTTCTGATTTCATCGCGGAAAAACACTGAGAGGGGATTTTTATATACATATGTATATAGATATGCGATAATGTCCTTTAGTTTCGATAAAATATGTTTAAATTAGTTATGTTCACAACTGTAAGTTTTGTAATCAAAAATCGACAGAAGAAGAATCGACATACCCACCCACACCAAAGGTGATAGGACGTGTTGTTTAATAGCTCTGATAAAACAGTTGATTTTAAGTTGTAATTATCAAAATAAAAGTCTAATATTGTGTCTACTGTGGTAACTTAAAGGAGTAGAGTGAATCGTTGATACTTCTCAGCTGGTTTTCAAGAAATAAGTTAAGTAAAATTTTTTTTAATAATTGTCTTCGGAATAGTTCATTCGCCGTTAGTTTAAAATAGTGCAGATTATCAGTAGCAGGAAACAAACGCGTAAGTGACGCCTACTGCACGGCGCTTACGACGTTTTGGCCGTTAACTATTTTGTTCGATTCAACTCGGGGCTAAGCGACCGCTACCACGACATTGGCGACAGGACAGCGATATTGAATGATCTGCTGCTAAGGTGACTGGCGACCGACCGCTACCAAGAGAGCAGCGACAGGAAAGCGATACTTCTACCACTGTAACCGCCACATAAGTTTGAAAAAAAAAAAATATGAGCTCTAAGCATAATTTAAAAAAATGTACTGGCTGCTCACGCGATTTAATTACATCCGAGCAACTAAAATGTTCTCTTTGCGGGTTGAATTACCACTATGATTGTGTCAATGCTAGCACTAAGTTATTTAGAGATATTTCATCGGAATTTAAATCGTCTTGGATTTGTCCTTCATGTAAGAACAAGCAGCCAAGGGGGGATAACACAAACACGCCCATTCGTGGCGTCTCTAGCCACCGCAACGAGGATACTGCCACTTCAAATATCAATGTTCGCCGTGGTACATCCAAGGCGACTCAAAGTAGCGGCCAATTAACTTATGATACCGTGAAATCTTTGATCGAGGAGGCATCCAACAACCTAATAGTCAAACTAGAAAAAAATATGGCTAGGATGATGGACGACAAGTTGAAAGTTATATTTAAAGAAATAAATGATCTAAAGGATTCGGTTAGCTTTATTAACAACAAATATGAAGACATAAAGGAGCATTTCACAGTAAATTGCAAAGAGCTTAAAAATCTTTCTGATGAAAACGTATTGCTAAAAACTACGATTAGGGATATAAATGGCCGCCTGGGAATTATGGAACAGCATGCAAGGTTGAGCAACGTTGAAATACAGTGTATTCCAGAACATAGGACAGAAAATCTACTAAGCGTTGTTACTCAAATCGGTAAGACTACTGGTAGTAATATACGAGAAAGTGACATACAAAAGTGTAGCCGCATAGCAAAATTGCACCCTGACAACAAGAGGCCTCGCTCTATCGTAGTGAAGTTCTCGAGTCAGCGTGTCAGAGACTCTTATATGGCTGGTGTTATCAAATATAACCAAAAACAAAAAGATGATAAACTAAACACTAGTCATATTGGCATAGGAGGTGAGCGGAAGCCTATCTATGTAGTCGATCATCTAACGCCTGAAATGAAAAAAATACATGCCGCAGCAAGAGAAACTGCTAAGAAACTGGGCTTCAAGTTCGTGTGGATCAAGAATGGCCGGATATTCATGAGGAAAACTGAAGCATCTGCACATATTATAGTAAAAAATATAGAATTTCTAAAGTCATTATCCTAAGCATACTATCCCCTGTAATTTATTTTAGTATCTAGTTTTGTTTGATTGATCTGATAATTTATTGCTTTTTTTTTTCTTTAATGGATAAATTAAATATTTACTATCAAAATGTAAGAGGCTTACGTAGTAAGACAGTTAATGTAAAGTTTAACGTTTTGAATAATGATTTTGATATAATTGTTTTCACGGAAAGTTGGCTAAATGAAAGTGTTTTTGATGGTGAGCTTTTTGACGACAGGTACATAGTTTATAGAAGGGACAGAATCAACAAAGATGGCGGGGGAGTGGTGATTGCAGTTAGGTCCGGTATTGTTTCTTGTCGTAAATTAAAATGGGAGTGTTCATGCGAGGATATATGGGTTACTTTAGACGTCAAAATTAATGGTAAGCTTACAAATATTGCACTATGTGCAGTTTATATACCGTCACCGATAAAAAAAGCAGTACTTGAGAACTTTATAAATAACACGAACAATATTATAAATAATGAAAATCAGCATGTCTTAATTATCGGGGATTTTAACTTGGGTAGCATTGGATGGGAGATGGGGGTGGATGCTTCACATCTATACCCAACGAGTAATTGTGGCGCAGGGTCAACATTTATTGATTTTATGCAAGAAAATAATTTAAAACAGTATAACTCGCATATCAATGGAAATGGCAGAATACTTGATCTTAGCCTATCTAATTTTGCAGACCTCAGGGTATCGGAGAGTGCAAATCCTATGTGTAATATCGACAACCATCACCCTCCATTAGATATAATAGTACAAGTTCATAAAATAAAGCCATTACCTCCAGCAGCAAGGGAGAGGTATAATTACTACAAAGCTGATTATATTAAAATTATTAATGATCTGGATACAATACCGTGGCAAGAGCTACTAATGGCATGTAATAACGTCAACAGTATGGTGTCTCTCTTCTATGAGATATTACAAGAAATTATAGATAAACATGTACCCAAACATAAACCAAAAGATAAAAGATATCCATATTGGTTTACTAAATCTTTGATATTTAAATTAAGGGAGAAAAACAAATACAGGAAAAGAATGAAACAATACCACAATCCTCTCTACCAAATAAAATTTGAATCACTTCGTAGAGAAACCGAGAAAGAAATTAAGGAATGTTATTATAAATATATTGCGTCAGTTGAATCAAATATAGCAAAAAGTCCCAAATATTTTTGGACACATTTGAAGAATATCAGACAGCAGCCCAACACTTATCCTTCTCGGATGGTACTAGGTGACCAGGTGGCTGTCGAAGGGGTTGATGTATGTAATTTATTCGCTAAGTATTTTGCGTCAATCTACAATGATAGCGGTGATGATTCTTCGATTGACAGTGTACACGAGGAGTCGTTGGGAAGTTCTCTCTGTTCCTTAAATTTTTCTAGATCAGAGATATTAAGGGTATTGCAGAGAATTGATATTCACAAAGGCAGCGGTCCGGATAATATACCTCCATCATTTGTTGTTAGATGTGCTGCGCCATTGTCACTTCCACTTGATTTGATTTTTAACGAGTCTCTCAGGACTGGCATTTTTCCGGAACAGTGGAAGCGAGCGAGAATAGTTCCGATATACAAAAAAGGAGGTCAAGACAAAATTCAAAATTATAGGCCTGTATCAATCCTGTCAGTACTGTCGAAGGTCTTTGAAAGATTGTTGTATCCTGTACTTTTGAATCATGTCCGCCAGGCTTACACTGACTCCCAGCATGGGTTCATACGTTCTCGGTCTACAGTAACAAATATGACGGAGTTTGTTGATACCTTAACTGATTCCGTGGATTCTGGTACACAAGTGGATGCTATATATACGGACTTTTCAAAGGCCTTCGACATGGTTAATCATAAATTGATGGTGCGGAAACTGTCTTCCTTCTTCGGATTTGGTGGTTCTGTTTTGTCTTGGTTGACTTCTTATCTCGAATCACGACAAGCATGTGTAGTGGTCAAGGAATATGTTTCTGATATATACTTCGCAAAATCTGGTGTTCCACAGGGGTCCATCTTGGGTCCTCTTTTATTCAACCTGTATGTTAACGACTTACCCAAATGCTTAGTAAATTCAAAATGCTTTATGTTTGCTGATGACTTGAAGTTTTGTAAAGAAATTCATAGTTTTGAGGACGTTCGAGCTCTGCAGGAAGATATAAACAGGTTATCCGAATGGTGCTTACAAAATTGCATGAAACTCAACACAGAAAAATGCTTTCACATAAAGTTCACCAGGAAGCGTAACCTAGTCCAATCTAAATATAGCATTGATGGAGTTGTACTTCAGGAGCTTAAGTCAATCTGTGATTTAGGAGTTACAATTGATTCGCAGCTTCGTTTCGACCAGCACATTGATAACATATGTCGATCAGCAAGAAAAATGTTAGGATTCGTCATAAGACAGACGAAAAATTTTAAAAAGTTGAACACGAAAAAATTGTTATTTGTTGCCCTTGTCCGAAGTAGGCTGGAATATTGTTCTGTAGTTTGGAATCCGCATTATCAGATCTATAAGGATCGAATAGAGAGTGTACAGAGGCGTTTCACTTTGTCACACTCACGATATAATTATTATCAAAGAGCACCATATGCTGATAGACTCAGGACTTACAATTTGGTGTCATTGACCGACAGACGCAGGATGCATGATATGTTATTTTTGTATAATCTTCTAAATGGTTCTTTGCATAGTCCAGGTTTGCTGGAACAGGTAAAATTTAGGGTTCCTCCACGTTTGCCTCGCTATCCAGCACCCTTACTTACACACAAAACCTATAGGACTAACTTGGGACACCACTCCCTATTGGCTAGGCTAGCTAGATTGTATGGGGAATTCGTCAATAAAGATACAACTATGGACTTGTTTCAAAACAGCTCACCAGTTTTCAGGGGAAAAATCCTGAATTGTTTTAAAATATAATAAGTTTAAGTTAAGTTAGCAACACTGACTGTTACCTAATTATTAATGGCGCATGCTGTGGCCATCTTTAAGTAGAGTTGCATGCACCTAATTACAGTTATCCATTTTTTCCCGTATAGTATAAGAACATGTAAACTCTGTTGATGGTCCATACTAATAAATAAATAAAATAAATAAAAAAAATAAAAAATAAATAAATAAATCGTTAAATAAAATTAATTAAAAAATCTAAATATTGGGCTAATTCAATCTGACCACTTCTAAGCTACCTTTATTACTTGAGATTAAAAAAAGGCTCACCTCTAAGGCACTACCAGAGAATTCCTTGTGGCAGTGTTCGCAATTGGCACGCCTTCGAGGGCAAGTGTACCGAAGATGGTCCTGCATCAAGACGCGAGGGATCATCGCGCCGCACTGAGCTGCGCAGAGAACCGCATCATGTTTGCAGGTATTTAGATGGGCCTGGAAAAAATAATAAATAAAATAGGGTATCCTTTACCTGGCAGAATTTCGTTGCAGAAAGTCACTTGGGATACTAATCAAAAGGCATAAATTGACATACATTGCAGGTTAGGTTAGGTATTTTTTTATTAATTACTAGCCACCAAGCTATTTCAAATGATTAAGTATACGTTCTGAAACTATGAATTTTAAATTTCTGCGAAAGAAGGTAGACCCAATAAAATAATACTAAGCAGGGTGAACGGTATTATAGTGTAGTAAGGGGTCATAAATTAAGTGACACGTTAAAGGGGGGAGGGTATTACCAAAATGTGACATTATATGCAGGGGGGTCAAACGCTTTGTCACGTCACATGCTCAATTTTTTTTTTGCGCCCCGGGCAACTGGGCACCCTCCGGAACCAGGGGAAGGAGGTGGTGAATCTATCATGGATACATCGGGCGGTCGAGGGGTTATGTCAGATTCGTATTGACTAAACACCACCTAGTAAGTGCCATAGCCTAGGAAGGCTGTTTAGGATTCATCGAATGTTCAAATTTAAAATAAAGTTACTATAAAATAATGTGCAAAAATCTCGACACCGTCGTTCAGGGTAAACATAAACAATACACTTAGCGCCATCTATCGTCGGGCATTGTAACAAGTGTATTGATTGCTTGCTAACATATGCCACTATATTCGAAAAGGTCCCGGATCGTTGTGTGTACGGATCATACTGTTGCACACACAAGAATGATGAAAATATTAATTGAAAATGAAACGAAACGAATGATCAATTAAAGAGTTGTAATGAACAAGTTGTTTCAAGCTTTAAGGTCTTTCCAAAACTAAAAAAAAAAATTTTGGTCACCAATCCTATAATGGGACAATTATGATTTTGCTAACCTCAGTAAGCGAAGTTCGCTAAGTATATAGATATGTTTCGATGTCTTATTATGTATTATGTACAAATAAATGTTTCATTAAGTAAAAAATATACAGTGAAACCTGGTTAATTGGGATCTCAAGGGACCAAGGATTTTGTACCATTTAAAGAGGTTCTCATTTATCCAGTTTTCCAATTAGACAGGTTTAAATAATACTTGTCTCATTTACAGAGGCCTCGCTTATACAAATCGAAATGTACCGTTATTCCATTCATAGAGGTGGAAATGTTAATAAAAATGCAATATGCATTTTTATTAACATGTTATAAATTAGACTGACTTTTAACAATCATAATCTGACAAAAGATTTAGTTTTTCAGATGCTGATAATGTGTTATATTTACGTTTGGACAATTTGTACACTTGTATTCCCTTGTTTGTAAGTCAAAACCTGAGATGGTACTGACAAACAAAACAGGTGCGAAAGAAATTCAAAAATTCAAAGCTGTCCAAACCTGATAAAATGTCTCACTTATACAGGGAATTGAGTTACAGAGTCCCAATTATAGAGGTAAACATCGATAAAACCCTAGAAATCAAATCTCATTTAACCAGGTTCGAAAAGTCCCATTAACAGAGGTAATTTGATGAAAAAGTGCCGGGACCTCATTGAAGTTCTCAATAATAGAGGTTTCTCACTTATCCAGGTCCCACTTAACGAGGTTACACTGTATATAACAAGAAAAAAAACAACTTGACTCAAACGTCATGCAGGATTCGAACCCACGCCTTCTCGCTATCCGGGTTATCAAATCGCTCGATATCAATATAAAAACTAGTAGTGAAATGCTTAACTTAAATATATTTATTTTAACAGCTCACCTTTATATTATATTAATTAGTTTAGAACGATTAATTGATTTAATGGAAATTCCGTTTGCCAATGATGAGGTACCAAATTGAGAAGAATAAATAAACGAACTACGGAAACTATAGATCATTAATAAAGACTCAAACAAACGTGTTTTAGCTAAGGAAGTGTTAGAAAAGCAGAATTCATTAACACTGTTTAGAAATTAAATTATTTTGTATGAAATCAATAATAAACTTACAAATTAGTTTGATTAACTGTACAGTTCTAATTATCTAATTAGTTAATGGAAATTAGGACCGATAGTGAAATTTGATAAAGTCGGAATTTATGACAAGCTATCTCATGACCGAATTGGCGGTAGACTGCTAAACGAAATGAAACAGAGAAAAACGTAAGTAAAACCTATGTATGATATAAGAATTGATATTAATCAATTCTTATAAAAAAACAAACAACAAAAAAATTATTTTACGGAAAAAACAAATGACAATCTGTGTACAATTTAGTTACACTAGTTCAACCTTGTAAAAAACTCACCTTCAATTTGCGTAATTCGTCCGACCACTGGCATCCCTGTTTATGATGGATGCAGTATACCACAGATCCCATAATCGCCTTCTCCGACTCAGGATCTGGGTATATCTGGAACAAACACAATAAACATTGTTAAAACTGTTCACTTTATACGCACAAAACATCCAAAAATATGGTCACCTTTTTTATTTTTGAAATTATGAATTTAAACATTTTTACGTAAAACACACAACGTCGGGACTAAAGTTGCCTCCAAGACTGATTGAGGCGCTGGCTGCGTTGGAATAACGGATTAAATAGGACAACGCGATTAAAAATAAACCACATCTTAAAAAGAGAATATAAAACAAGCGTGAGCTGTACGCACCGTGCGCTCGAATATGGAACACATCGTTCGAAAATATGCAAAATGGCTGCCGTTTGTTTTTCGCGCGTAATAAATTCGAACAGGCGCAGGAGTGCTCGGTCGTAGGGCCTGATATGAAATGAATGCGTTCCCGTTTGTAAGTTTTCGTTATCTTTATGGGTGCAACGAACAGATGGCTCGAGCGTGGACCACCGTTCCCCAGTTGTTTGTGCCAGATAAGCGTGATTTTTCACTTCCCAAACCAGCTGGATAATGGAATAAGCAAACACACTTGTTAGATTCCTTTGAGCGTGTTCCTTTCACACAGCTAAGCTAATTCTTCTTGGAAATCAACGTACTTTAGATAAATGACATATGATAGTTGACTGCATAATAGATAATAAAGGGAACAGAAAATGTTTGTAAACAAATCCGAAAGTTAGTTTGAAAACATCCACGATATCTCACTATGTGAGTTGTCACCAATCGAGCAACGCCTCTGTCTTTGAAAGCAGTGTGACGCTACGTCTGTTCTACATCATACGAATGCCTGCCTTTCTGCTTTACATTGACAAATGTATATTACATGTGTTGTAGAGAAGATGTTTCAAACAAGCGTTGGATGTGACACATTTGGTTAGTGTGAAAGATCAAACGTCGCTCGTAGTGCAGTGTTCTATTTACAAACATTGAAGCATGTGGTCATCGGCATGGCTGCTGCATAACCGTTCTACCTCAGAATCTATATTCCATAAAAGCAACACAACATGCTTCTAATATTTACAAGTATATAGAAATGTCTGTTTTAATCCTGTGTATTAAAACTGAAAGTGGCGTGAATTCTGTTGTGAAGATAGGTACATTGGATGTTTGTGATGTTGAAATTTTCAAATATAGAATGTTATTTGTGTCCTATTCTAAAAAGATGGACTGCGATGTGTTGAACTCTCCCGCATCGTTCAATTATAGAACTCGTGTAGTAAGGTAGCCAGGATCGAAAAAGCGCAGGATCGGCTGCCAATAGAGGCGGTTACGACATTTTTGTTTGTTGCATTTGGTAGAGCAAAAGGATGGCATGAAAATGAGGGTGTTTCTCTGCCATTTGTAAATTATCATTTGGTAGAAGTGGACGTCAAACGGTTCACAAGCTACGAAGGTGAAGGCAGATATATTGTAATCATCGACATTAATTCTAACGCACTCGTTGGAACAAGGACGTCAATACTAATTAATCAAACTCAAACTTGTGAATGATCATTGGGAAAGGTTACAAAATACAATTAAAATCAACATTTGATATCCATTTGTGGGTAGCTCTCACACCCACACCGGCCGAGATTTTGAATATTGGTGCCTTTATAATAGGTTTAAATTATTGATCGCCACTTTTTGTGGGTGGGCTAATTTCAATTATTAACTGTAAATACACACAAATAATCCTAACTATCCTAATTATATTATGATAATAAAAATTAAACTATTTAGTTAAACTAAATAGTTTAATTTTTATTATCGTAAAACTAAATAGTTAACTGTAATATACTAATTTAACATATAAGAGCCACAGTAACGCGTGGCCGAGTCAGCTAGTTATTATAAATGCGAAAGTAAGTTTGTTTGTTACGCTTCCACGCTTAAACTACTCAACCGATTATCATGGAATTTTGGTTACACGTTATCAGAGGTCCCAGAAAGGAGATAGGGTACATTTCATTTCAAAAAACCCCTTTTTTCAGGTATCACCAAACTTTTACTTAAGGCACATTTATCTTTATATATAAAACTTCCGTGGCACAGTGTTTGACCGCGATGTACTCCAAAATTACTCCACCGATTTTGATAATTTTTCATCTGGTTGGATTTGTTCCGACTAAGGACATAGAATAGTTATCATTTTAACTTATAACACAGCAATGCGTGGCCGAGTCAGCTACTTATTTACAGATAAAAATATATAGAGATTTGTACAAACAACTTTTGCCGAGTCACATTAAACTTTGCACTTATAATGCACCTACGATTTAACTTAGCTAAGCTAATAGCCCCAGTGTATTTATATCAAAGCATTTCTCAAGGTCCAGTGGATCAACTAATCTACCAAGGTTGTGTCTGCGTGCGTAGGCGCACTGATGTAAACTCAACTTTACAACTCCCGTAGGTGTATCAAGTCTCGACATGTCATTAACATTTTATTCCTTAAACGCAAATAATAAAGCTATACAAGGTTTGTGTAGCATAATAACTGTACTCGAAACTTCCACATCTATTTTTATAGCTGTCAACACCGAACAGATACTTAATGAATTTAATGTTTATATATTTATGTATGTACAAACACAGCTCCTCAAAACTAACACAATATTCATGTGGCAATGCATACAGCAAATAAAGGTCTTCTTTATATAAAAATTTGACTTTGTTTTGCATGGGTGTATAGGAGCGGGGAATCATAAGATAGGAGGTATCCATGTATCCGTAAATTTAGCTGTAACTCGCTGTGCTCGCGAATGGGCAAATAAATTAATATGTAAAAAATATTAGATCCAGATATTTCTATATTCAAATATTAAGTATATCGACAGATATCAGTATCTGGTTCAGACCAGATATTCTGGCAAAATAACCCTAACCATAACCTTTTCAGTTACCATTAAACTAATTCAATTTTCCCCGTAAATATTTAGTTTTAGATATTTGAGCATACCGAAAAAGCCACTTTCTTTCGTATTCTCCTTACTTTTTTTCATTTATTTGTCCTTATTACATAATCTTTTTTACTCGCAGAACTATTTCAATGGTTTTTCTTCGAATGAAGCTCACTAACATACATTATATCGTATTAAGAACTATTAAAATTACTTGTTGTGGTATTTAATATTTATGTAGGGCAACACTGGGGACGTAACAAAATATTTTATTAATATCTAAATATCAATAGTTATTCTTTATTTATATTTAATTATTATTATATCCGATTAATTTGTAATCAATAAGTAATAAGGAGGCCGTAGCCCTTCGGTTGAGATATCAGCTTTAACCCAAACAAATCTCGCCGACGTACTACGTGCGTGGATCCACGCGTAACACGAGCATTTACCTTACTACGAGTAAGTACGAGTAACTGGAATACTAATAATGTATTTATTGAGTTGTTAATATCTTTATATATAAAAATTCCCATCACAGTGTTTAACCGCGATGAAATCCGAAAGTACGCAACGGTTTTGATGAATGTTTTTATCATTTTGCTGGATTTGTTCTAACTTAGGACATAGGATAGGTATCATATTAATATACAATAAACAAATTATAATAACTGAGCCATAGCAACGCGTGGTCGGGTCAGCTAGTTCTCTATAAAAAAAAGAAAAGAAAGCATAGATGTTGCAAGTTGAAAAATGGAATGGTAGCCTTTGGTCTCATTATGGTATTTTCATCCATAGAAAGGCTTGTACTATATACCCCATCAGTACATTGTTAAAAGAACATTAGTTAATACATACAACCTTACTCAGCTTCTTTTTTCGTTACGTGTACTATTACCAACACAACAAGCTACACACTCCGATACTAAAATGATCTTTAATACAATGTAATAAGGTATATAAAAACGGAAATCCGCACTAATTTAGGGCAGTAGGTAAAGCCATCAACTGAAATACATTACAGTAGTAGGCACTTTATTAAATTGTTTGTTATAATTTTAGCTTTCCTTTAAAAGCTTCATGTATACACGCAAATTGTAATTAATGTACACGTTACAATTCATTTGGCGATTTCCTGTGTTGCCAGTTATAATTAACATATTGTTGTCTACTTTCATGAAAAGGTCATCTTATTTTAAACGCTTTTATTTAATCGTTTTATTCTATGCAATTTTATAATTAAAAACATTTTATATTGAACGTAAAAATTGGCATTTTACTTTTAAAAAGAGAACATGGTTCGGAAATGCTTTGGACATCTAAAAAAATATATGTGAAATTTTTACACTTAGCATTTTTAAGAGTGATAAAAAAATATGTAGGTACTTAAATTTTTAACTGAACATATTTATAGGTAAGTAAGATTTTACTGAGCAAAAAAAAATACCTTTAGGATTTAAAAAACCAATCGTAACTTTTGTATGTAATACTGCCACAATTATTGATAAACTAAATAAAAAGAATCGCTAAATAAGGCATTATAATGAGGTTTGGCGTTTTGTTTTTTTTTATTAACTAATAATAGGGGTTAAAGTATGAAATTGCCGTTTTATTGCAATAGGTTCTTTGAATTGACATAGAATCTTCATGGTTTGAGGTTTTCGAATGAAACTTTTTTTAAATGGTTTCTATGATGTTCTTTTTTTAAAAAATGTAAAACATTTGAATATCGACTTTCAATTGTTTTTGTTATTCAATTTAGACAAGAAAGATGGATACTGCGAAAATTCGAGTTATTTTTGAATACGAGTTCCGACGCGGAACTAACGCGGCAGAAACAGCCCGCAATATCAATGCTGCGTTTGGAGAGGGGTCTACTAATGAACGCACCGTGCGATTTTGGTTTAAACGCTTTCGTGATGGAAATTTCGACTTAAAGAACGAGCCACGAGGAAGACCGCCCACACAGGTAAATAACGATGAATTAAGAGAGATAGTGGAAGCCGATCCTAGTCAAAGTACCCAGGAATTAGCGGCATGGTTTAACGTTACCTTACCCACAATATTGACTCACTTGCGTCAAATCAATAAAATAAAAAAATACGAAAAATGGGTGCCTCATGATTTGACTGATCTGCAGAAAGAAACGCGTGTTGAAACTTGTGTTGCCTTGTTGAACCGGTACAGAAATGAAGGAATATTGGATCGAATTGTAACATGTGATGAAAAGTGGATTCTTTATGATAACCGGAAAAGAAAAATGCAATGGCTGACCCCAGGTCAAATGCCACAACAGTGTCCTAAAGCAAAACTTACCAATAAAAAGGTAATGGTAACTGTTTGGTGGTCTCAGCATGGTGTTATTCACTATAGTTTTCTCCGATCTGGTCAAGCAATAACGGCAGATGTCTATTGTGCCGAACTCCGAACCATGTTGACAAAACTAGCAGTAAAACAGCCCCGACTCATGAATCGATCTTCACCATTATTGCTCCACGACAACGCGAGACCTCACACAGCACGAGAAACCATTTTGACCCTTCAGGAACTGCAGTTAGAAACCATTCGTCATCCTCCGTATTCACCAGACCTTGCTCCAACGGACTACCATTTTTTTCGTGATTTGGACAATTATCTACGTGACAAGAAGTTTTCTTCCCAGGAGGCAGTACAAAATGCTTTCACACAGTTTGTGCAGTCTAGATCGTCGGAATTCTATCGCAAAGGCATTAATGACCTTCCCATTAGATGGCAGCAATGTATAGATAATAATGGCAACTATTTTGATTAAATAAATTTGTTAAAAATTTAAAAAATAAACAATATAGATTTTCAGTACAAATCGGCAATTTCATACTTTAACCCCTAATATAATCTGTTTCATCGTTGTTAAAAGGCGGAGGAAAAATTGCCGTTCTTCCTCCAAGTAATAATGATAAAATCTTTAGTCTACACTTAAGATTACACAATGATACAGACAAAATATAGAAAAAAGCTCACAACAGACGGTATTCTTGCTGAAAGGCAATCTTTCCCTATCTCTCTTCATTAAAAAAATTGAAACAATTTCATGGCATTAGTTTTTATTATAGCGTCTGTAAAAAGAGTATTGCCATGTCAATAATAACTAATTCGTGCTCTGTATAGAGCACTCAAATTTATGTTAAATATGGAAAAAATATTTTTTGTTCTAATTGTAAATAAAGAAGAACAGCCTATAATGGTAGACTGAGTGTCGTCAACACTTTCTGAATCAGCTTTCAAAGAGAATGTTGCCGGCTGATTGACAACTGACGGTGTTCCAGGGAAACAATATTTAACATTCAGTTATATCTAGAAAACTGTTTCGATAAATAACTCTTTTAGAGCTAAAAATAAGGTTGGAAATGGTGTAAACGTAAGTTTTGTTGACGGCATCAAATAGTTTTGGTACAGTCGAGCTATCGACACGCGCTGACGTGGGAATGTAAACATGCACCTAAAAATATAACGGGTTCATTTTCAAGTGTTTTATACTAGATCTGTTTGTTAATTTTTTACTATACTATATACTTATATATAGATTGTTATATTATTTATTTACATACACACACATACAAAAACACATGAAAACAGAAAAGTAAATAAGAAAAAAAACTACAAATCTATAATCTAAGATCACAGTGGCTTGTGTGTTTGTCTGTCCGCTCTTTTTCCATTGTAACAATAACGTTACCATAGCAACGCGTTAACCGCAAGTAGTAAGTCTACCGGACGCTAGATGGCGCTAACGGAAAAATATATAATAATAGAAAAAAAATTAAGAATTTTGTCCACCCGTGCGAAGCCGGGACGGGCCGCTAGTATATACTCTAAAAATACAAATTTGTTGTTTGTGTGTTTGTCGGCTTAATGCATTACTAATAATTGTATTTAGGTATGTTTTTCTCTGTTACCAGCAAGCTCCGTAAGCCAGCAAGTTATATCAAATTATACTTTTTGATGATGCATACTACTCGTCTGTGGAATGCATTACAGGCAAATAAGAGTTGATTCAAGGGACTTGTGAAAGAATATTACTTGACCATGTGGTCCTTTATTTGAATTACTTATACTTTATTTTCACGAATGAGTATTAATATTTATTTATATATATTATGTTATATATATATAAGTTTATTCTTTTATTCGTGTTTTACTACAGCTCATATACAACCGTACACCGTCACCAAGACTTATATTCCTTTCTTGCCTATACGTTCCTTGGAAAAACTACTAATGATAAAGCCGCTATTAGTACGTCTCCTTGTGATTTTTATCATTCAATGTGCACAAAAGAATATTCATAAATCATACCAACAAAACCAATGCCGGATTTACCTCAGACGGGGCCCCAAGCAAAAACTGATTTTTGAGGCCCTCGTTTTAATATACCCCCCCCCCCCCCCCCTCTTCTTATTAAACAACAAAAAACAGATCAATTTTCCAAAATCTATATATTATTTGAACCATCTCCATTACAACTTCTTTCTACTTTTTTCAGTCGCAAATTGATTAATAATATTATCAAAGTCAAGTTCTCGAAGCTTGACTTTTTCGATAAACAGTAGGCTTAAATCACTGACTTTTTCTTGGCCCATCGAATAATTGAAAATGTCAATGTCATTTTTATTTTATTCCAAAAAAATTATATTTTTACATTTTCAAATAAGTTTCAAAAATTTTTCAAATTTTGGGGCCCCTCTCCAAGCGGGGCCCCAAGCAATTGCTTCCTTTGCTTCCTGGTAAATCCGCCACTGAACAAAACTTTTCAATGCAAAACGATTAAAAGCAGAGACAAAACGATATATTTTTATATTACCACACAATATTCAATAAACCAATCTTCACAAATAACAGACATCGTATCGATGACCTAAAAATAAAATTACCTTATTTATTTTTTTATTTCACCACAATTCTGTGGAGTCGTATAAAATTACCATAACACCGTTATTACAAGTATTTGTAGCTTCACTTCAAAAGTAAAATAAGCCGATATGAAATCGAACTGATATCTCGGTAAACAGTAATCTCACTCGTCACGTATCGAAACCGCATGGAATAAATCAATAAGTGATATGAAACGCGGCACACGTCCGAGCGGAAGCGGGTTCGACGCCCATCGGAGTAAGTAATGCCGATTTACGACTTGATTATACTGATTATGTAAGCACCAATGGCGTCGGAAATACGCTTTTAAATTCAACATGGTGATATAATATTTACATGTTTTGAGTTACAATTTTAATTGTAATAAATACGATATCGTAACGTAAAGGATTTATTTAAAAAAAAATCTAAGCATTTGTTATTATTATTCTAGTTTTTAAATATATTTTTTATTTATTTATTTTTATTATTGATGAAGACAGTTACGTATTGTACTTACCTAATAAGTTTATTAATGATCCTTGTTACTCGAAATAAATTAATTTAAATTCATAATGCGTAAATAATAAAAGATACTGACTACGCAGCAATTCTTATATTATTGCTATTAATAAGGAAATTGATAAACAAATTCTGGATAACTCACGACATTTATTAAATCCTAAACAATGCTAAGCTTGTCCTATGTATACTAGAAAATGTATAAAATACGCAAATAAGTATATAAACGACCATGATTCGGAAACAAATGATGATCATACTAACATATGCCCCTACCGGGATTCGAACCCGCGACCTTGGGCACAAAAGGTAGGATTGATCTGACGACAGTTTGGTGCAAATGTAACGATCCTAATGTAACGCATCAACGGTCCTGAGTTCGAATCCCGGAAGGCGCAGATATTTGTATGATGAATACGAACATTTGTACCTGAGTCATGGGTATTTATATGTATTTCTATAAATATTACATATCTATGTATCATATATGTATGTCTATCCGTTACCCTAGTATCCATAACACAAGCCTTATAGTGCTTTGGGCTAGGCTAATTGGGGTAAATGTAAAAAATATGAATATTATTATTATCGCTACCGTTCCAGCAAGCGGCCGTCAAATATAATAAGAACAAAAGAAGTTGACGCAAATTTATCTTAATAAATATCAAGATTTACGATAAAAAGTATAATACTTAATTACACAGGAAAAGAAAGCAGGATTATAAACAAACAATAGAGCACTCGATAGCATTATTACCGCTTTCTTTACCGCATTACAAAATTGCTGTAACCCCGTACTAATAACGCGTGGAAGATGTAATATCCTGCTATTATCTCATACAAATAGAAACTGACCCGCTGCGATCTTCAATGGACTGACAGCGTGTCAATTCATCATCGTTTTACGCTAATGCATCTTTTGTTTTTGTTTACGTAATGTCAGTTTGCCTGATAGAGCTGGCGCGAAAACAAACCTATTTTAAAAAAGTAGTTCAAAGACACCTTTTTGGCGGGAGCGGGAAACGTCACTTTGGTGATATTGTTTTTTTTTTTGTTAAAATTTTGTGTTTTGATAAATATTAGTGTGTTGTAATGGTGAATTTTTAACCACCGATTATTTGTGAACTTGCAAGAGGCTTAGCAAGTTAAACAAATCAGCAAGAGTTGTTTTTAACGCCCTCTAAAGAAGTCCTTGAAAAGGTTTCACTAAAACTGGGAACCCGAGTGATCATCTATCATTATCAGCTCTTATCATTATCTAATTTAGAAAAGATTACTGAATATGAAGACATTTCTTAAATGACGCACATCCAAGTTAAAAAAAATCTTATTAAAAAAAATATCATTCCTATTTCAAAAGGAACTCTTTGAAAAAGTTCCTATTTCACAATCTCTGAGAGGGATACTTTCGTTAATTATCGAATGCTCAGTTTTCGAACTAAATTTATTTGAAAATAGAACGCTTCGTTTGTTTAAGCATGGATGAAATTTGATATCAATTTGTCAGCCGCGGCGTGTGTGGAACGAATGACAAGTGTTTATTCTTACTACATCCGTATTTAATTCGTGGTTAGGAACGTGTTAAAATCATCTTTGTCAACTATACGAAATATTCAAATTAAGCGGTGGGTACGTGACAGTTTATTTCCTTTTATAAACAAGGAGGAGATATTATTACTATTATTGTAACTTCGGATGTCGACCTAATTGGTAAGTTCTTAAAGCGCTTATAATAACAAGAAATGTAGTAACTTCCTTTTTAAAATAACATCATTATCTATAATAAACTCCGTGGTCAGCTGGCTTGCGTACCGGTTGTCATCGTAAACCACTTCGAGATCCCAGGTTCGATACCGGCCGGGCAATGTAAAAAGCGAACTCTTCTATATTGGTTTTGGTTTGTCGTTGTTACTAAACATCATAACATAAATGCTTTAGCTATTTTTATTATTTAATTTATTTCTAAAAATATCTTGAGTTCATAATTGTTAGGTGTTGACAATGGCATTATTAAAAGAAAAAGAAAGACCACTGATAACATAAAAAAAATTGTTAGACCACAGACAATAATCATCTCAGCCATCAAACGGTAAAAACAATATAAAATAATAGCGTGCTTAGTAGTTTATTTATGGTACTGGTAAAGTTTTCCTATTCGTCCCTCCATTGAAACATACAAAAGTAATGTTTTCAAAGTCCAGCAATAAGGAAATAATAATTGTACATTTGAAACGCTTGCGTCTAATGAGAAAAACGTGGCACGTTCCTTCAATTATTATGAAATTACTTCCACAATTTAATAATATTTGGTTTTATACAGCTGGTAACACTAAAGAAATTATTACAAGACACATGAGACAAGTTGATTTTTTCAATTTCGATATATACTTTTCGTTGAAGTTTTAAAGTGCGCAAATGCAGCTGATGAAAAATTAAAAGCGAAAAGAAAACTTATAAAAAAAATCTTAGTGTTGTCAAGTGACAATATAAAATATAACCAAGTTCTTATTATAAAAAATAGTGGGTACTTACTGTATTTATTTTAGAAATAAACGCGATTTAAGTATCGAGAAAGTATATTATAAGTATTTTGAAGCCTTTAATAGTTACGATATGTGACAATTTTGGAACATTGGTACCGATCCTACCTTGCGCACCGAATGGTCCGATATTCGAGTCTCGGAATGGACAGATATTTGTGTTATGAATACGAGCATTTGTACTTATGTTTTTATTATTATTTAATATCGAAGCATGTATCATACATGCCTATCTGTTACCTTAGTATCTAATTTATAACACAAGCCTTATATTGCTTACCTTGGGCTAGGATGAGGCTGAAACTGGCAGCAGAAAAACAGCAGCTTTTTGCAACGACCAAATTTTCTAGAACTTTTTGGAGATATTTCAACATGTATAATTGAACATTCTAGTAGGTATTCAAGAGGGCTTGAATAAGAAGTTCTAGAAAATTTGGTCGTTGCAAAAAGCTGCTGTTTTTCTGCTGCCAGTTGCAGCCTCATTCGGCTAGGAGTTTTGGTGTGAATGTAAGTAATGTTGCTAGTATTATGAATATTGACTGAAGAATATTTTTCATTCGATTTGAACAGTGTTTGTTATTTGTTTCGACAGTATTATCATGAAATTCCATTAAATATGGGTGATATTGAAATTACTTTACGCAATGATTTTATCTGTGGAATAAACTATTACAACATTAGCGTTTATTTCATTGTTATCGTAAATAAACGGACCGATTCCATTGAAAATACATTAATCACTGCCGACAGAGCTGGTGGGACGGAAGCCAGGTCGCGGTGTCAGCGGCGAAGCATCTTCACGTGTCAGTATTGTGTTAATGAGATGTATAGTAGCGACTTACTGATAAATATTTTACTATAACAATGAAAAGAAAATAATTTAACACGTAAAAATTTAAAAATATTTCAATGATTTGAAAGAGCGAGGGACTTTATGCAATTTATAGGATATAGATAGAAATAGTTGAAGTTAGTAAAAAGACATCTGAATTGAAAACGTGTATATTTAATCCAATACCACAAAAAGAAGAGAATTTTTAAAGACTTTATAACCTGGGTTCGAATCCCGGAAGGGGCAGATGTTTGTGTGATCTACATATCTCAAGGATATACATATTTCAAGTAATATTACATATTAATGTATCATATATTTGTCTGTCCATTACTCTAGTATCCACAACACAAGCCTTACAGTGCTTACTTTGGGTGGTGGATGTAAGAAACATTATTATTATTATTGGTGTGAAATTAAGAAATAATATTCATATTTTTTTTAGTGACGTCACTCAGAGGTCCCGAGTTTGATTCCCGGCTAGGTTAAAATAAAGACTTTTCTATAATAGCTCAGGTTTGGTGGCTGTAGTACCACCGTTGTTTCTAAATTGCATAACGCAAGTTCTTGATATGATATTATCTAATATTATATTTTTATTATAAAACCCATTGCACCTAATCCATTAAATCCTCTATACATCAATCGACGTCACACAACAAGGACGCATCACTTCGCTCTTAATTCACTAGAGTGTGTGACCCGAGATTACAAGTCACTAACCGTTTAACAAAATTGGATAATGGCCTCCGAGTTAACTGGTAAACTATTCAAACCCCCATTGGATCCTTAAAAATGAACCTTAACACGAGAACAATAAAGGTTCACAGCAATAAAGAGGTTTATTGCATCGACGATGCGCTAGCGCAGATTGATCGATTTGCCGGAAACCGCCATTAGACGAACACAGAATTGCGAGTTTTATAGGTTGGCAACACAATTGATCCAGAAATACGTTACGATAGTTTTATTGAAACGAATCGTGCCAAGGAAAGTGTTCGGATTCCTTTACGAAGAACAGGTTGTTTAAAATTGCCAATTGGAAATACTAGATTTTTTTCTATATTCTTGCGTGTCTCGGGCAATAATAATAAATCAGTATTTTTTTTCAATTTAATGTAAGACATATCGTCTTACAATTCCTGAATCCAACTTATAAAGTTAAAATTTAAAAAAAGGTTGTTAAAAGCTGACAATACGAAATACTAAAAACTTTTTTGTGTTTTGGGCATTAATTAAAATATATTTTTTAATAAACATGAGACATAATAGTTAAATAACTAAAGCACTTGTGTTAAGGTATTCAGAAACGACGGTACCACAACACCCAGATCTAAGCCGGCCGGGTATCAAACCCGGGACCTCGGAGTGGCGTTACCATGAGAATCGATATGCGAACTCTCAACCACGGAGGTCGTCGTAATATAGGCCCTATTTCTTTTGAATTTACTTTTAAATGAATTCGAAATAACTTCTGTTGTAAATAAGCACACAAAGCAACAAGTACCTACACCTAGTTATCTAGTTCTGGTTTACAAACAATAGATTTAAGCGCAGACCTATATATAATACATATTTCAATTATATAGTTCACTATCTATGCATAAAAATATAAATCATAAAATATGGTGGCATATGGTAATTCATACTAATGATATTTACGCATAATATTATTATCCATAAAAAAGCATAATCATATTTTAGCATAAAATCACAACCATTACTCTATAAAGGCATAATGGTATCAAACCATAATGAATATAATCATAATCATCTTACGCGGAATAAGTAACTCCTAAGATAATAGACACACTTCAATAACTTTTTGCTCTAACTAAACCTAACCTAACTTTTATTATAAAATACTATTATGCGACTATACACTATGCATAAAAACATTGTGGAAATTATAATTATGCATAAATATATTAGACCTAATTATAATTACGCCACAGTACATATGCTGCAAAATATCAAATATGACAAAGTAATATTATGCAAAAAAAATATGCCAAACTAGTTATGCCAAACTATTTTAGGAATAAATACATTATGTCAACGAAAGGGATCCCCAATTACATGCTAGGGGAAATGATATTGGATGACATTTTGTATCAATTTGCATCACAGTCCAGTAAAAACGTAAACACCTTTCCCTTTTTAGTCATAAAAACCTTTTTTTCTCATAAAACTGGATAATATTTACACCTTAATTAAATCAAGAGTAGAAAGGCATGGAGTAATAAACCGAAGCCTTGCGGTTTCGAAGACTGCACCGACTATTGTTTCATATGGCACGCATATTAATATGTCGTAAGAGTCTTTGTATAATACACTCACTTAATACGAGCAAAGTTGCATCATATACAGATTATAAAAATAAACAGAACGTATCTCCGCTCGCCTCGATTATGTCGATTGAGGAATAATATCACTAGAAAATGACGAGATTTTAAAAAAGCATAGTTCCTTTTTTAAATATAAACCATGTTTTTTTTTTTAATTCTGCAAATAGGTTTTGTTTTCGATAATGCCAAGACGGTTAAGAGCGCGACTAAGTACTTATTTACTGTAATAATCAGTAAAGAGTTTATGATTATAAAAGTAGATCAGAACACGGTTATCTCAGTTAAAAAAAAACTGCGATATAAGAGTAGTGTGAGATAATACATTACTAAGTGTGTGCACGATTCTCAAATCAGCGAACGCTCTTTATCGATATCATCTGTCATGTTAGCTCGATCTTATCTGTGACTAAAATCGAGGTCTCCGATTAAATTAATATAGTTCATCTTTTATCGATGCTATATTATCACATATTTCCCACGGAGGTGATAGCAAAAAGGTTCTTTTATTAAATTTAAATCATAGATTAAAAAGAGGTTTTTATACCTTCGTGTATGTATTATACCACGTTTTGTTATTTTTTCCACGGAATGCGTTAGCGTTCTAATTTTAATTTTATGTAACCACTTCAAATGGAAGCTAAATAAAATACGTACGAAACCGTAAATGTGTTTAATGGCTTAACTATAAGTAAGCATCACGTAAATAGACAACTTTATAACCGTTTTGAACTTTTACCGTACATTGGTCTTTGTCTGGAAGGGTGCGTTGGAAAGAGAGGTTTGTTCAAAAATGGCGGCGATGACGTTGTTAGTGCACGTTGAAAAGCATGGTGGCATTGCGTTAACAAGCTCATAAGAGGGACTGTTAAAAGATTTAACGTCTCCGTTACGGTTGGTATAACTCATTTCGAATTGTTTACGATCACCACTTGCAGGTACAAAATTGGTGCATCAGTTGTAAACCCGAATTTCTCGTTACTTTTTTATATATTTCTTATTTTAGGTATGAAATTTATTTTAAATTTTATAGAGTTAAATAAAATCAAGATTAACATAGAAATTGAGTAAAATTGTCACTAACATTTATAGACTCTGAAAATAAATTATTTTTATGTTATTTATTAATTTATTAATAATATGCTATGAGTAATAATTAAAAATTCACGGGTTTGCATATACTACATAAGTCTATTTCATAGTAAAAAAAATATTTTGATTATATTGTTTTATTAAACATACGTTTAATAATACGTATATGTCATATACGATTAAAATTCTAATACTTTTACTTTTAAAATTTACACAAGTCTAATATCATAAACCTGATCTATTATTAATGAACAAATTCATTATTGCTTAAGACGAATAAATAGTTTTAAATATATATTTTTTAATTCACCGCAAACAGTTTAAAAATATGACGACAATTTCTGAAAAAAAAAACAAAGGCCTATGTGGTGTCTAGAGTTACTATAATCACTAAGTCTGTCAAATCAAGTATCAAACCAACTTATACAAACCTGTAAACTGTCGTTTGATTTTCATCTTAATGTCTAATGCATAGAATCCAATTTTTAATTGAGTGTAAATTTGACACTTGTGGTTGATATGCTGTCATCTACGTGAAGTTGAATTAAACTAGAACGCGCTCTAATTTCTTTGCTTCAATCGTCACACATTTCTTGCTTAGTAATATATTTCTAATGAATTCGTAACTCATCATATTCCAGTCCATTAATTGGTTCATTTTATTGTATTAATCGTGGGATTCTATTGACATTACTCATTTCGTTAATCATGTGTCTACTTAGTATAACATTTCCTGTTAGAGTAGGGATAAGTGTTGAACATATGAATCTTTCCTAAAACTGGTAATTTGAAAAATACTGAAAATCAAACAAAATTATAAACAGAACTCAGTATTGCACGTTATAGATTAGCTCTCATTAAAAAAAATCTATATATTTATCATTCTTATACTGACACGAATTAGCCTAGCCCAAAGTAAGCACTGTAAGGCTTGTGTTATAAATACTAGATTAACTTTTTTATTTGCATTTATATTATTTCTTACTGACCTTAGTATTTTTTTATTGCTTTTTTTACATTCTGTACGCATTAATTGTATTATAATTATCATATAATTTTCTCGAGCAATTTCTATTTTATTTCCTTTTTTCCACTCCACTCTCTTTGACAAATTAATTGTACAAATATGACACTAACTTGCGCTTTTACATCACTTGCGCCCTCATCAGCCAGGGTGATAGCTGAAAATCGGTGCTTCACCTATTCCCTGGTGTATTGGTCGTTGGTTGTGTCATGAAATTATTTCCTTTATTTTGTTATTTTTTTTTATTATATAATGGTAATATATAATGTGTGTACAACCGGAATAAACTTATCTATCTTTAACGAATAGACATATATATCTAATACATGGATACGTAATATTCCATAAAATATCAATAAATATTCATAATTCAGGTACAAATGCTCGGGACTCGGAAACAAAGGACCGTCAATACTAATGGCAGGATCTCTACTGTTGCACTAAATGGTGGTTAAAAGGAATCTTTAATATCGAAAGCAATACGTTAAGAGTAATATTTTATTATATTACAGATAAAACTATGTATTTCATACAGATAAACTAGTGTCGTAAAAACTCGTAACGTATGATCGGTTGGTAACACTAATGATAACAATCATTTCGCAAACAACTTCGGTTAACTGACCGGATATCGTACAGCCTCCAATCAACGGAAACGGCGCCATCTTATCGCAGGATGTGCACGCGCCGCGGACACCGCGATAATCGTGTTACAAGTTAAATTGTTATCTTGTGCGATATCTTTTTTGCATTGTAAATAACAGAATACAGATACCACAACAAATATATAATATTATTACAGATAAACCGCTTAAATGATTCTTCGCCCGCGCGGTTCAGGGGTGCGAGGTAACGGCGATAGAGGGGATAGAGTGAGGAGCGTTTTTCCATGTTCTCCCCCCTTTTCCATACCCCATTTCTCCCCCCCTTTCTCCCCCTTTTTCCCATACCCCATTTCTCCCCCCTTTTCCCATACCCCACATTTTCTTCCCCCCTTTTCCATATCCCCATTTTCTCTCCCCTTTTTCATATTTCGTCCCCGTCAATTTTGTCCCCATTTTTCAAAACCCCACATATTCTCCCCCCTATTTCCATACCCCGCCCCCTTTTTCTGTACCCCCATTTTCTCCCCTCTTTTTCCATACCCTCCTTTGTCGCCGTACCCCCGCGCCCCTGTACCGCGCGGGCGAAGAATCATTTACGCGATCGACCTATTTTTTGTCATTAAAACATTTAAATGCTGTGTTTTTCTATCCAAAGATATTAAAACTAGAGAAAATTCAACTTGTGACCCAAGCTGGCATTGTACAGCCTTGCCTTCCTTGGAAGGATATCCGTGATCTCCCACTCGGGGACGTTGCCTCAGGTAGAATACGAACCAGCAATATCGGTGAAACGATACTATTTCATAGTTGAAATACGTTTGTTAACGATGCGTCTGCCAGCGTCTCGGTAGCTAGCGGTCAAAGCACTCGTCCGGATAGCGAAAGGTCGTGGGTTCGAATCCAACCTGAGAGCTCGGAAACATAGTTGTTTTTACGGACGTATTTTTATATCTTATAGAAATATCGCATAGTGAATGCAAACAAAATATGTAAATACATGTTAGTATTATGTTTTTTTTTCTTTTGGACAGTAATTATTTTAAATTATGATAACCTTTTTCTGAGCGTCTGGATCTATCTATGCATCATATGAAGTTATGAATTTAAATTTTTTAACTCAAACGCGTTCGTTACGTTTACATATTTAAAAACATTGACTCAGTCGCCGACTCTTTCTTTTAATGTTAGAATTTAAACAGTTTGTATTTACAAATAGTAATTTAAATCTACCCACACGGCAAATGAACAATAAAACTTGCGTAAAAGAGGTAACATCACGACGGAGAAGATAATGCTGTGGGAATTAGATAAGAAACGTTTGTATATATTAACTTAATACGTTAAGTAATCACTTAACTCGGTCAGATTCTCATGAAATTCCTCCTGTTAAATGTTGTGGAAACATTGATTTATCGGGGAAATGGACATTCAACTTGGAATGTGAGTTCTTGAAGTATTTAGTACCACTATTACACTGATTTGTTTTTTATTGTGAATAGGTAAGCGCTTGAACACTATCTCGCTTGATGGTAAGCAATGATGCGATCTAGGATGTGACGCTCTTGCTTAGAAGATACTTATTCACTCGTGACTTGAAGACCCCTAAATTTATCAGGAAACACAGACTCAGACAAGGAGTGCCACTCTTTAGCGGTACGGATTACAAAATTAGAACCAAACGCTTAGTGCGATTCTTTGTAAGCAATAGTAAGCAATTTAAGGCAAAAAAGCAAAACTGCAACTCTAAACACATAAACTTCATATATACCGACTTAATAAAATTTCATTTACTTACTTCAAACTACTGAGTCTACCAACAGTCCTGCAATAGGGAAACCTTTCCAAAAAGAAATGGACAAAGAAACTCGCACAGGGGATCGACCTCCATTTAACATATATTATTTACATAAAGAGTTCAATACATTACTATGTCTAACAAAGTGTTTTTGTTTGAATATTTTTGATAATAACTATGGGACAAGAATTTAGGCTTTCTTAATCTCAATAGCCTCGCGTAGCATTCTAATAAAATAACCTTTTTTTCTCAAAGTATCTTTTATTTCGAATTAAACTACTTATTTAAATATCGTTTATATAAGGTCAACAACCATATTCACAACTCGGCGTCCCGTTCTAAGAAATCTACAACTAACTGTACTAATTTTACTCTCGATTTTTTTTCTTACGAACAAAATTTTAATCTATTTTTAAGTTTTAATAATTTTATACAGGATAAGATCTTTTTTAAGATCTAGGATTTAGAAGTATACTTGTAATCGAGATGATTAGCAACATTCCTTAAAGCCTGATGTCTAAAGTTTCGCAGTTCAGCTAAGATTGCGCAAGGACTGGATATTTCACTTCGATTACGTACTAAGCCAAAGGTTTGCGTCTTCGAACTTTCGATATAGGCACAGTCTAAGTTAATTCAACTACATACCACAAATGACAGTTACTTCTCTTTTCAACCTAAAGTCAAAGATGTAGAGTTCAATATTAAATACATACGTACATCAGCTGTTGATATAAAAACTTTTTGTATTTCCTCACATAAAAAGACTTTACTTAGAAATATCTTTAAAGTAAATAATAACCTTTTTCAGATAAATGACAAGACATGAATAATATTGTAACAGAAAAATACAAAAAAATCGACTCGGGTTAAAAGTTATTCTTAGGAAGGATTTGAACCAGCAATGTTTAAATGTCCGGTCCACTGCTCTCCCAATTGAGCTACCGAGCCTTTTTGAGCAACCGGCGATTTTCTAATACTTTTCTACTTTTTTACGCTGTAGGCCAGCGTTGCTTAATCAATGAGAGGAATGTCCTCTTGCATCGGAAAGAAACTATTTAAAAAATCCTCCCGTGTGCCAGTACTGTAGTGAATTTATAGACTACTAGCTGACCTGACCACGCAGTATGGCTCAGTTATTTGCAATAATTTATTATAAATTCAAAATCCAGTAAAAAAAACATCAAAATCGGTTGAGTAGTTTCGGAGTTCATCGCGTTCAAACACTTTGACAGGGAATTTTTATATATCAGTTAGAAAGCATCAAAAGATCAATTGATTTTCTATATATCTGTTTTCCGAATCAAGTAATATATCAAAAACAACCGTAAACTATTATAAATTTAAACGTGACTTAAAATTTTCGTATTTCATTCATATTTAATCGTGTTAATAAACATACTCCACTTGATTCTCACTAACGGCGTACCCGACATGTCCAAACCTGCCTTCGATTATAATACCGCAAAGTCTGTGAACTGAATCCGTAATGAGTTTGGGTTGCCTTTTTTAAGAGGACCTTTATAAAAGATATAGATACCATAAAAAGAAAACACACAGAACAGAGGTTTATGAGTATCGCATATTTGGTAAGGTCAAGATTGAAAAAGGACATAAGTTTATTACATTTGGATAGAAAAAAGGGTGAATTGATCCCCGATATAAAAAAGAGATTTGTTTATATTTTTTTTGCATTTTCAACGCTACTTAGAATGATAAAACATAGGATATTATATAGGTAGCGATCCTGTCTTTCGCTCCGATGGACTTGGGTTCGATATAAATATAAAAATGTAAATTTTATTTTTTATATATAAACTAGCTGTCCCGGCCACGCGTTGCTGTGCCGACTGCAGTGCCATCTGCCGGACTGATTTGTGAATCTAAACCATTCTCAGATCCCCTTGAACACACACAAAAATCATTCAAATCGGTCCAGCCGTTTAGGAGGAGTTCAGTGACATACACACTCACAGAAGAATTATATATATAAAGATGTAAATTTTATGGATACTTAAAAAATATTCATATTGCCAGTTGAAACGGCACAAGTATTAAAAAAATAAAAAATAAAGATATTATAACCTTTTTTTGCTTCACAAATACAATTTATGAAGAAAAAAAATTCGCCAAATTCCATTGTGAGAATTTAAATTTTTTCCTTACTATAATTATCCCATTAAGCTTACGGTGGCTCACGAAAAAGATCTAATTGTAATGTAGCATCTGTTCACACGACTCTACCTAGTTGTAATGTATTCTAAGAACTGCTTATCTTTATGTTCTCTTAAAACTAATTGGACTTCCATAATGTTTGTATACTCCGAGGGCACTTAAGATCATTTCACTGAAACATTAGCTGACGAGAACTATACACTTTAAGTTCATTCATAAGTACTTATATTCAAATTTCGAAATCTTTTTAAAAAGGAGTACCTATGCTTGTAAAGAGGTTTGTATCAATCTAAAAAGTATTTATAGCTAATTGAATAAAACAACCTTTTTGAAGATTTTTGCGCATATATATAGGGTAAGTCCGGGATAGATGGCCATAGTTTTTATGAGACGCTATAAAAATCAAACTAGTGATATTTCTTCTTAAATCTTTATTTTAAATCAGTCTTTAATCATTTAACCATAAAAAAACACAACGTAATCAACAAATTCTAATCAAATAAATTTATAAAAAAAATCACAACTAGAAGTCTCGATTGGCCATCTCTCCCGAGTTATCCGGGAGAGATGGCCATGGTAGTAGGGGGAAGATGGCCAGTACTTTACTTTATTTTTTTTGTATTTTTCTGCTTCTCTTCTCTGTTCTTCTTATGGCCACACTTTGAGCACATATGGTTAAACTCAGTACAGTTTTCGTGAACCCAAAATGAACAAATTACACATTGCAACCAATCTTCAATAAGTTGGGTAGTGTAATAATTCTCCCCACATCCAGCACAGTTGTCTTGTTCATTTTCAGTATCGTCATCTGAGTCGCAGTATATGGGCTCTTCTCCATCTTCACTACTTTCTGAGATCTTACGAACTGCCTTTCGCTTTATAGCTATCATAGTTTTATCAGTCTTATTTTCACTTTTTCTCACTATTTTTTCTTTTTTAATTTTTGACTTCTCTTCTTTGGCATATTTTTGCTGATCTTTGGATTTTCTTATCTCTATGTGAGATTTGGAAGTTAAAAGAGTACCCAACTGCTTCGACCTTTTTCTTGCTTCAAAAAATTTATGTGGTATTGGAGAAATTTCTTTCAGGATTTGAGATGGTGTCAATTCTGTATCAGGTTTCTTCATGTCATCTTGGTTAGAAACAGTTGTTGTTCTTTTTGTTTTGCAGGGTTTCGTTAGTTCTTGACAAACTTGAGTATTTTCTTTAAAAGAATTAGTTAATATTAGGTCATGCTCAGATTCAATCGATTGATTACTGCGGGTTATTGTTTGTAAAATGGATGACGTTTTAGAAGTACTTGGTTCATTCGTAGACGTATTTTTGTCAGAAGATAGGAGTACTGGATCAATAAAAGGCGATATTTTAGATAAACTTGGTATTACTTCTGAGTTTTGACATACGGTTAGATTAGATGTTATGTCTACCGAGCTGGTAAGAAATGCATATTCTGGTATTGCAGTTGGGTTAAAAGGGAATACTCCCGTTGCTTTAAAGCCTGCTATAGCATTCTCAGCAGAGGCAACTTTTACCCAAGCGTTTTTCAGTAATGTGCCGAAAGATAGTCTTGAGATTCGCCGATTGGGATTTTGTTTCATCCAAAGTCTGCATTGTTCGTAAAAATGACTTTTCAGAGATTTAAATACGGATCTATCTAAAGGTTGCAAATAATGTGACGTGTGACTTGGAATGGATAACAATATAACATCATTAGCGACTGCATATTCTAACATTTCAACTGAATTACAATGGGTAGAATGACCATCTAATAGCAGCAAGACTCTGCCCGATGGTTTCCTTGGCACGAAGTGGGTTTTAAGCCACTCTAAAAACAGTAAAGATGTTATGTAAGCCGACTTTTCTGACATAAAAACTTGGGAACCTGGAGGCATGCCGTCTGAGAATTCAGCTTTTTTATTTTTACCTTTAAAAATGCATGCAGGTGGCAAAAAAGTGCCTTCGGCATTGCAACATCCAATCACAGTAATAGTTTCTCCTTTCTCAGTGGAAGTTATCGTAGATACAGCTTTAGATCCCTTTTTAGCTAATACATGTCCAGGACGATTATTTAATTGCAAACCCGATTCATCCATATTAAAAATACAGTTCGGTTTACCTATAAGATCATTATCAGTCAAAACCTGTTCCAATAACTTGAAATAAGCATCAACTTCTACTCTGTTCAAAGCTTGAGATCTAGCCAATGAAACTCCTTCAGACTTTCGTAGTGTAATATCAGAATTTCTTTTCAAAAACATTTGCATCCAATCGTAGCCAGCTTTTTCAAATTTTTTGTTAAATCTATGTGATATGTTCAGTCGTTCTACAAAATGAAATGCAATTGTTCTGACATCAATAGTCAACGGGAATCCTTTACTTTGCATGGTTTTTATATGAGCAACAAGTTTTTGTTCATTTTCTACCCCCAGCATAGAAGATGGCCCCATAGGTCCCTTTTTATCATTGTTATTTTTGTATCTTCGTTCTATTGTTTTTCGTGGGATGTCATAAGTTTTTGATGCAGAGTAGATAGTCATTTCTCCATTTTTAACAGATTGTATGGCCGCCTTGAGTGATTCTTCCGTCCAATTGCCACGCGTTGAAAATGCTTTTCGCTTGTAAACATTTGGCATCTGCAATAAAATAGTAAAAATTTAAATGAAGCATACTAAATAAAATTAATAAAGAGGCCATCTTCACCGGACCTTACGTGGCCATCTCTCCTCAATTGACCGGGAGAGATGGCCATATCAATATAAAAATAAACGACTAGCCATAGAGTAAAGTTTTGAGGTTAGAACACAGTACACCGATCATACCAAACATGATAAAACATAATATGTACAAGTATCAATTAAAAAATTTTTACCACGAGGTAAGGTATAAACCCAGTAAAAAGTTTTACTACTATTAAAAACAAATAAACCTTTTTTTACTTACTTTTTGATTTAATTTCACTTTAACTTTGCACGTGCTGCTAGTTGCCTCTGCTGCCAGAAGCAAACTAAGTGTAAACTAGCGTCATCTAGGTCTAAGTTCCGAAAATAATTGAACTGGCCATCTCTCACTTGCGGCCATCTCCCCCGGACTTACCCTATATATATATTTTTTTTATTTTTGACGTTTCGACTCCTTTACAAGAGCCGTGGTCAAAGGATGACTGAGACAATGGTCGTCATATATTTGCTACTACCTTCACAATATTTTCATCACGGCTCCTGTAAAGAAGTCGAAACGTTAGGATTTAATATATAATATTATGCGCAAAAATCCGTGAAAAGGTTGTTTTATTCAAGTGTAAGAACTAAATATTTATAGCGAGTAAAAAAAATCTTACCTCCAATAACTCGTACAAAAATTCCACATAACTCATGATAAAAAAACACAGTCTGTACTTGACACAGTCCGATGAAAGAGTGGCAACTGTTAAATTAAAGGTAATATCTACGGGGTTATGCCACACCCGGGTCGCCTACGCGGGCCAGACCACCTGCCTCTCTATATATGGTCACTAATCAGCAAGTTCTTATATTAATATTGCTCTTTTGATTCTATGTCTAGTGTCAACGCACTGCAAGTTAAACAAAATTGCTAAAAAAAGGAGCATTGACACTAAGTATTTCATCAATAAACGGATTTTTTATGTTAAATAAGTTTAATAGTGTAACTGGCTGAATTAAAAAAAAACACTATACAGATACAAATAGTAAACCTTTCGTAAATGTGAAACTTGTTTGTTGTCAGTATAAAAACTATCTTAAACCTATTCACTTAAGTGTCACGTCACGAGCGCGCTGCATTGTCGCGCGAAGTGCGAATCATCTTAGAACCGGTCTTGCTCTTGCAAAATATCCATTGTAAACAATATGTATTTGGGTTGTTAAATACTCCTCCGTACAAGTAAAAAAAAACACGATGAAAAAACTTAAACCTCATTACTGGTTGCCGATAAATAGATAAGTATACCAAAGAGGCAAGAGAAATAGTAGCATTTAAATCCCTGAACGTACGCCATATGGTGGAACAGTTGGAATTGTGTGCTCCGACTAAATACGATAATAAATCACACTAGTTACACACGTCAAAAAGTGCTTACAATTCGGTGGTGCTCAACTAATAAACTTTAATGATATAGTACCACTATCACGGAGTCCCGCAATCAAACTACTATCAAATGAAAGCAAGTATCTCGACTCCTTTGCGCCTGGGGCACGGATGTTTAAAAAAAAAAGAAAACCGATGAAAAAACAAAATGGAGTCGCGCTCGCGTGCAGTGTGCGTGGGAACTTGGAAACAATAAAAAGGAATATTAGGATGATTATATTTTGGGTTGTCAGTTATTTGCGAAAAAATTGATGATTGGTAAGATGCCTAAGGCTGTTCAGTCTTAGGAGTCAAGGGCGAATTCGATGGTCATTGAACACAATGGCGATACGAATGCGACACCTTTTTATGCGGCAGTTCAAGTTCGTAAAATGAAAAAATGGCGGATGTAATTATCTATCCCTGGCAAAACCATTTTGAATGTAAGCTGTGATTGCCTCATCGTCATTTTTTCAAGGACATTATATATATAGATATATATAGAAATAACCCACCATTCGCGGGTTGTCAGCAAGGATATGAAGGATCCCCCCTTTGTTACGCAAGGGGCGAGAGATAAACCCAAAAACTAAAACCATTGTGATAGTACCCCTCCATTTTCCCTCAGTCTCGCAAACCCTTTGTACCAAGCACCACTAATCTTCCCTTATTCCTAACTTCGTTGACCAGTTTAACATAAATTATAGTTAACTTTCATGAACACCAACTCCCTACATGAAATCCTCTAAAGAAATACTGTTGCAAACAATTTATTTCGGGTATAATTTTGTTTCTCCGAAAAATATTTGCATAATGTGAAATGTCAAACGATACCATACCATTATTCCATTGTAATAAGTGCTAATTTAATTTGACTACCTTAAATTAAAGTAAAGGCTACATTTTTATTGCATCGAGATTCGACGTTCGAATCGTATAGGCTCAATAAATAAGCCAATGTGCGCGTACGCATACAAAACGATGACTAAACCTGCTCCTCTCCGACCACAGTTTGGGTGACTAATGCTGGTTCGTGAATTACCATTCTACTTAAACGTGGTACGAATAACGCTTATTTAATAATATCTAAAAGAACGTAGCTACGTCAACAGTTTAACAAAGTCTTCTCATTGTAATTCCATAGTAAATACCACTTATGATTCCCTATTTTTTTTTCATTTTGACAATCCGTAAACTATCAAACAAATGAGTTTCCATTTGAGTGAACCTTTCATTAAGGTGACCTCTGTTTAGGAATTTAACATTGTTAAAACATCCCGAAATGTCCAAAATAAGATTAATTTTCCGTTCTTCTGGCCAAGCTGACCGTGAAATTGTATTAAAGCAAAATTGTTGCTACAATCATAAGGTAATTGTCTCGTCATGACCTCTTTATAAGATGCCAATTTTGAATGCCGTTTAATTCTACCGAATGTAAATGACATACACGTCCTCCACAATTTTGCTTCATTCGACAAAGAATTCGTTTCGTACACGCGTTGCGGTTCAGGAAATTCTCCCACGATTTTATATTAAAAAAAACTTGCGCACTGTCAACATCTTTTGAGTAACTTAAAACTGGAGTTTAATCTCTATCTTCAAACAATACGGGTTATAATAACTTTGACATAGTACGAAGGACGCCGGAAATCAAGTGCGGTCGAATAATTCGACTCGCGATCAGAGTTTAAATATGGTGGCGTATCCGGTCAATTGAGAGCCAATATTACTAATCCCAAGACGGATATTCAATAAACGTCTAATTACCAGAACAGGAAGATAATAATAATAATAATAACCGTAGATAAAATTATTATGATTTTCACTTAATATAAACTAAAAAGAATTAATAGCAAAAGAACTTAAAGTTATCCTAGCTGTATAATCGCTACTAATATTATAAATGTGAATGTAAGTTTGTTTGTTATGCTTTACGCAAAAAATATTAAACCGATCATCATGAAACTTCGTACATAAATTCTCGGAGGTGTTAGAAGTAGCAAAGGATACTTTTTATTGAAAAAAATGCGGGCGAAGCCGTGGGTGACAGCTAGTAATTTATAAAGTTACCGTATTCCTTAGTAAAGTATTATAAATATTTTTTGTCATTTCTTTCAAAAACATGTTTTTATACAATACAATATCTGGACTCCAAAATATACATAAATATTGAATTTACCTAATCATTCGTCATGTTGTTTTGGTCATAACATTTATTCTTTTTTATTAATTTTGTTCAATTTGACCATTTTTTTTAGATTTTATATAATTATGTTAATATTTTTAATTGTGATTTGTGTTAACGATAAAATATTATGTAATAAAAATGACGTTCACATGCCCGATGGTGACAAAACAGGCGGACTAATTTCGTAATCTGTCCTATCCAATAAACAGACTGTCCTGGCGCCGTAATATTCGACTGAGAGACGACTCCGACTAATATGGGATAAGGACAAAACAAAGAAGTAGAAAAACCCATATATAATCTGTTTTCTGTCGGTAAATAATTTCATTCTATGTAGGTTACATGTGTATTGCATTCAGAAGTAAACAAAATATCTACTACTGCTTTCTCTCTCAAAATTCATGTTCATTTTTCTTAAATTTTAACCCTTTGCGTGCCAGCTACGAAAATACTATTTAAACACTTTATATGTATGTTTATTGCTAATGCCAAACTCTAAAAAACCGATCTTACTTGTAGTGCCAAGAAATAGTTTTTTGTATGGGATGCCCAAAAAATCCACGAGCATACTTGGTGTCGGCACCATGTTACAGTTACGCACTACGACTATTCTCGTAGCTGGCACGGAAAGGGTTAAGTTATTAGAAATAATAATTTATTTTTGAATACTTCAATTATTTTTTAGTAACAAAATCATTGATAACGAAATAAGGATTTAAAATTGTTGTAAGACAATTTTCTGTCAGGTATATTTCCTACGAAATTTTAATAAATTATCATATAATTAACTAATTAAACTACAATTACTCAAAGCTTTACGAATGAGGGCCTCTCTTTGAAATTTATTAACATAAACCACATTCATGGTAGACATGCAACCAAAAATGTGGGATCGTCCGATGTAATGGACGATAAGAAATTAACTGTATTAAAACTTCCGTGTTCAAAGGCAATAAGAACCAAAGATTTCTCATAAATAACTTTAGCAATATTTTGCAAACTTTCGATGCAGTTGATTGTTAGAAACTTTCTATGTCAGATCTATTAAATTTAGATGACACTAACGAATTTTGACTGATGACACCGTTAAGGAGTGGAACTCTTTGCCTGAATCTGTGTTTCCTGATACAATTCGCAGGCCCGTCACATCCCAGATCGCATCGTCGCTTACCATCAGACAAGATAGTGATAAAGCGCCAAACTATTTACTAAAAATAAAACGCATAATTATCATCAAATAACCAATAAAATCTTTCGATATTATTGAATTATGTAATTATCATTTTGATATGATAATTTAAGTAAGCTGATGGTAACATAACGAACAAAACTGAACAGAGATTAATTATTTCTCATTGGTAGGCTAAGAATACCTTTATCAAATAATTGTAAAGGCAATGGTCATATAAATTAGTAGCATTAAATCAACAAAGGGGATATTTTATGGGAACCTATCTTGTTATCTTCACAGTCAAATACATGTTCCAAATCTGGTTATTACTCACGTAACTAATGCTTTTTAACTTATCAATCACGAAAAGATCACAGCTCTCATAACAAAAGCTTTGAAGAAATCGATAATGCTACTCCCATCGATTTCTAAAGATCGAACAATAATTAAATCAAATACATCATTACTATCGATTAAGGTGCATATGATCATTCGTATAGCAGAAACGCACTAAATTATACGTTGTCAGAAATGCTTCTATGAACTATAATTATAGATCTCAATGATGGACGCATTTGATTAGTTTGAACCCTTTTAGAATTATAATTTGCATTGGGACGTAATAGCAGTGGTTCAAAATCGTTCAAGAAAAAACCTTAATTTTTTGTTAAGTTTTGTTTCCAATACGAATAATTTTTAACATACCACTTTGTTTTTTTTAAACAGCCGTCCTTTTCTTTTTTGTTAAATGCAACTTAATGGTGGTGTTTTATAAAATTACACAAAAATAATGATAATTCTAAACATTTTATTTTCATACTCTTAACAAATGTAAGTCTATTAAGTAAGCATGTTTCAATAACGTTATCAAAGGTTGGGGTACGAAAGCGTAGGGCTACAACGGCTCCCAAAGGACATGTTCCAATAAACAGAGGCGATACAAAACAGACGCTTCCCCAACAAGGGAACACTCTTTGTTTAGACCCTCCGTAAACAATTTATAAAGTTCCCTTTGAGATACTTAAAACATGAAGCACTTTAAAAGAGTATATACTTAATAGAAATGAAACGTCAAAAGTAACAGTAATGCCATTCATAAGGAAACAGATGGACACGATTAAATATTTATCAACGAAGATAAGATACTATTAACTTCGATATGTGATACTGGTCTTCTTACTTTTATTGATACACTGACATTCCTTCATTTTAACCTTCTGCGACTGACGATACCATGAAATATGAAATTCGATTTATTACAAGTTCATATAACATAAGAATATGCTGGTAATCAAAATAATATAAACAAAATAGCTGCCTAATCTAATTCTAAAAAAATATTTGCTGTCGAAATGGTGTCTCGTGGACTACCACGTCAGTACAAGTGTAAAAATTTTGCCACGTCTGTCCCAGAAGGTCAAATCAGAATAGCAACCTTTATTTGTAAAATACAGATAGGTGCACATCACTTTTTTTAATGTTGGTTTACAATATAATTTTTGTATCACTGTAATTCCTCCTTAGTCAAGGTGTACAAATATTAATTAAGTGGTAATATTAATTCAAACATGTCAAAATATTTTACGGAATCATCAAAGTATAAAATAATAATAGTATTAAACAAAAACATATCAGGATATTATAGACTTGCCTAATATTAAAATAAAATAATAATCATAGCATTCATTGTCAAATTCCTTCCGACAAACGTCTTCAATAAAATCTTTTGTATAGTAATATGCTTTGTTAATTAATTTATTAATGTTAAAAGAGATACTTGTTGACTTTGTTGTAATCAACGAAATAATAATATCATAATACTATTAGTATTCTAATAACAAAATAATTTTGTTTTGTTATTTTTTTGGAGCGGAGCGAAGCGAAGCTCCCATGGATCAGCTTCAATGGCGCAATGTCTGTTACGCCATAATTTCCAGAGTTCTTAACCGATTTTAACATTTTTTATGTTGAATCAAATCAACAGGTTTAGGACCAGATGGTGACGGAGCCCGAATTTTGAAATTTGCAGATTTTTTTTTTCTTTTTTAGGTATTACGTTCCGCTCCAATATATGGTGCTAGCGTAGCTTTATGCTTAGCGACTGCTATCACCTAGTTATTTTGTGGATTATGTATGGTGACGACGTATTATATTGTAAATGTCGTTACTTCTGTTAAAGCTGACTAGTTTCTTGCGTCCATTCTTCTTATCAGTTAAAAGACATCCTGAATGGGTGGTAGGTAAAAATGTTGGACGATTCAAAACAACTTATTTTAAGTGCATTTGAATAAAGTTATTTTTATTTTTATTATCTAACAGTACTTTTATTAAGCGTGTTTTGAAAAGATGCAATGCCGAGCCTTTGAAAGGTTCAGGTATTTTGTTACATATTTCTGAGCTATGCCATTTCTATAAACTGCTGTTTTGCAGTCTTGGACACAATATATTTCCGTGGGTTCTAGTTGGATTTGTCTCAGAGAATGATACAAAAAGCCTCTATCGACATGCATCACATATGGGAATTATTTAATATTGTACGTCAATGAAAGAATGGCAAAAATTTCAATGCATATCCCTGTCAGCTGATTGGCATCCAAAACCCAAAAAGCCTTTAATAAACCAGGTAATATTTTTTCCGAATCTTCACCGTCAGCTGTTCTTGCGAAAGCGCGTGCGTTCTCGAATCTCAAAAAATTTATACACTTACATCCTATTTGAGCCAAACATCTGCTATGGCAGGTGGCTTGAATTTTTAAAGTCTCCGCTTTTAACATCTTGAGGGTATTAAGGTGCATGCATAAATATTTTTGGGAGTGTGTCACGCTACCCAGGACCGTTTATTATTTAGAGACAACATTTGTCCGAATGTAACATATTAAGTTAAAATAATTGTACGTCACGTGTACGTTTGTGTTATTTACCATCCAAAAGCAATGTTATTGTTACTTGCAATAGACTTGATTTTGAATATGCGTTTAAACCGATTTTTTATTAATAATTTATTAATAATGACCTTGAGATTAAAAAAAATATTTCTTAATGATTTTTTTAATTTTCTTTTTTATTTATTTAATAAGCACTGCCATGTTACATATTATGATGACTTACATCTAATAACTTATAACTACATACAAAAAATCTGATATAAATCACAATTATCGGCGTGCATAGCACAAACAAGTTAACAAATTATCACAACGGTATAATGTTTAATACACTTAAGTGAGGTGAACGTGAAAAAGATATTCTGTTTTCTTTTGGAATACTCAAGATGTATTAATTTTTTTTAATAAAAGCTGGCTTCGTTTTGTTGGATTATTATTAATACCTGTCTACGTTATATTAAAAAAATATAAAGAGTGTTTTTTTGCATCCTCCCAAGGATGTTCCGATAATGCCGATATCTTCGGTATCACGTATCATATCCGTTCCACTGATATTCGATACTCGGTTTAATACATCGATATAAGTTACTCAATGAGCTGTTTCAAACTGTTACTTATCTCGTGAACGAAAGGTTTTAGTAACTTCTTGCAACTTTAACGTGCCATGTCAAATATTATTTTTATTTAATTCTATAAGTATCACATTCCTTTCATTGAGAAAGCATTCATCATTATTTCCAAGTTTGTAATAAAACTGTTTTAGCATTTCAACCGATTGAAAAGCACCCCATTGCTTTTATATATTTAAAGGACGCCTACTGACATACAAAAAATACAAGGACTATTTCAAAATCACAATAATTTGAGGCCCTTTGCTGGTGTTGAGTTCCGCAACACTGGCGAACAACTGACGTTATAAAAAACCCACCCTCTTCTTTTATCTATGGTGAAGTATTCAATATTTAACAAAAGCATAATATAAGCGTGTACGTAGTGAGTAATGACGTTTTGAAAAACTTGAAGTACCTAATTATATACAGTCGATTAAATAAACTTATTACTAAAAAAAACAAAAGTGCGGCTGCCATTTTAATATAACAGTCAACCTGTAAAAGACATCTTTTGTTATAACAAAGAGTTTACATTAAAAACATCTTTTCTAACAACTGGGGCCTAATAACATTCTAAATTCAAAATATGTAAATTTCTAACGTACACAGACTACGGCAGCGTTCAAACGCATCGCGTATTCCATTCCATGTTCGAATCAACATAACTTTTTTCAACACATGTGCACGCTTGGTTTCCCACCAGTAGCTTGCAAGCACATGGCACCAAGGAATTTGACACGCAGCTGCTCGTTCCGCCACGAACTTCATAAAATACCTAATAAGTATGCCTGCCGTGCACTTTCATTGGAGTTATTCGCGTCAAAGGATAATATTTGTAATTAAATAAATTTCACCATAATCTCTCTAAATATCTTATTTTTTAAAGTTACAACTACGACAGATAATTATGTTGTTTAGTAGATTTTCTAAAGACTTTTATGGATTTACTATGAATAGTAATTGCGACATTGGCTTTGTTCGTTTGTGTGTCACTTTAGATATTTTTATGAATCATGCAGAAGAAATGTTACCGATTAAAATATGAGAGCAAAAACGTGAAAGCTTCACTCATGTGGCGTCCATTAGTGAGATGCGTGAGTTATCGTATAAGCTATATGGAAGTCATCAAATCGTTTCGAAATAACGTTTGCTACGTCTCTTGTTACATATGCAGCTATTAAAATGAGAATTTATCGTAGAAACATTGTATGCACTTACGTTCGTACACCTCGAACCACTGTGCACTAACAATGTATGCCACGGCAATTGAACATAATCTGCATTCCTTTCTCTCATTGTAGCAAAGGGAATTCGCATTCAGCCTTATTTACCACCAATAAATGACGTAGGAAACGTCAAATGGCATTTTGAAAATGGAATCTGTCAAAAAGCGCCGCGACGTATGCTATAAATTCAAAATGGCCGTGAGTTTAATATTGATGACTCCGTTTTTACGACAAACGAAAATTTTATTTTATTACGAGCATCTTAATTTATAACTTGGGGTGATCATGCCGCTTAAAATTTTTAACACGGTTCGAACACACGAACAATGTCTTAGTTTTTTTCTTTCTTGCAAAACAATATCATATGGTGTTCGCGAAAATGAGAACTGATAGCCAATAAAATATTGCGAAAAAGACTTTTTTATAGAATATCACGTAAACCTTTTTGAAATACCTGCCTTCGTGTTGTATGCAAAGATTGTTTGATAGTAATTGTGTATACATTATTTATAATTAGAAATAGGTCAGTGTTATATGCGATTGATACTGTTAAACCTTTAACTTAAACTTATAAGCTTTATAAAATTACAAATGCGTTCGGATATTCGGCCTTACAGAGATAATAAAGGTTATATACATTTGACCATGAACTTATAACTTTTAAGTTTTACTAACTTAAAATCTTTTTTGGATTTGTATAAAAGGTTTGATTATATATGTCTTTATAGGCAACTTTGAAATCAGAACGAGGTTTCGATGTTCTAGAATTAGTCCTGATTAATAACCCAAGCAAATAATTGATGTACTGAGCTCAATGCGTCGGTAAGGATTTTTTTACTTTTTTTTTTAGGTTTTTATACAGATTAAAAAAGTCAATCAAGATTTTTGCATAAAGAAAAGTTATGCAAGGGATTTGATAGTAGTGAACTCTATGTAAGGCAATTTTTGTGTGTTCAAACACAAAAATCGACTAATTATGACATTTATGGATATGTTTATGAGCATATTTTCGCAAATGTTGAAGGATGTTAGTAGAGTTGAAAATATTGTCAGTTACGCGGGAAATGTAATAGAGTTCAATAATAATAATAATGATTAAGTTGCGTAAGGGATTATAGGTAAGGTATAATAAAAATATAATATTTCCCCCAATCACACCAATTACCCTAGCCCAAAGTAAGTACCTTAAGGCTTGTGTTATGGACTAGGGTAACGGATAGACATACTTATACGATACATAGATATGTAATATACATATAAATATATGTAAATATCCATGACTCAGGTACAAATGCTCGTATTCGAATATGTGATTTTTTATAGTTATCCGTGCATAACTATAATTTCTTGTTAAAAATCTAGTTCAGTATTGTTCATATTATAATTAAATAATTAATTCTTATTTTAACATATCTATAAATATCCAAACAAAACAACAGCAATCAACTAAAACAAAACTGTCAAATTTCGCAAGTTAGAAAATTTGACACTTTGTTAAAAAACCTTAATACATATGTAATTAAATTACATTGACCCCGTTTTCGTATCGTGATACTTATTACAGTTATTACTTATTTAATAATGCCTTCTGTTATTAAATAATCTTTTTCAAAATTTCAACCCTTATTCTAATCTGATATTTAAATAACAAAATTATGGGTCAAAACGCCTTATTTCATTTATTTTAACATTGCATACTATAGTTGCATATTTAATTGAAATTATCGAATTATAAACAATTGTTTTTATGATTTGTTTCTTAAAATATACTTATTTTAAATTGATCTGCACTTGCAATAAATTACACCATTTATAAAATATCTTATTTAAGAGAAAAATGGAATTTTCAATATAATATTCGTTTAATAGTATTCAAACACAGATAAATCGCTTAAGAAATTGTGATAAGTCAATTTCCATTATCTTTTTTTATAAACATATGATTGCTAATGGCCAAAGAGTAATATAATCTCTCTATATATGTATATAATATATAATCTGTGACCATACTAACTGCACATTTGTTAAAAAACTTCTTAATGGCCTTGCAATACAAATGTCAATACTTTAACAGTGTCCAGTATTTAGAAAGGCGTTTCAAAAGGTGAAAGTCATATGCTTTCATACTTTGCAAAAACTTGCATCTTGTCGCGGCCTTGCCAAGGTAAATGCAAGGGGTATAACGGTGCGTCTGCGCACACCGGCTGCTATCACCGACGAACTTTAACAAGCCCACGATCCATCGCGCTGGTGCGAATCCATAGACGAAAAACGATGCTCCCTTTTACAACGTCAAAAACAAAACCGGCAATGTATAGCGATCAATGTGATTGCATCGCTTTGCGGTTATTATTTCCGAGGCACGTCTTCGATTCATTTCCTTTCAGAAATACATTTGAAATTAATGAATCCCTAATACGGAAGGCCGTAAACCATATTGGCAATAAAATCACGTAGATATAACTGTACCTTGATACCAATCCTTATAAAAGAACAGCCACACTTGCTTGCCATAAGAATTATTTGTAAACAAAGTTTGGCCTCGATCACAGCAATAAAAATATATCCTCTAAACAAAGAAGTTTGTCTCATAATTAGGTCTCTACGTTATTTTTAAAATTGGAAAAAAAATTCATTGTCTTTGTATTGAATGCAACTCTTGCGTAATTTTTGTAAATAACACCGTGACGATACTTATATTACACACAAACTGGAGTAGAGATGATCAATTTGTTATGAAACAACAGTCGTAAACCACAAATATAAGTAACCATAAAGAGAACACGATGTATAATAATACAGTTCCTAATCCAATTTGCAAAAAGTTCATTTTAATGCGTTAATATGTAAATATCATTATGTATGCCGCAATGTTACCGACATCGGTATGACCAGATTCAACTTTTGTTTATTTTTTTGTAAATAAGCTATCTGTATTCAAACTGCGTGGGTACTGAAATGTAACCACAATCAGATATAATCAAAACAAATTCTTTATTTAAAAACTTTTTATACAAAAAAGTTTCATTACATTTCGAACGAAACTGGCGCAAAATATTAAAACACGAAAAAAAAAAAAAAACTTACGATTTGACTTATTTCTGTGATTGGTATAGGGGAGACCGTCTTCTCCGATCCCTGGGGGAGCGAGGATGCGCTCGGCGTGGGAGAGACGCCAGGTGATGAAGGGCTGACGCTCTCCTTCGATGTCCGGTTCGGCGAAAGCCTGGCCGGGAAGCTCAGGGTCTTCGTCCATTGAGAGAGACTCCGCACCATGTTGACTCACTACACACACTTAACTCGCGACGTGCGCCCGCGACGGCAGTGCGCGATGAAATGCCGATTGCCGGCTCGGCTACGACCCCGCTTCAGCGAGTCTCAACTTGACTGTAGGGGGGATATGTACTTCGATCTCAAATCAGCGTTCCTCACGCACAAGCTGTTATACATTGCCGCGTCAATACCGTAGATTGAAAAAACGGAATCTAACGAAATCGGCAATGGATTACGGTTGTAATAAAATTTCCTATTGCGATTTTAAAACGGGGTTAAAGTAAAGGCCACCTAGGGCTTGATGCGAGTCCTTCTTGTAATTTATGGTGCTAAGTGTCCGACTGCCGGTGGGAGCTAACTTGCTCACTAACTAAGTTTCACTTTGTTGGAATACAAGTTTTGAGACATTATTTTGCGGCAACATGTTACTTTTTATAGACTTTATTTATATCTGTGTATAGGATTACGCTACTTAACTAATTTTGCAGATTTGTTTCAATATCTTAATTGTTTAAATTTGTTTTTAACATTAGAATTCCATACCTCATTATCACCGACAGCTTAGGTAGATAAAGATAAATAATAACCGCTTTAAAAATAAAAGGGTCTGTATTTACACGAAGACAAAGCAAAGCAGAGAAAAAATGTACAATAATATGTTTAAAACAACAATAAAAATAAATTATTCCAAAAAAGATGTTGGCAATACTAATATAATGCTAAGAACTTGCCTGTTTAATGTAAAGTTACTAAGAGAAACGTTATGAAATAAAAATACTTAATGATAATTCAATAACTAATAATATCCTTTATTAATAAATTAAAATTGTCTAAAAATCTAAATTATCCACTATCGATTGTTTACTTTAAGTTGAATAATGCTACTATTCATAAAAAATCAAACGCTTAATAAACCTATTTTGATTTAAAAAGTGTTGCCATCTCTCTTATTCGAATTGAGATTTGAGTTTGAAGGAAAAAGACAAAAGACTCTACAACTAATATATATTAATTGAGGGTTTGAGTTTTTATATGAAAAATAGAGATATATTTAAATAAAGCCAAACCATAGAGTTTAATATCGTTCTTTTTTTATTTTTAAATAAAGAATATACTTTTTATCCAGTCATATATTACGGAATAGTCTTAATTTAGAAAGGAGGATTTCATACCAGCTACATTTCCTTTGCATTCGCATTGTAGAGATTAGCAACGCGTCCTGAATGCGTAGTTAGGGAACACGTGGCGAGGGTGCCAACCTCGACCCTTATTCCTCACGCCTGTGCTAATGCAGTCTGTATTTGAGATCGCGATATATATTTTAGGTCCCGTATGTTGATCTAAAGAGCGAACCTTTTCAAAATACAAAAGTAAAATAATTATTTTTTTTTTTTAATTCCCTCTCCTTTTGACCGCGATGCACTCCGAAACAACTTAGCCATTTTGATTTTTTTTTCATTTTGCTAGATTTCTTAGGACATATCCTAAGTGGGAAAATTTCTAGCAAAATGAAAAAAAGTCATCTTTACCTATCTAATGAGATAGGTTTCATTTTAATTTAATACACAGCAACGCGTGGCCGGGACAGCTAGTCATATACATATATTATATAAAATTCACAGTGTTTAACCGCGATGAACTCCGAAACTACTCAAGCAATTTTGATGATTTTTTTTTCATTTTGCTCGATCTGTTGAGACTTAGGACGTAGGGTAGGTTTCATTTTAATTTATAACATAGCAACGCGTGGCCAGGTCAGTTAGTGATATTATGTGATAAACTTTTAAAAAAAAATACAAGAAACCTACATCCTTAATTTTAATTTAATTTAATTAATTCTCGAGGTATCGGTAGCTCAATCGGAAGAGACACGCTTAAATAGTGAAGGGATGAATGTTTAAGTGTCGCCTGACATGTGAGTGACATTTCTTTCTTCTAACAATTTCTTTGGATATACAAATCTTGCAATTTATTGCTCGAAAAACAAAAATATATAAACTCTAGCCTGATAATTATAGAGACGGTTTTTAATAACTGGTCAGTATTCTCCATTTTTAATCATTAGTTCAAAGAAGATAAACTTATAAATTCATCTTAAAAATATAACAAAACAAAGGTAAAGGTAAAAGTAAAAGGTTTTATTTAAATGTGCGTGAGGCGCAGAAGTGAGCGAAATATACATTTTAAAAAAAGGTATTGATATGTAAAAGTGATTGAAATTTAAATAAAACATTTTAATCGGGCACGTTCCTAATTGTTAAAATTTATATAAATCAAATTGTTTTATTTTGCATTTCGTTATAAGAATTTAATTCATATAAAAGAATTTTAATTCATATAAATTTTAACAGTTCAGCGGGCACGTTATCCGATTAAAATATTGTGAAGGCAGTAGAAAATATATGGCGACCAATGCCTTAGTCATCCTGTGATCACGGGTCCTGTACCTAAAGGAGTCGAAACATCAGGATTAAATAAAAACTATGCGCAAAAACCTAAAAAACTAAATAAATTTGCCAGATTTCCAAAGGATCCCTAAAATCTTGTAACAGCCGCTCAGCGAACCCGAGACAATTGAACTGCGGGCAGTTTCCTACGTCACGTGCGGGTGCAGCTGCCATGCTCACAGCATGGAACTGCGCAAGGAAATGGAGTTATTATAACTTTTTTATATCTCTTATGCAAAATATATTCAATAAACTTATTTCAATAGAATGAAATGTTGCTATACGAGATATGAACTGCATGCTGACGACCATAATTATATGCAAATAAGTACATAACATAAACATAATAATTTTTTCATTTGGTACTATCACAGGACTTCATCGTACAATACAAAAACAGTGAGAATAAATAAATAGATGAAAAAAAATAAAACTTAAAAAAACAAAAGAAAATAATAATCGATAGCCTTAAACATTTGAAACAATTAAAAACTACTATGTCCAACATCTGTACCAAATGGGTGACCGACCAATTCAGCTTATGTCAGCTTGAGGCTTATGTCAGTAAATCTATATAAATAAAAAAATGTATGTCTGTATGTATGTATGTCCATCACAATGTTTGTTCCCCATGTAACTATAAACTTATTAAAGGTTAATATGCATAGTCAGCAAAAAAAGATGTAAAAAAGGCCTTGCAAAGTATGCCGGGACCAGATAGTTTTATATAGCAAATAACGCTTAACCATCTCTGATTGACAAGATTGGGTAATTATCATATTTTTAAGCATTTAACAGATGGACATCTATATCCAAAGAAATTGTTACTAGAAAAAAAATCTTTGGGTAAATAGGGTAATTTTGTTTTTAGGCTGCTTTTTTAAAATTATTATTAATTTCTGACTTAATACAGAAATAAATTTAAATTACAATCAACTGTCTCTGGTGTCGTTACCAGTCCTTTTTTTGGTGTGTGATTGATGTTGGTCGCAGATGGCCTCAACGACGCTACCGGGTTTTGGGACGGCGAGATCCTTAGAATGACCTCAAGCTGAGAGTAGCGAGCCACCATAGTGGTTTTGTAGATGGGCGGATCTCCCATTAGGGAGTCTCCGAACCAGCATAGATTTTGTTTTTAGAGGGAAAGGACCCGTTATGAGTCCACTGCTAGACAAAAGCAGCACCACAAGGAGCGTCTGTTAGTGACCGTTTAATGCAACGATCATGCCTTTCGCACTAAAGGTCCTGGGTTCGAGTTCCGAAAGGGATAGATGTGATGAAAACGAGCATTTGTACCTGAGTTATGGATATTTTTATAAGTATCGTATAGTGTATGTTTATTCGTTACCCTAGTATCCTTCGGACTATGCTAAGTGGTGTGAATGTGAGAAATACTATTATTATTATTTACAGCCATCTAGTATCAGGTGGGACTCAAATCCACAACCTCTCACTATCCGGGTGAGTAATTTTCCAATTCCAATGGAGCTACCGAGAGACCCGTTTGAAATACCCGTTTAATTTTATAATTTGTATATATTTTATGCATTTTCAATGCGATCTTATAAGATAAATTATTATGATAGAAAAATACTAGAATAAATCGACTCTAGTTACGAGTAAAATCCCGCCTGAGAATTTACTTGTGACCGGAGTCGATATTTTCTAGTTATTTTTCTATTATAATAATTTATCTTATAAGACCCGTTTAAGTTTTCCTGATGTTTCTTAAAATGACGCCAGCGCCATCTATATTTGGTTCAGCAATATCGAATGTAATAATTTTACAAGTAACCAACCAATATAAAGAAGAAACAGCTATCTAATTATCATATTCTTTTGTTATTTAAGCACTTCATTGCTAACGAGGATCTGAACCTATATGGCCGTTTCTATATATATTTCTACGAAAATATACTTATCTAAGTATCTTAATATGTATTTTTATCCATTACCCTAGTAACCTTATAACAAGTCTTAAGGTATTACACATAACACAAGCTTTACAAAGCTTATACTTGCTAGTGTGAGTGTAACATATAATTATTTTTATGTATTATTTATAACTGCTAGATTTTTTTGCTCAATTCGAAAACCACTTGCCCAGATAGCGCCAGGCAGTAGGTACATTTTTACAAACTATTAGATTTAAAGAAAAAAATTTTTTTCAGATTTAATTATTTATGGCGGTATATTTGTTTTTAGTCATAGCAAATAATTATATTGTCTGCGAAATTTTACCATCCTTTTTTTTCATAAATTAAGCCTTTGTTGAATGATATCTAATGCCTACAAAAAATTGGATGGTGTTTATAAAATAACCTTGTATAATTCTCTATCGACAGAGATTTTTTTTTAAAGTGGTTAAAACCTTCAATGATCGTGAGTCTTCAAGATGATTACTGATATCAGAGCGTTGCCACATTCATTATAAATCGAGCCTCGAGTGAAGTGCGTATTGGATACTGTTAACTTAGTCATCCACGTGCTATATCGCAGCTGCCGCACGCACGCAGGCGTCCTCGAACACGAGCTTTTCATTTCTCAGTATTTATGGGGATGTAGCCAAAAAGTTTGGAAGCACGTGTGATACTTAAGAATCATTCTCTTGTAACTTCCTGTTTTTAAGTGTAAATATAAATTGTGACATTTTTATGAAAAGCTGATGACAGTTTAAGAAGCTAGAGATGTATGTCGGCATAGTAAGTAGATCTGTGATCTCTACTTAGTATGATCCTGACATACCATACCCTGAAAAAGGCGTGATTTTTATGTATGTAAGTATGTATTTTTATGATTAACTAGCTAAACCGGCCACGCGTTGCTGGTTTAACCCGGCCACGCGTTGCTGGTATGGTAACAAACACACACACACACAAAGTATTGTCAAAATATAATGTAGATAAAGTGGTTGCTACTAGTTGGATAGACTAGCTAAATAAATTTTGATAAATATAAATTTTAACAGTTAGGAACGTGCAGGATTAAAATATTGTGAAGGTAGTAGAAAATATATGACGACCATTGCCTAATTCATTCTGTGATCAAGGTGGTAAAGGAGTCAAAGCGTCCGGATTAAATATAAATTATGCGCAAACCGTAAAAAAGTTGTTTTATTTAAATGTGTAAGGACTGAACTAGGTTAGGCAGCATCACAAATATTGTTCTGGACCGAAGTAGCTAAGGCACTTGTGTTGTGAAATTCAGAAAAGACCGATAGTACCCAAACACCCAGACCCAAGCCAATAAATAAATATTTCTTACATTCACACTAATTAGCCTAGCCCAAAGTAAGCAAAGTAAGGCTTGTGTTATGAATACTAGGCTAACGGATAAACATACATATATCATACATAGATATCTAATATTCATAGAAATATATACAAACACCCATGACTCAGGTACAAATGCTCGAATTCATCATATAAACATCTGCCCCTACCGGGATTCGAACCCAGGACCGTTGGTGCGAAAGGCAGGATCGCTACCGTTGCACCAAACAGTCGAATAAAGAACATTTCGCTTTTTACATTAACCCGGCCGATGATCGAATCAGTACGCGAATCACTCAACCGCGGCGGTATTCAAGGTATATTTTGCTATCACTTTTACTGAAACAGTTTCAATATACAATATCACACCTACCAAACGTTGTTATGTAATTCCAAAGATCTCAGTACGAACCCATCAACCCGTCAACAGTGAGGGGGTCGTTAGTACCCACTTTGTGCACTGGGTCTCAATGGCCCTTCGCCCCTCGCTTTGTCCTATTCCCTTGTTCAAAACAAGGTTGACAAACTCTGGTTTTGACAATAAAACAATTATTATAGTTTATTACGTTGATAATGGTGGATTATTAACCACTAAGTGTTTGTGAACAAACAAGAATGTTGGCAACTGTAGCAAAGCGACGGAAGTTTTCTTTTCTCTCTCTCTCTCTCTCAAGAAGTCCACGGGGAGGTTTCAGTAAAACCCCACACATTTACTGAAACCTAGGAAAAAAAATATTTCACTTTTCATTCATAATTAAATTAAGAAATTACTCAAGAACTGGCAATTATATTTACTTGACACTGGCTAAATGCACAAATCGTGCAAGCCGCAAATAAAGAAAAAGAAAAAAAAGAAAGTTTATTACGATGTAAGCGAGAATTGATTATGATTTTTCATATGATTCATTTGTTTTTTACTAGTTTTTAACGGCGGCTTCACTAGTGTTCATGTAGACTATCGATCAAAAGTTATATTTCTATACCTTAGGAACAGTATCTTTTTAATGACAGATAAACGTTCTTTTCTGTACCCCTGACAAAGCGTATGCAAAATTTTTTGATGGTTGGTTACAATATTATAAACAAACAAACTCACTTTCGTATTTATAATATTAGTAAGGATTATTATCGAAAACAAACCGTTTATTTTGCCACAAAATAACATGTAAAAAAGACAATGCATTAGGCAATACAGTTTCTTCAATAAGCATTCGCATAAAATTGACTTTTTTCTACCGTGAATTAGTAAGCGATTGACCGCTATGACCTGTGTCTCGCCTGATGGTAAGCGATGATGCGATCTAAGATGTAACGCGCCTACTTAGAAGATACCTATTCACTAGTGACTTGAAGATCCCTATATTGTATTTGTCAGGAAACAGACTCAAGCAAAGAGTTCCACTCTTTAGCGGTACCACACAGTTGGAACCAAAACGTTTAGTACGACTTTTTGGTATATCAACCATATAACGATGGCACCTACTTAACTGACTAATGAAGGTATACTGGTTTATAAATGCCTACATATAGTTTATTGTGGTATAGCTTAATAAAAGAACAGCAACAATATACCAACGCATAAATTACTTGTCAGATTACAATGTTTTTGAAGTAAAACTTCTTTAGGCGCGAGTACTGGTAACTCAGTTTTTTTTTCTGACAAATTAAACGCTGTGTAGTCTATAGTCTGTTCTATCTAAGCATATTCGATTTCGATATTTAAAATCTCTACGCGCGATTAAAGCAAATCACCTTTTACAATCGAACAGATTTTTTTGGAATTTATGCCTTAAGAATTGATTTTCATATAAGGCGCCCGGTATGAAAACAATATGAAGACTAAAAATTTGTAATCGAATGACAACATTACGATTTTTGTGCGCAACCTATCGTGCGAGCCTTGCACTTTTATTTTGAAGTTTTATTTTATTATATTCTGTGCTTGTTCAAAAACTATCGTTCTTAAGAAGTAAACTCTAGTCCATCGGACCTGAAACACACACTATTTTTAGGGAAACCAACTTGACAATGTAGTAAATTAACTTTTCTCTTTGGCTTAACTACTTTACTTGAATTCAAAAAAGGCTTCGTAATGAGGTCAAACATATATATAAAATGTCAGTTTAATTAAAGAACAACAATATCGAGTTATTACGATAAGCACCTCTATATAAGAAACTAATAATAATGAGTTTTGCGTGCGCTTATAGAAGAAAGGTAAGATTCCAAAGGGTCGTAAGGGTCGCTCATACGATGAGTAGGCGGATAGGCGAAGTGTATTATCGACTTTCTTCGTCTCCCTTGCGGGAGATGCCGTTCATCTAGAAAACCACTACGGTGGCTCGCTACTCTCAGCTTGAGGTCTATCCAGATCTCGCCGTGCCAAAACTCGGTAGCGTTGTTTGGGTCATCTGAGACTAAAATTAATCACAAATCAAAAAAACAACCTAGCATTGTAACAAACTAAGCCATTGGTTACGGCAAATGCTGTTAACACACATCGATCCTCATTGGGTCCGCGTGATTGCTGATAGTCATTATCTCTAAGGTTTTTAAGGATTAATTAAAATATTTTTTATTATACAAGTTAACATTTAAAATACAAAAAAATAATTATTATTTATTTATTTAAACTTTGTTGCACACAAAATATGTACAAATGGCGGACTTAATGCCATTAGGCATTCTCTACCAGTCAACCGGAGATTATCTAAATAACTGTTCCATTTTAATTGATTGTGAAACATTTGTTAAAATATTTCTTTCGAATGCGAGCGGATGTTCCTCCCATTGATGAAACAACGCTAAAAAAAGTACAAAAGCACAAGAAAATTTTGATGGGTACAAGGACCGGGCATCTAAAGGTTGCGGGTTCGAATCTCGCCAGAGAATAACTTGTGAAAGAAATCGTGTTTTTTTTAACACTTTATTTATTAAAATAATTTGTCATTATTATTATTACTATTATTTGGACGAGTATTGAGGCTCGGTAGCTCAATCGGGAAAGCTTTGGACCGGACTTCCAAAGGTTCACTTGTAAACCGAGTCGATTTTTTCTAGTATTTTTCCATTATAATATTTTATATTATAAGATAGCATTGAAAAAATGCATAAAATATAGAAAAAATATTATTCCTTTATAAATTATGAGTATCTTGAAAGATAGTTGAGTTACTTACTATATAAAAGCGAGATTTAATATCGGCCGGTAGCCCTTATTTGAAGTGACAAACCGACCCTAGGGAGAGCATTCTTTCAAAGTTGGAGGGTTGAAATGAAAGGGATCTTTTCGAAGACTAATTAAATATTTCTTATTCATGAAAAAAAGTTGAGATGACCCTCTAGTTATGTTTGAAGTTAGAACGGTCGTGTTTAATCATACTTAAAATTTTTTTTGCAAAGCGTTTTAATTCTGTTCGGCCTGTGACTCTACTCTTGCAGATTTTAGCATTTTGCGCTTTGAATAAATACTTTTTATTATTTGACTATAAAACAAAAAACTTCATACTAAGTTTCTTTTTTTAAATACAGAATGAAATAAATTGATACATAAATAAATTGTGGGACTTTTTGGCGGGAGCGCGAAGCGTCACTTTAATGGTTTTGGTTTTCTTGTTAAATTTTGTGTTGTGGATGATATTAGTGTGTAATAATGGTGGGTTATTAACCACTGAGTGTTTCTGAATATGCATGAGTGTTGGCAAGTGAAACAAAACAGGTTGGAAGGTGTCTTTTCGCGCTCTCTCAAGAAGGCCACGAGGAGGTTTCAGTAAAACCCCAATTCTTTACTGAAACTTAGGAAATTACTCAGGAACTTAGAAGAAAGATTATACTTGACACTGGCTAAATGCACAAATTAAGCAAGTCATAAATAGGCCGCTAGAATACTATAAGAAGGTAAAAGCCTCTAAATAAAATAAAATTAAAAAATGCAGAATGTTCAACTATCTCATTTTAACCTAGTGGTGATTTCTTTTTCGTTATTAAAACAAAAAAATGCTTTGTTCCACTCAAAGAGTGTAACTGGCTGTAAATTTTAACCGGATGCGTTTGCCAATACTGATACTTATAGATTTTTAGTAATATAATAATAATATTTCTTACATTTAGAACGAGCTTAGCCCAAAGTAAGTTCTATAATATATAGATACTGTGGTAACGGATACTCATAAATAAATATTCTATATCAATATTATTGAAATATATAAATGCCCCTGACTCAAGTACAAATGCTCGTATTCATCACACAAATAACTGACCCTTTCGGGATTCGCACTCAGGACTGTCGGTGCGAAAGACAGGATCGCTACCATTGTATCAAACGGTCGTCATGTAATTGGTTTTAATTGAGGTCTTACAATAATCTGTTAGCGCGATGCAAGTTCGTTTATCAGAGAGACGCCACTATACGTGATCTATAGTGACAATGAAATTTTTATCGTAATAAGATCAAGTCGAGAAAAACATCAGTCACCTACAATGGCTGGACTGGCGACAGGTAGCTGTAGATAGAGCGGAATGGCGAAATCTTGTATCGCAGACCAAGATCCACTTCCTGTCGCTGTGCCAGCGCAGTAAGTAATAAGAGTTCATGAGGATCCTCAGGTCTTACAAAACTAACACAAAGCTAAATTAACTACCTACTGTTTAAGATAGGTGTGTTGTTATTTTAATGTCGTACTGTTTGTCTTATTCAATATTTCCTTTCTATATTTTTTTTATTTGTCTTATATCTAAGAGCAAATAATTGTTTTCTCTTTCTTTCTCAATATGTCTGAAAACATACCATTAAACAAATACGCTTTTACATCTATTATTGTTATCTGTCATTTAAGGATTCTGGGGAAGAATATATTTTCTTGATTTTTATTTTTGTCTCATGTTTAAGTCCAAATAAATGTTTTCTCTTTCTCTCTCAATATGTCTGAAAACATACCGTTAAACAAATACGCTTTTACATCTATTATTGATATCTGTTTTAAAGCGTTCTGGGGAAGAAAATATTTTCTTGATTTTTATTTTTGTCTCATGTTTAAGTCCAAATAAATGTTTTCTCTTACTTTCATAATATGTCTGAAAGAAATGCGAATAAACGAAAAAGCTTGTCTATTATTCGTATGTGTTAATTGAGGATTAGAGAAGAAAGTATTTTCTTTGATAATTTGAAAAGACTTTCCATATATTTTTTTAAATCACATAAAAGCAGAATTAAGCAAGATTTTTGTCTCAAAAGTTTATTTTAATGATTCTCATATGTTTTTTGCATTTGCAATGCTACCTTATATGATTTTTTTTAATAGAAAAATACTAGAAAAATATGATTCGCCTTCCCTAAGAATAATTTGTAAACCGAGTCGATATTTTCTAGTCTAGTCTAGTCGAGTAGATTTTAACCTCCTTCTTAATTCTCAATATTCTTGACAAGTCTCGTAGTTTCCATAACAAGAAAACGTGTAGTACTTAAATAAACAACTTTTTGGGTAAAAATATTGAGAAGCATGTTATACGTCAAGGTTATTTATTCCCTTTACTTGGTAGTAGGGTGGCCATAAATAAAGTTAATCAGTCATTTTCGTGGTATGCAAGTATACCAGTTTTCATGGTTATAACGCCACTCATAAGTCCCGCATTCCATCCCCAGCAGGGTAAATATGAAAAATTAACTTTTCTATTTTGGATCGGGTCTGGATGATGTAAAACAGTTGCTGTTTCTGATTTTCATTAAACAAATGCTTTAACTAGTTAACTTGAATTCAGAAGCAATGTATGTAAAGATGCTGTCTAATATTCATAGTTATTTATTTTAGACATATCCGGTGAGGAAAACTTTTTAAACGAAACTTTAAAAGGCTTTTAAAACCTTTTTCTATGATGTTTAATTACAAAGTGAAGGATTTGACTTGATTAAGGACAAAGGGTAGATTCATTTTATTTTATAACACAGCAACGCATGGCCAGGTTGGTTAGTTTAAACAATAAAATAAATATTTGATTGGGCGATACGCTCTTTAAAAATTCCCATCAAGTTTAATGGCAATAAAATTTGAAATATCATTGTCACCCTTCCAAAAAGCTATGTTATTATTTAAACTGCTCCTAAACACCATACTGAAATTAGTCGCACGTCAGCCGTCAATCGCGACGCACCTATTCTTGGCCTCGTAAATTATATTCTGAGCGTAAAATGCTCCCGGCTTTGTTATGAGCTAATTACTCACGGATACCCTTGTTACTATTTATGTGAGGCTTTGGGAGATGCAATAATGTCATGCACTTAAAAATATTGTACAAAAAAAGAAATCCTATGCAAAGTATTGGTATTACTTAAAACGAGATTATTACCAAGTTTTTTTTTTATTTTTACAGAAAAATTTAAACGTTGAAGTTGACGTCTTAAGGAAAGTATTTCATTTCTGTTTGACATGAATATTTATACCAATAAGCTTCACTTACAACTATTCCACGAATAAATATCATATTATTTTTTCTTATTTAGAAAATTTTATGCTAAAAGCATTCTCTACCAGCCCTCTTTTTATCCTGCGTAACATCTAACTATTTAATATGATTAAGATAACATTTCTATATAATTTAAATAAAACAAACTTAAAATTTTAACAATCTTAGCGATCTTTTTTTAAGGAAATTTGCACCATCCTTTTTAGTTTCACCTTTTTGTAGGATAGGCAGGCAGGGCAATCCTGATAGAGTTTATGTGATGTGTTGAATATCTACTTTTTTATGTTTATTGTTCTCTTTTTATCATCATCAATAACTCAGCTAAAAGACGTCTCCTGCTGAAAGGAGGACATACGCAAAAATGGGAGGTTTTCGCAACAATCTCCACACTTTGTAGGCGGGTTGGAAACCGCAGTAAAAGACAATTTGGAAAATGTTGTTGCCCATTTTGTGTTCTACCTCCAGCATTATTAGTCGCATTTTACAATATCCTTAAGCATAAATGGTTTGAGTTAAGCACTACTTAGTTTGGAATTAAATCATTACAGTTAATTAATCTATATATGAATATGATCTATAATATGTAAAAGCATTCCCTATCACAGTGTTTAATCGCGAGGATTTCTGAAAGTACTTAATTTTTGATTTGTTCTGTTTGATTTGTTCTGACCTAGGACATAAATAGGTTTAATTTTTTTATTTCAAATTAAAATGATTGAGCTAAATCAATGCGTGGCCGGGTCAGCTAGTGTACATAATATATAAAAATTCCCTGTCACGATGTTTGACTACGATGAACTCTTGAACTACTCAACCGATTTCGATAATTTTTTTCAATTAGCTAGATTTTTTATTTTCATTTTGCTAGATTTGTTCCAACTTAAGATATAGGGTAGGTTTTTATTTTAATTTATAAAACAGCGATGCATGGTCGGGTCAGCTAGTTTTTTTATATATTTTATTATTAACTTTCGCTTAAATTCGAATTTCGTTTGAAGCATATAAGTGTTTTCCCACACATAGTTTCCCATAACTTATAAGTTGTCAAAGTACCCTCCTAAAACTAAAAACACACGTGTACCAACATTGGGCGACTCACTAATTGCTTATTCCCATTTATTTTTTTATCCTAACGACTTAATTGTCTTTGGTATATCCCATTGTCGACTAATAGAAAGCAGGATACAGGATACAACTCCCCATTAAGTTATATTGTTTAATTCAATGTTATCGGTATCGACTAATGGACGTAATTTAAACATGTTTGAATATTACGTATTTTATTTTAATGTCAATTTTGACATTTATTGGGTACTTGGATTTCAATAAGGGAGTTGTATGGGGATGTATAGGTTGCTTCTGTACGAAATTAAGTTTTTGAAAAAGTTTATTGTAATTGCTGGCATTTTATAGTGGAAGCACTGAACAAATGATAATTTTACTTTACCTTTTAAAATATAAGAGGATATATTTAATGCCTCATTCACATAAACAAGCTTAGGCTGGGTTTATTTTACGACATTGCACAGTCGACAGTAGATAAAGCTATAATAAATTTGACTTTGGAATTACCTTTACCTGGCGAAGGTAAGAAGGTACTTTACCAAGCGCAAGTTCGATTGTACATGGAGTACTTTTCCCGTCTTTGGAACGATTCCGCCCAATACCAGTTCCAGATGCTTGAATCCATTGACGGCAGTGACGATCATTCTATAATAAGATCAAAAGCCTTGAGCATAGTGGGAAGGTAGCTTACCTAACCGTCTTTTATATGATACATACGGCAGAGTATGCATCCCAATTTTTGCATCGGACAACCAGACTTACAAATAGGCGCCACCGTTATATGGTCGATATACCAAAGAGTTGCACTAAGTTCTTTGGTTCCAATTTTATAATCCGTACCGCTAAGGAGTAGAACTCTTTGCCTGAGTCCGTGTTTCCTGACAAATACAATTTAGGGGTCTTCAAATCACGAGTGAATAGGTACCTACTAAGGAAGCGCGTCACATATATAAATAAATAATACCATTGTCATAGAGATCAATTTATTTTTAAGGGATATTCGTTAATGTGTTGTTGAGATAAATTAATGCCAGTCATAATATTAATGTAACAAATGGTCCAACGGGATAGTTGAAAGTAAGAGGGGTTTAGAATTATGATTGATTGATAGTTATGAACAAATTTTTGCCATTTCGGAGTCACGGTTACATGTGTTCGTAAAGCTCCAAAATGGCGGAACGAATTGAAATGTTAATTGTTCATCTTTTTTGCTTTCTTTTTTACATTTCTATAGTAAAATAACTATTTTAATCACTGATATACATAGTTAACAAAATTTTATTCTAGCAGGCGACGTGACGGTGGATTTTGGAGTCGAGGTCGTTAAAATAGCTTTTGTAACCCAAAACATTAATTATCCAAACCCCCATATGGTAACATCTAACTAAACCATTGAAAAGGATCACACCATGTGTGTCACGAACTGCGGACTGTAAAAATAGAATCGGCAAAGTGACCCCGATTTCATGCCACATGGTGGTGGAAGGAAGACCATTAATTGACCACCGTGGTGTGTGGTGCGTGGTCTCGAGTGTAGCGGGAGTGGAGTTTTGATGAGAGATTTTGTCTTGAAAATTTATTTTTACACAATGCGCAAAAAGATTCTAATCGAAAATTAATGCATTTTTTTCTTTATATCATTACGAATTTTTTTGCATGAGACTTAGGGCGCCTTCAAATTAGAGGCGAGAGGAAGCGCTACAGTGGCGCGCTAGCCGCGCCTCTACGTTTTCATACAATTTCTAGAAGCGCAATTGCAGCGCCACTACCGTGACACACGTACGTCATTTTTGCATAAGGAAGGGACAGCTTTTAAATATTATTTAAATTACTATTGAACTTCAATATGGATGCAGATCTTAACATTGAAGTGTTTATTGAGGATGTTAAAAATCACCCTGCAATATGGGATAATAGTTCTGAAAGTTATTGTAATCGCATACATAAAAAAAATGCATGGGAAGTTTTGTGCAGAAAATTTATTGAATGTTTCGAAATTAAATCTACAGCGGAAAAAATCAAGCAGGTAAGTTATTTATATAATTCTATCTTGATATGATAATTCGCCATCTGGGCTAGTAAAATAATTAGCTAACTTGTTTCGTAAATCTAAAGCACTAATTTGTACTTGGTTATTCGAAATGTTACCAGCGTGGTATCTTGATAATGTTGAAGTGTTACTGCTTTCATATTATTATTTTTATTATCATTATAATTATGTAAAACACAAATAGCTCGAACTATATTTTCCGCGAATATAATATTGACATCGATTGGCCGATGCAATATTCTAAATTTATTTGCCATGATACCAAACGTGCATTCATTATACCGCCGCGCTCTTGACAGTCGATGATTGTATATTTTTTGTTGTCGACTTAAATGATTGCCACTATATTCCAAAGCATTACTGACGCACGTCTGCTGCGCCACAGTCGCGCCACTGCAGCGCTTCCTCTCGCCTCTAATTTGAAGGCGCCCTTAGGAAACGGATTAAAGGTAATAAATTTCAAATAAGCTGTTCCTTAATTTCTTTTAATAAAGACGAATTTCAATTGGCAATAATTTATTTTACTGTTTTTAATAGGTATATAAAATTAACAAAATTTCCCACTTACTATTCGTGATAGTCACTTTTATGTTGTGTTATTTTTAAATAAACGACTACTGGATTGTCGAAGGTCTGGAATCTAATACTAATGTTTACCTACCTTTTTTTTAAATTCCACATTTAAAGCTTTTTTGTAACGTTTATCTACAAATTGTCACATTTTGTAATCAATATTAAACAAATGACAAAAAACTTTAAGCTGTAAATACGGCTCCTGTATAGGAAATGAAACGTTTCGTTATTCCGGTAAAAAAATATTCGTTATTTTTATATAACTGAATAAAATAATATACTTATCTTATTGCAAAACCTCAAAAATATAGATCGCCTGCACTACCACCACGCGATGATCTAAACCAACCATATGAATAAACAGTCAACCCTTAGAAGCTTTTTTTCGTAGATCATTAGCAAAATTGAAAAAATGTTAAACAATTAACTTGGGTGAAAATTGAATCCTTGAATATAAAAGCAGATCAAAGATGGTAACCGCTAGGCTTCTGCAGTCCTGTAGCGGCTGTACTAATTTTGAATGACGCGCAGTATAGATTTTTTTTTAATATTAGACAACTTCAAGCGTATTTTTCTAAACTTAAGTTAATAAGTTAAATCACTTAACGAATTCGGAGACAACGAGAATACCATAACACCAAAATCCAAATCAATGTGGAAAAGTTCGTTTACCCGGGTTTGAACCCAGGACCTTGGAGTGACGTTACCATGGCAACCGGTATGCTAGCCACTCGACCACGGAGGTTTTGGATATATTGGGACAGAATTTGCTGTAGCGCGCAGCTGCATAACAATAAAACCAGTGCTATCCTAATTCACTTGCAACTGTCGACTGTTGACAGAACCTTGACCTTGGCAGCGGCCAATGGAGGACTACACAAAAAAGGTAATAAAATAAAAAGTTGGTAACACCAATCAGCCTAAAGTAAGCACTATAAAGCATATGCTATGGACACTAATGTAACAGACTGTACAAACTCAAAGCTTGATTAAATACTTTTTGGGTTAGGTAATATGTGCTAAAAGAAACTGCCAAATAATTTAAATGTGGAACCACTTTCTTTTAATAAATTCCTTTTTTTATCGATATATTTACGAAATACAGTTTTAGCCACTGCGATTCAGCTTAGTACACCGCCATCTCTTAATACAATTTATAGACATATTTCAATACATTTAGCAATACACATTATATTTATTTTATTCATTGTATTTATTATAAATATTATATATTATGGCTCGTACATAGACATACATATATGATATATAGATATAAAATGTTCAAAGAAATATAAATATACTCATGACTCAGGTACAAATGCTTAATTATTACACAAACTGTTCATTCCGGGACTGGAACACAAGATCATTGGTACGAAAGGCAGGATCGCTGCCATTGCACCAAACGGTCGTCGAATAAACTCTGCAAGTGATAGTTTGTAATGTATACTAATATGTACCTCTATAATCTCCGATTTTCATTCATAAAATTCGTTAAATTGTATATTTTATCATTCCATTTTGCATCGTCATTTGTAAACGTTTTAATCTCTGTAAATATATATATACAATAATATTTTACTTAATAATTTCTTCATTGCTGAAAAGAAACACTGAATTTTCATATAGAGCTTCGCAACCAATCAAAACTTCTATTTAGAATGCTACACACTTACCGGCATTGCTTGTTATTTTAACTTGTCTATATGTTTAATCTATTTCGTTATTATTTTTCCATTTTATTACTAAAAATGTATTTATTTAATTTATTGACATATAAGTTTTTCTCCGTTGCCATGGCTACCCATGACACGATCTTTCATTTATGGTATTCAACCTCCAAAGAAAACCAGATTTTATTCTTTTTATGTCTTCTCGAAGACAATCTAAATTTAAACGCCTCTGGGCCTTAAAGCCCCGGGCCACAAGCCACCTATACAGAAGATCGCCGACGACCCACAACCACCTACTCACATTTTCACTGTACACTACTCATTCTCGCCCTCACTCTTCTTACCTCCATTTTTTGACGTGATAACGTCTTATAAATTGGTTGCGGCTGGGAGTCACTTATGAAAAAGTGTAACGCTCGGTAACGTTACGATGAGTCACCGAACGAGAGAGAGGCCCGCCGAATGCCTTGCGTCTCTCTCCCACTCAACTATGATCGGTCTGCCGCGCGCATTGTGCAATTTAATTATATTCATATCAATAAATATTCTACCGAGAAAAAGACGTTGTCACGTAAAATCTTCGCCCGTAAAACCGACTTTACAGGCAAAAAAAAAAAAAAAAAAAAAAAAAAAACCGACTTTTTTTTTGTTCTTTAATTATTTTGTAAATAGATAAACTGTACTTTACCCTGATCTTCCGTCTTTACATTTTGTCCCTTCACGACAAGTTAAGGGATGAAAAAATAAAATACCTTTGCTGTTTTGCGTGAAAAAAAACAAGGACAATGACCTTTTGACGGTACCATAGATATAATTACAATAGGAAGCGCCTTCGTGTGCATATAGCACGCGTGTACCGAGAAAAGGTTTATAATGAATCGAGTATTACGACCTATCGGCGCCATTTTGTTTTTTCGATTGTCCCGCCATCGGGAGACGTGGTCACGCAGCAAAAACGACACACGAATTTATTACAATTTATAATTTTAACATTCGTGAAGTTGACTTCCGCTATTTTAATATGTTATCGACAGACGAAACACGTTAAAATCTATGTCTCATTAGAAATTGCCGTCTCGGGTAACGGATAGACATACATAAATAATAAAATATATTTCTTACATTCACACCAATTAGCCTAACTTTGAACAAGCGGGTCTAACTTTGAAGCCAAATTGTAGCGGGTTCGAATCCCGGAAGTGGCAGATATTTTTGCAATAGGGGAGACCGAGGAGTTTTGAAAAAAAGGTGAGTTGAAACAAAGTCAATTTTACGGAATTTTAAACATTCAATACTAGTTTTCCAATTTCAATAGTTATTGTTATAGTTATTGAAATTGGAAAACTAGAACATATTGAATATTTAAAATTCCGTAAAATTGACTTTGTTTCAACTCACCTCTGTTTCAAAACCCCTCGGTCTCCCCTTCATACATACTAGCATTTGTACCTACAAGAGTATTAAGGTATTTATGTGTTTCTGTTATTATCAGTGATTAATGTTACATATATGTATGTGTATCCGTTACCCTAGTATCCACAACACAAGCCTTACCCACTTTGGGCTAAACTAATTGGTGTGAGGCTCTCTTAAATCTTAATTTTTAAGCAATATTTGGTGGATGGTAGATTCCCTAGATATTAACGAGCTAGCCATTTCATATCCAATCATTAATTAAAACTGTGGTGTCCTCGATTACTGTCAGGGTATCCATCAAATGAAAGCAGTCAGTAGTTTCACCAAGCAGCACACGCACGTCCGCACCGGCCGACGGTCGAGCGAGCAATGCCCCACTACCGCTGTAGGCCGTGCGTACGGGCGTGTGTTGCTTGCACTTTATTAATACGTCACACCTCTTCCTTTTCAATTGATTCGAATAATTTGAGACAATGAAAAATAATTAAAATACATTTATGTAATTAATATTCTTAAACAGTATATCTTGAATTGTTATTTAACTAAGAAATATTTTTTTTTTTTGAAATTATGTTTTATTACTTGCAGCCAAATACTCTAATCTTACGTGTCCTCTATTTTTCTTTGAATACGCCACTCTCCTTTTACCTTTTTTTAGGTGTGTCAGTTTTTTTTATATTAGTTTATTTAGTTTTCGACGAATCGTCAGCTTACAATATTGTTTAATTACAAGCTATATAACTTAAAAAGCTAACAAAGGATTCACACGGAAAAATTGGTCTAGGTATTACTAAAGTGAGCTCACTCAGTGTGTGAACCCACGAACCCCTATTGTAGTATCTGAATGCTAACTACCCTATTAAGATAAATGATTGTAAATGATAAAATGTCGTTTTATTCGGCTATCTCCTAATTAGGGAGTCACAAATTAATAAAACAATATATATAATTATATATTTATAGCATCATGCAGTGCATATGCAGGAGATGACAATATTGTTTTATTTAATTTTCTCTCTCTAAGTTATGTTCAATTAACCAATTAAGGGTTTTATTCAATCTATTGTTACGTCATCAACGAACAAAATACACGGTTCATTCATAACCTTCGGCAGGTCTATTATGTAAACTAAAAACAAGAGAGTCTTAGGCACTCCCTTGTGATGTTGAGGCATTATAATTTTTAATATCAAATCGAACTCTATAAACTTTTCTACTCATATGACTATAATATTCGATTAGAACATATTGCTGTCTATCTTTTAAATAAGAGATAAACTATTTGTGAGCTGTATTTGGGATACAACCAGTTTATTGATATTTTATGTTGCACACGGTCATACGCCTTGTACATACATATGTAGCAATATTCGAATAGCATATTTTTAATGTCCAATTACTTATTATCTTTTGAATGTATGTATTTGAGAAAAGCTAATAAAGTTGACTGACTGTAATTATTTAGGTCACTTTTTTGGTTATTCTCATGTAATGGTAATCACTGTTGTTTTTTAATGAGTCAGGATAAACTTCTACTTGCAAAGATAATTGACAGTGAAGGAGAAGGTAAGTTCGACCGCACATTCACAATCAAATGTGAGCGTAGTTCATCAAAACCGTCACTTCTATATTTTTATTTAGTTATTAAATTCTCACTACGATTACATTGTACACTACTGAGTCTACTACCAGTTCGAAAATTGGGAGGCCCTTCCGAGAAGAACTGGCGGAAGAAACTCGGGCAGGGGGACCGACCTCCATCTTACTGTTATTATTTGCAAAGAGAGCTAACTACATCATCAGGTCTTGCAATGTGTGTTTTTGTAGGTATTAATTTATTAATTATTGCATCCCAAGCAGGTGGAACGCTCCAACCATCGTCTCTATTGAAATTTGGAGGTTTCCTGATTTCAAAAGCCTCGCGTAGTGTCCTAGGAACAAGTCTCTAGCGAGAATTTAAGATTTATCGATACGAATGTAGTAGTTTGGCCCCTCAAAAGCATGCTCACACTCACACACTGCAGACCTTATATCGCGCCTATGTTTTATGTCAGTTACGTGTTCTATAATGCGCGTCCCTATACTTCTCTTTGGTTGTCCGAAGTATGGGAGAACACAGTCACAATCGCTTTTGTAGACACCTGCTGCCTGGAGGGGTATATTGCATTTGACCGGTCGTAAGAATTGGTTAATCTTCCTGGCTGGTTTAAAGTAAGTATTAATGGAAACCCGCTTCAGAATGTTCCCAATCTTGTCAGTGACCCCCTTCATGTAGGGAAGGACAGCCGGTTGACGTTCTACTGTGGCTGGTTGGTGCGGCTTCTGTGTCGTAGTTTTGGTACTCGCAACTTTTTATCTTGTGGTACTCGCTTGTCATGCTGAAGCTCAGCAGTCAGATATTGTTAGGCACAGATGACGTGAGTTCTCTGAAACAAAGATTTCCCAACGGTAGCCAACTGTATAGGATGGTGGTGAGAGTCACCATTTAAATATCTATCTGTATGAGTTGCCTTTCTGTACACTGTATGACTAAGGGTTTGATTTAGATTGCTGCTGATTTGAACATTTAGGTAGGCTATTTTATTGTCTGTCATTAATTCCATAGTGACATCAATGCAATCTTGTACAGGTAAGCTTGTGAATAGAGATTGAACACCGAAGCTAACCATAGTTTCATCATCAGTGAGATGTAGGTGTGTATTTCAGTAACAAAATGGTAGGTATGGTGCCTTACTTTGTTTCGATAACAGAAACTCGTCAAGCTTATTGCTTACTATTTTATAAACATCAAAAGTAGCTGTTACTCATTATCATCCCATAAGGAGAAGAGTAGCTCTTTTCTTGACTGTTGTATCTACCCCCGTTGTCAAAAGATATATTCCCAGGGTCGTCATCCATTTGTCCCAGCGTAACCCCAGTGACATCGAATTGTCATCGCATTGCAATGGTTCTACGATGGCAGGCTGAACATTTTAGGCGACCCAGAACAATGTCTGTACGCCTTTATTTTGCGCCCTTGGCGCCATTGAATATGGTGTGTCACGTTTATACCTATGCATTATAACAAATTTAACGGTAACACGCCCAAGTTTCTTTTTAACATGTTATCAGCAGTCTGTACTTGTAACTTGACTTCTATGCATACTGGTATTCTATTATTTATTGTTTGGTTTTGTGTTTCACAACAAGAGACCTATTTTACTTTAATAGATGTCATCTAACACCAATAACTCTTTTTCCTTCTTGTACCTACTTCCTATAAATTCCAAAATTTGTATAGTGTATAAATACACCTTGTATGTAATTTTTCCATTACATTAACATATTTTTGAAGCCACATAAAAACAATATTTGGTAAAAGTTGCCTTTATTTTATATGTGTTTTCCTACTGGAAATTATTTTATTAATAATAATGTCTGATGCTAATAAATAAAATGTATTGGTATTTTTGTTGATTTATTTTCTTTTATAGACTTGTGTAACTCAGTTATATCCTGGAGCTATATGCCACTCCGGATATATATCTAATCATTTCGTTCAAAATTCTTAGCATATCCAGTATATCCAATCCAATCACATGGGTCAATTCCAAATCATTTGGTCAAATACCGTCTGACTAACTACATAACAGATATCGACAGCGAAAGCGTCGATCGAAAGACTTAGAACGCCGAAAACGCTTTGTGTTTTCCGATGAACGGTAAAATTCTTAAAAACGCAATACTGCTGATGCTGCGTTCGCTCTGACTGAGGTGGCAAGCGTCATTATAAGCGAAACAAGCGCTGCATAAAGTTTTGTTTCTATAAAACGGTAGCAAATTTGAAGCGCTTCATGTGCTCTTATTTTGCTAAATCTTATTAGTCCGGATTCAATCAACAGATGCGGATATTGATAAATATATATAATAACACCTTAGTTGGATATATGTTATGATTTGATATGGTTTCAAAGAATTAAACTACTAGTCCGGATATATTTATGGATATGGATAATCACTGGATCTATATCTTTTATAGGAAGAATATAAGATAACTCCGATCTAATTCCGGAGTCAACTTACGCATGTGCAGTCCCTTACCCCGTACGGCTAAGAGTGTATTCAGAAATAAATTAACCAGCGAATATTCATTTTATACCATTTCCAAATTACATACTTTGCCGATAACATTAAATCATCTAGATTTACTGTACTTCGATAACTTTTAACTTTTATACAATTTTTTTTTTTACATATATGACGGCGAGGCCTCACGCCGGTCATCAGAATGCTCTTTATTATCCAAAAAGAGTTGCAGCGATCTTCAAAATAATAACGTGTATGGATGTAGGATAGACTTCTTTATTATTTAAAACCACTTGCAGTCTAAAATCGCAAATGATGCACGAGATTTCAATGGATGAAAAACGTGGTGATCCCCGAGACGGCGTGACAACCTCCCTGCGTGGCGGTCCAACGAAAAGTAACGTTCTCGCTCGGTATAAGCTATAAAGTGAAAGTTATACCCTTATAGCGTGCTAACGGTCACTATAAACTAACCGTTCCACGCTTATTGCATGCTAACGAAACGTTTACACTTATAGCACGCTGACAGTCTGCTTCTCAAGTCATCTCAGAAACGTTAAGTGTTGCCAACTTGCAACGCCTCTTTAAGGTCACGCCATCTAGGATTTTACCCAGGTACTAACCTGACGTTTTCCATTTGACAAAATCGTACCTTGTAAACAAATCCTTACTGACAAACATTATTTTAAGCTTAACCTCTAGAGTTTAATTTAATCTAATTGAAATAATCGAATGCTTCAACATATGTAATATTACTAACCTAAGCTATTATCCAATGAATATCAAATTCAGAAATAACATACGTATAATTCCGAAAATATTATTTGTTTATTTCAGTCATAAGTGTAAAATACTAATGTCTTTTAATATCACTATAAGAGATGAGATAGTTATCGTATGTAATTATAGGTTTGAATCTCTTTACAACGATTTAATTCTATATCGATGCCCCTTAGCAAAGTCACACCTTTGTGCACCTTGTTACCATTGTCGCACCTTGGCAAAATCACACCTTTGTGCACCTTGTTACCATTATTGCACCTTGGCAAAATCACACCTTTGTGCATCTTGTTACCATTGTTGCACCTTGGCATAATCACACCTTTGTGCACCTTGGCACTATTGTTGCAACTTGGCAATATATTCTTGTACCCCTTGGTACATGTCTTTTCAAATTAATGTATTGTAGTATATCCACTTGTCTGTATAACCTTTATATAAGTTTTGACGTAATAACCATTGAATTCAAATCGTTGTTTCAGGAATATAAGAAACTACTTAAAAATCTATTTTTTTTAGTATCATAGTATGTTTATTTAACCCGTATAATGCGATGTAATATTTAACCCGTACAGGGTTACTATTAACTGAATTAAAATCTCGATCGATTTAAATCGTAAGTAAGATTAGGTTTGGTGTGGGTAGGTAGCACAACCAGAATTATTAAAAGCAAGAACAAGACATTCATTACTAGAATAATATGGCAGAAATAACCGTGAAGGTAATAATAATCTCAACACATACATTATTCAATCGAGTGCTTATTACAAGGTTATAAAGATTTTCTTTATAGCAAAATAGGATGACTTCATATATTTTCTTTTCTTAAAATAAAATAGCTATCAATAATTACACAAGTTCTTTAGAATTGCAATTAACACTGCCGTTATTCAAGTTGATATTTACATTGATATAGTCAATGATTTTTCAACTCTTCTTACAATCAAGTGGATAAACTATTTAACATTTTTTTGTCTCAATACTATGAGACAGCCTTTTTTGCAGATGGGTTCGTTATCTCCCTCCTTTAATTTGATTTTCACGAGCTAATTTTTCTATACACCACTTACTTGAAGGCTCGTCGCCACGTGTGGTGTCCTCGATTACTGTCAGGGTATCCATCAAATGAAAGCAGTCAGTAGTTTCACCAAGCAGCACACGCACGTCCGCACCGGCCGACGGTCGAGCGAGCAATGCCCCACTACCGCTGTAGGCCGTGCGTACGGGCGTGTGTCGCTTGCACTTTATTAATACGTCACAAAAACAAACAAAAAAACAAAACAATAGTAATTATTGTTATGATATTAACACTACTGCTTCTGGTTTTAAAGTTCAAAAGTAAACAAGTCGTAACATCTTACAACAGATCCTAACAATATCCGTTAATACCTGATAAATCGACTGTCCTTAATAGACAAGTTGTGACAAGTCCTTTAAAACCAGAATGGGTTGTACCGAGTGGGTTCAAAGAACGTAATTATTAGCCTTTCTTGGTCAAAAGCTAGATATGCTGCTAATTATAATAAACTCAATTAAATGATTACAATGACACACCTACTAATGCATTCCAAGTCTAAATATAGACAATAGTTAATATAATAATAATATTTTCTACACTCACACCAAATAGCATAGCCCAAAGTAAGCACTGAAAGAATTGTGTTATGGATATAAGGTTAACTGGTAGACATATATGATACATAAATAGTGTTGCCATTCATCCGGATAAAGCCGGACAGCTTAGGTTTTTTGAACTATTGTCCGGCCCAATTGGACTGCGTCCGGATCGTCCGACTTTTGTTAGGCTTTTTTTATTATGACGTAAGCAAACCGCACACACACTTCACTCTACCCGAGTGGAATCTACTAGAATGGAGTAAAGTTTCTGAAATTGTAAATATTTTGGGACAGAAATTCCTTTTTTGGCGTCCCTCCAACCGTGGGACCCAAAAGTCCGGTTTTTAGCGGGTAGGTCCAGTTTTCTCATCTATAGATATGGCAACACTAAATACATATATAAGTGACATTCATAGAAATGATTTAGGTACAAATGCTCGTATTCCGAGACTCGAACCCAGTACCGTTGATGTGAAAGGCAAGATCGCTACCGTTGAACCAAATAGTTGTTGATGTATGTATAATCTATGTTAATAAAAATCAATCAGATCCCTCTTTCCTACTGGGCACTCTGGGCAAATGCCCAGGGCCACGCGAACGATATGGGCCCCCTAGTTGCTGCCAGATCACTAAACTAATACCGACATTAAAATTTATTACTGATAAACTTATTTAATAAGAGTAAATCGAACCTCAATTACGGACTTTATTATGGACTTGCTTAATAGCTTTTGCATGCGCGAAGCTACTCTACTCTCGCCCAAAAAGGGCTTTCGAATATAAGCATGCTTAGATAATTTTTAATGAGTGAGAATCGCCCCATTTAAATTAAAGGTTGTCTATTCATCTATTGACTGTCAATAAAAAAAAATCTATTTTCATTGTCTATTCTAGTAATAAAAAAGTTTTTATATGCCTAGGGCCTCCAATAGGTTAAAGACGGCTCTGAAATCAATGTTTGTATATTTGTTCCCTATGTGTCCCGAAACCATTGATCGAAATGTGATGAAACTTTGTTAAATTGTTGTATGCATTCCAGGGAAAGGTTATATGTCTAATCATTAAAAAGGAGCATTGTAAACATGTCAGGTGCAGCTACTATACAATATGAGAAGGTGCTGTCTAAAGCTGTTGCCCCAAGGCAGTTGCTTATATAAAGTCTATACAGCCTTCCTAGGTTGCACTTTCTAGGTGATGTTTAGTCGGTACGAGTCTGATATAACACCGAAACCGGGCCAGAGTATCTATGTAGGATTCACCACCTCCCTCCCCCGCGTCCGGAGGGTGCCCAAGGTGCCAGGGGCGTCAAAAAATGTCTAAAACCGTGAGGAATACCAAAATGGCACCAACCTTTAAACACCTAATGGTGTCGTAAAAGTCTACAAATGATACTGAAGATAATAACTTTACACCTTTAGACCATAAAAATCTACCACTAGGTACTTACGCCACCCAGGCGAAGGGTGCAATGAAAATCATAATGACAGTTCAAGTATCAAATAATCTTTCTCACAACAAACTTCAGATTTATTGTATTAGATTTGGATTTAGTGTGTTAAATATTTTATAGTTGAAAAATAATTTAGTTATTTAAAAAGCTTTACAGACCATAAATATAAAATTGCATAACAGGCGGACTTAATGCTAATGACATTCTTTCCCAGGCAATTTTTGGGAAAAACGAAACTTGAAAGCGATATAGGTGCAATGGCAGTGATTATTATACCGTAGTATTTTCATATTGCTAAAATGTTAAGACCGGTCTGGTTGAACAGGTTGAACGGTTCGGGTTCGAATCCCGGAAGAGGCAGATGTTTGTGTGATTAATTAATAACATGCATTTTTGTCATGGGCATTTATATATTTCGGCTAATATTACTTACATACGTATCATTATAACTTTTCTATTATACTATTTATATTTATTTATTTTAAGCTGGGTTTTTTGGTGTAAATGAATCAAATTATTATTATTTTTAAAATCTGTTTCATTATCGGGCAATAAATAAATTAATTATTACAATAAACAAAAGGCGTGGGACTTTTGATATTCGCAAATATAAAAAAGTTATGACCAAAAAACATTAGCTCTATGGAATTTCTCATTGAAACAAAAAGCACGCGCTTTTTGAAAGTTTACATTCTTATGAAATTTTGATATTTATTAAAAATTATAGATTTTTATTATTTTTTTGTTAGTATTACGCTCAGCTCCAGTATATGGTGCTAGCGAAGCTTTATGCTTAGTATGCATCTACCTAGTATTGCATAAATACTGTATATTGTGCAATAAAAGAATGTATATTTAATTTATAAGCTAAACTCAATTTTATTGTAATTTTATATTAATATGTTATAGTATTAAGGTCTTAAATTGCATACACCCTTACAGGGTGACACCCTGCACTAGAGGATGCAACTACCATCTTTGTAACAATGTAAACATGCTATGTAACAATGCAATAAAGTAAATATATTTGATACTCTATGATCTAGCACAATCTTTTGCCTGTCAAAGTAATCAAAGTCACAGCCGATGAGTGGAGGAAAAAAAAATAATTGAAGTGACAGATGTAGAAAATAAAAGAGAATGCTTGTGTTTGGCAGAAAAAAGCGCTTGCAAGCGCTTGTAAGAAAAATGGCGATCGCTGAGAGATAATAAGCAAAATAGCGGTTTGTCTCCGTGCAACTGAAGTTAGCAAACGTGTCCTGGCTGAAAACTGTACAATTTTTTTTTCAGCGCTGGTAATCGCTTGCAAGCGCTTTTTTCTGCCAAACACAAGGAATGACACACACACTTTGACAGACGTTTCACAATATTACATGATATTAAATTATAATGTTACAAACGGTTAAATAAAAGCGTATAAGAGTCCAATAAAATATCTGATTAAATAATTAAGCATAACGTGTTCGTTAAAATATTATGATTATGATATTGTGTCATTTTCAACGACGTCAAATTTAGACATCACAAATTACCGTGCCGAAATTCCCGCGTGCGCACTGTAAACAATCAAGATGGCGCATTTCATAAATCAACTGTCTTCTTGCGGCCATTATCGGCGTTATGACGATTTGTAATACCATGCCACCCCCTTTGTCTTCGCAGCGGTACATAAACACGTTCTATTTTCAAATTGCTATAGACTCAGAGATGTGCATCTGTTTTTTCTTATCTATAGAGTCATGCATGAATTACCGAAATTACTTTTAAATTAATTATTTAAAGCTCATGTACTTTTTTAATGTTGGTCGAAAAAAAAAAAAGCAATTTATTTAGTAGTTTTTGTTCCAAAATAAAGTTTATTCAATTAAATGCAGCTTTAAACTCCTAATGGTTAATTAAGTACCTATGTAAAAAGTATAACTGTCTACAATTCATTTTGCTAGAGTCGTAATAAAGTTAAACGTTAACTCAGTCAAGCGTTCACTGGACTTTAGTTCATTCCAGTAAAATGTATATAGGTTTTGGAAAGGCAGTTAAAAAGTCCAATTACGTTCAAAAACAAGTAAGTGACACATATTTACGATTAAAAAAATATTTATTTAAAACAAATTCGTCAGCTATAATGCAGAAATACGGATCTAAATCACAACCACAACCTTCTTAACAAATACCCAATTGCAACGTATTTAGCTCAAGTCTATACAACTGAAAAAAAATAACGAAGCGAATTAGTATCGCAGTGATCAGAGAAATTCCTTTAAAAATCGCTGGCACCAACAGTCGCTTAAACTTGTAGATTATTTCCTAACCACTTCAATAATTATTTCGACAGTCCGAACATATATTCTTACGAATGATTCCACCGGAGTCGAATGAAACATTAGCAACATTAAATTTTATATGCCATCAACTCGGTCAAGGATGTTGTATTTTACTAAGGTACACACTAACATCACAGACTAACAATGATCGTTAACCTAACCAGATTAAAACTATTGAAAGAAACGATATGGATTAGATATGTATACCTATATTAAATATAGTTACGAAACGTAACTAGCTATGAGAGAAAGAAAATGTATGCTCGTACTTCTCTCTTGCCCCTACAGTAATATACGAAACGTAACTCTCTCTCTTTCTATCTTCACTAACTTATATCTCCCTCTCAACTTCCGTTCGCCACGCCCGATCACACTTTTCGTAACGTCACGCATTCGCCAGCTTTCTCCCCAAGTCAAGCGTGCGTAAAGAAGTTTTACTTCAAAAACATCAAAATAAGCATATGTCTTCCTAAAGAACTAACGGTATCAGAAAGTTAGACGTTATAACCACTATCTCGTAGTAAGAAAATTAATTGCCAACATAAGTGTCAAAATTTCATCTTCCGTCCTACACACGCTCCAGGTCTAATAAAAGTATTGCATCATTGTTCACGTTCTAAAATTTAAAATTCGAAACAAAGAAAGGGCATGGAACTCCTAAATCATGGAACGGCGAGGTGACATTGATGGTAACTACAAAAAAGAAATAAAGCCAATGACACATTTATTAGGGCTGTCAGTTGTAGCTTATAGTGACAGCTCATAAGTTTAAACTTTAATTTGTGATAAGCCAAATGTGCGCGTTAACTTAGTACGGATGGATGGGCTACTGGGCTTTTAGCTTTCACATTTCTTGTTGACCCTAAATGAGTGTTGTAATAAGGAGGCGTTGAATATGGGACAGCTTACCATAGATTATAATTGATGATTTGGTATCAAGATGCTAATATGCTTAACGAATTCTGTTTAAAGTTGACGAGTTTCTTGCGTACGTTTTTTTATTAATCTAACACGCATTCTATACTTAAAAAAATGATTCACTTATTTAATAATAATAGTAATAAGTACGCACAACTCACGCCAGTTATATAGTACCAAACTCAGCAGAGCATTTACTATGAACAAATGTACATAAATACTGATAAAAAATATGCTTAGCTTATCCCACAAACATATCTCTTTCAGGATTCAAATCCTGCACCTTTGGCACAGAGGCAGGATCGTTATCTACCGCTGCACCAATTGGCCGTTAAAATGCAAGTGCGGGTAGTATAAATTTAATATGATATGTTTTTTAAAGCTCATATTTTATGTTATTTTACCGACTTTACCGTTATAATTTAGTGGAAACTAAAACTTTGCCTCTCTGCCTTAAAACTCATATAATTATAATAATTATTCAAAAATACTTATAATCATCTGATTTGCATATTTTTTCTGAAATACCGCAATTTTGTTATTAATATTTCTGTTTTATTTATTTTGAATGACCATATTATCACTCTGCATTCTATTCCATGGATTAAAATTATAAAATAAAAACGAACAATGAGTCTGTGACATAAAACATGACAATATTTAAAACCTGCTTTAACAGAAGTCAATAGGGAATAATAAAAACTATACGACCGTTTTGGAACTTTTTACTGGCCAGTACGTGAACTAATTAGAGACGCTGACAATGTGGTTTGGGGCATTAGTCGACTAATTCGTTTGACAGTCGAGTGTAATAAGTAATCGAGGTAATCGCCTCTAGAACGCGGACAGGCTTGGCGCCAACACTTTTTATTTCCATTTTTAAATGTTGACACTGGCTGACATATTGAAATGTTTTAATTTTCTTTAAGTAAGTACGTTAACAGAAGTCGTGCTTAAAGACGTGTTTTGTTTTGTATAATCCTGTCAACAGCCGAAGTTTTACGTCTCTGTGTTTACCATATAAGATATTTATTTTCTATTAACTTTTAAAAAATGTCTTAGTATGATGCTTTAACTGTAATAAATTCTGTACAAATTACAAAAATCATTTAAACTAAGCAGTGCTTATTCTTCTCGACTTGACTCGGGTACTAAAATATAGATCTTGTAATTTTATATTAATTTTTAATTTCCGACACGATATTGTTTAATGGAACAAATAACTGAATCTGAAAAAAATATTCTACCGGAATTCGAAAACTGTGGCCTTTGGTGCAGAAGGTACGCTACTGTTGCACTGGCCCACGACCTTTCGCTATTAAACATTCGATTAAGATGGAACCAGCTATAATAATGTTTTTTTTTCTTGCATCAACAATGCCATTTTTCTATAAGACATACAATACGTGGTAAGAAGGTCGTGGGTTTGTATCCTACCTGAGGCGTGATGGTTTTTTTCATGAGTATTTTATATCATATAGAAATATAGCATTATGATATCAAAAAAAAATAAAAACACGATATTAACATAGATTTTCTATGTATACCATTATAATTTGGACTTGTAGCTCAATAACCCGTTTAAGTGAGACAATTTAACAGGTTTAGACAAGTTATTACATGCTTGTTTACAAATCGTCTATTTTCCACGAGTGTAGCAAGAGTACGGTAGTTATAACAACTAAGGCAAGTGCCATGTTAACCTGCTCATTTGGGACACTGGGTAAATGATAAACCTCTATAAGTGATAAATAATTCTAGGTCCCTTGAGATCCCAGTTAAACAGGTTTCACTGTACTTTATTTCTAAATATATGGTTTAAAAGATGGTACAGATATTGGTTATGCGGCGTTGAAAACATTTATACAAATAAGTCGATACACACGCTAAGCATAAACTTCGCTAGCACCATCTATTGGAGGGGAGCGTAATACTAAAAAAAATGAATAATGTTAAGTAAATTTTAAAATTCCATAAGAATGAAAACTTTCAAAAAGCGCGCGCTTTTTTGTTTCAATGGAAAATCCCATAGAGTTATGTATTTTGGTCATAACTTTATTTTTGCGAATTTCAAAATTCGATCTGTTTTATCACAATCTGGTCCTAAATGTGTTGATTCGTTTCCACACAAAAATTATTAAAATCGGTTAAGAACTCGGGAAGTTATAGCGTAACAGACATTGCGTCATTGAAACTAATCCATGTGATGTTTATCATAAAAAGTTATAAATTATAATAACAAAAAATATCCAAAACATTGTAAAAATATAGGTTCTCAAAACATCGAGCACATAACCCAATAGAGTAGAAATGTCAATTATTTTGTTTGAAAACAATTCCGCTTATTCGCCGCTACCACTCACACTGCTCTAACTGAGCTGCGATTGGCTATCCTAAGGTCAACTATCACTCTAGAGATGTGGTAGTGTCCAAGTATCTAAGGTTCATCGATATCGATAGCCAATACATCAGTAATTATAGCAATAGTGAATAATACAAACGTGTTCTCTTATGGAAATAAATGTCTATAAATGCTGCTAGTGATCAAATAAGAAGGTATTAACCGCTGAAGTGCACCTCAACAAGAACCAAACCAATTACCAAATTACATTTATTTAGTTGTATTAAAAGTAAAGATGAAATAATAATTAACCATTCATAGGTTTACTGATTTTTAAAATGAATTAGCTACGTATAAATTCTTCTGACTGATTTAGAGTTTCTCTTCGAGTGTTCTCGAACCGAGAATTCTCGAGAAAATTTTGCCTTACTCGAGACGAAAAAACATTGGTCGAGAAATCGAGAAATTTCATCAAACATTTTAGAACACACCGAAGTCAAAAATTTTAGAACACCAAAATCTGGAAAACTTGTATAAAGCTGTTATGTCAGTAAAGCCTACGTAGACAGAAAATGAACGGGTTTTCTCCTTGTCTGGAAACTTTGTGACGAAAATACGAAACCGATTGTCAGATGATGATATAAATGCCCTCGTATTTTTAAAGGCTTATTTCCATATAATAACAAGACATAGTGGGCTAGCTTTTGAAGCAGTTTCCACTTTAAAATGCGATTGTAATAAGTCTAAGATTATTTATTTATTTATTACGTTGTTATGTTTACTTACGTAACGAAAAAACTCCATTTATAACAAATATTGAAAAGTTGGACTAAACTAAATTACCTGTATCTTATTGTTATTCGTAATTATAAAGCTAGTCTGATTGTTCTTTGTTTGTACCTAATTGAAAAACTGTCGTTTCATGTTACATAAGTATGTAAGGTACTAAATTTTATTGTGGTGTCATGATGACATTGTTTTTAGAAGATATTTTATTTGTTTTTTCCAAAGAAAAAGACTATTTAGTCCTAAAATTGTTTCTAGAAATAATGAAAAAAGATCTCGCTAGAGTTTATTTCGCTTAATTAAAGTTTTATATACTTACTTAAGTTAAAGTCACATGAAAATAAAAATAAATGTTGTTGATTGATAAATGTTGTTGAATATTGCAAAAAAAAGCGTAGATTTATTTTTAAATCACACATATTTTTAAAAATTTCCGTATTTCTCGACAACCCGGGAATTCCCGGGAAATAGTGGTCGAGAATTCTCATGCTCCGAGAAATAAATATGGTCGAGAATTGAGAAACCCTAGACTGATTGTTTCTCATCATATGTCTTTTTATTGCTACAAAAAGCTAACACAAAAAAAACAATTTCTTTGTTACAAACCGATTTATTAAAAAAAGTATAAAAAACGTTTATTTTAACTACACTAGATACCTAATATATCGGTATAATCGATCAAGATTTACATAATCAATAATGCACAACACTTTCAATTAGATCATTAATGCAAATATTATAATTTCAAAATTACTTTTATGTTTGAATAAAATATGTAATAAGCTACAATAATGTTATTTATCGATACACCCCTTGATCCTTTGAATGCAACACTAGTGTTGAGAGCGTAGACTAGAAAGAGATGGCGTAATGAGAAATTACGTTATGTGGAAGCAGGACGCATAGACATCTGAACACGTGCGTCAACCATTTCGCTATGATTGTCCAGTTTAACTTGAGCCGTGACATTTTTTTATAAAAAGTAATTTTTAACTATAACTTACCGATAAAAGGTTATTCCGTCGGTTTTATAATTTGAAGTCCTGCTGTTTTTCCACACCACCGAATAGAACAGCACGCCATTATGAAACTATTTAATTTAAATTAAATATCGGAATAAGCAGACACGTACGCACAGATCCAATACTGGTTATGTACTGTTTTAGAGGGAGCGAGCGTTAATATTTATAAGTGAAATATCACTAATCAGTTGCGGAGGCGGACAGCCCAATATTACCACTCTATTGGGGTATGTGCTCGATGTCTCAAAATTAATAATTCTGGCAATTAATAGTTAACAATGTCAATCTACATACGTAATAGCCACATCTCTCTCTGCTCTGTTCGTTTCTGCTTTTATCCGAATAAGACCTAGTGCTTTCATAGAGACGCATACGCCTCAATATATAAAATACAAAATAAGAATAATATATATCCCCCAAAATATATATCGATATTAAGTAGATTCTACCACATAAGGACATAGGTAGGACCTACCTTTAAAATTTCAAGTTAGTCACAGATAATGCCCAATAAAATTAAGCCATACTTTGAACATGATTAATGAAAAAGATGTGTGTACAATGCTTAAAAACTATCGTTTCAAATCTTTTGACTGTAATCCCTCAGGAATGCGCATAGTAATAAATATCGATCGATCGAGCGGTCGTCAGCTGCGCCCGCACCGACAATGGCGGCGGCAGATGCGCACACCCACAATGCTGTCAACTCTCAGCTGTTCCGCCGACGCCATGTTGGATTGCTATTTTTTTTCTATGCGACAAAAGTATTAAACCCATTCAGTCAATAGCTACTATAATATACAATTAAATGTGTTAAATCTTTTAGTGTCTCGAAATGAGAAAAAAATCTTTTTTGGAAGCATTTTATCACTGCCATTAAAAGTAAATTGTATATCAATTAGTTATATTACTATTTTAAATTAGTAGTTTTAATTTGATTGTCATAATAATTTGTCCTTAAATTAAACAAAGAAATAAGAGACCCGTGTTTTCCGTTTATTAAATTTTTATATCACTACATAGTATAAAACAAAGTCGCTTTCTCTGTCCCTATATGTATATGTGTGTATATGTATGTATGCTTTAATCTTTAAAACTACGCAACGGATTTTGATGCGGTTTTTTTTAATAGATAGAGTAATTAAAGATGAAGGTTTATATCTATAATACTTGCATTATGTAGTAGAGCATTGCATCCGTCCGAAGCCGGAACTAAACTGACATTTCAGCCTTCCTGAAGTAAAATACTAGTGTCATTCGTAAGGCAACAATTTATCTCTCTGAAAATAAAACTTTAAGTTTAAATGAGACGCATAAAAACTGATAAAAAAAATGCCTTTGAATTAAAAATTGCAGGATAAAAATTCCAATTAACATTGTTGACAGTCAAAGATACTATTACAAATTACAATAAATAAATAATAATTATGTATGGACCCATTAAAAAAATAATATTAGACTAAAAAACTTGTATTATGGAATTCCGCAATAAGGACGGTACCACAACACCCAGACTCGAGACAATATAGAAAAGTTTGTGCTTTACATGGACCTGGCCGGGGCCTGGAGGGAACACGGAACCTGGGAGGGGATTTACCATGAAAACCGATAAGGGAGCCACATGACCACAGAGGTCATACAATATATAATATAACTATACAAATATTATATTTATCGACATAATCTTTATATTTATATAATATCAAGCTTTGCTGTATTTTGATAATTTTAATGAAATAAAAATAAATATTTAAACGTGAAATCTGTCTTTTTTACCTACAAATCTCGAATCTCGAAATGGTCAAAATTAGTGTATTTGAAAACTTAAAATGTTGTAATTTTTCGCTCTATGTAGTGTTTCAAGTTGACTTATTGATTTAATTGTGTACAATTGTATACCTCTGATAACTGCAAACCAAATCCTTATGTAAAGGGCTCAGAAAAAGTATTTACACATATGAAAGCTTTATTAAAACACTGTATAAAGCGCGTCACACTCGGCGAAGATAATATAATATTTTATCTTAAGATGCCCTGATATATAAAATATTATAGTACCTTAGGAGATCACACACGGCTAAGATACGATAATATTAAAAAACCTGTTCATTTTCTTACGAGTCTGCGTCGGTGCCACACGTATTCCTTGTTAGAGTTATATATACAGGTTGCGCTCGGTATGGTAAAAATATGAACAGTAAAACTTAGCGATCGAATGACAATGTTACTTTTTTTCTTGCGCAATTTTCACTTTTATTTTGAAGTTTTGTTTTATTATTTTCTGTTTGTTCAAAGGTTATCGTTTTTAAGGAGTTAACTCCAGTTGTGCGTAGAAGCTGACACATACACTTTTTTAACCTTAATTTAAAGAACAGAAACCAAGAAAGGGTGGTAGCCCGCAGTGCGTCTGGATGTCCGATGGAAAAAAGGAGATGGCGGTATGAGCAAATGCAGCTCTTGAGCACACTCTCCAAAGTAAAAAAAAAAAAAAAATTTTATATATATATATATATACATATATATATATATATACATATATATATATATATATATATATATATATCTAGCTTTTAACATTTTTTAAACCTAAACCTCATATTGAATTTAACGATGCGTAAACAAATATTTTAATAGAAAATTAAACTTTCTTGTGAACCGAGTCGAATTTTACTAGTATTTTTTAATAAAATAATTTATCATATAAGAGAGTGTTGAAAAATGCAAAAGAAAATATAAAAATCTAGCTAACCCGGCCACGCGTTTTTGTGGCTCAGGTATAATATGTTAAATAAAATATAGCCTATATATAGTCTTCCCCGATAAATGGGCTATCTAACACGGAAAGAATTTTGTCAAATCGGACCAGTAGTTCCTGAGATTAGCGCGCTCAAGCAAACAACCTCTTCAGCTTTAGAATATTAGTAAGTATAGATAAATAACACATTGTAAGTATTGATGGTTGAATTTTGGGACTTAGGCTTATTCTGTTTTTTAATAGAAATGATTGTATTTTTCCTTATTTAATTAATCTTGTGAATACCTTGGATGATTTAATTAGTCTGTTGACTTATAAGATGCTTGTATAAATAAAAAAAACAAAAGAAAGCATGTGTGCAATTTACACGTGGTAGAAATGACTTCTTCCTATCTCATTTTCTCCTACGTTTAATCTTATGAATTTATGTATCTGTCTCTTTTTACTGTCGCTTTTTCGATTCATCGACTTTCAAATCACAACGATGCTAAAGAAGTTTTCACTTCAAAATACAAATAAGTAACGTTTACTCGTCGCTATTCTCACGCAAAACCATCTCATTCATATCAGAAACGTTAATGGAATTGCGTGCTAAGCCGCTGTACAATTAAGAGCACATAAAGATATCCACTTTAATAATATAACCCGTATTACAAAGACATAAAGTGCAAAATGTGCAAATAGAAATACGAGGAACGGTACAAGACTAAAATACTGTAATTCACGAACAATGGGAGTGTTTAGATGATTCGCACTTATTAAATATGCAAGTACAGTTAAGTAACGTTATGCGTATGCGCTGGTGGTCATTATTGGTTACTAACGGCCTTAGGTACTAAATGCTTTGGTACTAGGGTTGCCAGATGGTCGGTATTTGTTTTGGACCAACATCGAATCCAGCTGGGCGTCCTTCACGCCGAGACAGCTTTTAACTCTCTATAAATCACAAGTCCGATCTTGCATGGAATAATGCAGCCACCTCTGGGACGACTCAGGTGCTGCAGCAACTTGCTGCACTGGACACGATTCAATGCAGAGCTGAGAGGCTCATTGGTGAAGAGCTAACTTCACACTTAAGCTCACCGCCGGAAAGGGGCCTGTATGTCGGTTTTCTACAGAATGTTCTTTGGTGAGTGTTTTCAGGAGCTGCATATGCTCATATCGCCATCTCCCTTTTGCCATTGGACATCCAGACGCACTGCGGGCTTCCATATTATCTTGGTTGCTATTTCTACCTGTGGCACCAAGCGCTTCTTAACATATTTTTTTATGCACACGGTAAAGGAGTGGAACTCCCTCTCTGCTTTTGTTATTCCGAGTACTTATAACCCGTCCATTATTAAAGCCAGGGTGAATAGGCATCTTCTGGGTTTGCTCGTTTGATCTTGGATCCTGTCTTGGCCCCCGGGCTTGATTGGGATCAAGTGTGAACTCATTAAAAAAAATCTTTTAATAACATACCAAATGTATGACAAAAAACTTGTCGAATATTTTACAAAAATCATGTCGCTCCGAACTTAATTTGAGTTAGTGGATTAAGTGAAACTGCTATTATCGCTTAATGTTCAAGTAACTGATACAAATGACAACTAAAAAATAAGTGTATATTAGATGTATAAGTTACCTATGTTATGCATAAATCTCTCTAGTAATATTCGATAGTAATTTTCAACTATCGACTTTTTTAATTGCACCCAGATATTTTAGTCTTCCGCTTTGGCAACCCTATTTTTATGGTTACAGGAAGCATTTTTATCTGTCTTAAACCCGTAATTCGTACCTTTGGGTGAACTTGAGCCTTCTTTACTACTCATAAACTAATAATTATTAATAAAATAATAAATATTAGACAACGTTATATACATTGTTAAGTAGATAAAGCACTTGTGTTTTGCAATTTAAAATCAACTACGGTACCACAAAACCCAGACGCGAGTCAATATATAAAAGTTCGCTCTTTTCGTTGACCCGGCCACAAAAATAAAAAAAAATATGACCAAAAAACATTGACTCTATGGGATTTCCCAAACAAACAAAAAACGCGCTCTTTTTTAAAGTTTTCATTCTTATGGAATTTCAAAATTTACTAAACATTATTGATTTTTATTTCTTCAAATTTACGATCCGCTCCACTTTATGGTGCTAGCGAAGTTTTATGCGTAGCGACTGCAGCGCCTTGTATTATATCGTTCATAATTATTTAAACAAAAAAACATGTCGAGTCATCTAAAAAACTAATATTATCCAACTAAAAACTTTTGTCAGCAGCATATCACACAGATTAAAAATAGAGTTTTATCGCCGTTTAATCTGTGGTCCAATTAAGTGCTATTTGTGTCAGTCAGGGTGGTCCGTCAAAAAAGAGTAGCACTAAAATGTGCTTCTATTTTTGTTTGCTGGACCTCCGTCAATAGACCGTGTCAGTACTGAGCGATGTCGTAACGCGACGGTTGTTGCGTTGCTTGCGTTGATGTCCTTTGATTAGACACGAAGTTACGGTCTGAAAACAGATACCGTATTATTAATTTTAAAAAACTAAAAACACTTTCTAAACCTTGTATTTTTTTTTAGCATTCACAATGCTATATTTCTATGAGAAATAAAATACGCATGTAAAAAACAATAATCTTATAGCTTATTAAACCTATTTTAGCTTTAGACTCTCTTGTAAATTTCTTTTGTATTATGATTTGAGTTTGAAAAAAGTTAACATCGTGCTATGTCACTAAAGTAGGTTAATTGATCATGTTAGCATTTTTATGTATATTACGAAAGGTTATAATAAGTTGGCCGTGGCGGGGCGCCTGACAGATGTGAAACATCCAATATAATAATATTAACAATAAGTATAATGTTTTAAGAATAATGAAAGTTTTACTAAATAGATGTTTCCAATTATATGATGAAAGATAAAAACTATTTTCCTCGAATTAAATATACCTTGGTCATTATTAGCTTCAATTATAATGTCACCTATCTCTTACTTTGTTTGTGTATTAAAAATGTAAAGTAAAATTTTATTCACTTTAATTTTTATACAAATAGAAACTACACAGAGGAAGAGAGAGAATGGCATGGGATGGCATCAGAGCGTCATGCCGTTTTTCGTGACGGCATCAGTATACGGGTCAATTTTACTTTCAAGGCTCGCCATTAGATGTTTCGCATAAAAAATGAAATAAAGAAAATAATATTATAAAATCGTATCGTATCCTATCGTTATCGTATAGTACACAGCAATCATAAGTACACAGCCTAAAATAAGTAGTTGGTACCTAATTAAACCGTTTTATATTCCGACTGGTTTTCTTAGAAATGATTGCTCGTTAAAATAGACATGGTAACTGGTCCTTCTCTCTGCACACCTAGTTAACGTTACAGGTTTGTTGAAAATCAGCGTTGTGGTTTAGAAGCTACAACACAAGATGAGCTATCAGCCATTTTTTATTTTTTTTATATTTTAGGCTATATGGCTAATGGTTACTTTAACATTATTTTCGAATTAAAGAAAACTAAATGCCTTTCTATTTTCTTATTCTCTTTTAAATTTATTCAAATGCAGCAAACACGCGGTCAGTAATACGAGGTCATATATTTCTTCCCAAACGTCATACGTCAAGCCACATTCCGTGGCCCAAAGGTCTCCCATTGTCCAACAGCGTGTCTTCATCTCGCTCTACTTACGAATTATTGATAGGCAAAAAATATTGTTTGTAATTTTTTAATTGGGCAATTGACAAGAAAATATAAGGTGATGAGACTAAGAGTGAGATGACCAGATTCTTTGATATGAAGCTATCTGTGCTATGTAGTTAATTACAGTTGGACGGGAGCTTATTCCAAAATGGGGAGTTTTTAATTCAATTAAATTTTATTTATTTAAGAAACAAAGTCTCATAATGTTTAGTAATAAATAATGAAACTTAAACCTAGATTTGTTCATGATATAATTAAAACCTATATTTACAATAATTGATTAAATTAGGGCATGTAAATTAAAATAGAAACCGTGCGTGTACTTACGTACGCGCGACAGAATTTATACTTTTTCATTAAATTTTTAAATGAGATATCTTGAAGTTAGCCCATTAACTTTAACAGCTAACTTCATGGTGTCGCTTTTTCGTTGCATACTGCGTGCGCAACTTCCGTTATATGAAAAATATCATCCTCAATGCGCCAAAAGAAGTAAAATTTCAAAAAATTACGTAAATTAAAATAATTACTAATATTACTAAATGCTACTAGTTATCACCCAACGAGCACTTTTGTCCAGTGCTGGGGTGATAGGACAATCGTATTTAACCATTTTCTCTACATTTGACAGACGGCTTGGACATTGCAATACAATCTCATTAATGGGATAATTTCGCTGCCCATTTCATACTACGGGAGCTGTATGGTAATTAGTAGTCTTTTACGACATGAAAAACAGACGTATGAAAATACTACTCAAAAGGATATCTCACGGCAAAGGAAAGCAGCTATCTACTCGTATATATATAAAAATTATCACAGTGTTTGACCGCGATGAACTCCCAAATTACTAAACCGATTTTGATGATTTGTCTTTTATTTTGCTGGATCTATTTCAACTTAGGACATAGGATAGGTTTCATTTTAACTTCCAATAAAAGTATTGCGAATTATAATAATTGAGCAACAGCTTGGCCAGGTGAGCTAGTTATAAAGTTGATACAGGTAACAGGAATTGACCCAATACTATAAAGTTTTCTCTACATATCTTCAATTCAAAGGAGGTTATAATTTGAGTCTATGCAGCTGCCATTTGTTGTATTTAAAAAAAAACCAGCCACTAGTTGACCACAGATTAAAATTTTATTCACCTCAATTGAATTCCGAACATACAACATATCGGTCTAGACACCGACCGGCCCGGACGGCGGGCGGAATGTAACGAACTTTTTTTTTGTCTATAACGCATGATGTTGTTTACATATGAAATATTTGTGACGGTTTTCAAACTGTGACGAAGGACGTAGGTATTTTATTGTGACATCCTTTTGTGATTTTTTATAGTAATTGATAAGGCTCGTTATGGTATTATTACGACACCTTGACACTTTAGTTACGAGACCATAACGACCTGAGAGCAACAAATAATTCGCGTGCAAGCGATTTAAGAAGTAATCACACTTATTTAACTTTAATGAGCCTTTGTCCATACAAAAGAATAAACACTTAATACCAAATCAAATGATAATATGTTAGAAGTAAAAATATTACATTATTTTAACAGTTGTATTAATAAAGTTTACGTGAACATAATCCCAATTATTAAAAATGTTACTAAAGCTATCTATAATTAAATCATGCAGACATAGAAGGGTATATATCATACATCGTCACCAAAATATATTTTTTAATTTGTAAAAGTGAGGATATAACATCACGTACATTTCTGTGTATAGCAACATCTGCGCAATTGCAACAATGCAGAGATATTATTATTTTAATTTTACTGTTTATGGTACAAGGGTATATATGGAAATATATTATTCCATAACTCGGAATAAAAAAAAATAATATGTACCCTTCTACGTCTGCATGATTCAATTGTCTATGAACTGTCAATGGCAAACAGTTAAGGAAAATGGCAATAATTTTTTCTCATTAGATATTTACAGGACTGTCACACTATCGTCTTACTATAGAAGAATAATTTTATTGCATCTCCTTCCTTCATCTAAATGATATATGTATATATCTTTATATATACAAAATCCCTGTCACAATGTTTAACAGCGATGAACTCCGAAACTACACAATATATATATGATAAATGTATATCGTTTATATATATAATAAATAAATAAATATCAGACATCATCACTTGCATTGTTCTAATCCCAAGTAGCTAAATGTTGTCATGAAATCCAGAAACAACGACGGAACTGCAACACAAGACCCAATATAGAAAAGTTCGTTTTCTTCATTGACCGGTGCCGGTGATTGCCGGTGATCGAACTCGGAACATTGGTGTGGCGTTACAATGAAAACCTACACTTGAGCACACGCAGTGGCGTAAATAGTTCAATTGCCGCCCGGGGCAGAGGGCTGCGCCGCCTCTTGAAACGTTCTTCCGGTAGGTACCACGTGCCTTATCTTGTTGCCGTAGAGAAAAAACCGCGATAAACCGTGCCTCCCGGGGCATTTGCACCCTCTGCCCCCCCCCCCCCCTTTTTACGCCACTGGCCACACGACCTCTGAGGTCGACAATTAGCGATGAACTTTACAAAAACGTGTTAGTAACAAACTCGTCGGTTTTTTGTTTATTAAGTAATAAGTTCCTGAACACAGCCTTCCACTTTCCATTCAAAAATCTCTACTACCGCTCTACATCCTATAGTCTATATGTCAAGTTTTATAAAAGTTAACATCTAAAAGGTCAGCTGACCGGTTCAAGAGTTCGTTGTTTGTGACCTTGTATCCTTATTGGATATATATATAAGATTAAGTCTCTACATTGTTGGTAAGTTCACCGAAAATCCTCAGAATTTATTTATTGTATTGATAGTACCTACTAATACACATATTTAAGGATGATGAATTTTAATAGTAAATTCTAGAAAAATTGCCTCGGCCCACAAGTTTAGTCTCAAGCGGGTCTCGAACCCGCAACCTTTGGTTGTCTAGTCTACTGCTCTCCTAATTTAGCCGGAAGCTCGTGAATACCATACTTTCCGATGTCCGTGTACCGGTCGCATAAATCGAATAATATCATAAATCTCTATCATTATAAAAATCATTCAAAAGATCAGGTCAGCTTACATTTCAAATGAAATTTAAAATTTTAGGAATGTTTCTTAGGCTAAGCAACTTTCGTTAATGGCCGGTAATTGGATGGGTGACCAAGAAATTGTTTAGTTAAGCTCCGAGCTGTATAAGACACGTAGTCTTGCAGTAGGCTGTATCAGCAGTAGTTAGACGTCGACCTACATTGAGGGAGCGTGATGGGTTATATCTCATTCGACCTTTGCTGTTTTCATCCATATTAGCTGACCCGGCCGACGCTGACGCGTTGCTGTGCCGATTACAGCGCCATCTGCTGGGCTGATTTGTGAATCTAAACCATCCAAGGCGCCACCCAAACGCATATAAAAAACGCATTCAAATCCGTCCAGCCGTTTAGGAGGAGTTCAGTGACATACGAAGCTTATTAAAGTCGAGCCAATATCGATATATTATTAATATTAAATTCGACGCCCGTTTGGTGCAACGATCCTGCCTTTTGCACCTACGGTCCTGGGTTCGAGTCCCGAAAGGGGCAGATGTTTGTGTGTTGCGTAAGAGAATTTGAACCTGAGTCATGGATATTTATATATATTGAAGTGAAAACTTCTTTAGCATCGTTGTGATTTGAAAGTCGATGAAACGAAAAAGCGACAGTAAAAATAGACAGACAATAAATTCAATGGATTTAACGTAGGAGAAAATGAGATACGAAGCATTCTGAACGTGTGTTAATACGTGTTTATAGTACAAAGCTTGAGAGAAGGCATCACAACAACCGTGGTGTTTTGTATACGTGTACGTATTGTTTTTTAAAGGTTTCACTTCTACCACGTGTGAATTGCTCACATGTTTTTTTCTATATCTATGTTTATCCGTTACCCTAGTATCCATAACAAAAGCCTTATAGTGCTTACTTTGGGCTAGGCTAATTGGTGTGATTGTAACAAATATAATATTAATAATATATAAATATTTCATTAATATTTCTACATTGACCCAGTCGCCAATCTAACGATCACGAGTTCACCACTCAGAGTTAATCAAAGGATAATCAAATGAGATTAGTGAATTACTTTCGAATAAAAATCTTTGGCCACGTGTTAACCCACCGATTGGAGAGGTCTTACGAGTGGCCCCTTGTCCGTTAATAGTGAGATCAGCTGTTGACCACACCTACTTATAGACAGGTTTTGCTAACCGTCGAGAGAAAATTACTTCATTTTAATTCCAGTCAAGCTTTGTTTTCCTATGGTTTGTCCTATCTATTTTTCACCCATTTATTTCAAGAAAATCCAGGAAACTGACGCTCTTTTTTTGGTTAGTTTGAACTAAATGGATGTGAAAAAAGAGTATTTTTATCACTTGTTATGAAATATCCCACCTTAAGTTGTATTTCTTTTATTGGTAGAGAATTATAATCAGTCATTAGTGCAACCATATCAGATTAACCCATTTATGTGATCTATGTATCTGTAAGTCTTTCAAGTCTTTGCTTTCTAAAGGAGAGTGGTGACAATGCAAATAAATCGACATCGATCGGTAGATTCTAAGAAGATTTCTTTATTATTATAACAATTGCCTGTCTTTACTCTTACAGAATGGATGGATTCTAGATCCTCTAGATCCTCGGGTTCGTACATCATCAATAACGCAAAATTTACGCCGATCTTGTTATGTTAATAAAATTTTCCTCTACACATTGTCTTACCTAAATATATTTACCTCGTACTGTGAAGATTTCTTCTACGAATTGCTCAAAAAATATTAAATAACATCATTTTAAACTTTTAGTAGACAGAAATTGTAATTTCTCTGTTTCCTTTTAAATTCATGTTATAATTTATACCAAAATATCACCGTGTTGAGTCAGTCAAGTGTTCATCTGGGACCGGTTGGAATCAGCTGTTGGCCACAACTACAACAGGTTTTTTTATGATAAATATTGTACCGGCAACCGTCTGTTCGTTGGCTTTCAAAATTTATGCGTGCCATGGTGATATCATGGGAAAAAACACACAACTGATGTGTGTACTTGAACTAGATTAATACTCATTTTAAGAGTGATGACCTAAGTTTTGTAATATTTATGTAATCTTGGCTACCATTAATGGGAACTGAACCAAAGTTTCTTAGTCTGTAACCATATCCTGCTGCATTTGGCTGTTACACTTAAGCATCCCATCATTGAAAAGTAACTCTTTTCCGAATTTAAACCCATGATTTAAATTAGGGCCTGCTCTTAATGAACCCAAACATAGCATAAGATTTAATAAACGACATATCCTTGTTAGAAAACCAAAGAGTTATTCCTAAAATGCTATGCGAGTCAGAAATCATCCTAATCTCATAAAAGAGTTCATAGAGGTTCAAGTGTACAACCTGCTTGGAATCTAATTCAAGCAATCCAAGATCTCAAACAAAAGCACGCGGCAAGATTTAAAGAGAACTCGGCATAATAATTTTTTGATCATTCATCCGGTGAACGCCTTTTTTAACTTTAGTATTACTTTTAGTATCAATGTAGTTATTAACAACATAAGCACTATTTAGTTCTTAAACTTACACATAACACATTTGAATAAAACAACTTTTTTACGGATTTTGGAAGTAATTTATTTTATATTTAATCCTGACGTTTCCACTCCTTTACAGGAACCGTGATCACAGGATGACTAAGGTAGGTCGTCACATATTTTCTACTACCTTCACTATATTTTAATCGGGCACGTTTCTAATTGTTAAAAGTTTATATAAACAAAATTGTATTATTTCGCATTTTTTTTAGTTATTAAATTCTCACTACGGTTACATTGTCACTGTTGAACTCTCTACATTCATTCCTGCATGATGGAATGAGACAGTATTATTCTAATCATCGAAAACCTCAAAATTGGCTATAAGACAAAAAAACAGTCCTTTAAATAACAACATTGAAAGAAACACTATCGAAGCAATTTTTTTATTTCCACTTAAACCATGAGGGTTTATCCCGAAAACTGCGATAAAACAACCAACTAAATAATGGCAAAGGGATAAATTGATACATACCCTATCAATTAAGTAAAATATATCAACATTCTTAAAAGACGCCGCTTCCTATAAGATATGTGGACCTCCCAATTTGTCAGTTTAGATATCAACAAAAAGAACCCACAACAAAAGAAATCGTCTTCACTACATCGCCAGTTTTGAATGGCATACATAAAAATTAAACCGAGCAAAGTACGCAATAGTTGGCACTTAAGACATTCAATCGGGCGTTCAAACAGATGAATGACGAACAGTAAATTTTAAGCGGCGGCTTTATGAATCATCTCTCGGCAAGAATGCTGCGTATGGGCAAACATCGAGACGACGCGAACTGTCGTTGTAAATAGTACTTTTATTGGCCCATAATATTATATTGACAAACAATTTAGACTCCATTCGTTACGGATAAGCATAAATAAATATTGAAAGAAAGCTGGTTTAAGTGGAAGTGAAAATGTTAAAGCTACAAACGTTGTCCATAATTTTTTAAAAGATAATGACGGAACCAAATATTGCTCATGTAAAATTAAAGCTATGAGTATTTAGTCTGTTTAAAAAATAGGAATCCTGGTTGAATGCAATGATGTCGTCTTTTAGGGTCCGTGACATTTAATACTATATATTTATAGTAAAATAATTGAAGTTAATAAAATGTCGATCTGAACAAACTTGCTTAAGAAAACAAGTCTTTCTGTCGGTTCCTTTATGAGACTAGCGAAATTTGTACGCGTTTTTGGGGGCATTTTTAAAACTGACTTCGCCGCGTTCTTTATAGATGAGTTTGGATAAATATACTTTTGCCTTAGCGTTTTCATCGGTAGTTGTGAGATTGTCTATTTCATCGCTGGTGGCATTATTATTAATCAATGCATCTCAGCTTGACACCTTGTTACCTAAACGGCGTATTTCAAAAGAGTAAAGAATCTCAGACAAATAAGTTATAATATCGCTGCAACGTCTGACTCACTTGGTTGTGTTTTAGAAATCTCAATTCTAATTTGTTGATGGGAAGGCACCTTTTTCAGTGTACAGGTTTTTAGTTTTTTTTTTTTTTTAAAGGTGTTGTTTGTTGTATTTTCGGCTATCAGCGGGAACGCAAGCGGTGCGATTGAGGTGTTCCCACTAAGTTAGTTTGGACATCTTTTCTCTTATTCTTTATGCGCCGAACCGCTGGGAGGTCTCACATCGTTCCTTATAGTTCCCGGTAATGAAATCGTTGACAGTTTACGACAATAAGTGTTTTTTTTTTGTTAACGTAACGTTGTTGTCGGATAACTGAACATTATTTTGGCGGCTTTTCACTGAATTTCGTGGTATGTTACGTTACAAACATTAATAACAAAAAGTGGAGCTTCTTGGAGGGATACCTGATTCTGATTAGACATGGATAATTTTGAAGTTTCGGGAATATAAAGTACATTATAATGAATAGTTCCAATGGGTTGCAATATAATAAAATTGACATTCTATAGAATAGGAATTATTAGTTCTATGCTTGCTTTGGCAGTGGCAGCCTATAATGAATGGTATGAGTTTTTTTTGTTATCCAAATAAATAAAAAACACTATGGTTTCCATCGCCAATAATATATCACTTATATACATACTACTCACAATAAATAATACCAACTGAAAAGTATGTGGAATCTTTCTCTGACATCAAATTATTAGTAACAATTAGGGTATTTCATAAGTTGTGTCTTATTTGGAATAACATCGTGTCGATCGTTGTATAAGAAAAAGTATCATGTACTGAAAAAAATCTGTAAAACAGCAATAAAATTTTAAATTAATGTTTAAAAAATTAAAATTGTATTTTCATCGTTTTGCGGATCTTATATTATATTAAAATATTTGAACCAAATATCAAGAGAATTATTAGTTATCTTGGTGCGGGTTCATTTTCACTTTTCAATGCAAAATATTTAACAAAGTTTCATCACAATCTGATCATTGCTTTCAGAACGTATAGGGAACAAACATAAAAACATTGCTTTTATTTATCTAGATTTAAACTACCTGGATTTTGATGAAATAGATTAAATTATTATCACATCATCCATGCCCCGCCTCTTTGATTTTCCACAAGGAATCTTACCACCTAAAATTTATGCACTATAATAGTTTATGACAAAGTTAAAGAATGCAATCGTAAAAATTCTTTGTTGTGGTTTATTGTTGGACCAGACGGGAGCTCAAATGTTATTTTCTTCTGTATCTTTATTAACTCATCAACTGAAAGTATGTACAATGACGTCATAAAAAGTGCAATATAACATTAGAAGATGAAGAGGACTTTTATTATTAGTTTTACGATGGAAAATATAAATTCTCGTGTCTCTAAAGATTATGATACGCATTAGTGTTGCCATATTTGTGTACAGTCAAAAGCACGTCGACCTTGCCAAATCTATAAAGCTTTTTTTTACCGTGAATAGATAAGTGTTAAAACTTGAATATCAACATCTTTTAATACAAATTGGTATCCAACTTTACCATAATAGTTTTATATGCAAAGTATATATTTCACCTAATTTAGAAGAAAAATCTTGTACATACTTTTCTTAATTTTTTTTGTTCTAACACTCACACCAATAAGCCTAAACCAAAGTAAGCACTGTGAGGCTTGTTTTATGGATACTAAGGTAACGGATATTCATACATATATGATATATATAAATATATATTAACACCCATGACTTAGAAACAAAAGTTCGTATTTCATCACACAAACATTTGCTCCTTCCGGGACTCGAACCCAGGACCATCGGTGCGAAAGCCAAGATCGTTACCAAACGGTCGTCAAAAATAAAAATTCTAAGAAAAATCTCAGATTCTGTTATTCCGCTCTACCTCTGAACTTCCACTTTACCATACATTTGATAAAGTAATTAAACAACCTGTATAAAGTAATAAAAAATTACTAATCTCTTAATCTTGTAAATAACGCAACAAGAATACAATTTCATGGCAATTTATTTGACCTTCATGTTTTTGAATAAGAATATTGAACCACCCAAGGTACCCATATCCCGAAGAAGTCAACACAAAAACGCCTATCTACGTAAAAAGTCACATTTAAGAATAGTAGTGAGCACAAAAATAGTGAATGTACATTTCAAAATATCGACATCGATACTTTGGTGTGATCGAAATATAATGTGACAAATAATTATCATTCAATTAAAATGAAGAGACAATGGCAATAACACTTTTGCAGTGTATGTATTTAGAAAAAACATTCGTACCAAAATAAAGGCGTACATAACATTTGCGTTAATGTAATTAAGTCCCGAATAATAAATACTACGTGCAAAAGAATAGAGCGACTAATTTCATAATTCACGATCGTATAGTACCATGGTAGTGATCCTGCCTTTCCCACCGACGGTCCTGGATTCGAGTCCCGGAAAGGACAGATGTAAGGGTATTTAGATATATTTCTCATATACCTAACATAAAAGGGTATTCAGATATATTTCTATAAATATTACATATCTATGTATCATATATGTAAGTCTATCCATTATATCTGTCTTTCCATAACACAAGCCTTATAGTGCTTTCTTTGGATTAGATTAATTGGTGTCAATATAAGAATTTTGTTTTATGCATTAATTACTTAGCTTCACTTAAATTGAAGAAAATTGTACGTCAACACTTTCTGTATTATAAAAGCTAAAATTACTGTCCATCCCATCACTAGTGCCATAAATGTTAATTCGCTATCACCTTTTAACAAACAGTAACACGCAATTTTAAGGTGCGTCCAATAAATTACCCGCAGATCCGTTAACTGTGTATTTTTACGTTTAACTTTAAACAGGAGTTCCCTTTTGTTTAACACTTGTGCTAACGGGTCGGTATTGTTAACCTGAGTTCAGTGTCGGGTCTCTTAAGAGACTCATTATAAGGTTTTATCTATTGTTTCACGACCTCCTTACAAAAGGATACTTAGAAAAAAAATTGGCTTTCGTTCTACATTTAAACAATAATTGAAATGCGTAATACTATTTTTCACATCCTTATTTAGTTTGAATTTCGAATAATGAACCAAAGATATTGTCTTGATATGAAAAAAAACTTTCGCGCCATTTTTGGAAATGGAATGTTATACCAATATCGGACTTGTTAAAATATGTGTTGTTGTGGATATTAGTGCGTAATAATGGTGGATTATTAGCCACTAAATGTTTGTGAACATACAAGAGTGTTGGCAAGTGTAACAAAGCAGCGGAAGTTGTATTTCCTGCTCTCTCAAGAAGTCCACGGGAAGTTTTCAGTGGAGCCCCACACATTTACTGAAACCTAGGGGCGAAAATATATTTTTCTGTTCAGTCATCATCATGAAATTAAGAAAAGAAATTACTCAGGAACTGGCAATTATACTTATATGACACCGGCTAAATGCACAAATTGTGCAAGCCACAAATAAAGAAAAAGAATACCAATATCATTTAAATGAATTGGAAATATATGGAAACCAGAGTTAATTCTGTTCTTTAAAAAATTGACTAGATGCAAAAGGTAAACAGATTCTCAGTTACTGCGTTGCAAAAGGAATGACACTAAACATTATTATTATTATTATTTATCTAAGCATTTTGTAAAAATTTAGAGAGTATTTCGAATAACTTTAAATTTCTAAGTATCCAACAATCGATGAAGAAGAAAGAGCTACGTATTTTTTAGGTTTCCGTACCCAAAGGGAAAAACGGGACCCTATTACTAAGACTTCGCTGTCTATCCGTCCGTATGTCCGTCCTGCTGTCTGTCACCAGGCTGTATCTCCAGGACCGCGATAGCTAGACAGTTGAAAATTTCACAAATTACCTATGTATTTCTGTTGCCGCTATAACAACAAATACTAAAAACAAAATAAAATAAATATTTAAGGGGGCTCCTATACAACAAACGCGGATGTTTGCCTTTTTTTGCCCCATATCAATAATGGCAGCAGGTAGGCACTTGAAATATTCACAAAATACTCAGTTGTATTTTTACTTTAATAATAAATAATACATAATTTGTGTACCTACTGTTGTTTACTTAATCGATAGTACGGAACCCTTCGTGCGCGAGTCCGACTCGCACTTGGCCGGTTTTTATATAATTCGTATTTAAGCAAAAGACTGTCGTGCGCGCAAAAGCTAAATAATTTCCCATAAACATATCCTTTAAATTATAGTTACTAGTTGACCCGGCCACGCGTTGCTGTGCCGACTGCAGCGCCATCTGCCGGGCGATCTAAACCATTTGTGAATCTAAACCATTCTCAGATCCCCTTGAACACACACAAAAAAAATCATTCAAATCGGTCCAGCCGTTTAGGAGGAGTTCAGTGACATACACACTCACAGAAGAATTATATATATTAAGATAAGATTACTAAAAGAACACTGTGAAAAAACCCCATTCAATAAAAGCAAATTTTATTTGTAGTCCGTAATGTCTAAAACTATTGTGCTAGGTTACATTTAGGCCAGGCAAGCCTTAGTTGCGAGCTTTATTCTCTAGCAACATGCTCTAACGGTGCTATCGACATGTAGCGACAAGTCGCTACAGGCGACCTTGCTACGACCTCGCATCGCCACCGCCCCGGTCAACGAACTTGGATATGGAGAATCGAGATCTAGTTAATCGATTTTGACGGCGATCGATAAAGGTTATGATCTTTTTAAATGCAGTTCTTTCGATTCTTTTTAAGAACTTTTAACGGAAGGTGTACATAACTGATTCTCTTCAATTAAGTTTTTTCATATTATTTCTTTATTTATTATATTGTTTTTTCAGCATTTAACTGCAAAATTTTTATATCCCAAGATATTACTAGGTCTGCAATGCATGCTTCTGTTTGCAAATACTGAGCGAAGCACTACCTTACCTTCGTTTGTGAGTTTTGGCGCCAAATTTTATCAATCTAGTCTCAGCGGTGTGGCTGTGATCAGCTTTTGAATTTTTCTTTCGGTGATTATTCCTCCATGGTAAAGTCTATTTATTTTTTACATAGCCTATGTCCGTCAGGTTATAATCATGTGTGTTCATGCCAAAATTCGTTCGAATGGGTTGAACCGTTAAGTAGCAGGAGGGACGCGAGCGAAATTTGTGAGTTGCCTAAAAGAAAGCTTCGCTCAATTATTAAAATATCAAAAATTCACCTTGTCTCAAGTACAAACTGATACTGAAACACAAAAGCTTAAACTTATGCTTTACATTACAAGATAATAAGACTTACATTTAAAATAACTTTAAAAATAAACACGTAGTTTTATTAGAATTATCTTCTAATAAAACTACTTTTTTATTTGTAAAGCGACATCAAAATCGATTTAGTATTTTCAGAGTTCTTCGCAGTAAAAACACTGTGGCAGGAATTTTTTATATATATCTCTATAGATAGAACTCAGTAGAAGGACCAAGAAATAAATATGTTCTTCACAGATATATTTACCCCTTACAGGATTTTAAACCGGACGATTGCTTACAACAAAAAAAAACTCCAATTTGGTTACTTCGAATGCGATGATAATATATAAATGGCTTTATAACGGACTTGTCAGCGAATTCATAAAAAAAAGTTCTATTCATTTATCATGGGAATTGAAACCGCGACTAATCAACCAGAGATGTTGTGAAAAGTCTTGTTTTTCGATCTCAGCTGAGTTTTTATACTAATAATGCTTGTTATTGGAAGTAATGATAATAATATTTTACATTCACGCCAATTAGCCTAGCCCAATGTAAGCACTGTAAGGCTTGTGTTATGGATACTAGTATAACGGATAGACATACATACATATATATATTAGGCGATGCAGTCGCTAAGCATAAAGCTTCGCTAGCCAAGTCCAAATATATGATATTGGAGCTGAGCATAAAAAACAAAAAAAAAATACTTTTGTTTCGATGGGAACTTTTGCGAATTTCTAAATTCGGGCTCCGTCACAATCTGGTCCTAAAACTGTTGATACGATTCCACACAAAAAATATTAAAATCGGTTAAGAACTCGGGAAATTATGGCGTAACAGACATTCCGCCATTGAAGCTGATCCATCTCCAACTAAGGTATACCCATGAGTAAGGTACAAATGCTCGTATTCATCACACAAACATATGCCCCTTTCGGGGTTTGAACCCAGAACCATCGCGTTGGCACTAAAGACAGGAAGGCACCAGACGGCCTTCAAAATAATAATGGACACCATCACGTACACTGCTCTGTACCCAAGTGGACTTGTGTCATGGAAATCAGAAACAAAGGCAGTTCCCTACAAATCCCAGACCCGATCCAATGTATAAAACTCTGTTTTCTACGTTGTCTGGGCCGAGGATCGAACCCGAGACCTAGTCAGACCCCTCTTTCCCACTGGGCACTCTGGGCAAATGCCCAGGGCGCCGCATTCGATAGGGGCCCCCTAGTTCACTATACCGACATTTATTACTGAAAAACATATTTAATTAGAGTAAATCGAACCTCAATTAGGGACTATATTATCGACTTGCTTATTAGCTTTTGCATGCGCGGAACTACTCTACTCTCGCCCAAAATAAGGCTATCGAATTTCAGCATGCTTAGATAATTTGAAATATGTGAGAATCGCCCCATTTAAATTAAAGATTATGTATTTATATATTGAGTGTCAATAACAAAATCTGAAACCTTGTTTATCTACTTTCACTGTCTATTCTAGTAATAAAAAAGTGTTCTGTCAAAGTCAATGTCCCCATTATTCTTATATGCCCAGGGCCTCCAATAGGTTAAAGACGGCCTTGGAGCTGGTGTGGCTTCACCAAGAAAACTGATATATATATACGACTCGACACGGCGATCGTCATATAATGCAGAGCCATCTTTTGGCTAGTTTCAACAAAGTTAATAATTTGAAAATATTATTTACCTATTAGTTTTAATTTTTATGGCGTTATCGACTAATGGGTTCTGTAATATTTCTTTTGTCGGTGATAGAATACAAATTAACTCAAGCTCAAATACATACATATAATATTTAAGCTGTTCTGTTGATCAGAATACAATTTGATATTTTATAGCTCGTTAATAACAAGTTTTTTTTTTTTACCAGCATCCTTTACAGACGAAGAATAACCTACTAAATTTTATATATTTTTTTATGCATTTTCAATGCGATCTTATAAGATAAATTATTATAATAGAAAAATACTAGAAAATTGGGAAAGCATTGGACCGGATTTCCAAAGGTTGCGGGTTCGATTCCCGCCTGAGAATTTATTTGTGACCCGAGTCGATTTTTCCTAGTATTTTTCTATTATAATAATTTATCTTACTAAAGTTTCCTCACAGTATAAGCGGTTATGGAACGGAAATATATAAGGAAACATGCATTTTCATTTATAAGATTTATCAAATAAATATTACCACAGATAATGTACTTATATTGAAATATATGGACATATTTAATAGTATTATAATATCTGTGCTCTAAATCTTTTGCTCTTGTTTAATGTTTGCTGAACTTTGAAATTGTAATATAGACGGCGAAGTGCCAAGACCTTCTAACTGAAATTCGTCGAAAAATTCACTTTTTTGTCATTACGAATTAAAATTCGTTATTTGCATGTTTAAATGAAATTACCTAAGCGTATTTACAGTTGCAAGCGCATTAAATTAAAAAATAAATAAACAATTTTTTTAACACATTTTTAACTTGTGAAGAAATTGAACGTTTTTTTCAGTTTGTCTATTATTTTGAATTTAGCAGTTAAGGGTTATTGGTTCTTCACCGTCAATATAAATATGAGTTCTATATGATATAAATCCCATTAGGCTAGTATCACTATGCCCTTGAAGGTCACATGTTTACATAAAACTTCATTTCCATTCAAATTTTTATTGCATTCCATAAGAACAATAATATCCATAATTTCTGCTGTAACACCTCAATCCTCTATGTGACTTGCTTTAAATAAATTATCATTATAAACTATTTTTTATAATAAAAAACATGACTAAAGTATTGCTAATAATCATGAATGATTCAGTGGTAGTGATTATTAACTTTTAATATTTTATTTCTCAATTTATTTGTGTCCCCATCTCAGATTGACCGCAGTGAAAAGGAAGCGTGGCCAATCTCCACAATGCGATGCACCATAAAACAAAGGTTGGTGCACACGTGCGAGCGCACCTTGCGCAGATGCACACGCGCAGCTGCTACGCCGCCAATCTCAAAGCACCCGCCGAAATCAAGCACAATTTTGGTACTTAAGTGTGGGAGAGTGTAAGCGCTTACCCGATTTTAAGGGAAAATTTGGGTACTCTTTAAATGCTTAATATGGACAAATAGTGTTGTGTCGTTTTCTGTTAGCAGTTATGTTTATTAAGTATAATTTTTTCGATTGTCTGTCGGATATTTAAAATGATTTTAATCAAAATAGTAATTATACGACACCATATAGTCTCGTATATACACATTGTTTGTACATTTGAAGAATATTTATTAATATAATGTTACGGGCCGTTTTACTTTACTCGAGTAGAACATCAAGCTTCTTCCCCAAAAATTGTCCTGCAAAAAGATTTTATTTTATCCCACTGCTATTTTCAGAGATAAGTGAGTTTTAGTAAAAAAACAAAACAAACTCTTATGCTGTATTATTATAATATAAATAGTCGAATTAAGTCTTGTATGTACTGGTTCCCCAAAATTATTTGATATTTTCACTGACGACCTTAAAGCATATGCACTTAGAATGAATTGCTAATATATACGTTTATTGTATTACTTATAATTTATTTATTAAATACCGTTTATAATGATAACGTTTCTTATATTAACCCCAATTAATTTTTGCCAAAGAAAGCACTGTGAGGCTTGTGTTATGGATACTAGGGTAACGGATGGACATACATATACGATACATAGATATGTAATATTCGTATAAATATAAATAAATACCCATGTCTCAGGTACAAATGGTCGTATTCATCACAGAAAAGATCTGCGCCTTCCCGGACTTGAACCGGTACGAAAGGCACGACCAAACGATCGTCAATATAACGCGAAATAATTATCACATATAATCATAAAATGTGAAGTACCTGCCATTCTAAACACATTAAAGTGAAAAGTGTTGTATCCAGACTACAGTCGCTTCATTAAATATTTCTGTAAACCAATTTTTATTAGATGATTAGATGCTATGTATGCATCTTTTTACTACACCCTTGCTTCTGCTAAATCCGTAACGTTCACATTTTTCCCTAGTCAGGATAAAAAATCAAATGTTATTTTATATTCACAAAATAATTAAATGATTCTTTTCTTTTGATAAATAAGTATCAATCTATCTTCGAAAATCTACGACACCTTTGTATTAAATTAAAAAAAAATCGCTTAAACTCTTAGTAAACTAAATTATGCTTTTATCTAGTTTTGGACCCTAATTAATCTAATTTTCTATTTTTGTTCTTAATTAAGTTTATGATTTATTATGACATGTTGTTTGTTTCCTTAAATAAATAAAATTAAATAATGAAAAATATGAAGTGTGGTAATATAAATTTAAGCTGGCAATCTGAAAATATCACTTTTTTCACCTGCACCATCTCATCTCGTTGGATATTAATGGTTCTGTGTAGGTACTTACGATAATTTAATGTAAACTCGATCTCACCTGTAAAAAAGAGATTTCATTTTATTATGCACTCAATAGAGAAAAAGAACTTTATCTTTTTAAAAATTAATTATCTGAATGGTTATTGACTTAAAAATTTTATGTCTCAATAAAAGACATGAAAATTAATTTCAATAATGGAAACACTATAATATATTTATAACGCGTTCATTGTTTTAAGACAAGATTAATAATGTTTCATTTTATCTAAAATGTGTATTATTTTAATTTTTTAGACAAGCGCGTCCTAGATCGCATCTTCGCTTACCATCAGGCGAGATAGTGGTTAAGCGTCTACCTATTTACAATAAAAAATATAGCTAATAAAGATTTTAATAAAATAAGTCTTATAGCCACCGCTACGAAACCTGCTTTCAAATATATAGAACCGCATCTAAATCGATTTATCCGTTTAAGAGCTACGGTACCACAGACAGACACACAACGCTCTAACTTTCTTCTTTTTTTAAATTTATCGAGGGGTTTTCCTAAGAAAATGCTACCCTCATAGGTAACACAAGTAATATTAGTTAATTTTCTTTACGCTTTAGGCCACACTGCACAGTTAAATATAGGATATTGCCCGTTTTTGATAACGGGGTTGCCAAAATGCTATTACACAACCCATCTTCCCCTTTAAATTGGGTGTAGAAAAAGAGCTGCGATCTCCCCGCCACATTTCGCTCACATTCCATCATTATAACGGTAGGCATCTTCCGTGATTCCACCATTAGGGGACACACTTACAATCAGGGGATTTTTTTTATTAGGTATGCTTGAGCGCTGTGACATCCTTTTCGCACCGACGGTCCTGAGTTCGAATCCCGTATGAATCACCGTTTATGTGATGAATAGGAGCATTTGTACTTGATTCATAGGTGTTTATATATATTTCTATAAATATTACATATCTATGTATCATATATGTATGTATATCTGTTACTCTTATCCATAACACAAGTATTACAGTACTTATTTTATTCTAGGCTAATTGATGTGATTGTTATTATTATTATTACGCGGTCAAACTTATTACAACCCTCTTTTTGAGTCAGGGGTTAAAAACTATTTAAATCCATCTCCTCCTGACCCGATCTGACCTCAGTTTTTTACAATCAAAGTTGGTCCAGCATATTCTCAGACAGTAGACGTTCGTAATGAATAATTCAGATGAATTTTGAGTTGGACATTAAAAAACGCCTGTTTATTCTTGAGGCTTCAGTAGACATATTGGGATCCGAATGAATTATTATGATGTGGGGTCAGAAGGTGTGAAATGTAAATCTTCTGTAGTAGTAGTTTTTATTGAGATAAACATCACTGTCACTGGCTGGGATATTTGGGTACAAACAGACACAGATAAAACATTGCTATGTTAATAATAATATTTCTTACATTCACACCAATTAGCCTAGCCCAAAGTAAGCACTATAAGGCTTGTGATATGGTTACCAGGGTAACGGATAAACATACATATAAATGATACTAGCTGAACCGGCCACGCGTTGTCATGTTGTAAACTAAAATGAAATGTATCCTATGTCCTAAGAACATTTCCATCAAAATGAAAGAAGTTTCGTCAAAATCGGTTGCGAAGTTTCGGAGTTCATCGCGGTCAAACACTGTGACAGAGACAACGCTGTAACGCTAAAAAAACTGAAGCTTAGGGCGGCAAAATTGGCCCAAAAAATTGCACTATTACTTACTTTTTTCAGTAAGTAATAGTGCAGAAAAACAAAGCTTTGCTTTTCTTAGCTTAAAAATATGCCCAAAAAGTTGTAAAAAAAATCTTGAAACTAGATTATTCCCTAAAAAAGCTATTCACGTTATTGTGATCAGTGAATCTAATTTTAGAGGTCGGTAGGGGCGGCAAAAATTTTATAGCTTTAGGGCGGCAAATGTGTAAATTCAGCACTGCAGAGAATTTTTATATATACAAGCTGACACGGCCACGCGTTGCTATGTTATCAATGAAACCTACCCTATGTCCTAACAAATGCAGCAAAATAAAAAAAAATCAAATTCTGTTTAGTAGATTTCGAATTCATCGCGGTCAAACACTGCAAACCACACTTATAAATAAGTACAAATTACAACACGACAATTGTTTTTTTTTTCGTAAATTAAAACGGGTGATTATTAATGACGGACTATTGATTCTGTTAACATACATATATACCTACCTACATCATATTTGGCCCTCTTAAGATATAGCCGTACAAGTTAGCAAGTCCGGAATTTAAATAGTACACATACAAATAATTATTCACAAATGACTCGAAGACCCCTAAATTTTAAAAGACATTTTAAAAGATATGATGGTAAATTAACATATCTTAGCTGTTCAGCATGCAAAATGTCACATATTAAATAGAGAAACAAATAAATATACGACTTCTAACCGAAATGTACTATTTTTGACCTATTTAATTGTTATTTTTAAGTGATAATTATTCATCGCAACTAATCAAATTCATCCATGTAATTTTTATGATAAACCAAATAAAATACACAATTTATAATAAGTAGTTTATTTAATAAGACGACTGAAACCCATCTGTTAAGATGCCAGCTTCCCAGCGGCTTGAGTTCGCTCCCGCCGATGTTCTAGGGACGTTTACCCACGGGATGATAAACGGCAATATAAATAATGTGCTCAACGCATTGTAAATGTTATTTTCTATAAATCTAGTAAGCTGTATATGATTCCAATTGTATCTATTATACAGCTCTTTTATCAAAGGTTGGAGCATCTCCTGAAATAATGTTATCAATTCATATTTAGAGACGACGTTAACTCTGATTTTGTTAATAAACTATTAATTTAAATAAATAACAATAAGTTAACCACTTTTATAGTGACAACAGACGATATACTTCCTAACAAAGACTAAACCTAAGTATGTCAGCTATAAGAACTTATAAAGGTAATCAAATAAAATCTCCACATGTCATAGATCCGTCTGACAAGCGTCGTATAACAAATGAGTTCAAATGAGCCAGTTAAATCGCGGCCTTTGAACGGTTTATTAGTTACTTTCATATAACGTCTGACAAACCATCATTTTACAATGAACATCATATGAGTAGGGTTGTCACATCTGTAACTTAATAATATTTTATACATTATTGAGCGAATTCAGCGAAGTTCTCTTTTAGGCAACTCACAAATTTCGCTTGTCTCCCTCCTGGTACTTAACGGTTCAACCGATTCGAACGAATTTTGGCATGAACATACATGATTATAACCTAACGGACATAGGCTATGTAAAAAAATATAGACTTTACCATGGAGGAATAATCGCCGAAAGAAAAATTCAAAAGCTGATCATAGCCAAACCGCTGAGACTACATTGATGAAATTTTGCGCCAAATTTCATCAAATTAGTATCAGCAACCAGTTTGGTCCGCGATATTTTCAAAGCAATTTTTAATGATTAAGGTGAGGTTAGGTTTACAGGGAGCCCGTAAGCGGCCGAAGGTCGCGACCTAAAAGGTTAGGTTAGGTAAGGTAGTGCTTCGCCCAGTATTTGCAAACAGCAGCATGCATTGCAGACCTAGTTTAATTTACCGTAGCGATCCTGCCTTTAGCAATGACGGTCCTGGTTTAGAGTCCCGGAAAGGACAGATGTTTGTGTGATGAGTACGAGCATTTTTACCTGAGTCATGGGTATTTATATATATTTCTATTAATATTACTTATTTATGTATTATATATGTATGTTTATCCGTTACCCTACTATCCGTAACAGTGCTCACTTTGGGCTTAGCTAATTGTTGTGAATATTATTTTATTTTTTGGAAGATTTACAGACAAATATCATATACTAGTATGTTATCAGTAGGTTAAATCCATGTCATTTAAAAATCTTCACGAATTTATTTTTAAGTGAGTTGCTTATAATTTTATTATGACAGAGCTGACCAATATTAATAAAAACAATAATTATTAAAAGCTCAAAAATGCAGTACATTAAAAGATACAAAATAAATAAAACCCAGCTGACGTTCCTCCAGCGAATAGATCTCATCGTAGAAAAGATTCCTAGCCGAAGCTATGTCGGAACAAAACAGGTCAATATCATAGGGTAGTTTATTGAACGAATGAAAGCCAGAGTAATTTTGTAAAGCTTGTGACAAAATATACATTAATTTTTAACATTCATAGAAATATATTAAAAAATACTCATGACTCAGATACAAATACTCGTCATCATCACACAAATATCTGCCCCTTCCGAGCCTCGACTTCACAACCGTCAGCGGGTAACGGCAGAATGGCTACTGTAGCGTCAGAAGTATTAATATTTAAATGTTTAATAATTAAAAAAATAATTAACTTTATGCGTTTTATAAATGAAAGTAACCGGTACCGTAAGAAGGAGATTGTATTATTATTGTCATTTAACTATTTCCCCACTGCTGGGGCACAAGTTCCCAATGGATGAAAATTCTATTAGAAGAATGGGCCAAAATGTGGGTCCAATAAGGATTGGTAGATGCTATCGAATGCAAATGAAGCTACGGTTTGCGACCTAGTTTCCGAAATAAGAAAGGAGCCCTAGAAGTGTGTCTATCCGTCATTCTAGTATCCATAACACAAGCCTTATAACTTACAATGGGTTAGGCTGAATGGTGCAAATATAAGAAATATCATTTTTATTATTATAACTAACAAGAACAGAATGGGCAACCCTAACATACAACGAATGGACGAAACCCAATTCAATCTTTAACTTTTCTTGTGACAATGAGCAGTAATAACTACATTAAAATCATCTGAATGGCCACAATTTCATTTATAAAACTAATGGGAGATTTCAAATGACCATAAAGTCGTAGTTACATTATAACTACGATGTATTATGGCGTTTCTAATGATGTTGTATGTAATAAATCTTTACCTTGAAACCTTTTCAACTTTCCAATTTCAAATTTTAAGTAACTCAACAGAAACGATAGCTGTATAAACTTGCTGAATAATAGATTAGGCAGCACATATCCAGCTAATATAGCTCTAACTTGCTTACAAATCTGATATTAATGTATTTTTTAATAATTGAAGTGTAACATGTTGTCATAAATAACGCAAAATGTCATACAAAGACCTTGGCTGATTTAGAGAGTGTACATATATTTCAGAATAAAACACTTTATTACGTATTTTTGCGCATGTTTTATTTTATTTTATATTTAATCCTGATGTTTCGACTCCTTTACAGGAGCCGTGATCACAGGAGTCGAAACGTCAGGATTAATTATAAAATAAAATAAAACATGCGCAAAAATCCGTAAAAAAGTGTTTTATTCTGATGTGTAATGTGCGCGGAAGTGTAAGAACTAAATATGTATATATATTTGTTATTTAGTGCCAGATTTTTATATAAAAAAAATAACAAAAAACATTTACTTGTCCCAGGTGAGATTAGAACCCACGTTTTCCCTTTCGATATAAGAGAGTGAAATGAAATAAAAATAAATTTATTCAAATGCACTTAAAATAATTTATTCTGAATCGTCCATTTTACCTACCACCCATTCCGGACATCTTTTAATTTACAAGTACAAAAGGCGCAAGAAATTCGTCAGCTTTAAGAGAAGTAACGAAATTTACAATATTATATTATCGTCACCACACATAAAAAACAAAAAACAATGCTGTTCCTTAATCACAATAATAGTAGTGTGATGGTTTCATTATATCGGTGATTACAACAAAGTTGACAAGTATCCGTTTTAAATTACCTATTGATCATCGGTAATGTTCATTCAATAAAATACACACCTAGTTAGAAAGTGTTTTCAACAGTCCAATTTCTTTATAAAGGACTGATAAAATCCACACCTTAGTACCAGCTATTTTAGAAGGTGATGTTTTTCGAGCATCTATGTTTCTATGCATGTTGATTTCTTTGTCACTTTCCGGTTTAAAATCTTGAACATATTTATTTAATGTCACTTGATTTACCTTAATTAAAGGAGTAACTTAACACATAATATTAAAAGAGTTATAAAATATTCCAGTTATGGAAAATATGGTAAAACAATACGGTAATTTAAAAAACTTAAATACTGACTGCTTTTCTGTGTAACTTGGAAATGACAAAAACCTAAAACAAAGAAGAAAAATTATAGCAGTCGGGACCCATCCTAGAAATGGAGGCCTTGTGACTGGAGAGCACATACCTATATCACTTTGCAGATTACTCCAATCTACTGACTAGACGGCTAACTTTCAGGCTGCAGAGCATGTCAAACATTTGAATTTGGCGCCAAAAATCCGCCATTTTTTTATTTTGATATACCCAGTGTCACTCTTTAAGTAATTACGAATCTAACGGCCCCTTTCAAGCTAAAATCCATCAAACCGTTCAGGCCGCAGAGCGTGCCAAACAATTCTACATACATACTCTTCAAAAACATAACCCTCCTTCTGGCACAATCTGGTAAAAACACCTCTTTCCACATAAAATAACTAGCAACTGTAAAGCAAACAATATTCTTTTTTCTTTTTTGTTAAAATCTTCTTACCTTAGCAGACAGATGGGACTCGAGTTCACAACTTTTTGCTATGCGGGCTACTGCTCTTTTGATTGAGCTAACAAACTCTTACAAACTGGAATGTTGTTACATGTACTTAGTGCAGGCAACGAGCTAATATTTTCAGTAGTGACCTTTAAGACAAAATATTTTAATTTGGACGTTTCCTGCACACATGTCTTGTATTTTTTTCCATGTCTCCACCCGCATTAACTCTTACAACGTCGAAGTTATATAACAGCTATTATACAGCTTGTTTTTATTAATACGAAATGAGTTCAGAACTGTTCGATCACAGATCCCAACAGCGGATAGCCCCTCATAGCAGTACGGGCATAATTTTAATTAATTCTACTATATCAACACAATAGATCCTCCTTACAAAAGACAGATGTTTATCACCAGTTCAGCCGTGTCGTCCAACGAATTCTTTCAAAGTGACGGCATATAAATTTAAAATTAATCTATGGCACAGACCAGTGACCCCTTTGAGAGTCCAATTTGGGTACATTCAGGCTGTATAAAGCGTTTCAATATTGAGCAGCTCAAATGTGCATTCTGATGTAAAACAGTTGTAAACAATTGAAAAAGTTTGAACGTGATGGCATGCTGGCGTCATTTCGTGTGTGAGAAGCGATAATTCCGTTTTGAATTCAATGTTATTGTAATTAAGGTTTTATTTTAAATTTAAATCTATAGAAACATGAAAACCTGTTCTTGACATCGCTATAGCTTTTAATACGATTGTTTGTAGTAGTCTAAAAATTGATTAATTTAGTAAATTAATTAATTATGTAGTTGAATAAATAATAATATTTCTTACACTCACACCAATAAGTCTAGCCCAAAGGCTTGTGTTATGGAAACTAGGGTAAGGGATATACATCATTATAATAAATGATAAATAAATACATATTTCTTACATTCACACCAATTAGCCTAGTCCAATGTAAGCACTGTAAGACTTGTGTTACTTGTGTAACGGATATATATATGATCCATAGATATGTAATATTCATAAAAATATATATAAACACTCATGACTCAGGTACAAATGCTCGTATTCATCATACAAACATCCGCGCCTTCCGGGATTACAACCAAGGATCGTCGGTACGAAAAGCAGGATCGCTACCAAATATTATATATTTTTTTATATGAAGCAACTTTCTGAGATGTTCATCATAAGATCGGTGACCCATTGTTATCTCAACTGCTTCGCCTTTTTACTGCGGAAAGCAAGTTAATCCGTTAGTAAGTTACTTCATGCTCTAAGTTTATAATAAGCTCGAAAGCCTTGAGCATAGGCAGAAGGTAGCTAGCTTATCCGTTTTTTATAGGATACATTTCCGTCCCCATTTCGTCGGACAACCAGACTTACAAATAGCCGCCACCGTTATATGGTTGATATACCAAAGATTCGCAGTAACCGTTTTGGTTCGAACTTTGTGATCCGTACCGCTGATGAGTGGAACTCTTTGCCTGTTCAGTAAAATCCCACACATTTACTGAAACCTAGCAAAAAATATATAAATATATAACTGACAATTATACTTACTTGACACTGGCATAATGCACAAATCGGGCTAGCCATAAATAAAGAGAAAGAACTGGTGGTATGCTCAAATTAGTGTACACGGTAATCATAGTGAAGATTGAAATAAAGTGCAAAATAAAATAATTTTGATTTAAATAAATTTTAACAGTTAGGACGTTCCGATTGAAATATTTTGAAGGTACATCGTATAGTTTTACCTATTGTTATATCTTTATCAAATAAATTTTTAAATCATAAAATGTTCACAGAAGCAGACAATAGTGTTAAATACATAAATAAATGTAGTAAATTTTAATTCATTTATATCCTATTCCTGTAATTTCTTTGTAATGATTTCAATTTATTAGCATTAAAGAGTATTGATTGGTATATTGTAATTTTGGCAAGTGTTTTAAATTTTATTCCATAGTTTATTAAATACATAAATCAATGTAGTAAATATTAATTTATTTATATCATATACCTGTAATTTCTTTGTAACGATTTCAATTTATTAGCATTAATGAGTATTGATTGGTATATTGTAATTTTAGCCAAAGTCGTTTGAATCCTATTCTATAGTATATTAACTCAAATTCAATTGAATCTTAATTTAATATTGTATAATTAATAACTCTAAAATTTAAGGACTATAATGATAATATATAACATGATATTCTTAATAATGTATAATGTAATAACGACTTAAAACTAGAACTTCCGGTGGCGGCATTTTGTCGCCATCTTGGTGTTAATAAAAAGCAGATGTTTTAGCAATTATGTCTTTTTTTGCTTTTGGAATTTTGGAGAGTGAACAACTACTGTATTCTTTGGTCAATAAACGCAAAATAAGTGAAAAAGGGAGTTTAATTTCCACGAGTTCCTGCATCAGTCTACAAATCAGAAGCGGGATAAGAAGCAAAAATCGTTAATACAACGGAAAATTTGCTTTACGCAGCCCACATTTATAACGTAAGTAAAATATATACACTTTATTTTAATAGATATTTCAATATTGATTCTGAATTGAAGATTTGAGCATGTAAATGAATAGAATTGTAGTTTTTTTTTTCTTTTACTTTTCTTAACGCACCCACAAAATTTATCATTTTTTTTTCGAATAAAGAACTTAAGTTTCTTTTTATTTTTTCTTGAAATTATGTTCATTATCACTCAAAATTATATGATAAGATAAATAATGCAACGTAATGTAATTAAATGTGTTAAATGTAACGTAATGTAATTTACATTCGTCAATCTTGAACTTTAATCGTAATATTGAACTTTAATTCTTTATTTCTTGTTTTTATGTCCATTGTGATGTAGAACGCTTTCTTACTTTTGTTTCGATTAGTGCAGTTTTTTTTTTTTTTCCATAACGTCAAAATATTAAATTTTACTTTAAAAACACCTGGATGTACCTTAATTAGGGTTATGTTTTAGTGGCGTGACTATTTACTAATACAAATGGAAGTTTCAGATGTCCAATTCGAATAATGAGATTTTCGAACTGGAAACAAGAGGGCGACGCCCCAGGCACACCAGTAAGCGTCGCCGAGAATCCAGACAGACCAGAACTCCTCCGCGGCCGAGTAATGGAAAGGCAGCTTCGGGACAGGAGCTGTCTGGAAAGAGATTTCATACGCCGGTGCGTGTTTCGAGGGATCGATCGCCACAACATAGTCGGCGCCGGCGTCAACAGGCTGAAGTAGATCGTCATTTCAGTCACCGAACGCGGTTGTCAAGGTCAGTCAATAGCCATTCCTATAGTTCTTCGTCCTCAGACACTAGTTTAGAGCGCCCTTTAATAAAGAAAAGAAAGTCCTCCATTAGTTTTGACATGTTAGAAAAATTTTTGGACGCGATGAAACACCAGAAATCTGATAAGGATAGATTCCCAGTAATGAACGTGTTGCCTGATTTTGATCCTATTTCTAAAGGACAAACGATAGATTCCTGGATTCATAAGGTAGAAGAATGTGCTCAGATTTATGAGTGGAATGATAAACAAACAATTCACTATGCGTTACCTAAGCTAAGTGGTATGGTACCAGGGTCTTCCTTCCGTAATGTATACTTGGGCAGAATGGAAAGAAAAATTATTAGGAGCTTTCCCATCTCGTGATAATTATGCTGAATTACTTACAGAAATGCTTAATAAAAGAGTTAGGTTTGGTGATTCATTGGAAATTTATTTTTATGAGAAATTGAATTTACTTAATCGGTGTGGTATATCCGGAAAAAAAGGCAGTAGACTGCATTGTATTTGGTATCGATGATCGCGGTATACGTTTAGGTGCACAAGCGGCTCAATTTTTGGAACCTGAAGACATTTTAAAATTCTTTAAAACCGTTAAGATAATACCGCAGAAAGAAAGCGACAAGAAAGATAGAGAGAAGGATAGAAAGTTTCATAGAGGCACAATTGAGATTACACGTAAAGATAAATTATTTACTTGTTATAATTGCAATGAGACCGGCCACACCTTCTACCAGTGCCCTAAACCCACAATCAAATGTAAACTTTGCAATTGGCGTGGTCATTTAGCTGAAAACTGCCCGAAACAAACTCGGAATAAAAATTTAGAAAATACTAAATCTGTCATGGAAGTTTGTACTCGGAGCGACGTGAATACTAAATATAGGTTACCAATTAGGGTTAATGGTCACACTGTTTTGTCACATATTGATTTAGGTAGCGATTGCACATTGATTCGCGTTAGTGACGCGTTGATCTTAGGCCTTAAATGGCAGCCTGTTGATGAAACTGGTATAGTTTTAAAAGGGTTAGGAAATATACCGTACCATCCTATCGGTATAACTCATGTCTCTATCGATGTACAAGGGGTAGTAGAACACGATGTTCAGGTACTTATCGTTGATAATAATATGATTAACTATCCTGTTTTATTAGGACATACGTATACTGAACGCCCTTCCATAAAGATAATAAAAACCCCTACTGACGTAATTGTCAGACGCCAATCTTTACCACTAGAAGCTTCTTTGAGATGTCATTTGAAATCTTTTGAAGAAACCACTCTAAAAACGGATCACTTATCTCTTATAACTGTCATATCTGAAGAAAATATCACGAGTAAGATATATGTTAGGGGAGAAGTTCGTGGTCCACCTGGCCGAGAACACTTCCTATTACCTGGCGAGTATGAACTTAGGGAGGGCACAAGCAAATTGTTGGTACAAAATCTTTCCGACCAAGATATTGTAATAGCGCCTAATAGTTTGATTACACGTGCGATAATCTTAAACAATTCAGGTTATACCCCTCAAGTGATGGACATCACTAGTTCAGACGAAGAAAACTTGTGTTGTGGTTCTATTGCGCCAGAACAAAAATCCCAATTGCTTGGTATCTTGAAAAAGTATAAAACTTGTTTTTCATCTAGTCTTCATGACCTTGGTTTCACCACTGCTACAGAAATGGTGATCCAACTTAAAGACAACGAACCGGTAGTTTATAGACCATACCGTCTCTCCGCCCCTGATAGACAGCTAGTACGTCAAATGGTACAGGAAATGCGCGATAATGGCATTATTCGTGACTCCTGTTCGCCTTATGCAAGCCCAATTGTTTTGGTCCAAAAGAAAACTGGGGAAAAGAGACTCTGCGTAGATTATCGCGCATTAAATAATAAAACCCATAAAGAACATTTCCCGTTACCTAGAATTGAAGACCAATTGGATCTTTTATCAGGCAACAAAATTTTCACTACTTTAGATTTAGCATCGGGTTATTATCAAATACCAATAGCTGAAGAATCACGTAGCAAAACAGCATTTGTGACACCCGACGGACAGTATGAGTATAACCGGATGCCTTTTGGTTTAGTCAACGCACCGTCCGTTTTCCAGCGAACAGTTAATCACATCCTTAATAAGGCAAGAATTAATTATGCATTAGTATATATGGACGATGTACTGATCCCTGCTCGTTCGTTTAATGAAAGCATTGAACGGCTCGAGGAAGTGTTGAAGTTACTGAGTGATGGTGGGTTGACCCTAAAATTAAGCAAGTGTCGTTTTTGTTTTAATAAAATCGATTATCTGGGGTTTGAAGTTAGTGGGGATGGAATAAGACCAGGTTCTTCTAAAACTGACGCCGTTTCAAAGTTTCCAACTCCCGCCAATCAGCACGATGTCCGTAGATTTATAGGTCTTGCAAGTTTTTTTAGACGTTTTGTCAAAGATTTTGCTATGATTGCGAAACCTTTAACCTCTTTGCTTAAGAAAGATTCCAAGTGGAAATGGGCGACTGATGAACAAAAATCCTTTGACACCCTTAAAAATAAACTCACAAAGCGACCTTTACTGGCGTTATATGACAGGGGAGCTGAAACACATCTACATACTGACGCAAGCAAACTAGGCGTTGCAGGTATATTGTTGCAAAGGAATGAAAATTCAGGTTTCCAACCAGTAGCTTATTATAGCAGGCAAACAACAGCAGATGAGCAGAAGCTTCATTCTTTTGAACTTGAGACTTTAGCCGTTATAGTTTCATTAAACAAATTTCGAGTATACTTATTAGGTATCAAATTTACTATATTCACAGATTGTAACGCGTTGCGCACAACTCTCACGAAACGCGATCTGGTCCCCAGAATTGCTAGATGGTGGATTCAGTTCCAGGAATTCGATTGTAATATTGAATATCGCCCCGGCGAGAAAATGTCACACGTGGATGCCTTAAGCAGACACCCTATATCAGATGTCAGTGACGAAGGAAGAGTCTTGGAAATACTGTCAATTGATTCTGATGACTGGATCGCGACCGTGCAAGATAGTGACGATGAGATTAGGCATATTAAAGAGGTACTTACTAACCCCGATTCGGAAAAGGTAATGGATATCATCGCTAACTATAAAATAAAAAACTGTCGAGTATACCGTGTAGTAGGAGCAGATACTTTAAGATGGGTTGTACCAAAAGGCGCACGGTGGCAGATCTTAAAAAGTAACCATGATAACATCGGTCATTTTGGGTTTGATAAGACCCTCGAACGCATTCGCTCTCGATATTGGTTTCCTAAAATGCGTAGGTTTGTAAAAAAGTACGTAGATTCTTGCCTAGAGTGCGCACATCACAAGCAGCCGGGGGGTAGCAACACAGGTCCTTTACATCCGATTCCAAAGGTGGACATTCCGTTCCATACCATTCATGCAGATCACCTTGGACCGTTTAATAAGAGTAAACGAGGTAACACCTACATTCTAGTCATTGTCGATGCATTCACGAAGTTCGTGAATCTAACTGCCGTACGAAATACAAAATCTATTACATCTATTAAAGTATTTAAAGAACATTTTAGTTATTTTGGTTTACCTATTAGGCTTATAACAGACCAGGGCACAAGTTTTACGAGCAAAAGATTTAAAGAATTCGTGAAAAGTATCGGAATAAAACACGTTTTTAACGCTGTCGCTACTCCCCGCGCTAACGGGCAAGCGGAACGTTATAATCGCACCATATTAACTGCGTTAGGAGCAATGTCACACGAAAAGCCAAAAGGTGCTTGGGACGACTACTTGCTCGATGTCCAATTAGGCATAAATACTAGTGTCCATTCTACCACTAAGCGAACCCCAAGCGAACTTTTATTTGGTCGACGAGTAACGAACCCCAGTGATGGCACTCTAAACGCTGTCTTGGAAGACGTCGAGATAATTACACATGCTAATGATCTGAGTGCTATTCGTCAAGAGGCTAAACGTCTCCTGGACGAACAACAGGAAAAAGATATACGAAGACATGAAGCCCGGGCCCTGTGCAATAAAGTTTTTAAAGAGGGTGATCTAGTGCGTATTATAAGAGCCATACCAGGCATGGAAGGGCAGTCCCGAAAGCTAGAACCAAAAATAAAAGGTCCTTATAGAATTAAACGTGTTCTTCCTAACGATAGGTATGTCGTAGAAGATACACCGCTGACTAGAAAAGGAAAGCAATATGAAGCAGTCATTGCATCTGATAAAATATTCCCTTGGCTTAGTTTTAGTGCTGCTTATGACGATTGTACCAGTAGTGGGCAAAGTGATATTAACGAGGTGTCTGAGGATGAGGTTAAGTAGGAATAGGGTATTGAATGGCATATAAATTAAATATATACATGTGCACAAAATTCAGGGTGCGCTTAATGACCTAAGAATTATTTACATAAGATTCAGGGTGTAAATAATATAAGCACAAAATTGAAGTACCCCACGCTGCTATTATTTACATGATGTTCAGGGTGTAAATAATATGTGCGTCAGGTTATTTACTCAGTAGTTTATTATTTACATGATTTTCAGGGTGTAAATAATATCAGTATGAGAGAATTAATTTATTATTTACATGATTTTCAGGGTGTAAATAATATCAGTATGAGATAATTAATTTACTATTTACATGATTTTCAGGGTGTAAATATGTGTGCCAGGTTATTTACTCAGTAGTTAGATAATTTACAGAATGTAAATATTATAAATATGAAATTATTGATTTATTATTTACCTAATTTTCAAGGTGTAAATAATATCAGTATGAGATAATTAATTTACTATTTACATGATTTTCGGGGTGTAAATGATGATAAATGTGTTTCATGTTATAAGTAGTTTAGGAAATTAAAAAAAATAGGGACAAATTTGAGAACCATTTATTTGCAATTATATATTTTTTTATATATAATTTAAAGAAGAGAAAGGAAGACAGATTAACATGTGGATTTGTAATTATATTAAGTAAATTTATTCTCTACAATTAGATATCCATAAAATTTATCAAAATGTAATAATTTACTATACTTAAGACATGAGGACACGTCTTTTAAAGGACGGCCGAGTTGTTAAATACATAAATAAATGTAGTAAATTTTAATTCATTTATATCCTATTCCTGTAATTTCTTTGTAATGATTTTAATTTATTAGCATTAAAGAGTATTGATTGGTATATTGTAATTTTGGCAAGTGTTTTAAATTTTATTCCATAGTTTATTAAATACATAAATCAATGTAGTAAATATTAATTTATTTATATCATATACCTGTAATTTCTTTGTAACGATTTCAATTTATTAGCATTAATGAGTATTGATTGGTATATTGTAATTTTAGCCAAAGTCGTTTGAATCCTATTCTATAGTATATTAACTCAAATTCAATTGAATCTTAATTTAATATTGTATAATTAATAACTCTAAAATTTAAGGACTATAATGATAATATATAACATGATATTCTTAATAATGTATAATGTAATAACGACTTAAAACTAGAACTTCCGGTGGCGGCATTTTGTCGCCATCTTGGTGTTAATAAAAAGCAGATGTTTTAGCAATTATGTCTTTTTTTGCTTTTGGAATTTTGGAGAGTGAACAACTACTGTATTCTTTGGTCAATAAACGCAAAATAAGTGAAAAAGGGAGTTTAATTTCCACGAGTTCCTGCATCAGTCTACAATAGAGTTTATCTGGACATTAGCGGTCGTTTGGCTTATCTCTGCTTTCTCACGTTTGGAATTTTATTTGTCATGCGTATGCGCATGTAGGGTGAAAGTCATGTCCGCTGACCGGTGGCAAAGATTATGAAATATCAAGTAGGGTAACTCTCAATTATATTAACAGGGGTAACTTTCGGTTGTCTTAGAGAAAAATTATTATTTTTTATTTTTATTCAAATCAAACTCAATTAACGTGAAAGTTTTGAATGTGTAATGGATGTTTTTTTTATTTATATAATTTGGTATATGTACATGTAAATATATTTTGTAACTATGTCAGTTTTTTTATGTGATCAAAAATCATTTGTAGATTTTTCCAAACAATTCGACAAATATATTTGTAGTATAAATTTAGCCAATATTTAAATGTATATAATAAATCTTCTGTGCGTGTATATATCATAATATGTGCGTGTCTATAGAAACTCCTAAAAGCTAGATCAAATTTTATATATTTGTTGTTATATTGTCCCTAGAGGACTTAGATACACAATTAAATTCGATAGGGGGCGCTGAAACCAAGACGGATAAATTGAGCATATTTATCATTATAGTATTGTAAAACTCAGAACTCTTTGCCTGAATCTGTGTTTCCTGACAAATACAATTCAGGAGTCTTCAAGTCACAAATGAATGAATACGTCGCTTACTGTCAGGCTAGATAGCGGTCAAGCGCTTACCTATTTATTATGAACAAAAAAGTACTATGTTACAACAACCATTGCATTGCTACTATAAAATATTGAACTAAAAGGATCATCTAATGCCAACTGAAGAGAACAAGAGTAACAACTCTAGTTCTCAGGCTAAATATGAGATTATTCAAATGATATGCAGTCACTTCTGAAGTATGTGATCTTTATAGAGGGCATTCTTGTCGGCTTAACGCAGACAGATGGACATATCGACGGTAAATCACACGAACTTCTCATAGGTCACAGCTTACGGATAAAGAAAATGAGTTGGGTTATTCTTTGATACTTAGCTTCATCAATTTTTTTATTCTAATAGAACAAACTATATAATTTTGTCAAACTATACTATTTTAGTAATATGTTAGATACATATAGTTTAATTGCCATACAATACATACAAGTCTGTCAGAAATAATATTTAAAAAAAGCATGTGTGCAATTCAGGCTTGGCAGAAGTGAAACCTTCAAAAATAATACGTACACGTATACAAAATACCATTGTTGTGATGCTTTCTCTTAAACTTTGTACTACGCATACGCAACAAACACGTATTAACACACGTACATAATGCTTCCTATCTCTTTTTCTCCTACGTTAAATCTTATGAATTTATGTTGTCTGTCTCTTCTACTGTCACTTTTTCGTTTCATTGACTTTCAAATCTGCTGTGGCTGCTGATACGTAGTACATCGCCGAGATTTAAGCTAGATTAATTTTATCCAAAGTTATGTAGCATTTTAACCGATAGGGCTACGGCCGTCTTGACCCTTACATTTATTTCTTTCATCAACTTGAATCTCGAATCAGAAAATAAAATAAGATAATAAATAATAAGTGTAACGAATATCAGAATAACCCATATCACATCGTCAGCGTGGCTCGTTCCGAACCGCTTACAATTATGACACTTGCTCATTTTTATCACGTTACTAGCGCCAACGAGCGCGTCCTAGCTTTGATTGATCGCATCGATGTGTCAAATCGTTTAGTGTTACCAGCATACATAGTTACAACTATAATGAAAATTTATTTTATTTTACGGATTCTGCAAATACTTAGCTGACACAAGGCTGACTTACGACTTAATAGTGACATTTATACGACTGTTAATAATAAAACTATACTTTTCTATAGTATCTGCTTTATTAATACAAAAACCCTAATCTTTATTATAACACTTAGCAGGCATCTACTATTACAGATAGGTATTGCAAAAGAAAAAAAACGCCTCAGCCATCACTTATCTGTAGGAGTTACACAAAGAAAAATGATGCAAATAAAACCGACTATATAAAAAAACGTACTATTCAAAATCATCATGACAAAATCTAGAATGAAGAACACACTCTTTTTGTCCAGTAATTGTTATCCTGGTCAATTAAGAAACGAGTTGAAGAACTTCATCGAATATATTACGTATTAGTTATCCCGGAGATTAGATTCCTTTTGAACGTAAAAATTAGAGTTTTAAAATATAATTTTTAGTATGTATTGTGAAGTACAAATAAAGACAGGCACAGCGACAAAAGTGTCTTATTTTTAACTTGTCCACCTTTGTGTAGAAAACAAAAAATAAATAAAAATAAGTTAAAGGTTTGTCAATAGAAAAATCCTTTTTCCCTAATCTGGCAACACCGCCAGATTTTTAAGTCATTATGTGACAATGTGATAGATCCCCATAATATTCCGAGCGGCATTGTTTGGTTTGATTGATATCACAATAATTCTAAAGGATCCAACTCGAGATATGCTCGTATTGACCTACGGGCAGACACGTATATTTATCTCTTTTGAAACGTTACTTTGATAGAACTATTTGTCAGTTATAATTTCAAAATGTATTCAAATGTAAAGAGAACTAGTTTTGATTTTTAAAAAAGGTGCAATGTGAGAACTGTTTTGTTATGAGTGTTTGATAGGTCGTATGAGTTAATCCCTTAGTCAATATAGTAGAAAAAATTGTGTGATTATACAAAATGGATGACGATTTTTTGGCGGGAACGGGAATCGGTACTATAGTTGTTGTGAATTTCTTTTTAAAATTAATGTCGTGGTAGATATTAGTGTGTAATAATGTGAACATGCAGCATCAGTTGTTATAGGCATATAATAAATTATGATTTAATGCGAAACTGCAGTATTATTTTATAAATTTGGTGTAAAAAAAACATTTTTTTTATCGAAGCGGGAAAAAAAGTGGGTGAACCTCTTTTCATATTATACAGCAGTATTCGTTTAATCAGAGCTACTTTAAAGATAATATATTTTTTGTTCGTATTTTACGTATTTGATGTTCTCCTGAACTATTCAATTGTAAGCAAGATTTCTTTTTCTATTATATTTATAAGGCCTTTATAAAGTTTTCACAGACCGTTGACAGATAAGGGATGGAATTCTTGTAGGGTTGACAATTTTAAGCATACTTGTATGTATGTACTAAAAATAAATAAACAATGCATATTGCAAGTTATTTATATCAATTAAAAATATAAAATGGTAGCTTACTCTTTTGTGAGATGTAGAATATTTTTAGACTTAAAAAAAGCATGTGTGCAATTCACACGTGTTAGAAGTGAGATCTTCAAAAATAATACATAACACGTATACAAATTACCACGGTTGTTGTGATGCCGTCTCTCAAGCTTTGTTCTATACATGCGCACACAAGCACGTAATAACACACATACATAATGCTTCCTATCTCATTTTCTCCTACGTTAAATCTTATGAATTTATGTGTCTGTCTCTTTTTACTGTTGCTTTTTCGTTTCATCTACTTTCAAATCACAATGATGCTAAAGAAGTTTTCACTTCAAAAACAACCCCAGATCCTATTAAAATCAAAGTAGCCTATAAATGAATGAGAAACGTAACTATTCTATTCATGATTGGGAAACCCCGTTTAATCATGCGAAAGAAAATGCACTGTTATTATGATTTTTTATATTTCTTATTTTGGTTTATATTTAAGATTGCCATATAAAATTCATTAAATAAAACAATTTCATATGAAGTACAACATTAATTTCAAATTAAAAAATGTATTGCAATAAAGCTATGTGTATATTAACTCAATGAACATATATTAAATATTTTCTAAAATGCCTCAAGTGACAACCCTAGAAGGGTTATTTTTTAATTTCCCTTTCAATAAGATCGTGTTTCATTTTAATTCGGCTGTCTATCCATTGTTCCGTCGCAATGTACAACGATCGGGTTTTTAGTGCATAGAGCTGCATTACCCTTTGTGTCTTACAACCGTTTTCGGTGCATTATGCTTGTATTGTGAAGGAAAAATACTTGGGACTCACCTATGATCTTATTTTACATCGTAGATTATAATGGTGTAAATTTCATTCTTTTTATGTATACAACTGGATAGGTCTTAGCGTGCTTAGCTTTATATATCTATTCACCTTATATACGTAGGTATATAAAAATCTAGTGTCACGATGTATGTTCGGGATAAACTCGATTTTGTTCAAACTTCGTAACTATCTGTCATTTGATCTAATTTATGAGATAGGTTTCATCTTAATTTATAATACAGCAACACGTGGCCGGATCAGCTAGTATATATATAAAAATTCAGTGTTACAGTGTCACCGCGATGAACAACGAAACGAAGTTTATGATTTTTTTCATTTAGCTGGATTCGTTTCGACTTAGGACATAGGAACGATTTCATTTATAACACAGCGTCGCGACGCCGAGTCAGCTAGTAAATATATATATAAAATATGTTTCAAAAATTCATATCACTTATAGCAAGACACGGGTTAGTTTTATTAAGAAAATGTACATTATACTTTTTTGTTGTTTAAGCATTAAATACTAATTTCTTAAGATTTTTAGATCTTAAGAAATTAGTACAAGAAAGAATTAAACTTGTCTCCGGTACATGGCGGGAGTCTAACCCACACCCCACCCAATCCGGGAGAGTGTTCTTTTAATTAAGCTACCAAGACCTTGATAGACCCGTCGAATTTTGCATATATTTCTAATTTCATGCCAGCGCCATTTCTTGATATTCTAAGTATAACTACCTTTTCTGTGGAACGCTTCATGATTTTGCCTGTTATTTACTTATTATTCATTGATATAATTAGAGTTAAAATATTTTTATTGACCTAATTCATGAAGCATACAATTTTATTATTTTAATAGCATGTTTTAATTTTTTTTTATTTAACATAAAAATGCAATTAATAAGACTAATTAATAAAACTAATTAAAGTCACCGCGCGACCCTACCTTGTGGTCATGGCTGAAAATCAGCGATTTGTTCGGGGGCTCCTGAGGAAATGTACCGCTGAGCTGTGACCTTTTTGCGCTACTGCAGCACACGTACATATATTATTGTTATAGGTTGTAAGAATTGTAAAAAAATATATTATTCCTTCTATGTATGTGGCTATAGTATCAAATAAATGCATTATCTATCTATCATCTATCTATCCTTGCGCAGGTGCCATGCTTATCTTCTTTCTTTCGTACCAATTTCAGTATATCGCTTGCCTGGAAGAATACAGTATTAAGTCAAAATTTGGCACTAACTGACTTAATGATACAGTTCGAATAAAAAAAGTGCGTTCTACCTTTTGAATATGGTAACTTTCGTAATTGGCTTATTCAGGGGGCATAATCGACCTTATTTAAAAGGTAGAACGTACTTTTTTTATTCGAACTGTATCATTAAGTCAGTTAGTGTCAAATTTTGACTTAATACTGTATTCTTCCAGGCAAGCGATATACACTGCCGAAGCAAGTACACAGTTGTGCCCTAACCAATTATGTGTTCCAGCCTTATCTAGGGGAGTGCTAACCCTCTCTCCTTTCAATATGCACCAAGTATTACAACATCGAGTGTAATTCTTTTATAATTATCGAATAATCGATAAAGACACAGCTATGATATTTTTATTTTGTTGCTTAAGAGTCAGCTTTAGGAATACGACAGCTCTGTTAAAGTATCGGTAGCTTAATTGGAAATACACTCACCTATAAAGGATTTGGATTCGAGTCCATTCTGATACATGAGAAAAGTTAAATTTTTTTGATATAAAAAATTATTTCGATATAAAAATCTAACACTTCAATGATTAAATAAGAAAAAATACAATGTTCTAATTAAACTAGCTGACCCGGTAACGCTTTGCTATGGTAACGTTAATCTATAATCTAAGAATACAAATTTGTTGTTTGTTTGTTTGTCTGTCCGCTCTTTTTCAATTGTATACGCGTTACCATAGCAACGCGTTACCATAGCAATGCGTTACCATAGCAATGCGTTACCGGGTCAACTAGTTGATATAATGGAAAAAAAGAGGGAAAAAAAGCGGGGTAAAAAGCGGACAGACAAACACACAAACAAGAAACTTGTGTTCTTAGATTATAGATTATCTAACATATAAACTTTTAGATATAGTTATTTATTTGGCAACAGATTATGTGTTGTATATGTGTAACACATACACAAATCAACATAATGAAAGAACATAACATATCCAAAACAATTCAAATAGAAAAAATATATTTGTGTAATATAGATCAATATTATTTTAATAATGGAATTATCTACTACAGTAGTTTGTAAGCAATCATTTTTTAACCCGACCCATGGTATTATCTCAAACGATGGTATCAAATTCCTTGTATGACTCGGTAATGTGATACGGTTCAATATTTTTTTGTTGTATATATTGACAACACGCACCCGTTTTTAAATTCAAATCAAACGGAATTTAAATCAAATATTTATTGTTTGCCAGTGATTTTACATAACATACTTCTTTGTTAAAGTTTTACAAAATATACCTTCTAATCATTCAAATAAAAATATTGAAAGACATTTAAATAAAACCTTTTTTAACCAGAACATTGACGCGTTTATTCTTGATTTTTTTTAATATTTAACCCTGACGTTTAGGTAGACTTTATTTCAGAAGCCGCGATTACAAGATAAAAGAGGGTCACAAAGTAAAACATATTAATACTGTCTTCATATTCTATCCTTACCAAAATATAATTTAAAATCATGTTTCAAAGTAGACTAACAACACAAACTAACAAATATTCACAACACAAAAAAATTCTTATCTAAGTTGTGATGTTTTTAATTTTATTAAACAAAAATGTTATTTCTGCCAATCTCAAATTTAATCTAATATCAGTATTATGATGACGCATGATGATGCACCATGACCCATCAATGATGATCAGTACACGATGGATGTAAAATGATACAACCACGGTCCCCTGGGTTCAGTCAAGTAGTACCACATACTACTATTTTAGTGAAACAGTATATGCCTACTACTGCAGATATAGGTACTGAAAGAGTTTAATGATTTTTAGGTTGGCATTTTTAATGCTCTGAAGCATAATAGAAGAAATCGAATCAGCTCACAAGTAAATTCTCAGGCGGGAGAACTAAATTCCTGAAAATTTACTTCTGAGCCGAGTATTTTTTTCTAGCAATTTTCTATTATAATAAATTTATCATATTGAAAGCAGTTTGTTTGACTTGCTAACTCTAGCGTGTTCATAATTAACTACTATTAATGTTTAATATCGGAAAACATACATTTTCTTACTAGTTTATTAAATATTTTTTTTGCATGCGCTTAAAATAAAAATACGCATAAAAGGGTTTTTATTTTTGATACAAAAAATACTATAAAAAATGTAACATGTGCAGTCAGTAAAATCTTATTTGACCGTTGCAGTTCTTGGGTCGGGAACAATTATCACACTACTATGGAACTTTATTAGTATAAAAAAGAAACAATAGTTTTAGGCCACATGTGCTATGCACGTTTTATAGCTATTTGTGTGCATATTGCGAAAAAATTTACAACTGATTCTCAACTAACAAATTATTTAACCCCTTGAAGCCCAGCTTTGTGTTAAATGCGTTATTTCTCTCTCTATCGGGGAAAAAATTTCATTCAATCAAAAAGAACCATTACCAAAGCCGTAATAACGATTAAATCAGACTGTGCGCTATATAGCATTATATAATGCTCGCGGATTTTAAGGGGTTAAGGAATAAAGTCATAGAACGCAGTTAAGTCTATCATATTTTTTTTTAATAATAATAAAAAAATTAAAATAACTTCATTTAAATAAACTTAAAAAAAGTTGTTTTGAATCATCCAACATTTTCACCTATCACCCATTCAGGACGTCTTTCAACTGACAAGAAGAACGGGCGCAAAAAAACTCGTCAGCTTTAACAGAAGTAACGACATTTACAATATTATACGTGGTCACCATAATCCACAAAACTTAATTTGGTTAATAGACAGAATACACAAAGTTATATTAATCGAAAATAGTACACAAAATATATTTCATTGCGCGACCAGCGACATTGACCACATAATATCATAATAACATCTTATAATATCAGTATTACCTAATCATAGATAGATTTGTACCGCTTTAGTTTTAAAATACTTTTAATTTTTTGAGGCTCGGAAGAAGAGTTCCTGCGTGACAATGGCGCATGCAACTGTGCCGAAATAGCAGAATCTAAAAAAAAACATGGTCAAAATCCCGTTATATTAAAACTTATGAAAATGACTATGAATATTAAAAAACACGGTAAAAAACTAAAAAACCCTACTGCATCTCTCTGTTATGTGAAAATGAAAAAACCCTAAAACAAGGATAGAATATTTATTTTTTAAATTTTATTACTTTAGACCCTAATTATCTAAATTTACACGTATTTTTAGGTAGAAAAAAGCAGCCCTTGCCAAATATTTACGAAAGGAGTTTATATAAGTTTTGTAAATGCTCTTAATCGGATAAAAAGTATTATATCTTTATCTTTACCTTTGCAATTATAGAGCAAAAGTGTTAACCATTGCATCATCGAGCCCCTTCTAGGAAGCAGATGTTCAACCATATTTCTTTTCTATTTCCAGAATACAGGACTTGTAAACAAATGCAATAGTTGTCGCGACATCGACACCGCTCGCCGGCACTCACGAGCAAGTTCTCACGACCTGCGCCCGCGCAAACGTAAGCTTGTGCGGCCAACTGCTAAGGAACTAAGCGGACACTCAAACCAATTAAATATGTTTATTGATATATTTAGTTCTTATACTTCCGCGCGGATAAAAAACTTATTCAGTCCTGATATTTCGACTCCTTTATAGGACCTGTGATCACAGGATGACTAAGGCAATGGTCATCATATATTTTCTACTACTTCCACAATTTTTTTAATCGGATACGTTCCTAAATGTTAAAATGGATATATTGGGTTGGGGAATAAGTTCGTTCGGTTTTTTCAAAGTGCTTTCTTTCAACAAAAACCAATAATTATAACAATAAATTGATCAATAATGTATTCGCCGTTACTGTTTACAACCTCCTCCCACCTCTCGACTAATTTGTTGATGCCGTTCCGCCAAAAATCGTCCGGTCTGGTGTCGAAGAAGTTGATGAGCCAGTTTTTGAGGTCCTCTTCGCCGTCGAAGATAACACCCCTCATTTGATTCGACAAGGAATGGAAAAGCTGATAATCTGTTGGCGCAAGGTTCGGAAAGTACGGTGGATGCTGAAGAACCTCCCATTCGAGTTCTTGGAGTGCGGTTTTGACGACTTGTGCAACATGGGGTCTGGCGTTGTCGTGGAGCAAGATGACTTGGCCTTGTCGGTCAGGTCTTTTCAGTCGCATAGCCTCATTTACACGGCGTAGAGCTCCTTGTTGACTGTTGCGTTCCGTTCAAGCATTTCCCCGTGTATCGCACCTCAAGGCGATGAAGACATCGAATTCTGCAGGTCGTCCACTGCGAGGCATGTCTTCGAGATCAAAGTCACCATTTTTGAACTTTGCAAATCATTTCTGTGCTGCGCGCTCACCTATGACACCTTCTCCATACACGTTGCATATGTCACGAGCGGCTTCAGCTGCTTTTTGACCCCGATGAAAAGCGAAGAAACGTAGATGTCGAAAATGCTGATTTTTGTCACCTGGGTATTCCATTTCGAAGCCCAGAAAATAGGAAAAACTAAAAATATTCGAAAAACAAATAACACAGTTCTGTAGAGCAGAAAAGGCACTGTCTAATGAATACAAACACTTTGCTCAACAACAAACAAATACTTTAAATAATCCTCTTCGAAAAAAACCGAACGAACTTATTCCCCAACCTAATAAATCAAAATTTTATTTTTCATTTTATTTAGTTATTAAATTTTCACTACGATTACGGTGTACACTACTGAGTTTACCACCAGTTCGGAAAGGAGGCCCTTCCGAGAAGAACTGGCAAAACTCGGACAGGGGGACCGACCTCCATCTTACTTTTATTTTCTGTAAATAATACATTGCTCAAATAAGTTGTTTTATTTAAATATCTTTGTTGATAACTCGATCGAAGAGTTCCCGCAAGCAATAAAATAAGTCCTTCGATAGCATGCATTAAAATTATACATGTATGGCATACTGCACAAATCTTATGCACCCCAAATTAATCCAATTAACTAATGATAATACGTCTTAACGATTAACTCTTTAATGTTCTGGGGAACTGTTTTTAAGTGTTCTTCTTTGAAACAACCTCCTACCTTCAGTCAAGCTATCTGTATACCATTCTATGATATACGGGACATTTTGTTATATTATTAAATACATAAAAAAGTTGTTTTATGCGACAGTATTAAGAAGCGTCTCTGCAAACGATCAATTAATTAACCAATTTTTTTCAACTACTTTTATCAGTTTTTATGAAAAACAAAGTGCTCGCGTTCGAAATTTCGTCCGAAGTTTTCGTGGGAAGTGCACTTCTTGAAATATGTGTTGAGTCAGTCAAAAAATCGGTGAAAACGTCGGTCTTATGCGAAAATTCTAAATCTTTTATTATAGCCTAGTCTAGTCTGCGTAAACGTAAATAATTTACGACCAAGTGAATTTGGCCCTATGAATATTTGCCTCTATAAATGCCTAAATGTGTTCCTACATTTAAAAATATCATAACTATCACTTGAATTCTTTAATGGTTTAATCAACAAGCCCTTCTTATTTTTACTAAATCCTGCGTGGTGGATTAACGCATTTTTCCTACAGCGTTTTCTTGATCAAGCATTATGATCTTGAAAAAAAATAAAACATTTATATGCTGCAGCGCCATCTCTTACGATATGCTGGAACTATTTTTATGTCCGCTTTACTCACTTGTCAATGTCGCGAGAATGAGATAGCAATAGAACAGTATTGTAATGTCCGACCGAAACAACAGTAAGTTGTATTGACCGTGTTAACAAGCAGGAAAGAGATGGAGAATACCGTAGCGTGACCGGTTAGCATTGCAAGGTCGTTCCGCGAGGTGATTGACACCGTTCTACAACCATTTCTTCTTTAAACACAACCTTTGTTTGTTCACACATAGGGTCGCTTTTCCATTGACCAAATCTTTAATTAAACTTGCAAAAATGAAATGCGTTTGCGCTCTTCGCGTGCCAAATCCCCATGTTTTTGTTAGGCAGGGACTATTGATTTTTTAATTGACGAATTAACAAGTAATTATAGTTGATCTGTTGTGGGATACCTAACTGGCAAAAAGCGTGCAAGATTTTTGTTGTAGCTGTGGAGAATTTGTTAATTTAAGCCAATATTTCACGCGCATCCGGCTCGTAGGATCAATTTGCGACTTGCATTATTTTCAACAAGGTCGCTTAGATCTTCAATTATGAATTATCGACTTATAAAATGGCGATAGGACTAAACTACAGGTGTGATGCAAAACTTGTTTTAATAACTTTTTAATTTATTAACGTTTGAAAAATACATTTGTCGGCCAAAACGGTTGCTGTTTCTTTAAATATAAATCTTGAATTATAATTAAGTGTCTTACTTAATATTTTTAATTTAATCAACGAAAACAGATGATTAAGTTAACCCTCGGCGAGTCACAGTCTGCCAGACTGCGACTGACGTGGTAGTCCAACTGACTATTGCCAACTGATGAACGAAATATTAAATTCGATTTATTACAAGTTCATTTAACATTAAAAAAGACTGATAATCTAATAAAAATTAACAAAATAGCTGCCTAATCTAAGTCTATAAAAATATTTGCTGCCGTAGTCTCGTGGACTGCTACGTCATTAAAATTGTAATAATTTAGCCTCGTCAATCGCAGAGGGTTAAATCTTTTTTGCCTACAAATACTTCAATAATATACTACCCGCGCTCCATGGAAAATTATGATACATGGTTAGATCTTACCACAGTCTAGAAAACTACAATTACTAAACTATTCTTTCAAAGGAATTTCGTATTGCTTTACAGACTTGCAAGTCATTGAACATATCGGTTGCATTCGCAGGCTGCGCGCGCGCATTTCACACGCGGCCAATTTCAAATTCAATTACTGGAGATCGTGACGGCGAGGGGGTGATCGGAATCTGATGAGGGAATTCCGTTAAAAACTCATGTTGGTTACTAATAAGTGAGATAGCTTCGCTTTACTGAATAGTTTAGCTGTATAAAAAAACCGTAATATAAAATAAAGTATAAACTAGATATATATATATATATATATATATATATATATATATCAATATATCATAGATATTAACTAATAACGCTGAGTTATGAGACGAACGAAATTCTATTAAAAATAATTATACAAGCTTTAACTTTTTTACAGAAATTAAATAACATACAGACACACATCCACACACACACAAATACACATTAACTACCAAAAAATTTAAGAGATTTACCTCTAGACAAAAATAGCTTTAGAAATTCCCTATACCACTGGCTTGTCGATCGCAACTGCTACTCTATAAAACAGTATCTTGATAACAAAAACATGCTCTCGTCTTATAACATTATGATATAATTTAGTGACATTGTGTAATTCTTATTCCTAAAATATCGAAATACTTAATTTCTTAATTGACTTTGGTTAATTGATAAATATTGACATTGAATTATAATTAAGTATTGATATACCTATATGATTAATTTATTTGTGTTCATGTAATTTAATTATTGACTTTCTTTTCTCTTTAATCTCGTGACATTGTAACTAAAAAATGTAATAATTTTTTAAAGTTTATGTATCGTATTCGTCTTATGCCGAATATGGCGAATACTGTTGATTCACAAAATCGGTGTTACATCGATTTCATTCATTCCCGTCATTGTAAGAAACAGTATTATCAAATAAATATTCTTATTTTTATTCAAACAAAGTTTATAAACCAGGAAACTTCCCTTTTTTTTGCTTGATTGTTGTATTTTTTTATTTTAAGATTGGTAACTTTATAGGTAATTTCAAATTAAAATATAAAAATACAATCAATTTCAATTCAAACTAATGTGTGACAATGAAAGTTAAAAATAATATACTTATTACGATACTGTTAGATCACATCATCTACTTCGCATACTTTACTGAACGTCATTGTAAGATCGCGGGATGAAATGTTTGATTATAAACTAGCGGCCCGTCCCGGCTTCGCACGGGTGGACAAAATTCTTTAAATTTTTCCATTATTAAATATTTTTCCGTTAGCGCCATCTAGCGTCCGGTAGACGAACTATTTGTGGTTAACGTGTTGCTACGGTAACGTTATTGATACAATGAAAAAAGAGCGGGGAAAAAGAGCGGACAGACAAACAACAAATTTGTGATCTTAGATTATAGACTAGCGGCCCGTCCCGGTTTCGCACGGGTGGACAAAATTCTTTAAAAATTTTCTATTATTAAATATTTTTTCCGTTAGCGCCATCTAGCGTCCGGTAGACGAACAACTTGCGGTTAACGCGTTGCTATGGTAACGTTATTCATACATTGGAAAAAGAGCTAGAAAAAGAGCGGACAGACAAACAACAAATTTGTGATTTTAGATTATAGATTTTGGGCAACATGCAGCACAGACACCAATATCGATATTAGCAGAAGGCTAATTAGGGTCAGTTGTTCTGTTGACTTCTTTGAAATTGTTATTATTCATGTGTTTTTTCTTTCGGCAGCAAATTGTACGTGTAGCACGACTTAACTTATTATGCTAAGTATAATAATATAATTCATTTACATAAAACTATGATTTGGCGTAATTAGTGCAAAGGAACGATAACACAAAATTATTAACTTAATTAAGTATGAAAATGGAGACTTGATGAAACTATAATTGTCCCTTGTAGCTTACAATAGAACCTTAAAAATGTGTTAAACGAAAATTCGTATCAGGCAGGCGAAGTTTGCCGCACTAAGCGGATTATCTAGTATGAGCTGAATTACTTTGATGAAGTCAATAAGTAATAGCTTTTAGTTTAAAATTTATTTAATTTAAATTTATTGACATATATTTTACATACATCTTTGGTGCTTTTTAAATTTAAAACAAATACTTGTTGACTTGTTGATTTAAAGAAACCATAACCTTACTATAATTTTAACAGAATAATTTTGTTGTTTTTTTTTGTATCATGATGGTATGATGATTTGGTATGATGATGTGGTTCTTGAGCCAATTTTTCTTGTCAATTAAAAGATGTCCTGAATGGGTGGCAAAAATGTTGGTCGATTCAAAACAACTTTTTTATAAGTGCATTTGAATAAAGTTATATTATTTTCATTCTGAATCTGTCGAATGCTTTCGAGTCCGGACTGACTCCTGCTCGAAACAACGAAATGTGGAGTGAAATGTAGAGTATTAAAATGCTAAAATATAAAAAATATATATTCCCATTCCGAATATAAAAGTGAGGTTGAAAAATGTATTGATAATAGGTATTATATTAACACATTAAGTTGGCACGCGGATTTCGTATAGAGTGGGAAAATGTGTAAAGACATTTAATATTGATTGATTTCTGGAATGTATTTCGCTTGTTTTGTATGCTTCAATATTTAGCAAAACACGTTGAACTTTCTTACTTTTTTAATCGATATTGTACTGTATTTCTAGCAAAATAAAGATTACCTATGATATTGACGTTGATATATACGTGTAAGTCCAACTCTTTGCGACTTCCATTGATACTCTACTTTTAACTCTATAGCATTTTTCTTTTTTTATTTTGTTTTTTTTTATTTAATAATATTTTCATTGTTTTCTTGTTCAACTAGCTTTTTAATGGGTTATAAATAACACACCTTGCTATTTTATTTACAAAAGATGATAAAGGTTTTATTATTGCTAAAATACAAAAAAATCTGAGTAAAAGTATTTTTTTTATATTTCATAAAGAGTCTGTAAAAATACAATAAGCAGCCAAACAAAATTGCAGTAAAAACAAGATGAATGCATCTATAATAATTACGACAGCTAAAAACTGAAGTTTTAAATTATATACTACCAAGCTTTTGAAAATAAAAACCTATTTTATTGCGCAGTAAACATACCAATGCTCATGAAACACCGCAGAGAATATTACTAAACAACGCCATCTAGCGACAGCTGTTCGAACCACTTTATTGCTTTGGGGACCACCCGCGCGTGCAGTTAAAAGCGCGTAAGCACGTGCTCGACAGTGTACAGCAACTGAATTTAAATATTATCATTATGATGCATTAATTTTGATAAATACATCCCAAGCAATAAAAATTTAAGTGTATATGTCTTATCAAAGGAAATGTGATTTGTCGCTTTCTTAAATTATGGTACATACCATCGCCAATACAGGATTAAAATTCTGCTTAGAAAACTGGCACTGCACACGCCAACTGACCGTTTGCTTTAAAATGGATAAATATCTGTCTAAGCTTATTAATTTACACCAATAAATAAAATTTAAATGTGTTTAAATGAATTTACGAATAAAAGTAAAAATGCTATTAATAAATACAATAAATAACTACCGGTCATCTCACATCAATTATATTATAATTTATTGTAATTTGATAGTTTCTAGCCGAAACACCTGAGTATACTCTCCAGTGGCAAAATTGCTCTATCGCGTCAGGTTTATGAGATATTTCAAATGCGTTTGTTTGTTTTGTGTTTTGAACGGCGGCTAAAAACTGCGTTTTTTACACTTTTGGGTTAGAATATCTAAAAAACCTGACGTGATAAAGCAATGCTGCGATTTGGATTTAGCACACCAAAATCCTTTGGAAAAGTATACTCAGGTGTTTAGGAATTTTTTTGTTGACCTCTGTTATTTAGTTACAATATAAGCAGAGTTTGTACTATAAATATTAAGGAATACATAAATAAATAAACAAATGGATATATTTATCATACAAACATATACCCATACCAGGATTTTAGGGAATAAACAGGATCGCACCTACTTTATTCCTTGAAAGTTACAGCAATAAATAGAGCTAAACCTTACAAGAAAGTAAATAAAAGTTGAACGACAACCTACTCATAATAAAAGCTATAACTTTGATAATGTTGCTGTTACGTTCTTGCCTACTTTATCGATTATAAAAATAAAATATTTCTTACCCTTATTATTATAAGGTTCGAATTGAATAAAACTTATCTCCAGTTAAATATACAGTTGTTTATATTAAGAATGGTAATAAGAATAATATATAAATAAATACCTTAGCGTAATCAACAGGCGAAGCATTCACTGGACATGTGAACAACCCCTCGCTGGAACAAAAAAAAACATTGAATAAGCCATTAATTGTCTTTACTACAAGGGTATACGCCTTCAAGAAGAAGCGTCTGCTAAAAGGAGGCGCGCCTGATATTTTTCTAGTTGAGCGAAGCTCTCTTTTAGGCAACTCACAAATTTCGCTTGTGTCCCTCCTGCTACTTAACGGTTCAACCGATTCGAATGAATTTTGGCATGAACATAAATGATTATAACCTGACGGACATAGGCTATGTAAAAAAAATATAGACTTTAACATGGAGGAATAATCACCGAAAGAAAAATTCAAAAGCTGATCACAGCCAAACCGCTGAGACTACATTGATGAAATTTGGCGCCAAAACTCACAAACGAAGGTGAGGTAGTGCTTCGCGCAGTATTTGCAAACAGCAGCATGCATTGCAGACCTAGTATATAATACTCTTTTTATTTTATTCACTAATGTATCAGAGAGGACAGTCGCTACTTAACCAGCTAGCATGTATATACTTGAATTTCTATTTATAAGTACTCTATATTATTTACTTTTTATTCTTTCGCGTTGAAATGAAACAGTTTTGAACGGTTCAATAAACATGTCGATTTTTAAATTTCTACGACCTGACGTTTAGCCTATTCAGTAGCCTATGAACACGGCTACATTGTTCCAAATTTTTCATTTTCGATTTTATTCTTTAAGAATTGATTTTCATGTAAGGCGTCCGGTATGAAAAAATATGAAAAGTAAAATTTAGTGATCGAATGACAGCGTTACGTTTTTTGTGCGCAACCTATTGTGCACAACTTTCACTTTTATTTTAAAGTTCTGTTTTATTATCGTCAGTGGTTGTTGATAGAGAATAGTTCTTAAGGAGTAAACTCCAGTCGTGCGTCGGTCTGACACACACGCTTTTTACTTTTATCAATAAATTGTTACGTAAGTACAAAGTAAATTCTTTATAACGTTTTTCTTTATAACGATAAGCTCTCTATAACGTAGAAAAGAGCACTATTTGGTTGGTTTACCTTAAAACCAACACATTGATACACTCTTTATAGCGGCCATTCTCTGTTACGAAGAAATGTGTTTATATTAACACACAGAAAATATTCAATGACGGTGTTATTATTCAATTAAAAATCCCGCACTGCACGAGTAGATACTTTATATTTGTTTCAAGAGATATCATAATATCCACCATTAACTATTATAGACAAAACATATAGCAGTAGACGCTTCTTCAAACTGAGAAGTGAAAATTTTGTAAGCCGGTTAGCATATAGTTATCATGTTTTTAGTTTTAAATATTTTGTTTCTATTTTATACAATTATATTTGCCTTACAGGGTTGTGTTAAAAGACTTTTCAAGCAAAACATCCGTAATATCAACATGTTGCATTAAATTATTATTATAATTATAAACGTCCTAGTTTTTTAATATTTTATTTCTATTTCATTACCACGTTTTTATTAACTCGCTTTCGGGCGTTTGGCTGAGATATTTAGTATTCAAGAGTTAGAGAGTGAATTAAATTAGTCAAGCCTGGAAACCGCCCGCCCCACGTTTTAAGTCATATTATATTATAGTACTTGAACTTATATCTTTGAAATTTTTTGCATTCCGGGAAAAGAATTTTCCATCACAATTCTGGGAAAAATATATTTTCTTCTTTTTAGTCCGCTTATAAAATACACATTATATTTGATATACCCTTACAGGTTTACGTTTAAAAGATTTATCTCAAGCAAAACAGCTGTAATACCAATATGATGCAATAAATGGTAATTCACAAACCTTCTTTTTGGCAAAAAATATTAAATACTATAAAGTCTAACGATTTTATTAACTACACCCCCGAGGGTATCGTTGAGTATAAACCGATATCATAATCATCACATTGTCAGCTATTCATTATGACCATCACGTAGATCCATCACTCAACTCGTAATCCAATATATGAAATAAATTAAATAACAGATGCTTTCATATTAATTTATTAACTACTCATTCATTATCCCTCTACGCGCCGTTGGCTTATTCATTAAATACGTAGTACTGGTATGTACAAAAGTGAATCGGATATTAGTTTAATATTTAGTTTTTACATCAGATTTACATTGGATACAATCAGAGCCCTCTATAACCCATTGGAGGCCCTGGGCATATAAGATTAATGGGGCCCCTATGACTTTGACAGAACACTTTTTTATTATTAGAATAGACAATGAAAGTAGATAAATAAGGTTTCAGATTGTTTAATAGATATCAATAGATGAATAGATAATCTTTAATTTAAATGGGGCGATTCTCACATATTTAAAATTATCTAAGCGTGCTGAAATTCAATAGCCTTATTTTGGGCGAGACTACAGTAGCTTGGAGCATGCAAAAGTAATAAGAAAGTCGATAATATAGTCCCTGATTGAAGTTCGATTTACTCTAATTAAATAAGTTTTTCAGTAATAAATGTCGGTATTGGTTTAGTGATCTGGCATGAACTAGGGGGCCCCTATCGATCGCGGGGTCCTGGGCATTTGCCCAGAGTGCCCAGTGGGAAGGAGGGATCTGTATACAATAAATAAACTATAACAATATCCACTAATGTGTTTTGTTTTAAAAATGTATTAATAGGTTAGGTTTATCTTTTCGGAATACTTAATTGACTTTTAATAGTTATCGGCTTAACTGTTTAGATAAACAAAAAATATTACAGATGTTTATTTTAAAGACAAAACTACGTGGGGTTAATGACCTTTACTCAAATAACTACACTCAGTAGCAGATCCGGGATTTTGGTTTGAGGGACTTGATCTGATGAGGAACTTTTTATTATCATTTTTGGTCCTGAATTGATAACGCTTTTACTTGCCATAATTATCAATAAAAAATAATTACTTCAATATTAAGTTCAATTTGAGAATTTCTAGTACCTTTCTACTTTTTACGGAACATCCTCTCGTATTCGAAAGAAACAATTCTACAAATGTTTAGACAATCGATTAAGATGAAGCTACTATTACTAGAAGCTACTACTACTTTTCAATACTATTTTCAAGGCTCGGTAGCTCAATCGGGAGAGCATTGGACCGGACATTCAAATATTGCGGGTTTAATTCCCGCCTGAGAATTTACTTGTGAGCCGAGCCGATTTTTTTCTTGTATTTTTCTATTAAAATAATTTATCATATAAAATAGCAAATAAATTATTTCTATTCTATTCTATACAGTTTATCACTTAAGTTTGTGTCTGTACAATCTCGTAGACAATGATTACTGCGGACAGCAACCGGAACATACAGACAGCCAGACGCACGCCGTCCGGCGTACATCGCTCTTAGAATACCTTAAATTGTTTCTTACATTGTATGCCAGGGTTTCACCGTGACTTGTTAACAATTAGCAAAGATAAAGTCAAGGTTACATTGAGGATATTTTAATCACTTTAGCAAAATTAAAATGCTCAACTGTTACATACAAAACATAACATCGGATAATGCGCAAAATTTATTTTATATTTAATTCTGACGTTTAGACTCGGAAAAAATAAAACAATTTGATTCGTATAAAAATTTTAACAGTTAGGAACGTGTGCGATTTAAATATTGTGAAGGTAATAGAAAATATATGACGACCATTGCCTTAGTCATCCTGTGATCATGTCTAATGTAAAGGAGTCGAAACGTCAGGATAGAATATAAAACAAATTATGCGCAAAATCCGTAAAAAGGTTATTTTATATGATTTAAATGTGTAATGTGCGCGGAAGTGTTTAGACCTAAATCGGAACTATTTATAATCAACTAGCGGCCCGTCCCGGCTTCGCACGGGTGGACAAAATTCTTTAAATTTTTTCTATTATTAAATATTTTTCCGTTAGCGCCATCTAGCGTCCGGTAGACGAACTACTTGCGGTTAATGCGTTGCTATGGTAACGTTATTGATACAATGGAAAAAAGAAAAAGGGAAAACGGGAAAAAGAGCGGACAGACAAACACACAAACCACTGTGATCTTAGATTATAGATTACTCTTCACAAATACCTGTATAACAGTATGTTATAATATACAGGATTTTGTGATCACAGGTTTTTGTTTATGCTGTAAATTCACACTTTCAAGGTATTGAGATATAATGGCCTATTACTAAATATTGTTACTTAAAAAAACAAATACAACTATTTCACTCTATCAACAAGTAATTTAATAGGACATATACTTTGCTGAATTTAATATTATTATGGAAATATCCATTGTAATGGGAATTTCTAAAAACACTGTTAGATAAGAAGTTTTCTTGGGTAAAAAACATTGTGTAAATATTTCTCCATTCATAAAGAGGAGTTGCCTCAACCATTTTTTGAATTTAGAAAACTTTTCGAGTTGGTATTTAAATGAACACAATTGCTACAAAAATCTGTTTTTATGAAATATACTTTAATATATCGTCTGTCAGAAACAGTAGTGTACAAGATCTCTGAATTTTACGTTTTCCGCTTGTTAGGTGTGGTACAATTAAAAATCAACCCCGTTTTAGTTCAGTATCAGAACAAGTCCAACTTCGCATAAAAGTTAGTTATAAATACAAGTTCCACTTGTGCTGTATGCACATATGTACTCTAGTTCATTATAGACAATTATCTAATCTCTCAGAACAACCTATTTTCAAAAGTTCCATTAATTGATTTAATAAAACATATTTTAATACATTAATATTAGAAAAAATGGACTCGGCTCAGAAGAGAACTCGCAACTTTTGGAAGTCCGGTCCAATGCTCTCCCAATTGAGCTAGCTGCCTACAACGAAAAATTAGAAAGGAAAATCTACGGGTGTTTACAAGGCTCGATAGCTTCCAAAGGTTGCGGGATCAACTCCCGCCTTAGAATTCATTTTTGAGCTGAATCGAGTTATAATTTTTCTATTTAAAAAAAATATCTTAGAATATGGCATTAAAAAATGCAAAAAATATATATAAAATTATGTTGCACTCATGTTTTCGCCAACGATAAACGCTTTCAGCATTTTCTTCTATAATAAATTAGTGGCGTGGTTGCTATATTCAGATTTCGGCACGTTCAACAGGAAACTAGATTTAAAAAATCTAAAAATCCCACGTTTTTCAATGTCCTAAAAAGACTAAAACAACCCTGCGGGGCAAAGCGAGGGGCCACTCAAAACGTGGGGGCGCATATTACTAAGAGGAGATTTTAAAGAGATGAATGACATGCATTGATGCCGATTATTGTAAAGATGCGCCCCCACGTTTTGAGTGGCCCCTCGCTTTGCCCCGCAGGGTTATTTTATTCTTTTTAGGACATTGAAAAACGTGGGATTTTTAGATTTTTTAAATCTAGTATAATTATTTTATTCTTTTTAATTATTAACTCAACGAAGTAACCATGTGTTACGCAACAATCGGATAAGCCCCATACAAAAGTGAAAGTTGCCGAAAGTGGACCTGAAAGTGCATCTGGAAAGTTGAAAGTTGCTTTAGAGTGCATTGTCATCGGGTTCTGAACTATCCTGAAAGTTTCAGCTTTCTAGCTTATCGGAAAGTGCCTCAAATTTAAGTTGCAAGATTTTGCCCGGACAGACAAACAAATAAGAAAAGTGAGATAAGAAAAACGTGGTAATAAAATTAGTGATGTGCTATCAGTGGAACAAACGCTTAAAGGGTTATTATTGCACAACATTATGTATGAATTACGCAGCGTATGCTTCCTCTAAAAACACAACTTCACAGTTGTTTAAGTGATAGCAAATTTCATTTACAAAACTGGTAATATAACAATTTGAAATATTAGTAAAAAAAAGCGTATATGACATTAAGAGTAAGAATGTTTGGAGAATGTTTTACAAAATAGGATTTGCATTTGGAGATCTTTTGGAGTACTTCCACAGTACGACAGAGCTTGCCATCTTACCAATTCTTACAACTTTGGTGATCAATTATGCATAAAATTTTACAACCAACAAATATATTTAACAGATTTGATAGGGCCTATACCAAATCAGTTGAAACAAAGTATAATTTGTTAACTGTTACTTTCCCTGAGAGCTACAAACAAAAGTTTTGGCATCACGCTTTGAGTTATTCAGTGTCAGTGAAAAAGTTGGCAAAAAGGCTTAAAAAGTAGGGTGTGTGAGGAAACAGAAGTTTTGTTTATTTATGACATAGAGTTCGTTTAAGTCTTTTGTATCGGACATACATTAAAAAAAATTTATTTTAAATTTTATAAAGATTTCTGTAATGGGAGCCATTAAGACATCATAATATGAAATATTAATTAATTTTAAAGGTCAGTCGATGCCACGGTACTAATTCTGATATTGGTGTCATAATGATAGCCGCATAGTTAACACGTGACGTTTAAATCTTAGTTATCACACGTTTATGTGATGAAAGTTAATATATTTGTTCCTTATTTAAAATCGTTTATATAATAAAACTTATGTAGCGTTGTGTGGAATTAATTTTAACATTAAAAATCCATTTTTTTGTAAAATCAACGATTGTTGTTTTGTTGCATCTTGTTAATTCATTTTCACTTAGAATATATATAAAATACTAGCGGCCCGTACCGGCTTCCCACGGGTGGACAAAATTCTTTAAATTTTTCTAGCATTAAATATAGCCCATGTTACTCAGCGTGAATGTAGCTTAATTCCAATGGTGAAAGAATTTTTTAAATCGGCTTAGTATTTTTTGAAAATTGCAAACAAACAAAAATACAAATCTTTCCTCTAATAATATTAGTGTAGATAATGCGTTGTGTACACCTTTAAGTTGAGCGAATGTAAAATTAGTTAAAGTATTTTAAACTGTAAAACATTTATGAATTATTGTTAAAGTTATTGGCGAACCTAATTAAGTTAGAATATAAGGGAAAATGTTTCAAAGAAAATGTTTCGATTTAAAAATAATTTGATTAAGTAAAAATATAGATAAAAAAATAATCTCTTTGGGAACATCTTGCAATCAGATGTATATCTACTCATATACATATCTACTCTACATATTAATACTACTACGACTACATAATACTTCTCTTTTAGAAATTAGTTGATATAATATCGCTTCAAAATTCAAACTTGTATCGGGTACATTCAACGTATATTTTAAACACTAAGATGTTTACTTAATATTTAATGGAATGAGTAACAATTTACAGCCTGTGTAACTGAGAAATCCATCTGCGGGTGGATCATCTGCTGCCTGGTGACCTGTAGTTGCAGGTTGTTCTTTGGAAACCTATTTCAGGCTCCAAATTCTCACAATTTTTGCTTTAGTAAAGTCTAATTAAATGTACCTAGCTTAAGTTTTAACGTACCCAATTGCAGAGGAAAAGTAATGTTCAATTATTTATTTTATGCATTTTTAAAAACGATTTGTCAGTATTATTTTCTAAGTTTTTAGGGTTGACAGCTATTGCTTAAATTACTTTTTAATATTCACGAAAAATTTACATATCGCGCGATAAACAGTTTTCAATATCAACTCATAATTTAATCTACCTATAAAATATCGTGCAGCACGTATTCCTGTACAGATATAGTCAATCATCTATAGAAAGTCAATAAGATTTCACTCGCCAATCGGTTCTCTGTTGTTTAAAACTCAATGATTAAAGTCAGCGTTAACATCTAGATTTCAAATTAGCATACGTGATTACTGACAATAATTATTTAACACCGTTTGTTATCGACTGTACTGTTACGTTGTTTTATTTCCATTCTTAAAGCTTAAACCTCAAAGTTCAAATTCGTTTGTGAAAATAAATCAAATCAATATAGCGTGTTAGCAAAGAGTTTTTCAATAACAGTTTTAGCGATTAGTCTCGTTTGCTCTGGAAGATATGCGATTTTATGCGCCTACGCATGACGCGTGTCCTCATTGGTCTCGATGTTTCCGGACGAGCGTTTTGTTTAATAATCGATATAATCGATGCAATGAATCGTGAACAGAAAGATTTATCGGTTATCGGGAAGTGATCTGCGGTCTTCAATAATGTAATTAACTACGTATTATAAAAGTGTAGTTAATTGTTAATTAGCAATGTTGTAATTGAGATATCGCTGTGGTAATGAGACCGCAAAATATATATGCAAAAAGATCTACTTACTTTAAGCGTCACAAAAATATTCTTTTATCTATGATACGAGAAAATATTTGGTTTAAGCTGCGGTAGAGCTCGGCATTTTAATAATTCCAAGACTGTAATACCAGCAGTTTTGCTAAATACAAGGTACTACTATTCCTTATATATATGTAATTCTACTGTACGTGTGTATGTCACTGAACTCCTCCTAAACGGCCGGACCGATTTCAGTCGTCACAGCAACGCGTGGCCGGGTCAGCTAGTCAGCGTGGCAAGGTACATAGTGATAAGTATAATTGGACTGCGTTATGTAAGAACTAATTAGGCGATACTATATATATATATATATATATATATATATATATATATATATATATATATATATATATATATAGATGTGAGATTATATATAGCAATATAATCAGTTATACAAAAACGTATGATAAGAATTCAGATATGTGAGCATCTGCTTTTTAAAATGTAATTGCTATCGATCGCAGATAACTGAAACGGTGGCGATCCTACCTTTCACAACGACGGTCCTGGGTACGAATCCTAGAAGAAACAATTTTTTTTATGATGATACCGATACATCTCGCAAAGCAGTTTTCATGGTAAAGCCACTCCTAGAGTCCGGGTTCAATCTCCGACCGAGTCAATGCCAATGTCTGAATGTTATGTTACCGTCGTTATTTCTGTATTCTATAACTAAAGTGATTTAGTTTTTATATACCGTTTGGTGCAACGGTAGCGATCCAGCCTTTCGCACCGACGGTCCTGGGTTCAATCCCGGAAGGGGCAGATGTTTGTGTGATGAATACGAGCATTTGTACCTGAGTCATGGGTATTTGTATATATTTCTATTGATATTACATATCTATGTATCATATATGTATGTCTATCCGTTACCCTAGTATCCATAACACAAGCCTTATAGTGCTTACTTTGGGCTAGCTTAATTGGTGTGAATATAATTTTTTTTATTATTTATTATTTTAATATTTTTCAATGCTATCTTATATGATAAATTATTTGAATAGGAAAAACTAGAATGAGGCTTAAGCTCGGTAGCTCAATTGGGCGTGCTTTGGACCGGACTTCCAACGATTATGGGTTCGATCCCGCCTGAGAATTTACTTGAGAGCCGAAACCATTTTTTCTAGTATTTTTCTATTAAAATAATTAATCATTCAAGTGCTCTACCTTCACACAACAATATATGTAATGTTTAATATATACTAGCGGCCCGTCCCGGCTTCGCACGGGTGGAAAATTTTTTTTCTATTATTAAATATTTTTTCGTTCGCCATCTAGTGTCCGGTCGAACTACTTGCGGTTAACGCGTTGCTATGGTAACGCATATGCAATGGAAAAAGAGCGGGGAAAAGAGCGGACACACAAACAACAAATTTGTGATCTTAGATTATAGACTAGCGGACCGTCCCGGCTTCGCACGGGTGGACGAAATTCTTTAAATGTTTTCTATTGTTAAATATTTTTTCGTTAGCGCCATCTAGCGTCCAGTGGACGAACTACTTGCGGTTAACGCATTGCTATGGTAACGTTATTGATACAATGGAAAAAGAGCGGGATAAAGAGCGGACAGACAAACACACAAACAACTGTGATCTTAGATTATAGATTTACTATTTATTTATTTATACCGAAATAATTTTATATATTTCTATGAATATTACATATCTTTGTATCACATATGTATATTAGTAATCATGACACAAGCCTTACAGTACCTACTTTGGGCTAAGTTTATAACTATAAATATAATAAATACTATCATTATTAACTTCTGACAGTTTTAGCTAACAAAATATATCACATCATTTTAAAACTATATTCGTTCAGAGACCTTACTCATGTAAACAGCTGATTAATCACCAAATCACGTGCATAAAACTGCAGATTAAAACATCACACATATAAAAACTATACCAAACTCTTTTTCTCCTGTAAAAAAACTGTCTCACTGTCAGTCTGTGCGTACGCCATTATTGATAGCATCGTGACAATCGACTATTAACTTGCATACATACAACAACACCACACTTTATTTACCTTTTTTCAACATAATGTTGGCTCTAATAACCTGTAGTTATATTCCTCAATAACCATGTTTAGAAAATAATAACATTAAACACATAATTAATTTACGTATTGAAGCATGACAGTGAAAACAGTATATGAATTTATAATAAGTTCAATGGCTTATCTAAGATACTGTTGGATTCGACATGATTAGGCCGTTTGATGCAGAGGTGACTTTGTCTCTCGCACCGACGTTCCTGGGTAAGAGTCCTGGAAAGGGTAGATGTTGGTTTGATAATTCGAGCATTTGTACCTGACTTATGGGTCTAGTGATGTGACGTTCCCAGGAATTTTGGAAACTTTGGGAATATTCCCGTAAACATGCCCGGCAATATTCCCAAAACTGAAAATTTAGGGGAATATTGCTGATCATGTACATTAGTGTTTTTGTTTTATATGCTAGCCAATTAATTTGGTAAATTTGCATGCTATCGTGGTTACGCCGATAGTTGATTATACGTATAAGTTAAAAAGGAGATGTCCCATAATTGCCCCAGAGTCGTTTTATGTTTGTAAACTGCAAAGTACAATTGGTCTTTGAATACTACACACGAATTAATACACTAATAATTAATATTTTTCATACAAAAACAGAATTATTCTACATAGCGGGGTTTAGAAATAATAAAAAAAAGATACCTGACTGAATTGTTCTAACAATGAACTGTTGTATTTGTTTTGTTTTTTAATGTGCTCCTTTAATGGGAGGCAAACATGCTCATCTGCATACAGCCAGTTAACGGTGTTTTCATTCTTTTCATAATGTGAATGTGATGCATTACAATATATTTAAGAGTATTTGAAAAAAGTGATATGATATATTTTTGTCAAAGATCTCAAACAATTTATTATGTTGATGTTTTTATAATATATATGAAAAGGAAATTCTATAAAATTGGCTGTTTGGTAGATTCTTTGCCTTGCCCATAATGAAAGAACAGCCTAAAAAAACATAACCATTGATCAATATATACCCTTTGGTATTGTGTTGTTACAACCAGTCATTTCGTTGTGCTGCATGCGTTTGCGCCTTCGTGGTCTTTTTGTATTTTCTCGTTTGTTTAGTGTTATTTTCTCGTTTGTTTAGTGTTATTCTTTCAGGCTGCGTTGAGTAGATCACCAGCAGATTCTCCGTAGTACAGTGCAGCAATTTAATGATATTATAAATGACACTGCTAGCATTACTAACAGAATAGTCAAATATAAAACTGCTTTGGCTATGTATTTAGCTAAATTAAGATCTGGTGATAGTGATCGAAGACTATCATCAATTTTTGGTGTTTCTAAAACTACATTTAATAGAAATATTACAATTGTAAGGGAATGCCTAACCCAAGATTATGTTGGTACTCATTTAGGTTTAAGACATATAGGAGTTCAGGAAGCCAGTGAGCATAAACTTACAATCCCTAGAGAGTTATTTGGGAGACATTTGACCACTACAGGAGAACAGCCTCTTATTGTTATCTGTGATGGAACTTATACTTATATACAAAAAAGTAGTAACTATAAGTTCCAAAAAGATACCTACAGTCTACATAAGTACCGAAATCTTGTGAAGCCTTTTCTACTTGTATGTTCTGATGGTTATATTTTAGATATCTTAGGGCCATATTCTGCTAAGGAATCTGATGCTTTAATTATGAAAAATGCTTTTCTTGATGGTGCTGGCCCAATGCGAACTTTTTTTAGAGCTGGAGACGTGTTTATAGTTGACAGAGGATTTCGCGATGCTGTGCAAGACTTACAAGCATATGGCTATAATGTTCACATGCCGGAATCCATTGAAGAAGGCAACTTCCAACTTACTACTTTACAAGCTAACAAAACTAGGCTCATTACATTAGTAAGGTGGGTAGTAGAAATTGTCAATGGGCGCTTCAAAAGGGATTTTAGATTATTAAGACAAGAGTTCTTTAACCTGGCATCACAACATGTTTTTGATGACTTCTGTATAGCTGGTGCCTTTATAAATCATTTTCATCCACTTTTGCAGGACCGAACCAATGCGAGAGAAATTGCTGCAAAAGCTTTGAGCAGGTTAAATGAGCCTAATTATCTGGGAGAATTTGTTATTCACCATAATATGAATCGTCAAAGAACCAATTTCCGTAGTATTAGCGCCCATTTACCACATCTTTCTACTTTTCCTCGTTTAACAATGAGTCAATTAGAAATGATTGCTCTGGGAACATACCAAATTAAACAGGCCCGTTCATGGTGAGCATGTCAGGGATGGTGGGATGTTTAACATTGAGTTAAATTCTCAGTTGGAAGTGCCCGAGAGTGAAAATATAAGGGGAACTTTAATTCGTGGTCGTATAAGTTCTCGCCATTCGAGCAAAGTATATTATTCCTATATTACATACTGCTCATATTCAGAACACACCGAAGAGAACATAACGGGCTATTACTGCAGTTGTAAGGCAGGTAGTAGAACTGTGGGCTGCTGTTCTCATGTTATGGTTATTTTATGGTTTTTGTCTTGGGCTAGGTATAACCCAGATAGTTTACATCCTCCAGCAGCATTTTTGGACGATATTTTAATAGAAGAAGAATAATAAACGTTCATATTACAAAACATGAACTAGAGACAGACAATAAAATAGCCTTCCTAGGTATTCAAATCAGCAAGAATCCAAATCAAACCCTTAGTCATACAGTGTATAGAAAGGCAACTCATACAGATAGATATTTGAAAGGTGATTCTCAACACCATCCTATACAGTTGGCTACCGTAGAGAAATCTTTGTTTCAGGGAGCTCGCGGCATCTGTGACCAACAACATCTGACTGCTGAGCTTCAGCATGTCAAGCGAGTACTACAAGATAACAAGTTGCGAGTACCAAGACTGCGTCGAAGAGGCCGCGCCACAAACTAGCCACAGTAGAGCGTCAACCTGCTGTCCTTCCCTACATGAAGGGGGTCACTGACAAGATTGGGAATATTCTGAAGCGGGTTTCCATTAATACTTATTTTAAACCATCCAGGAAGATTGACCAATTCTTACGACCGGTCAAGTGCAATATACCCCTCCAGTCTACAAAATCGATTGTGACTGTGGTCTCTCATACATCGAGCAGACAAAGAGAAGTATAGGGACGCGCATTAAAGAACTCGTAGCTGACATAAAACATAGGCGCGATAATAGATCTGCAGTGTGTGAGCATGCTTTTGAGGGGCCAAACCACTACATTCGTTTCGATAAACCACAAATTCTCGCTAGAGAACAAAGATTTGTTATTAGGATGCTACGCGCGGCTATTGAAATCAGGAAACATCCTAATTTCAATAGATACGAATGTTGGAGCTTGGTTACCTGCTTGGATTATAATAAATGTATAATTAATAAATGAATACCTACAAAAACACACATTGCAAGACCTGATGATGTAGTTAGCTCTTTTTGCAAATAATAACAGTAAGATGGAGGTCGGTCTCCCTGCCCGAGTTTCTTTCGCCAGTTCTTCTCGGAAGGGCCTCCCAATTTCCGAACTGGTAGTAGACTCAGTAGTATACAATGTAACCGTAGTGAGAATTTAATAACTAAATAAAATGTAAAAATAAAACAGTTTAATTTATACAAAATAATTTTAACATTAGGAACGTGCCCGATTAAAATATTGTAAAGGTAAAATACATGACAACCATTATCTTAGTCATCCTGTGATCACGGCTCCTGTAAAGGAGTCGAAACGTCAGGATTAATTATAAAATAAAATATGCGCAAAATCCGTAAAAAAGTGTTTTATTCTAATATGTAATGTGCGCGGAAGTGTAAGAACTAAATAAAACATGTGTTTTTTTATTCATCATCAGCTTATAAATATCCCCGCTGCTAAGTAATAGGCCCAACTAAAGCCTGTGCCTGGTGCTTGGTGGTAAATACCGTAGGGAGAATGGGCCATAGCCCACCATGCGTACCCAGTACGGATTGGTGGGTAACTGCAGTAAGAGACCATAATTTGGAAAAGCTGCTGCCCATTTTATAGTCTACGGGGGACGTATATCCAATTGCCTCCAGTCATTAGTCGCCTTTTACTTGTTTCAATTTTTTGTTATTGCTATGCTACTCTGTGGAATACCACACTTTGTTTCTATCGATGGTGAAGTTCGGTTTATGTTTAATACTTGATAAAACAAACAATTTATATTTAGAAACGGCTACCAAGTATATTTAATGTTTTCTAAAGTATTTCGTACAAATAAATATATATAACTTATATAATTGATATAAAGTAGATTCCTGACAGCACACATTAGTGAATTTTGTTGCTATCAATATAAACTGCTGTGTAGTATTTTATGAAAAACGATAAGTATAAGAAAGAAAACATATCATACTGAAAAAATGGTGTTTAAATGATAAAATAGTGTGACACATAACCTAACTTAACTTAAAAACCCCACTATTTACAGCAAAAAGTATTATATTTTCTAATAGTAAAATAAAATACGAAAACGGTAATTTAGTTTTGAAGCTGACGCATAGACTTTTTTTTGTGGGGCAAACAATGTATGTAGCGTGGGACATCTCCTTTCCAAAGTTTCCAATATTTACGGGAATATTCCCTGTAAATTTACAATCTTCCCGTTAATATGCCTTTAGTAAAAAAAAAACAAAGCATCAGAAATTATGTTTTATCAAAACATTTTAATCACAGTGGTTTCTTAACATTATGTGTAATTTGCGCGGAAGTGTAAGAACTAAAACAAAGATTCTGAAAGTTATAAACTTTTTAATAAAATTAACAATTTTAATGAACTAGGGAATCAACACACTTTTATATTCGCTTAAAATTAACAACATTTTTAAAGACTAAATGTAATGTTGCACATGTGTAGTTATGCAGTATATACGAAAAATGTATTAAATACATATTTGGAAACTTTAGGAATACTTACGGGAATATTGGGAATATTCCTGTAAATTTACAATGGGAAAGTTCCCGTAAAATTTCAATATTTCCAGTGGCACATCACTATATGGGTCTATATCTATATACTCGTATATAAAAATCCCGGTCACTGTATTTGACCGCGATGAACTCCGAAACTACTCAAGAGATTTCTATGCTTTTTTCATTTGGATTTGTTCCAACTTAGGACGAAGGAAAGGTTCAATTTTAATTTCAAATAGAAAAAAAAGTGCAAATTATAATAACTAAATCACAGCAACGCGTGGCCGGGTCAGCAAGTATTTACAAATTATTAAATATCTACGTATGTATCATATAGGTATGTTTATCCCTTACCCCAGTATACATAATACAAGCGTTACTTACCTATTATACAAATACGGATCTTATTTGGGGTAACAAATAGATCTAGCTACCCAGAACACTACTTCTAGAACAAATCGTTATACTCCGAGATTTCCAGCGCAAAGTGTTTGGTAATTTTAAGGTAATCTTCTCAGTATCCCAATGGCTAGAGAATACAACTTACGAAGATTCAAGTTTTCTAGTTTTTTTTATTTGCTCCTTTATTTTTCTAACCCATTGGAACTTACAACTAAAAAATAATATATTGAAATAGAAGATTCTTAACGGATCACTAGATGCATTAATTGTCATGGTTTTTTTTTTATTTAAGCCTGATTTATTACTGCCTGAACCTGACAAAAATTACTATACTTTTTTTAATTTTTTGTCTGTCATCTGTATGTCCTTCTTTAAGACAAAAACGGGTTGACCGATTTCGATGAAATTTTGTATATGGTAAGAACATGTGATTGCGCAAATGATGGGATATATATCGTATCGATAAAAACCTTAAAGTCTTAACTAATATAATAAATACGAAAGTGAATTTGTTTGTTACACTTTGACGCCTTAACTACTCAATCGACTATCATAAAATTTTGCATATACTTTTACAGGTGTACAGAAAAGTACATAAGTTCCCTAGACAAAGAAATATAACTTTTAATCGGAAGTCTACCATTAACGCGAGCTAAGCCACGGTTAAAAGCTAGTGTATATATAAAACTAAGCATCGGCAAATCTTGTGATATATTGTGTTACAAAAACCTTTTAACAACGCAATAAAAACTTATTCGTTTACGGATACCGACACTTCGTATGGACCTCTTTAAGGTTTCCACTTCCTCGCAATCAAAATAATGTAGTACAAGCAAAGAAACCAGATATTCTGCGAACTGGTTCAGGGCTGACAGTATTCCGTCTTCTGACGTATGTTTTACGAATCCATGGCGTAATTTTGACGTTCATTATTTTATTTATGACGTATGCTTGTGAGATGTGGACGCTGACTGTCGGGATACTCCACCGCCTCAAAGTAGCGCAAATAGCAATTCTAGACGCCTCTCTGAGGGACAGAATACGAAATGGAGACATTTGCCAACGCACTCGAGTTACCGTCATTAAAAAAAAAGAATATGACCAATCATGCCTCGTCAACCCTAAGCAAACAGAGGAGGTGCGCAAACGCCGCGGTTTCCCATCGGTGTCCCTTACACCCAGACTCGTTTATTTAGAGCCGACGACATGGGCTTTAGGGCCTGTAGATCGGGTGACACCTCGTGACTATAGTTACAACCAGTAATGAGAGCTGTCATGTCTACTTCTAGTTCAACAAGTTTTTGACGGGTGAAAAACATTATTAATTATTATTTTTTTATTTGAATACCTAATAAACTTTTATTAATTTTAACACTTGTCAAATAATTGATTTATTGAAAGTATTTAATGAGGCATTTTTATAGCTTAGTATACATTCAGTATTTAAGGTTATATAATAATAATAATATTTCTTAAATCCACACAGCCTCCGCCCATGGTAAGCAATAAAAGTCTTGTGTTATGGATACTAGAGTAACGCATAGATTTACATATATGATACATAGATATGTTATATTGATAGAAATATATATAAACACCCATGACTCAGGTATAAATGCTCGTATTCATCAGGAGCATCGGTGAGAAAAGCAGAATCGCTACCATTTTTTTTATTTCCAAGATAAAAATAAAATCCAAGATGTAACGAGCTAACCCAGAATGTTCCTTTTCACCCTGGCCTTGAACATGGACGGGTTATAAAAACTCGGAAATACTGACCGCGGGGAGGGACTTCCACTCCTTTGCTGTGCGCATTATGAAAGATGTTGAGAAGCGCTTGGTGCGACAGGTAGGAATAGCAACCAAGACCGAGCTACCGTTGCATCAAACGGTCATCAAATATTTGTATTATCAATAATTTATATTATTAAATATTGTAAATATTAGATGCTCTTGGTACCTTGTATCTCTGTCCCCATTTTTTCATCGGACAACCAGACTTACAAATAGGCGCCACTATTATATGATTGATATACCAAAGAGTCGCACTAAGTGTTTTGGTTCAAATTTTGCAATTCGTACCGCTAAGGAATGGAACTCTTTGCCTGAGTATGTGTTGCACACAAATACAATTTAAGGGGTCTTCAAATAAAAAAAATGAAAAATGTTTATTTCAATTAGTCACGAGTGAATTTATGTATCTTCTAGGATGTGAGGCGATTCTTAATTTCAAGCATTCTGTTATTAGGGTTCCGTACCTCAAATGGACAAAACGGAACTAATATAGGATCACTTTGTTGTCCGTCCGTCCGTCCGTCTGTTAAGACCGTTTTTCTCAGGAACTCGTGGAGGTATCAAACTAAAATTTATATCCAATACTCAGGCCTACGGTCCCTTGGAGCTGTGACAAAATCAAACTCCTAAGCCAAAGCAATCAAAAGATACAGACGTTTATGCCGCAAATTTCCGCAAATTTTCGAAACTCGCACGGGAATCAAAACCTACATGGTACTTCTCGTAGACTTAGAACCTTGAAATTATGTACGAAGTAACGTCTTATAGTACAGATTAAGAAAAAATTGCAAAAACCGTAAATTTTTAGTTACATCATATATGTAATAAAAAATATTTTTGGAAATTTTAAAGTTACTACCTCTTTTCTCATGAACGCGCAGAGGTATTAAATTGAAATTCATATCTAATACTCAGGTCTATAATACCTTTGAGCTGTAACAAAATCAAACTTTTATGTCAACGCAATCAAAAGAAATAGCAATTTAAGCCGCATATTTTCGAACTCGCAACTACTCGCGAGGGAATCAAAACCTAAAGGGTACTTCCAGTCGATCTAGATCTTGAAATTTGGCATGAAGCAATGTTTAACAGCACATACAAAGGAAAAACCTTAAATTTTTTGTTATATCGTCATTTTGCTATACAAAAAAACATAACTCTTTTTCCATTGTATCAATTAACGTTACCATAGCAGCGCGTTATCGGGTCAGCTAGTCTATAATCTAAGAACACAAATTTATTGTTTGTGTATTTGTCTGTCCACTCTTTTCCCCGCTCTTTTTCCATTGTATACGCGTTACCATAGCAACAGCAACGCGTTACCGGGTCAGCTAGTATTATCTCAAATGTAACTTGACATTTATTAATATTCTAAGTGAACCTTAATTATATTAATATGATATAGTAGGTACCTTACAATAATGTTACAAGAATAATTTGCAAGAATCAACACTTGATTATTTGTCAGAGAAAACTAAAATGCCCACCATTATCGAAGTCCCTGACCGCCTCGTCTAGTGCTTACCATGTGCAAGCTAAGCCACTCTCCCTATGTGTGTCAATGATATTCCGCCTGCATTATGCATCTGACTGGGTGCTTGCGACACCCGGACCTATACACTGTTTTTATAACCCATTATTGTGAAGTAAACCTTCGATTGAAAAAAAAATTAATAGAAAAATACTAGAAAAATCGACTCGCCTCACAAGTGAATTCTCAGGTGGGAATCGAACTCGCAAACTTGGGAAGTCCGGGCCAATGAGTTCCTCTCCCAATTGAGTTACTGAGCCTTGTGAACACATGTCGAAATTTTCTAGTGCCTTTCCGGAGTTGAGTACAAAACTTTGTGAGAGACTAATGCCTAAACTAAACATAGAAATGGCTTTATATGTATTCAGCCATTCGGCGGCTATAACTTAGAGGTTTGTATTTTCTCACAGCTTCAAGGGACTGTAGATCTGAGTACATGATTTTACTTTCAACTTTCAACCTCCACGCGTTTCCCAGATAATAGGGTCTTAACAGACAGATGGACAACAAAGATCCTATAAGTGTTCCTTTTCCATTTGAGGTTCGGAACCCTTAAAACAGATACCCTAGAATATAATAAAATTAATTTAATACCCTAGAACACCCTAGAATACTGTACGTTACTTAAAGTTTATGTACCTAAGTACATGTTTTGTCAGTCTGTGCGTACGCCATTATTGATAGCATCGTGACAATCGACTATTAACTTGCATACATACAACAACACCACACTTTATTTACCTTTTTTCAACATAATGTTGGCTCTAATAACCTGTAGTTATATTCCTCAATAACCATGTTTAGAAAATAATAACATTAAACACATAATTAATTTACGTATTGAAGCATGACAGTGAAAACAGTATATGAATTTATAATAAGTTCAATGGCTTATCTAAGATACTGTTGGATTCGACATGATTAGGCCGTTTGATGCAGAGGTGACTTTGTCTCTCGCACCGACGTTCCTGGGTAAGAGTCCTGGAAAGGGTAGATGTTGGTTTGATAATTCGAGCATTTGTACCTGACTTATGGGTCTAGTGATGTGACGTTCCCAGGAATTTTGGAAACTTTGGGAATATTCCCGTAAACATGCCCGGCAATATTCCCAAAACTGAAAATTTAGGGGAATATTGCTGATCATGTACATTAGTGTTTTTGTTTTATATGCTAGCCAATTAATTTGGTAAATTTGCATGCTATCGTGGTTACGCCGATAGTTGATTATACGTATAAGTTAAAAATTTCCAAAGTTTCCCATATTTACGGGAATATTCCCTGTAAATTTACAATCTTCCCGTTAATATGCCCATAGTAAAAAAAAAACAAAGCATCAGAACATTATGTTTTATCAAAACATTATGTTTTATCAAAACATCTAAGAAATTATGTTTTATCAAAACATTTTAATCACAGTGGTTTCTTAACATTATGTGTAATTTGCGCGGAAGTGTAAGAACTAAAACAAAGATTCTGAAAGTTATAAACTTTTTAATAAAATTAACAATTTTAATGAACTAGGGAATCAACACACTTTTATATTCGCTTAAAATTAACAACATTTTTAAAGACTAAATGTAATGTTGCACATGTGTAGTTATGCAGTATATACGAAAAATGTATTAAATACATATTTGGAAACTTTAGGAATACTTACGGGAATATTGGGAATATTCCTGTAAATTTACAATGGGAAAGTTCCCGTAAAATTTCAATATTTCCAGTGGCACATCACTATATGGGTCTATATCTATATACTCGTATATAAAAATCCCGGTCACTGTATTTGACCGCGATGAACTCCGAAACTACTCAAGAGATTTCTATGCTTTTTTCATTTGGATTTGTTCCAACTTAGGACGAAGGAAAGGTTCAATTTTAATTTCAAATAGAAAAAAAAGTGCAAATTATAATAACTAAATCACAGCAACGCGTGGCCGGGTCAGCAAGTATTTACAAATTATTAAATATCTACGTATGTATCATATAGGTATGTTTATCCCTTACCCCAGTATACATAATACAAGCGTTACTTACCTATTATACAAATACGGATCTTATTTGGGGTAACAAATAGATCTAGCTACCCAGAACACTACTTCTAGAACAAATCGTTATACTCCGAGATTGCCAGCGCAAAGTGTTTGGTAATTTTAAGGTAATCTTCTCAGTATCCCAATGGCTAGAGAATACAACTTACGAAGATTCAAGTTTTCTAGTTTTTTTTATTTGCTCCTTTATTTTTCTAACCCATTGGTATATATGTACCTAAGTACATGTTTTGACATTATATAAAAAGGCATAATTTGATATAACCTAACCTAACCTAACTAATAATAAAAACATTATGCGAAAGTAAAGGTCCCACTTAATGAGGGATTGTCTAAAACTAAATTTATTACCTAAACACCAGTTCAGCAAAAAAGTAAGTGTTACACATGAGTATACGCATAACTCGTAAATGAACAGCTTAAATAAACTGCTTCATCCGATATCAAATACCTAATAATTACATCGAATCTGAAGTGGTTACCCGAAAGAATATTACACCAATGGCGTAATAATTACGTATATTAACGCATAGTTAAGCTAACATGCGAAAGAACTTATATAATATATATTCAACGCACTGTAAGTAGCCGACTGATCATGTAGGGCTGCCAAACATAAGACTAAGATAAAAATAACAAAATTATAATTAGCTTTTAAACTTCCATGCCTATAGCATATGTTAATAAAACCATTTCTACTGTATTATTTTTTTTATATTCAACCTTGACTTTTCGACTCCTTTACAAAAGCCCTGATCACTGGGTGAGAAATTAAAAACGTCAGATTTATATATAAATCCACGCATTGGGAATCCAGGAAATGTTGTTTCATTTAAAAAATAATAAATTTCCTTTCTTACTACAGATTCAAATATATAAGAATAGTGTATAGAAGCAAAGCTTAGTACAAATATTTCGCTGTGAGACGCTGGTGTCTATTTGGTTATTTAAAACATATAATACAGATCACCAGTCTTCCACATCACTATATCATTAATGCATTAAAAAAATTGTTTTAATTTTGACATGATCCTTTCTTACGTAATTTTATATATCAACACTAGCTGACCACGCGTCGTCGCTTTTTTTAGTTATGAATAAAGTGAAACCTATCGTATGTCCTAGGTTGAAGCAAATGTAACAAATTAATAAAATCGTCAAAATCGGTCGAGTAGTTTCGGAGTTCATGTGGTCAAACTGTGAGAAAACTCTAAGAGAAAACTGTTTATATAAAAAGTTAATATAAATTCTGTGAAAACAATTTTTTTGAAATTGGAAATTTAAAAAAAAATTGGATTCTACTTATAAATTTTACCTTGATCTAAACTTAATATACAAACTGATAAAATATGATTACGTTTTTCTAATATTTATGCCGGCGCAAAATACTGTGTAGAAAATAAACGTAAGTAACGAGCTAATAGACAGAGAGAGAGAGAGAGGTTTCTGTAATTTTATTTATATGTGAAGAGTAAAATTCTTTGTCTATTTAAAAAGTATAGTACTCCTATTTGTACAAAGCGGTCTAAAAACAAAATGGTAGGAGCATAAAAAAAACTAAGAATATAAGTATTACGAACCAAATGTAAGAGTTTATTATTTCTCTTTACAGATGCAATGTTTTTCAGAATGGTAACAACGTCTGCGTTGGCAACCCTGGTCATAACTTCCTGCTGCCAATAACCGCGAAACGATAACATTCCGTACAGTTCAAGCGATTGTATTGACATTTCCATGTTCATAATCGCCATATCCTTTCAAACGCTTGGAATTTTCATTCAATCTTTCATATTTCCCTGAGTAGGTTTACTTACGTACCTACGTATGTAAAAACTGTCTCTGGTTGTTCGAATACTGGTGTGACGCTCTCGATATCGTCTGTGTAAAATATCACTATGGATTTTGTATAAGCGCCCCTAGCGGTAACTAGCGGTAAACTTACACTAGGGCCTCCGAGATCCTTAACTTAGCAATCAATCTGAGAGCAATCATAGTGTATGCAGAATCTATTTTATATGCAATTTAAACATTTGTGAATCTGAATTCTTGCCTTTTTATTGGTTATTATTGTTTTAATTTACTGGAACTGCGAAAAAGTCCATGTCTCGTCTTGGCAGATTTATAATTCATGTTTATCTGCCATTCCTCATGCATTTACATTAATTTCTTTTAACGTAAGTTACCCATCACTTAATTTATCTTTCTCTATTATTATTAATTTCTTCTTTTCGCTTAAAATAGACTGGAAGATTGTTGAAATAATACTAGCCAACTTTAAGGTTCTTTTTATAAATAACTGTGTAATCAAATTAAATTTTATATTTTTTGACATGTTTACTCGTCACTTACTTCAATATAAAATCTACACTGAACTACATGTGTTTTGCTCTTACTCACCAATAATATCCAACATTCGTTATCAGCACGAATTTAAATACGCATAGTCAATAAAAATAGTGTAGTGAAGTCAGCAAAATGGATGGAGAAACTATAAACATGGGTATGTCTGAGAATTTACATTCAAGATCAAACTCATCCTCTATTCCGTCTTTCTTTTTTCAAGGTCGGGAAAGTTATCCTTTATAGAAATTTAAAATGAGAAGTTACCTCATTGACGTAGATTTTGTTAGAGTTGACAGATATAGAAACTCTTTAAGAAAAATAAGTAAACATAGACATAGACAGTGACAATAGGTGTCTTGACTTGTGCAAAAAAAAATGAATGTCTGTCGTCTTTGTGAAGTAAAACTAAATAACAAAAACTGTGATTTCGATTAAAAATATTCTAAAACATCCGCGTAATTAAATCTAATTTATATAAGTGTGTTAGCATATTATTTCGTAACTGCCTGTGCTCTGCGATTTAAAGACTGGACTTTGGTAAGATCTTTAAATTATATCAGGTTACGGACCCGCCCGCACTACGAAAATGGAAGGTATTACAGGAAAGCTTCAGATCGGCCTCTTAGATGGAAACAACTGGGACACCTGGAAGTACAAAGCGTTATGCTTACTACGCACCGTACCGTCGGCCCTAGAAGTAGTTGAAGGATCGTTCCAGGAACCCACTCGTCCACCTACCGGATGCGGCGATGCTGAATTGGCGGCTTATGAACAACAGAAAGATAAGTTCGATAAAGCTGATGCGAGTGCTATCCTAATACTTACCACCAATATGCAAGAAGATACACTTCGAAAAGTTATGCGGTTCACTAAAGTACGTGATGTCTGGTTAGAGCTCCACAGGCTGTTCGACGGAACAAATGAGGATAAAACCTACAACCTGTGTATGAGTTTCTTTAGTTTTAAGAAGGATCAAGCAGACGACATAGCCACCCACATGTCAAAATTAAAGAACATCTGGACTGAACTGAATCAAGAACTCAAGAAGGACAGTAACCAAGAGCTACACGAACTGCTGCTTGTTTGTAAAATACTGGACACGCTTGACGATTCTTACTTCAGCTTCAGAAGTAGTTGGCTCCTCCTGCCCAAATCCAACCGTACCGTAGAAAACCTAACCAGTCATCTCTGCGCATTTGAAAGGGCACTGCAAGGTAACAACGCACCATCGCATCAATCGGAAGCCCTGGTTTCAAATACGGAGAAGAAGAAGGACAAGAAGCTTAAATGCAACTACTGCCTAGGTATTGGCCACAGAGTACGCAACTGTCAAAAATGGATCCGTGACGGTAGACCTCCTAAGAGCCAAAATCCGACCCAGACAGCAACGCCTTCTACTTCAAAGACCGCTAACTTTTTACTCATGTCTTTAGAAGACAACGAAATCTTCACAGTTTCACGGGACAACGAGAACTGGTACATCGATAATGGCGCAACAAGCCACGTCACCAACAGAGCTGACATTTTCCAAACCTACGAACATTTCAATGAGAACTACACTGTTACAACGGCCGCTGGTAATGAAGTCCGTGCCAAAGGTAAAGGAACAGTACAGCTCAGAGGATATGTTAACGGGAAACAAATCGACATCAGCCTGCAAGACGTCTGGTACGTTCCGGCCATAAGCAAGAACCTCTTCTCCGTTCTCGCACTTCACGACCGAGTCCCGAATAGCACCTTTTCATCTAGGACAACTGAATGCAACGTCAATGTCAACGGGAAAGTATGCTTAATAGGGAAGAGACATAAACAAGGTGGCTTATATCGACTGGAAGTAAAATCCGTACTGCCAGAAACACCACCCGAAGTCTTTGCAACTACAGCAACGATGCAACTGTACCACGAGAGACTCGCTCACCAAAATAAAAGACACGTAAGAGCGAAGATTCAACGGGAACTAGGTCTAAACCTGCCGATGGATAAAGAGACCTGTGAAGGCTGCATCTTTGGAAAGGCGCATCGACTTAAATTCGGTACAAGAACCCGAGCTACCGCGCCCGGAGAAATCGTACATACCGACGTTTGTGGACCGTTTCAACCTAGCTTCTCAAACAATCGGTACTACGTTTTGTTTAAGGACGACTTTACTGGCTACCGTATGGTGTACTTTATACGCAAGAAGTCCGAGGTCAAAGACAAGTTAGTTTTGATGATCGCTCAAACTAAAACAGTCGGACACACCATAAAATGCCTTTTGAGTGACAACGGCGGCGAATTTGATAATGCGTCCATAAAAAGTGTTTTAGACACTCATGGAATAATACAGCGACTCGTCACCCCGTATACACCGGAACAAAATGGAGTAAGCGAAAGGGAGAACAGAACCCTAGTTGAGACAGGCAGATCGATGATGTATGCTCATGAGCCATTACCACAAGTGCTTTGGGCAGAGCTCATTAATACCGCGGCATACATTCTGAACAGAACTGGTCCCACAAGTTCAGATAAGAAATCTCCGTATGAACTTTGGTATGGAAAGAAACCTATTATTAAACATCTCCGAATAATAGGCTCAACCGCATACGTCCATATCCCAAAGCAGAAGCGTAGAAAACTTGACAAAAAGGCGATAAAAGGTCGACTTATCGGGTACGATGAAGATTGCTACCGTATCTGGGTCACAGACGGAAAACACTCGACGCTCGTCCGCTCTCGTGACGTAATCTTCGATGAGAAACCTCTTCCGACCTGTAATAGTGAAATTCCTAAAACAGAAGTTGCGACAAGAGAATACCCGATTTCCATAACGCCAAACACGAACTTAGAAAGAGAAGTTGCAGCTCCAGAGCAAACTCACGTTCACGAGGGAGATACACCCGAACCAATCTCCAACGACCATGATCATGTTCTCGAGGGAGAAGAATCGGATCAAGTCCTCCACGAAGACCATGACCATGAAAACGAAACGACAGTTTCAGAAGAATTTTATGACGCTGAACCACCGCTAACCGGCTATAATCTTAGAGATCGCTCACTGATTCGACGTCCTGAGAGACTAAGAGATTACGTCTGTATCACTGAAACATTCCCAAATAATTTCGCAGACGCTATGAAAAGGGACGATCGCGAAGAATGGCAAAGGGCAATGGATAGCGAACTGAAATCCTTCGAAGACCTGAACGTTTGGGCGCCGTGTACACTGCCAAAAGGACGAAAAGCACTTCCCTGCAAATGGGTTCTACGGATCAAACGAAATCCAGATGGCACGATCGACAAATACAAGTCTCGACTTGTCGTAAAAGGGTACAGACAAAGGAAAGGAGTAGACTATGACCAGACCTTTAGTCCTGTGGCACGCCTGGCTACTGTACGAGCACTACTCAGTGTTAGTGCGCAGGAAAACTTACACCTGGTCCAATTCGACGTCTGCACAGCCTTTCTGAACGGAAAGCTCGAGGAAGAAATATACGTTCAACCGCCAGAAGGGTGCAACCTCAAGGAAGGAACGTCTACGTCTATCGTTTTCAAGCTTAACCGTAGCCTGTACGGACTTAAACAAGCACCAAGGTGCTGGAACTCTTGCTTTCAAGAGATTCTATTGGATATGAGCTTCAAACAGTCCGAAGCTGATTGCTGCTTATATTCAAGAGAAGTAAACGGTAAGAAACTACTGATCACGTTGTACGTCGATGACGGATTAGTAGCTGCCACTGATGAAGACACGGCTAACGCCTTCTTAGAAGATTTGAAAAAGAAACTGCGCATAACGACGAAACCAGCGACATATTATCTTGGTCTTCAAATCCATCGAGGAAAGGATGGCTCCATCTTCATCAACCAAGAGGCATACGCGAAAAAGGTATTAGACCGCTTTCAAATGAGTGACTGCAATCCCGTTTCCACACCGATTGAGAGAGAGACTCTTCAAGAAGGGAAAGAAGAAACGGAAGATTCCTGTTTCCCATATAGAGAAGCTGTCGGTGCTCTGGCATACTTAATGGTTGGTACTCGGCCTGACATTGCTTATGCCATCGGAGTTGTCTCAAGAAAGTTGGAGAAACCTGTAAAGACAGATTGGCTCAAGGTAAAACGTATCTTGCGCTACATCAAAGGTACCATTTCGCATGGGATCTCCTATAAAGCTGGTCTCAAACCTGAAATCCTAGAAGGATTTAGCGACGCCGACCACGGAGGTGATCCAGAAACTGGACGTTCCACAACGGGAGTGATCTGTCGCTATTCTGGAGGCACAGTTTCATGGATCAGCCAGCGACAAACATCGGTCGCTATCTCCACTACCGAAGCCGAAATTGTGGCAGCCAGTGAAGCCGGCAGAGAACTAATGTGGCTTGCTAGAATATACCAGGCATTGACTACAATTGCGGACGTACCGGTTCTGCATGTGGACAATGAAGCTGCTGTTCGTCTTGCTCACAACCCCGAGTTTCACAAGAGAACGAAGCATATCCGGCTCAGACATTTCTACGTCAGAGAATTGGTAACTGAGGGAATCTGCAACGTTGTAAGGATCGGAACAAAGGATCAAGTCGCAGACATCCTCACCAAAGCACTACCTCGTCCATCATATGCAGTTCTACGCCAGGCGCTAGGATTGTGTACTATGTAAATGTTTAGGGAAAGTGTTAGAGTTGACAGATATAGAAACTCTTTAAGAAAAATAAGTAAACATAGACATAGACAGTGACAATAGGTGTCTTGACTTGTGCAAAAAAAAATGAATGTCTGTCGTCTTTGTGAAGTAAAACTAAATAACAAAAACTGTGATTTCGATTAAAAATATTCTAAAACATCCGCGTAATTAAATCTAATTTATATAAGTGTGTTAGCATATTATTTCGTAACTGCCTGTGCTCTGCGATTTAAAGACTGGACTTTGGTAAGATCTTTAAATTATATCAGATTTATGGGAAACAATAGAAGGATACCCAGACGGGGATACTACTCCTATACATATTCGTTCGAGGTGTGACAGGAAAGCTCTTGCTAAAATATGCTTAACTCTTGGTAGTTCAGCTATCATACATGCCAGAAATGCAAAGACTGCAGCTGAAGCCTGGCAGTTACTGCAGGAAACCTTTGAAGATAAAGGTATGGGGCGCAGGTTAAGTTTAGAGAGAAGGTTATATAGACTTAATCTTCTTGATTTCCCTAGCATAGAGGTATATATAAATGCTATACTTAGTACTGTACAGCAGTTGGCTGACATCGGGAAAACTATAGAGGATACATCTGTGGCAGCTATTATGCTTGGTGGACTTTCTTCAAAATTTGAGCCCTTAATCATGGCATTAGAAAATTCAAATGTTGAAGTAACCACTAAATTAGTCAAAGCAAAACTTCTTAATGAAATGAATAAGGAGAAAATAGAAGCGGAGACTGCTATTATTGCCCAAGCTAAAAATGATATTCCCGTTCGTAAGTCCAGTAAACCTATAATATGTTACGACTGTAGTGTTCCTGGTCATAAGCGTCCAGACTGTCATTTACGTAAAAAGAAAACAAGGAAGTCAACAAAGAATAAGGAGCCATCTTCTTCTTTGAAAGCCTTTGGAACTATAGTTCAAGAAGACGCAGACAAATGGTATGTTGACTCTGGTGCTACGCGACATATGACATCACGTAGAGACTTGTTTACAAATATGAAACCTATGTCTTTCCCTTGTAAGGTCACAGTTGCAAATGGCACTGAACTTTGTATTAATGGTATTGGTGACATTAATTTATATACCAATTCTGTAAATAGTAGTTGTAATTCTGTAAATACTTTACAAGATGTTTTCTATGTTCCTGGTCTACAATCTAACCTAGTTTCTGTAAAGGAGCTTATAAGGAAAGGGTTTTGTGTCCTTTTTAATAAAAGTGGTTGTAATATTTACAATGCTAACACTTTTCCTTTTACAGGTGATTCTGCCTTACATGGTTCGCTCTGTGATGGACTTTACTCTTTGGACTGTTCTGCTAAATTACCTCAAATTGCGGCTTATGATGTGCACTCTGACTCAATTAGTAGGTACGAGTTATGGCATAAGAGGTTAGGACATCTGTGTCGTATAGGTATGAGTAGTCTTAAGAATTGTAGTATAGGTATAGATTTTAAGGACGTAGATAGAAAACCTTGTTTTTCATGTATAAAAGGGAAACAGTCACGTAAAAGTTTTAAAACTATTGCTTTTGCCAGAGCAACTAGTAAATTGGAGTTAATCCATTCGGATCTCTGTGGACCATTTACTAATGAGTCATTTAATGGCAATAGATATATGTTATTATTTATAGATGATTTTACTAGAATGATTTTTATTTATTTTATTTCTTTTAAGTCAGAAGTTAAAAGTAAGTTTTGTTCTTTCCAAAAGTATGTTGAAAGACAAACTGGTTTAGTTATTAAAAAGTTCAGAACTGATAATGATACTGAATTTGTAAATAAAGATTTGTCAGATTATTTGACTTCTTTGGGTATCGAACATCAGACGACGACGCCGTATAGTCCTCAACAAAATGGAGTTGCGGAACGGACTAATCGTTCTCTCATTGAGAAAGCCAGATGGATGATGGCCGATGGTAACCACCCTAAGTCATATTGGGAGGATGCAGTGCAAACTGCGGCTTACCTTAAAAATAGGTCACCTCATCGTGCTTTAGGTAGGAATACTACACCTTTTGAGAGATGGTACGGCACAAAACCTGATCTATGTAATATTAGGGTATTCGGTTGTAGGGCTCTCATACAGATTCCGGGTTGTCAAAGGAAAAAGCTGGATGATAAAGCAGAGGAAGTAATATTTGTTGGATATAGTGATGATCCAAATAGTTATTACTTTAGAGATCCTACTTGTCCTCGAAAACTAAAAAGGTCTAGGGATGTACATTTTTTTGAGAGTACTTTTAAACCTTTAAAGAATTGTTCAGAAAATGTATTGACTGATCCTTTTTCTCCTTTTGCTCCGGTCTTACCTTTTTCTAATGACTCTTTACCTAGTACTAGTATTATTGTTGATCCTGGACTGAACGAGGCAAATGCTGATGTTGCTGATGGTACTGTAGCGACCATCAATGTTGAATCTCGGCCTGAAATTGAGAACTCGGAGACAGCTGAAGAAACTGTGGAGGAACAAACGTCAGGTTCTTCAAATCCTGAACGTCGCTATCATCAGAGAAATAGGAAGCCACCCGATTTCTTCACCTACATAGCTGCAGCAGAGGACTCAAATGAACCAAAGACATATGCAGAAGCCATGAAGTCGGCAGATTGTTCATTGTGGCAGGAAGCTATGAATCAAGAATATAAGTCACTAAAGAAACTGAAAACGTGGCAACTTGTCGATAGACCTAATAAGAAAATTGTACCTTGCAAGTGGGTCTACAAGGTGAAAAGAGACTCCGAGGGCAATATTATTAAATACAAAGCAAGGCTAGTGGCTACAGGGTTTAGTCAAGTTCTAGGCGTCGATTATGACGAGACATTTGCCCCAGTAGTGCGACATTCTTCATTGCGAGTGTTATTTGCTTTGGCTGCTGAATTGGGTCTTAAAATGAGACATATGGACGTCGACACTGCATTCCTGAATGGAGAACTCGAAGAAGAGGTATTCATGGAGCAACCTCTTGGATTTGTTCAAAAAGAAAATGCACAGAAGGTCTGCCTGCTACAAAAATCCCTGTATGGGTTAAAGCAAGCTCCTAGGGCCTGGAATATAAAGTTAAATGATACTTTAAATAAAATTGGTTTCAAACAAACTCCTTCCGAGCCTTGTGTATATACTAAACTTTTTGAAAATGAGTTGATTATCTTGGCAGTTTTTGTCGATGATTTGATATTATTTTATAAAAATGACAAAGCTTTTGACAGTGTCATTTCAAACTTACAAAAACATTTCTCACTAAAAGATTTGGGTGAATTGAAATGTTATCTAGGATTGAATATAAAGAGAAATAGTAACAATGATGTTATATGTGATCAAAAACCGTATATTGAAAATTTATTAAAGAAATTCGGTATGGATAATTGTAAGACTTGTTACACACCATTATCAAATACGAAGTTAGAGGTGAGTAAAGTTTTAGGTGACCAGTCTTATCCCTACCAACAGTTAATCGGTAGCTTATGTTCCTTGCCGTAAATACACGCCCTGATATAGCATTTACAGTCAGCTACCTGAGTCAATTTAATACATGTCACGATAAAACGCATTGGTTAGCTGCGAAGCGTGTTTTACAATATTTAAAGGGCACTTTGGATCTTGCCATCAAATATTCGCGTACTGGTGCCGTCTTAAAAGGGTGTGCTGACGCTGATTGGGCAAATTGCAAAATTGATCGGCGATCTTATACAGGCTATTGCTTCAAATTGGCAGGAGGTCCAGTGTCGTGGGCGGCTAGGAAGCAACCGACAGTAGTGGCCCTTTCTTCTGCCGAAGCTGAATATATGGCCTTAACAGATGCCGTCAAGGAGGCAATATATCTGAAAAGATTTGTATCCGAAGTATTCGTTAATGTAAGTGAGTGTAAATTAGTTTCTGGTTCTGTAAATATATATAGTGACAGTCAGAGTGCACTCAACTTAGCTCAAAATCCTGTCCATCACAGTAGGACGAAACATATAGACACCAGGTATCATTTTGTAAGAGAAAAGGTGTCAGATAGGGCAGTTACTTTAAAATTCTTAGAATCTAGCCAAATGCCGGCTGATGTCTTAACCAAAGCTCTGGGGCACACAGCGCATGCTCGATGTATAGCTGGGTTAGGCCTTACTTAAGTTTTTATTTTGCACATTATGTTATAGTGATAACGGGTAGCATGTGTAGACATTATTATGAGGTCTAAATTATATTTGATTAAGGGGCCGTGTTGAAATAATACTAGCCACCTATAAGGTTCTTTTTATAAATAACTGTGTAATCAAATTTAATTTTATATTTTTTGACATGTTTAACCGTCACTTACTTACTTCAATATAAAATCTACACTGAACTACATGTGTTTTGCTCTTACTCGCCAATAATATCCAACAAAGATATTGCTGCTTAGCAATGAGCCCACCTTTTGTACTCGTGTGTTGTTTTTTTGGTACTTTTGTCAACAATGTGTGTTAAGTGCAGTAATTATAATATTATACTTACTCACGTTAATTAAGAAATACAAGTATTTGTCGTTTCGATAAAACGATAATTCCCCACCTCAAATATGTTAATTATCACAATTAATATATCTTAAAAGTTATCAACTCGCTAATTGTATTCATCATTAAAATGGTCGTGAACAAAGCTATTTTAAGATCCGCCGAGAAGATTAATAAATTAATAATGGTATCTGGCTGTTTATCAAAAGCTCTGGTTTCCGCGAGTGGCTGCTGCATCATTACCGGCTTAAGTAACGAATGCCGTTAGTTCACAGGTAATTGGATCTTCCTCAGAAACCAGTCGCTTCGTAGATCACACCAGTTCACAGGTAAAACCAGAGATGTGAATATTAACGGTATCCAATGTTGTTATTTAAAAAAAATGGTTTTCTATAAAGTCAGTTTACGAACGACAATTTTACGTGATAGCGTCATAAGAAAACATTGATGAAAAATCACATAATTTTATGAATTGAATTATTAGCACTGAATTATCATTATTTTGTATAATACAAAGGAGTTATTTTTTATTCGATAAATTAACATTAAGTTGTTGTAATAAACAATGGAAACCACATTAACTTTTCACTTCATGAAGTGGAAGAGAGAGATGCGTCACAAGTCGAACGCTTAGGCCGATCGTGCCTCTCTATCGCTTGTTCCGCGCTCTCGTTTGCACGCTCGGCTCAGGCGGAACGTTACACTTTTTCGTGCATACAGCCGGCGTTCATCGATTTATAAGACGTTTTATCATGTCAAAAATGTATTTACTTTGAAGCTAATAAGATAGATAATAATAGAAATATTTCTTACATTCACACCAATAAACCTAGCCTAAATTGAGAACTGTAAGACTTGTGTTATGGATACTAGGGTAACGGATAGACTATACATATATTATGATATTTAAATATTAAATATTTATAGAAATATATATGCCCATGACTCATGTACACATGCTCAAATTCATCACAACGACATCTCTCCCTTTCGGAATTCGAACCCAGGACCGAACAGAACCGGACAGCACCAAACGGTCGTGCAACGGTAAACTTTATTATATATTTGAATGATACCACTTTTATTGAATTAGTGACGAATTTTTTTTATATAAAAACCTAACACTTCGACTTTACAGGAGTGTTACACGATCATCCTATGAAAATATTTAAAGTTCAATGTATATAACTGATATATAAAGAAATCTGTAAATGAAGGTTCTAATAGATTGTTTCAGAACTCTTTGAAGAGTTACCTCCGACCATCAAAACCTCGAAATGCATTCCGAAAATGTTCCACGTACGAATTTTAAATGATCGTTCCTTTTTATTAATTTGTCTATGCTTGTTCTGTTATCGCAAGCATTCGATTGTTTTTTGTTAATCAAAGACAGGTAACATTAACAACATGAAACCCATTTAAAGGTCGCGCCATATAATTTTAGGCAAACCATAAACAATTATTGTCCCCGGCAAATAAGTTGAACATGATTTTGAAATCACGTGACATGCGCAGTAGTGAATAATGTACTTAAACTTGATACTGCGCATGTCACGTGATTTCAAAATCATGTTCAACTTATTTGCCGGAGACTATAACATGCGCAGAAATTGAATAACGTACCCGAATTTGCTACTGTCATTTCATCATTGTCATCTTGTCATTTCAAAACCAAGTTCAAAAGGATTATACTTGTTTTTTAATCTCTTGTAACTTTACGCCAGTGATCGCTCATATATCTTTAATCAAATACAATTTGATTTATATTACACTTAGGAACGTGCCCGATCAAAATATTGTGAAGGTAATATAAAATATACGACGAACATTGCCTTAGTCATCCTGTGATCACGTAAAGGAGTCGTAACGTCAGGATTAAATATAAAATAAAATAATCGTAAAATCCGTAAAAAGGTTGTTTTAATTAAATGCACTACACATAATGTTCTAAGGTATATAAGTATCATTTAGATACTGAGTTAAATAAGTCTTGTTTAAGATATTTACAATAAAGGTACAAGATATAAGATAGACTTAATGTCATTATTCTGTATACTAAACATTTTAAGAGGCCATTCATTTATTACGTAAGACTATTTTCGCTAGTTTTTGACCCCCTCCCCCCCTATTGTAAGAAAAAATAAGATTAGGCCGACCCCCTCCCCCCTGTTTAATATTTATTACGAAAGAATCTAAAGGCAAAAATGAATACACTTTTGGTTTGTTTTAATGTTTATTTTTCAAAGTAATAATTTTTAGAAATGTTTATTTGTACTTACAAAGGTACCAATAATTTTTATTTTTTTAGGGGAATAAACTTTGATTTTAATTATTCATCTTTACCTACATAAGATTTTCAGTCCAGTGGCTCAAAACACACTCGGAAAGTGGATCTGACACTGGAACATCTCTAATAATAGGTGTTGCTTCTATTTGGTTATTCAGGATTGTGACGTCGTCAACGTTCACCCATTCCACATCAGCTCCTATGCGGCACAAAACTTCTCCTCTCTAAAGCTTTTTCTTTTTCAATATTTAAAATACGGCCACGAAGTTTTTGGTTCACTATCCATTTGCACAAAAATTTAAACCATAAAATATGTTAGCATATGGTAATTTATACTAATGATATTTACGCATAATATTATTATTCATAACAAATTTAGCATAATTGTTTTAATCATAAATACAATCAGCACAATCATATTTAAGCATAAAATTCACAACCATTACTTTATAAAGGCATAATGGTATCAAACCATAATGAATAAAATCATAATCATCTCACTCAGTAACTCTTAAGATTATAGACACACATCAATAACTTTTTACATAAATATGACTCTAACCTTACCAAAACCTTTTTTTAAGGGGGAAATGCTTTACGCATGCCCCACTGTTGGGTATACGGTGGGGTTACTCACCCGTTAGTAAAAGGCTGATAGTCATACCCACTAAAACCCCCCGCTGTACTTCACATCACCGGTGGGCCCTGTGGGACCCTTTTTAGGAATCACCACTACAGCCCGGTGATTAGTCCCTTTGGACTCCTCCACGAATCAGTGATGCCTGAGTACAGTCAGGCATCACCATAGGCCAGCTAGGTGTGTGTAATGCCACCAACGGATACCCGGTCCGCTGATGGTCACCCCACTGCCTTCTCCCAGTTATATCAGGATTTGCGCGGCATAAACACGCCGCCGTCTCCCGACTCTCTTCCTCCTCATTAGGACCGCATTTTGGGCTTCCTCCCGGATCCTTTCTACAGCCTCCTTCTGCGAGATGATGTTCTCGCAGAAGGAGACTACTGCCTCCCATGACCTCTCGGTCGCCAGCATGGCCTTAGCCACGCCGGCGAGCAACAGGTCCCTTCCAATCACCGACACCAGAGTGCCGCGCTGCAGGATCCACGCTGGGCACACCTCCAAGGTGTGCTGCGCGGTGTCTTCCGCAGCGCTGTACTCGTGGCACGATGGGGTCGGCTCCCTCTGAATGCGGTGCAGGTACTTTTCAAAGCATCCGTGCCCGGAAAATACCTGCGCCAACCGGTAAGTCACCGACCCGTTCTTTCTCCCACACCATTCCCTAAGGATTGGCTGCACCGAACCACACCTAAACCTACTTTGACACTATATAATATAGGAAATACTGGTTAAAGTACTTTTTTTATTTTTTAGATTCAAAGAACCATTAATAAAATAAAAGTTTATTATAAAATACTATTATGCGACTATACACTGTGCCTAAAAACATTGTGCAAATTATAATTATGCATAAATATATAAAACCTAATTATAAATATGCCACAGTACATATGTTGCTGAAAATCAAATATGAAAAAGTAATATTATGTATAAAGAAATGTGCCAAACTCGTTATGCAAAACTATTTTAGAAATAAATACATTATGTTAAAGAAAGAGATTCCGAAGTTATTACCTATACGCATCCGAGCGAACCTCGGCACTTGCGCGGTTGTCCGCGCTTTTTTAAAAGTATAATTTTATCTTTGCGCATTTTTGTGATCTTACGTAAGAACTATTGAGACCCCCTCCCACCCCCTTGTAAGAAAAAATGAGACAAGGTCGACCCCCCTCCCCCCCTAAATCGTCTTACGTAATAAATGAATGGCGCCTAATTTTTATTGAATTAACATAATTTTACTCTTTGCTATAAAATATCTTGTTACTGTAGCTATATAGGTAGTTAATGATCGAAGTGCTAATTTTATTTTATCCCGTAAAGTCCTAGAACTGTCGTTACATTAAAACGTAGACCAATCGTAATCATAAAAGTGAGTTTTTATCTTGCGTCCATCAAGATTATTGCAATGCGCTATAGAGATATATTCCACCGCTAAAACCTTTTTTGTGGTCATGTAAACAGATGTCAGGATAAAGGTGGAGCTGTATCAATCACCATCTCATTATCTATGATACGTCATGCGTAGTGTTTTATTATTATTTTTATATTGTCTATGGTGAGAATTGGCAGTATGGCTTAGTGCGTTTGCCTGTTCCGAAAAATTTAACTACCACGATTGGTAATAGATTTTTTTTTATTCTTTCGTGTAGGCAAAGGTTAGCCGAAACAAAATCCTAAAAGGCGTGAAAAATATTGTTGCGCATTTTAGCGTCCACAGTGATATTCAAATTATTTAACGTTGCAAGCATTTTTAGTTTAATACTTTTGTATGTCTAATAGATTTTACCGTATCGTAGCGGTCTAATTATTTATGAAAACCTTGTAGATAAGGTCATCATCCCCACGCAGAAAAGTGTGGATTGGGCCTGCATACCTAACTAATTGGTATTATAATGCATATATGTTTTGGTTACCCATCCAATGAGCGACTGGTTTGAGAATTGCTTAGTCTCGAATATATCGTTGGTTTGGAAGGAAGTTTTCTACTCAAAATTTCAACTTTTTACTTTTAGATGTTTTTTTTTAATTCACAATTTTCTCAAAACTAAGAAACTGAATAAAAAAATAATAAATATTCATTAATACTGTTAAATGTGTGATTTAAATATATGCAGACCCTAACGATGACCAACATGGCCGAGTGAATGGTACGCCGGAGTCGCCGTCTCTATTATTCCGGGTTCGATTCTAGGCTGAATCAATGCAGAAAACGAACTTTTCTATATCGTATTAAAATGGTTCTGGTACCCTATCGACTTATTTAACAAGATCTTTTTATAACACTTTATCACATTTTCTTATACTCGTAAGTAGATATAACCGAATCTTTAGATACAGTTTCAATGACAAAATGATTGTAATCTAGGTTTTGTATTTCTGTACTATTCATCTGCACGGAAGTGTAAGAATTTTCTTAATTATTAAAGAATCAGTAAATATTAAATTATGTTTAGATTCTTGAATGTCTTTCGTCCAAAACTAGAACAATTATGTGTTACAAATAGAAAGTGAATAATTAAGTCGAGCAATATACACTTTAACTTTGATTCGCCTTATGCTATTGTGACAGAGATCATTTCGTTTATACAGTGTTTAGCTTAATGTGTTGTCGACAGTACTAGAAACTGCAAACTGCTCTTCTATGAACACATCTTAGTGACTTAAAATTAGTAAGTGCCATACCGAGACACGTCCACGGAGTTACAATAGCAATGAAAAATGCATCACTCGCCGCATGCGTTAGCATGTTCAATATTTAAAACGTCTCGAACATAGGCATGCGTCAAATACAAACGCATTGTGTCCACTTAACAATCACATGCTAACCTTACCTGTTCACTTTAAACAACAGTCCAACTGGGGTCATCTCAGTTTAAAAAAAAAATCAACACAACAACTACCAAATCTAAACGAAATTCAAAATTAGAACTCACTAATTACAAAACACACGCGCGTAAATTCAGTTCGAAAATTGAATTCGAAATTCAAAACACAATCCAAGCAAAATTTGCGTATAATTATTTGGGAGCGTTCTAAATTTGAATTTAAATAGAGAATTCAAATCCCGCTCCCGATTCGATTGTATCGGCTATCGAGGTGTGCGAGTAACGAGTGATCGATCGCGAGGCGCGTGTCTATGGCGGCGGCCGCGTCGTTTCTGCGCTGTGACAAACAATGGGACGGTTTGAAGACTAATTATACAGGTTCTCTTTATTGGTGGCAACGCAACAACAGGTGGGATCCCTCACAATGAGGGTCGGAGCTAGCAACTGTTGCTACTGCTTAAACGTATGGGCGGTGTACTTTGATAATATGCTAATGCCGTTTTAACAGACCTCTATCGACGCATTCTTGGACTATTTTAATGTTTCATTCTCATAAAATAGGAATAATATGAAATTTTAACCCACAAACCTATCTTCAGTACGAGATAAAATACCTTTAGTTTAGTTATTAAGCAATCTTAGTTAAAATCCGTACTACAACAAAATATAAATAATACTAATTATAATAGAAAGAATCAATTGGGAGAGCATTGGATCGGATTTCCAAAGGTTCCGCCTGAGAATTCACTTGTGACCCGAGTCGATTTTTTCTAGTATTTTTCTATTATAATAATTTATCGTATAAGATCGCATTGAAAAATACATAAAATATTTTAAAAATATATTTAGGTAAAAAAGCTGTAGTTAAAAAAACTATAGTTAGTTATTGAATCTGTAAATGTCAATTCTATAAGGATAAACCTAGGTACACTATTTATCAGAGCTGAACACAGGATTATAAAGAATTATAACATATAAATACAACCTACTAATATTTCCTGTCACTCAAATGAACTCAAAAACAATTCAACCAATTTTGATGATTATTTTTATTTCGCTGGGTTTGTTCTAACAAGATATTAGATGGGTTTGATATTAATTTGTAATAAAAAAATATTGCAAATTATAAAAACTTATAAAAACACGTGTCCAGGTCAACTAGTAGGTATTATATATAACTGAGTAAATAATACATTGTACGCTAATATAGATTTATCTTAAATACTTAGGTAATGCATTTACTAAATCAAACAGTAATATGTTTAACATGGCAACACTAATCAAAACAAGTATAATAAAAAAAAATTACCACTATTTTCCTGTTATAAAACGGAATAAGATTTATTATCGATAAATTTATGACCAAATCGATATTTCATAAAACGCTTTCGAGACCACGGACCTTCCGATCCTCCATGGTTTATTATGCCACATCCGCGCGAAGCCACAGGATGTCAGTTATACCACAAGATTTGTATCAATAACATAAGCTTTATGACCCTAAAAATAAAGTGCAATCTGCAGTGAATCATATTTAATTATACTTTTGTTGCAACATACCGCCCTTATGGCATCGTGTCACATATTTCCTTTATAATTTTATCCCTTATAATGTGAGTATAATCAGTTTATAAAAAAACTGATGTATTTTTTTAAATTCTTTCTATTACAGTACATCAATAAAATGTTGATAAAGACATTATTCTTTGTCGACCTCTGTTGTGGTCGAGTGGCTCGCATACCAGATATATAATAACGCCACTCCAAGGTCCCAGGTTCGATCCCTGGCCAGGGCAATGAAAAACGAACTTTTCTATATTGGCTTGGGTCTGGGTGTTGTGGCACCATCTTGTTTCTGTATTGCACAACACAAATGCTTTAGCTACATACTTAACTTGAATTAGGAACAATGTATGTGATGTTGTCTAATATTATTATTATTTATGACCGGGGATCGAACCCGGGACCTCGGAGTAGCGTTACCATGAAGACCGGTATGCAAGCCGTTCTACGTATTTCGTCGAGTAATCAGCATGTATTTCATATTCATATTTTGTTTGTTCCTTAAACAATAACAATTGTATTGGAAACTGATGATGATGCTGAAATTTAATAGTGATATAATAACCTTGGCAATAGTAATGAAATTATAAACAATGTAATGTCAAAAATTGAATAAATTAATGTCAAATTATCTTAAATTTAAGTCCATAAAATTACTAAAATATCATTTATATAATAATTATTCATTACTTAAATATAGCCAATAAATTCTTTAATATCATAGAAGCATTTTTCTAACAAGAATCACTTTAGTTGTTTTTTAAAGAGATTAACATTATGTATAGATTTCAGTCGGTTGGGAAGACAATTAAACATTCTCACAGCCTGATGTCTCACACTGTGCTCAACGACTTTAAATTTAGGAATGATAGTTGACTGAATGTCCTTTCGCCGAGTTTCCAGTCCATGCAAAAGTAAATTTATATGCAAAATGCAAATAGTATGGACACATAGACCACTAGAAAAACAGCCGTAATAAGTGCTTTGTTTTAAACAGGTTTAATTACACAAAATGCAGTGCTTGCGCAAAATGCAGTCGCAAGGCCGCGACATGGCGAATGTCGTTCACTAATCCATTCGCACCTGACCGTACTTTCATATCCGGGTCAGTAGCTTTTGTATTGAACAACTAAATCATATAAAAGCTTATTAATTAAAGATAGCAAGATATAATTAGGTCGATGCAGTCGCTAAGCATAAGCGGAGCGGAGCGTAAAACTAATAAAAAAATTAAAATAAAATCTATAATGTTTAGTAAATTTTTAAATTCCATAAGTATGAAAACTTTTAAAAAAGCGCGCGCTTTTTTGTTTCGATGGGAAATCCCGTAGAGCCAATGTTTTTTGGTCATATTTTTTTTGTTTTTGTCAATTTGAAAATTCCGTCGCGATTTAGTCCTTAATGTGTTGATTCGATTCCTCACACAAATCATTAAAATCGGTTAAGAACTAGGGAAGATATGGCGTAACAGACATTTCGTAATAGAAGCTCCGCTCCAATTATAGAAAACAAGGTATAAAAAAAGAATTAGATTAGAACGTTCACAGGAGAAATTAGATAAGCGGTAATGCAGAGGCAGAAATCTACGAGTACACACAAGAGATTGACAGGCCTAAAGCTCATTCATCGTGAGGTTTTTATTGTAATACACAATTCAGCATTAAAATCTGTGAGTGAACAAAAAATCTCCCCTATTTCCTACCCTTAGGGTAAGAATTTTTTACGAAATTTATATGGGTTTTACTTCGAGGTATGCCCTATCCAATAGAAAAGAATTATCTAAATCGGACTGCTCTGCAACAAGTAATGCGTGATACATAAAAAAATATACGCGTCACCTTAGAATCTCCTCCGTTTTTTTTGTTGGTTAAAAATTAAGTATACATTAATAGGAGTGACCCTACTTTTAAAGCCAAACAGTCCCAGCTTTGAGTCTCAGAAGGGACAGGGTTATGTATAAAATACCAGCATGTGTTTTTATTAATAGTATTATTAATATCCATCATCATCCGTGTATCCATAACACAAGCCATACAGTGCTTTCTTTGGGCTTGGCTAAGTAGTGTGAATGTAAGAAATATTATTATTTATCAAATTACTTTAATAGAAAAATACTAGAAAAAAATCGACTCTCGAAGCGACAAGTTGTTGACAGACGGGCTTAATAACTTGTGGGGTGATTCCATTTTTCTATTAAAGAAATTTATCATATAAGATATCATTGAATAAAAAAATAAATAAAAATAAAAATCATTATTTTATAACTTTTACTAGTTGACCCGGCCACGCGTTGCTGTGCCGACTGCAGCGCCATCTGCCGGGCGATCTAAACCATTTGTGAATGTAAACCATTCTCAGATCCCCTTGAACACACACAAAAAAAATCATTCAAATCGGTCTAGCCGTTTAGGAGGAGTTCGGTGACATACACACACAGAAGAATTATATATATTAAGATATATTTTATGCATTTTTCAATGCGATCTTATAAGATAAATTATTATAATAGAAAAGTACTAGAAAAAATCGACTCAGGTCACAAGTGAATTCTCAGGCGGGAATCGAACCCCCAGCTCAATTGGGAGAACATAGGACCGGATTTCCAAGGCTTTCCGAGGATTTCCATCTTTCACGAGGTTTCTGAGTCGCTTTTTTCTAGTATTTTTCTATTATAATAATTCATGTTATAAAAATCATAATTTTATTATTATTATAATTATACACGAAGAACTTAAAAAGTCATTCTACGTTCATACATGTAGCTATGAGCAAAATAAGACCCTTAACAAACGTTAGTATTAACCATTGCTGATGCAGCGGGAGCTAACGTGCCTTCCAAAAAACAGAGAATAACGAAATACCAAATTTTCGATCACCCATCCGATAATTAGCTTTTACGAAGCTTGCTTAACCTGCGTTATCTAGTGCCGTAAGCGCTAAATATCCAGTTTAGATATCTGAATATTAAATCAGTTTTAATTTCACTCGGTATTAGGGACTTGATACATGGACTTGCGAAGCCAGTGTATTTATTTTTATTTGACCATTATTAAACGGGGTTAACCCAATTAAATAATTATGAATAACATACCTAGTTACGTTTATCACTCATTCATTGACTTCTATCTTTTTTTTTAAATAGGATCTGGGGTTGTCAACTAAAAGGTCAAAATATGGATTTGCTACAAGTTGTAGTTAACCTTCAATAACTGCATTGTTAATGATCATGTTGAATAAAAATCATTTTATCTTTATCATGAAAGAAATGTGGCTGATGCAGCGTGAGCTAACGTTAAGAGTTAAGAAAATTACAATACTAATTTTGGTCCAAAATCGTCCTTTGCGAAGGTTACTTAACCTACGAAATCCCCTGCTGTAAACTCTAAATATACAGAAAAAAACTAATGCAAAAATATAAAAATCATAAAACGTAGGACTCTTAGATAAAAAGTAATTTACTCGCTAAATAATGAAGCTAGGACCAAACAAAAAATACTACCGTGAAGCTGATTAAACAAAGAATCCAACACAAAATATTTAGATCTCCGTAACTCAAAAACTAATCGTAATTTTAAAAAAATAACAAGCCACGATAAATTTGAATATGATAGCAATGGCTACCGTGGACAGACAAATGGTTATATATATGAACTAGCGGCCCGTCCCGACTTCGCACGGGTGGACAAATTCTTTAAATTTTTTCTAGCATTAAATATAGCCTATGTTACTCAGCGTAAATGTAGCTTTCCAATGGTTAAAGAATTTTTGAAATCGGCTTAGTAGTTTTTGAGTTTATTCATTGCAAACATACAAAAATACAAATTTATAAAATTAGTGTAGATAGCAACTCAGCGCATGAACGATGCTCTCCAACACAGAAATGTATAATCAGAATAAGAATTTCATTGAATTTAATTTTAATTATATAGTAATTAGTATATTAAATTAAAATTTAGTATTTTTTCTATTTCTTCAATAGCCATCATTATATGGTTAATATACCAAAAAGTCGCACTTAGCGTTTTGCTTCCAATTTTGTGATAAGTACCGCTAAGGACTGGAACTCTCTGCTTGAATCTGTGTTTCCTGTCAAATACTATTTAGGGTCTTCAAGTTACTAGGGTATCTTCTAGGCAAACGCGTCACATCATAGATCGCATCGTCGTTTCCCATCAGGCGAGATAGTGGTCAAGCCTATTAACTATAAAAAGGAAAAATAAGTTTATATTCTGATTCTGTATTGCGCAAGTGTTAAACGCGCACCGTCCGCTTTCTATAACATGGCCCTTATCATGTTATTGAGTGTTTGAAAAACAAATACGACCTCGTCAATTTCCTCGAGGCCGCTGCAACACGATAGGGCAATCCTTCATTGTTCGCGTTTTACTGCGCCTGTGGAATGCAAACAGGAATCGAACCCGCGAAAACAAAGTTGCTGTAACGTTTAACGGCCTTCCTTGTTCCTGGAATCTGTTAATTACGTTATACTGTCTATTAATATCCTACTGCTTGGACACCAGATGCTGGGTCGTAAGATACTAATGGTTATATTTTTTTTACGAGTTCACTCTTGATTCCAATCAAGCCTAGCCAAGATAGATCTTCCTTCCTCTGATAGATCTATCAGGATTGAGCGAGCTGACCCAGAAGGTCCCTATTCATCCTGACTCTGAAGACGAACAGGTTAAAATACAGACGCAGGGAGGGAGTTCCACTTCTTTGCTGTGCGCATTATAAAAGACTAGCTTTCCGCCCGCGGCTTCACCCGCGTGGAATTCGGTTATATTGCGGTATAAAGCACAACTAAAAGAAAACTTCTCATTCCCACAGACAAATCTAAGAAGCGCGATGTAACGCTGGATACAATTAGTTGTTAAACCAAAACTGAATGGTACACTATATTATATGTTTTCCCTTGTGGAGCAAAAACATGCAGATTTTGGGCACTGGAAACCCGGGAACACGCTGACCATGCGAAAAACAATGTTTTTCCAAGTGTACTCCAGCAACCCTTAGAGTTTGACCTTGTGCTTTATTAATGGTCATTGCAAATGAAACCCTTATAGGAAATTGTTGTCTTTTAAATTGAAATGGGAGGTCTGTTGGAATAATCGGAATCCGAGGAATGAGTCATTTAGTGAATCATTTAGCTTCAAAATTTACATGTTCATATTCGTTTGCAAGATATAAGTAGATGTAAAAAAAACAGTTTAGACGATAAAACAAATTGTACGACTACCCTCGGGAATTCCTCATTTTTGGGGATTCATTATCGTATCATTTAGCTTCTAAATTTACATGTTTATATTCGTTTGCAATATTTTACCTTATTTTAAACGACACACAGCGCCATCTACAATCCATCCATCAAGCTAACAATATTTTTGTTTTTCCTCGGGAATATCAATTTTTCCAGGATAAAAAGTAACCTATTATTTAATCCGGACTTTTATCTTTACGTCTGCAAAATTTCAAAGCAATCGGTTCAGTAGTTACGGCGTGAAAGCGGAACAAACAAACAAACTCACTTTCCGATTTATAATATTAGTAAGGATGTTAAGAAGCGCTTGGTGCGACAGGTAGGAATAGCAACCAAGAAAGGGTAGCACACAGTTCGTCTGGATGATCGATGGAAGAAGGGATATGGCGGTATGAAGACAAGCAGCTCCTGAGCTCTTACTCTTCAAAGATATAGTCTGTAAAGACCGACAGACAATGAACTTTGCTTAGGTGTGAAGCTTGCTCTTCACCATGTTTCTGTCACTAAAGAGCCTCTCAGTTTGGCTCTGAATCGAGTCCAGTTGGTATCTTGCTGAGTCGTCCTAGAGGTGGCTGCAATATTCCGTACAAGATCAGACTTGTGCTTTATAGAGTTAAAAGTTGTCCCGGCGTGAAATATCGCTTGACCTTATGGACGCCCAGATTTTCACTTTCCAATATCCTGACATACATTTCTCGCTTCATCAACTCTTAACAGACCTTTCATACAAGCTCGTCGGTTAAGGGTACTTTTGACCTGATCGTTTTTCAGGATATCTTCTAATATTAACTTTTAAAATAAAAATATACATATTCAGCATTCTTTTCCAATTCCCAATAAGCGCGTCACATCCTAGATCGTTTCGTAGCCAAGCACCTGCCTATTTAGTATAAAAAAAGGATTTTCCAAAAAATCTCAGCAACATGCTAGGAGCAATTCAATTCCCCAAATAACTGCAAATAATGCTTGTTCTAAGTATTTTGAAAAAGTACAAACAAATCATTAATTATCTTAAGGTACAATGCTTGATGAATAATCCCGCCATCTCCGTCCGGTTGGATTACGCCAACCATAGCAAATTCACATGACAATTAAAGCATTTTTCCCGCGCTCCAACATTCCGAGTAGAAAATCATACCTACTGGCTTACTACCGCTTACCAAGACACAAGACAATTATTGTTTGTTGAATATTTGACGACCGTTTGGTGGGTTTGAGAATCGGAACGGGCAGATGTTTGTATGATGAATGCAAGCATTTGTACCTGAGTCATGGTTGTTTATTAGTATCCGATCAAAGTCCGGCCAAATACAGCCGAACCAAACCTTTCGGCCGCGCTGATACATACAACATCCTACTTTCGGGTCGCGTTCGGCTAATGTTGGGTGCACTCGCTCGATATGGCGTCGCTCACCGCTTAATTACTTTGCTCAGTGAAATGACTCTTGTGTTTGTTGTTAATTTAGAGTATTTCAAAGTCTAAATTAAACTACCCTAAAAGTAAATTTTAGATCCAGTGTCACTATGACAATGATGGAATATCAATTCGATAAAAGTGAAAGTAGAACCCGTTAATATTAGGCTAGCGATATGTTTCATTATTCGTATATCTGAAAACAACAGCCCACTGACATTTTATTCAAGGTTGCAATCAATTTATAAAAGTTTCTGTTTCGATTTCGGCTGAAACGATAATCAAAACCGAACCTTCATTTTCGGTTTCGGCAAAAATCATGTTTCGGTCGGATAGATTAAATATAGAAACACTAGTAATTGTATACAGGACTAAATAAATAAATAAAAAAAAATCTATGAATATCTTTATATATATAATTCTACTGTACCTGTGTATGTCACTGTACTCCTCCTAAACGGCTGGACCGATTTAAATGATTTTTTTTGTATGTGTTTGGGTGGCGCCCTGGATGGTGCAGATTCACAAATCAGCCCGGCAGATGGCGCTTCAGTCGGCACAGCAACGCGTGGCCGGGTCAGCTAGTTACAGTGCAAGAATGGGCTCGGTCAATTTGTGTTTTGTAAGAAATATTATTATAATTATATCCACACTGCAGGGGTACATGCTTTCGCTATGGATAAAATAACCATAAAAATTCCGTCTTTCCTTATTTTTTTTAATAAATTAATATTAGTCAACATCACACACATTGTTCTGAGCCCAAGTTAAGAAGCTAAAACACTTGTGTTATGGAATTCAGAAACAACAACGGTACCACAACACCCACACCCGAGCTAATATAGAAAAGATAAGATAAGAAAAGATAAGCGTTTATATCCAAGAATATGGTAGTAAATATCGTTCATTTTCTACGTTGACCTGGCCGGGTTCGAAACTGAGACCTCAGAGTAACGTTATCATGAAACCGAACATATGAATCGAACAGAAACCTTAAACAAAATACGTTTATACCTAATTGTTTAAGTTCAATGAGAGACATATAATTTTAACTTTTAATGCAGCATTTTATCAGGATTTCTACGTAAATGATACAGTAGAATATCCTTAATGAACAACTGGTCAGCGGTAATGGACCATCCAGACGATCATTGCAGTTACCAATTAGCCGACGCGAGCATAAAGCCTTTTCCGGTGGGACAGTGCGTCCGGCTTTAAATACTAAGAAAATATATACACATATTTTTTGTTATCCAATGATGTTTGAAATGCTTGGGTTTTAAAATATAACTTGTCATTTCTAGCTAAGAAAGCTAATTTCTAAAAACATTAACATATAAATACTATATTGATTACGGTATTTTATTTATTTAATAATTTATTGCAAACTTCACAGCTTTTCTCAACCATAAATATAAACTTCCATAATTTTCCATAACTGGCTTTTGCGCTAGACAGGTATCTCTCTACAACAGTACTATCATCTGCATACCCAACAATTCCTGGTATTAACAGGTCATTGATGTGCAGCAGGAAAAGCGTCGCAGAAAGAACAGACCCCTGAGGAACTCCGGCATCAATAGGCACTGAGTCAGAGGAGCAGCCATCGACAACCACTCTGATCGATCGTTCAGTCAGGAAGTCGGCTATCCAACTGCAAAATTCAGCGGGGACACCGTACGCAGGAAGCTTGCGCAGCAGACTTGCGTGCCAGACCCTGTCATAAGCCTTCGAGATGTCAAGTGACACGGCAAGTGCTTCGCCGTGCATCTCGAGGGCCTCGCCCCAGCAATGCGTGACATAAACTAGAAGATCCCCAGTTGAGCGTCCTCGGCGAAAGCCATATTGACGGTCACTGAGGAGATCGTTGTCTTCTAGGTATGAGAGCAACTTGCTGTTCAGCACTCTTTCCATAACCTTACAGAGTATGGAAGTGATGGCGATCGGTCGGTAATTGCATGGGTCGGCACGACTACCCTTTTTGGGTATTGGTTGCACATTGGCAAGCTTCCAGGATATTGGGACGGTTTTTGTGTTGAGAGAGAGGCGATACAAGCGTGTTAGCACAGGAGACAACTCAGGCACACAGTACCTCAGCACTCTTGCTGGTATGCCATCAGGACCACTGGCCTTCTTCACGTCCAGACTAAGTAAGACTCTACGGACCTGCTTATTGTGAATTGCGATCTCCGACATCGAAGCATCACAGCGAGGTATGTTTGGTGGTTGTTGAGAGCCGGTGTCTAGACGGGAACTACTCGCAAACAGAGAGGCAAATAAACTTGCTTTCTCAGCTGCAGAATGGGCCAGTGACCCGTCAGATTTCAGCAATGGCGGTAGCATAGGACGGCAGAAATTCGTTTCGACTGACTTCAAGAGGGACCAGAACTGTTTACTTCCATTCGGATAGGAAGACAGTTTCATCCCTATTTTGCTGATGTGGTCGAATCTCGCCTTTAGTAACACCCTTTTGCATTGCATTATAGGCTCTCTTCTTCGCTCGAATTCTCCGTGCACGGACCCCGCGATCGCGGATTTGCACCCAGGCTTGGTAAGCAGATTGTTTTCGGGCCTCAGCACGAGCACAGGCCGCATTATACCAAGGTCGGGACTTGTAACCGAGCGGGATGTCGGAGAATGGAATAAAATACTCCATTCCCTGCCGAATTACATCCGCGATCGCATCAGCGGTGCACGAAGGGTCGCTTGAAGAGAAGCAAGTTTGCCGCCAGGGGTAAGAAGCAAAGAAAATACGCATCTCGTCCCAATCTGCTGACTCGTAACGCCATACTCGCCTCATGCCCTTAGGGCTATCATCTGGAGGAGAGCAGATTGATACGGATTTCACCACACAGTGGTCGGACGATCCCAGTGGAGCTGAGACCGATACCGAATGTTTGTGTGGATCAGTTATCAGCAGTAGGTCAAGACAATTGGGTGTGTGGCCAGCAATATCTGGAATTCGTGTCGCTTGATCTACCAGCTGGGTAAGATTTAGCGCTAGGGCAAATCGTCGCGCTTCTCTCCCAGCATGGTCAGTTTTCTGGTATGGGAACAGCCACTCTTTGTGGTGAGCGTTGAAGACCCCCAGAAAAACTATCGCTGAGCTGCCAAGTCTGCCGTCTCTGTGAGGTAATCTATGAGCCGAGTCGTCTACCGGTCACCGCTGTGCGATCGGTAGACACAGATGTAGAGCATCTTCTCTACCCCTGTGTCCACCAGAAGCCAGATAACAGAAAACCCGGATTTATCAAAGCATCGGAGACGCCTATAGCATATGTCATTGCGGACGAACACACAGACCCCTGCACACATTTTAAACTTATGCTCAAGTGTGTAAGCAGGGTAGTTGAGGTACGCCACTTCCGACGGGGTTGCTATCTGAGTCTCCGTCAAGAAGAATAGGTGCGGCTTTTCGGTCTCCAGATGGTGATGGACCGGATGGAGATTTGAGTGCAGTCCTCTAATGTTCGCAAGGTGCACTTTAAATGGGAGGAAGTGCATCCGCTGTTTAAGATTCTTCCTATTCTTCCTTTTCATAATGGTGAATGTTGGGGGGTAGGATTTTTAGTCGAGACGCTACTTAGTCGACCAAAGGAAGTTTTCTTGGGCTAAGCCGACCAAAAAAGGGAACTCACCTGGAGACTGCGGGGACGCCCGAACCCCCCCGAAATGGCCACCGGGTTCTCCCGTCCAGTCGCCAACTGGCACGGTGGAGCATTTCGGGATTTTTCGCGAGTTGGCGGGGCAGCCTTTCACGCGTAGCTAGCGCGCTAGTTGGGCCCCCTACTAACTGCGGTCGGCCAGCCGCTTAAACCGTGCTTCGGATCCCGCTACCCTCCAGAATGAGTTACCAGGTACAGCATAGCCAAGATACCAAGACCGGTCCTAAGCTGCGCAACTGACTTATTACCAACCCCCATTGGCACTGGTATTCCCGCCCTCCGACGGAACGCAGCAAAGCTGCTTGGCGGCGGACTTCGGCAGGATGGTGGTCGCGAGCCAGGCGGCCCCTTGCGGAGCCTACCACCGCCGCTGAAATCATCAGCCGTCACCAAGGGCCGAGTTGGTCCATGATGTCGTTGCCCGGGGTGGACCGCTAGGAGGTCAACCCAACCACCCCAAAACATAATTAACAAACATAATTTATAGTATAAATTAGCATTTAAAGCAAAAAGTATATTAAAAATCATAAAAATAAAGAGGTAAACATTAGTGTGTAGAAAAACACGTGTACCATTCACGCGTGGTAGAAGTGGAACCTTCAAAAATAATATGTACACGTATACAAAATACCACGGTTGTTGTGATGCCATTTCTCAAACTTTGTACTACGCATGCGCACACAAACACGTATTAACATACGTACATAATGCTTCCTATCTCATTTTCTCCTACGTTAAATATTATCAATTTATGTGTCTGTCTCTTTTTACTGTCGCTTTCTCGTTTCATAAACTTTCAAATCACAACGATGCTAAAGATGCAAAAAGATTTCACTTCAAAACAAATTTTTTTTCAGCCAGAGTCCCTCGATGTTAGTGACAATTGTACTTAATTTCTATGCTAGTTAATTCTTTACAATTTAAAATAAATTATATTATTATATTACATCTACTCAGCCAGTTCATAAAACGTGTAGTTTGATAACTCGGCCGAGTAGAGGCGAGTCCATCCTATCGCCTATCATACTCAGGACTCTATTCTGATTCCCTCGCACCCGACGCACCAGAGATCATATACCATAAATAATCATAGCATAGACATATTGTTTTAAACTTTCATGGTCACTTAACATAATAGTAATATAAGTTATATACGGGATGCTCCGTGATCATGGCGCTTGCAACAGTGCCAAATAATAAAATATAAGTGGCGTTTAATTTAATCACGCAGTCATAAGCAGAAAAGATGACCGGTCAAATCCAAGATAACACCATTTAACAGCCTTTGTATGGTAATGATTTTCACACGAGCATCGGTAACTTTAACGCCCTTTATCAATGCCTTAACAATTACTGTGTGTACAAGATACTATTCCCACAATATCAATTGAAAATATACCGTATTCTGAGGTGATAACATACAATTTAAATAAGTACTTGTTAACAGGCAGTTGTTGCTTTAAGTACAAGCAATTATGAGATGTTAATAAGGATATACAGTTAAATGTAAGTAATTTTAATTATTTAGACAAACAAAGCTTCTACAACCTAAAGATGAACAAAGGAAATGACAAAATACCATCACATTAGCATTGTATAATTAATAAAAGCAATACTTTTATATTGTAGGAGTCTTGTGGTATCTTTCAGAGTAGGCCACCCTCCTACAAACAAACTCCGAATTATGGTCTATCACTGCGATCTATGACCCACATGCCAAATGTAAATGGGAAAATCCCTCCTTTTGGAAGGGGAGAACACCCCGCTCCATCCTTCGGCTGAGATGAAGATTGATAGCAAAGCATGATAATAGATCAATATTTATATATCGATAAACCGATCAAACGTACAGTAAAAAACAGTAGCGGATCATTTAAAAAAATAGCCATATTTATATAACAATTTAAAGTAAAAAGAAAACTGCTACTTATTAGTTATAGATATAGAAATCATACATACATATAAAAGCCGATAATATGTAATTATATAAATGCAATAATTCCTTTAAAATAAAAATAATAAAAAAACATTTTTTATAGCGCAAAACAACTTATTTACCGTTTCATAAAATTGAAACTCTCATTATTATTTAAAACGGGGTCAGTTTTTTTTGTGGCTCTAATATTAATTCTTTTTTTAATTAAATACTAAGACATCTAACCATAAAAGTTTCGGACAATATTTCGCCCAATGTTTAACGCAAATAAATATTATACATACATCTTACTCTTCTTCAATAAGAATAATTACTATTTAGCAAAGTTTACTTGCCAACAACAATAATGAATATATCACAAAGTACCTACAATTATCAACAGAAAAAGTTACAACAAAGGCATTTCCATTGATGCCTCTTACTAGAAAGCAACGAGTGTGTAATTGTAACCGTTGACAATAGAGTGGAAAACCATGTGAAAACGAGTCAACTTGAAAGGAATTATTGCTTGAGAAGTACGCAAAAAGATAATAACATATATCTCAGTATATGCCGAGAAGTTAAACGTGGTCACAGAAAATATATAAAAGCAGTAAGGTAAGTACGTATAATCAATAGAAACGAATGCACTCACACAGACGCACACCTTAACAAACCCCTAAGCCAGGGATTGCTAAGTCTTAGGGCTTAGCGTATTAAACATTCCAGTAATGTTATCTACAAACTTTTCAGACTTACTTAAGTCACAGTAAATATATAATAACTAGAACAGTTAAGTAAATATGGATAATTATATTATAGTGAAAAGATTAAAACGCACGCTCTCAGGAAGATGCACGCCTCAATAAGACCCTTAAGCGAACGTCGCAGTACTGTCAATCGCGGATGGTGGGCACTTTTGTTTACCTTTGTTGATATTCGTTAGAATGAGGATTTTTTCGTAGCAGACGAAAATAATTTTCAATAAAAAATGTAATGACGAAGAATAAAGACTCGTATTTAATTTTATTATTTACATTCACAATGCCATTTTTCTGCAAGATATAAAATGCGCCTGTAAAAAAACAACCACGCCTCCGAACCCTCAGGTGAGATTTCAACCCACGAATGTTTAATATTTGTAGAAATATTACTTTCGATGTTGAAAGTTAACTTTCGACACTGGTGAAACGATACAAGCTCATAGTACAAGTTGAAATACTTTTGTCTGCCAGCGTCAGCGGTCAGAGCATTCGCCCGGATAGCGAAAGGTCGTTGGTTCGAATCCCACCTGAGGGCTTGGAGGCGTCGTTGTTTTTCACAGGCGTATTTTATATCTTATAGAATAAAGACTTCTTAAAATGTTAACGTATTTTTAAATGCTCAATTTTATTTATTAACTTGCTATTTTATAAAACTTAAATAAATGTTTAAATAAAAGATAACTTTAAAATTTTCTAAAAAAATATGCTCTAATGGAACGTAGGTATATATCTTAACAAAAAGGCCTAGTTTCGGTACTGTTTCAGCGTATATTTACTGTGACGTAGTGGTAATGCTGTCGACCTGCTGTCTATGGTGGTTGAACAATTTTTATAAACCGATGGATGACCCGAAAATTTACTATCTTGGGTTGAGCTGGTTTTTTAGTTTATGATTTCTTTATTTTGCATTTGAATGGTATCATGTATGGTATATTTAAATAGAGAAATACAGTCGAACCTCGTTAAGTCGAACCTCGATAAGTCAAAAACCTCCAAATCTCGAAAAAATGTTTTGTTCCCTTCCCTTCAAACACCAAAACCTCCATTACTTGAAATCTTGACCCTTTGTTAGTCGAAATAATCACCGAGTCCCTCCAAGCCATTTTGGTACATATTTTCACTCTATAACTCGAAAAATTAAATTTGACCTCTGTATCTCGAACATAGCAACGTTTTTTTTTACAACCTTTACAACTTGATCATTTGGAATTTATTACCTCTATTGTTCGAACAAAAATAAGTTACCGACTTTAAGAACTTGCCGACAATGTGAGTGTACACTATTGTGTACACTTGAAAACATTTTAGGAGTATACGATAATAAATTTATGACTCACGCACACGTGTTTGCTTGCTTGGTGTCAGGTGTTCAATTTTGATTTCCTTTGAAATTTAGCTAAGCAAGTCATTTGTTTTCGACTTAAATACTGTCAGATGTAGTTTGGTTCTACTGCAATACACATCAATTAGTACAACAGTTAACATGAGTGCTGTGAAACGTAAACTAAAAACTTTGAGTCTTGCTGAAAAATTAGAAGTGCTCGAAGCTGTGAAGAGGTGTCAAAAAAAAAAGATGTTGCTGAACAATTTGGCCTGCCAATGAGTACTCTTTCAACAATAATAAAAAATGAATCAGACATCATGAAAAAAATACAAAACGGTCAAAGTTTGTCCTGCAAAAGAAGACGAATTGCAGAATATCCGGGCTTGGAGGAGTGCTTACTTAAATGGTTTGAGCAGTGTCGCAGCCAAAATATCAGTGTTAGTGGACCACTGTTACAAGAAAAAGCCCAAATATTCTCTAAATCATTGGGACTCGTTAATTTCAGAGCCAGTAATGGATGGTTAGAAAAATTCAAAAGAAGACAGGATCTTGTTTTTAAAAAAGTTTGTGGGGAAAGTGCAAGTGTCAACATTGAAACCTGTAACAAATGGAAAAGTGAATTGCAAGATTTGTTACATGGTTACGAACCTGACAATATCTTCAATGCTGACGAAACAGGCCTGTTTTTTAAATGTCTTCCTGATAAGACTCTAACTTTTAAAAATGATAAATGCCATGGTGGGAAGCATAGCAAGGAACGTTTGACTATCCTGCTAGGAGCAAACATGTCGGGCACAGAAAAACTCTCACCATTAGTCATCGGCAAATCTAAAAAACCTCGTTGTTTTTCAAGATGTAAATCACTACCACTGCAATATCAAGCGAATACAAAAGCATGGATGACTTCTGCAATTTTCAAAAACTGGCTCATAAGCATTGATAAGAAAATGGCCAAAGAAAAAAGAAAAATCTTGTTGTTCCTTGATAATTGTACAGCTCACAATGATATTCCACAAATGAAAGCTGTTAAAATACATTACCTGCCTGCCAATACCACATCAAAATTACAGCCTATGGACCAAGGTATCATTAAAAACTTCAAGTCATTGTATCGAAAAGAAGTTGTCAGGAACATGTTGGATAATATGGAAGAAAAAAAGAATTCTACTATAGATGTATTGCAAGCCATGAGAATGGCTGATAAAGCTTGGCGAAATGTTACTGCGACTACAATAAAAAACTGTTATGTACACTGTGGTTTTTCATCGTCATCAACAGTAGTAGCTGAAACCGATATTTCTATTTCACCTCCTGCAGAATGGAACGCAGTGGTATCTGAATCAGGAATATCCTTTGAGGACTTTGTTTCGTGCGATGATGGAGTTATGACTGCTGGGACATTATCTGATGACGAAATTATCGATTCAGTAGCTCAGAAAACCGATACTAATGATTTAGATGACATAGAAGACGTGAATAGTACATGCGCTCCATGGGTTTCCATCAAAGAGGCGCGAACTGCATTGAATACCTTACGTAATTTTATAGAGAAGACCAGTAACTCCGAAGAAGAAGAATTTTCTGCTCTTTATAGATTAGACAATGCTATAGATAGAGAACAACCAAATTATCTAAAGCAAAAAAAAATTACTGACTTTTTTTAATGCCATATTTTTTATTTTAAAATGATTTGAAATAATGTTGATTTATAATAAATAAAAATATGTATGTTTGTCACCTCTGCAAGTTGAATTTTTATTTATTTTACCTCTCTAACTCAAAATTTATAAGAATAAACCTCAAACTCTTTATGTCGAATCAAAATCCGCTTAAGTCGAAATCCTCCATAAGTTGAAAACTCTATAACTCGAAATTTTTGGCGTCTCCCTTGATGTTCGACTTATAGAGGTTCGACTGTACTAGGAAAAATCTACTCGACTTACAAGTTGTTCTCAGACGAGACTCGAACCCGTAACCTTTGGATGTCTTGTCCACTGCTCTTCCAATTGAGCTATCGATCCTTGTGAGCATAAGTCAACATTTTCTAGTATTTTTCACTTGTTTACGCTGTAGGCCAGCGTTGCTCACAGTTAAAAAATTTACGTAAGTTAAATAATACAACACCTTTTGAAATACTTCACTACAAATAAAATCTCAATTTTGGCTCTTTCTTTGCGAGTAAGGCTCAACTAGCTTTAAAAAAACTTGTTATTCTGGCGAAGGTGAGAAGGTACTTCACGCCGGAACAGTTGCTCAATCTTTATCAAACGCAAGTCTGATCGTGTATGGAGTACTGTTCTTATCTTAGGGACGGTTGCGCCCAATACCAGCTCCAGATGCTTGAGTCCATTGAGAGGAGGGCCAAAAAGCTTATCAGCAATGATGATCTTTTTTATAATAAGCATAGACGGAAGGTAGCAGACCGTTTTTTATAGGATACATTTCGGAGAGTGCACAGCAGACTTGCATAGCCTTGTTCCGCCGTCCTATTTTTTCATCGGACATCTAGACTTACAAATAGGTGCCAACGTTATACGAGTATATGTAGGTATATCGAATTAAGTGTTTTGGTTCGAACTTTGTGATCCGTACCGCTAAAGAGTGGTTTTCTTTGCCTGAATCTGTGTTTCCTGACAAATACAATTTAGGGGACTTCAAGTCAAGAGTGAAAAGGTATCTTCCAGGCAAGTGCGTCACGTCCTTGATCGCATCGTCTCTTACCATCAGGCGAGATAGTGGTCAAGCGCCTGCCTGTTTAGTGTAATAATAAAAAAAAAATGGTCGTCCGTAAAGTCGGGTTACGGACGATAATTTTACGTGATAGCGTCATAAGAAAACATTGATGAAAAATTACGTACTTTTATGAATTGAATTATTATCACCGAATTATCATTATTTGGTATAATACAAAGGAGATAATTGATTTTTTTTTCGATAAATTAACATTAAGTTGTAATAAACAATGGAAACCACATTAACTTTTCACTTCATAAAGTGGCAGAGAGATAGATGCGCCACAAGTCGAACGCTTAGGCCGATCGTGCCTCTCTATCGCTTGTTCCGCGCTCTCGCTTGCACGCTCGGCTCAGGCGGAACATTATACTTTTTCGTGCGTGCAGCCAGCGTTCATCGATTTATAAGACGTTATCACGTCAAAAATATGAGACACATTTTAAAGTGACGCCTTAATTAAAGGCTGCCTCGACATGCAAAAAAATGTTTAGCAAGAGTTCAAAAAAAGAGATTAGGTATAAAACTACTGATTTACAAAGTGAAAACATATATTGTAAACAAAGTAAGTACTCTTCGGAATAGCGAGGGGATGTGGGTCCCGCCTGACAGTTCAAACAAGTTTATTCGAGTATACTTTGTCCAATGTAGGATGATACTTTTGACAGGTGTCACTTCCTTATTGCTACTTGCTAAGGTTGCGTTTGTTTCCTTATCTTTGGCTTGACATTGCAATAGCAACTTTATACCCTCTATATAAGTGTCAACTGTCAAAAGTATCATCCTACATTCGGCAAAGTATAATAAATTTGCCTATGCTCAAGGCTTTTGAGCTTTTTTATGAAAAAGATCGTCATTGCCGATAAGCCTCTTCTTGCCGATAATTATGTTTATGCCGGTGATATGTGATGATCCTATTGATTGTCCAATAAATAAATACTCTATCAAATGAGCTACCGAGACCTTGACAGAGCCAATGTTTTCCAAGTATTTCTTAAATCGACGCCAGCGCCATCTCTTAATGATTTAGGTACAACTGATAACAAACAATTTCCTTCAACGTAACGCACGTCAGAGCATAGACCGTGCGATAAATCAGTTGCGACTACGAGTAGACACCATTAAATATTAAACTGCTATGTTACTGATTTCCTGCAAAGTAATTTGTCAATTTGAAAATTGGAAAATGAACTTAATTTTCGTAATTTATTTATTTTCGAGGGAAACATAATTTTTGACTTATACACAACACATCTACATCCACACTAATATTATGTATGAAGAGCAAAATTTGAATTTTTTGTATGTTTGTAATAAATAAACTCAAACACTACTAAGCTGATTTAAAAAATTATTTTACCATTGGAAAGCTACATTCACGCTGAGTAACATAGGCTATATTTAATGCTAGAAAAAACAGTAGTATTAGTACAACCTCATTAAGGCTGGGTGGTCTCCATTACGAGATAGATACTGATCAGGGAGAAACAGGGAAGAGGCACCTGGATCAGCTGCTTGCTACACTAATTTGAGGAGGAGGGTTATTATATCTGCCAGTACAACCTCTTTACAAAATGATTATGATATCTTCTTGTCATTCGATTGTCAAGTAAAATTTTACTTACACGTCATGAATGCATTGTAATTAAGAAATACTAAAGTTTCAATTTTAAACTTATTCAACTTACATTTCAGAACTCCTATTCACAGAATTGTCATTAAATAAAAATAATTAGTAAGAAGTGGGCGGAAAATTTATTGACCCACAAACAAATTACATTTGTATCCCCTTTGATTAAAAAAAAAAAAAATTGGTTGCCTGTAAAGTCGGTATACGGGCGAAAGTTTTACGTGACAACGACTTTGAGTGGTAAAATAATTTAAATGTGAATATTCATTCGTATAGTAGGAAGAAGGATGAAATAATAGTAACAATTTAAAACATTTATTTATACAAAGAATTATATTTAAAACATTAATTTATAGGCACGCGTCCCTTCCACTTTTTATGTCTGTCTCTCTCGCTCTTAGGCGGGCTAACCATGCCCGAGTGGAAAGGACGCGTGCCTCTCACTCGCTCTCATTGTGAGCGCATAACGTGAGCGGAGCGTAACGCAGTTTCTTGAAGTGTCACCCGGCAAACCAATTTATAAGACGTTGTCACGTCAAAAAACTATTTTACACTATGTAGTTTTGAGGAACATAATCAGTACATTATATTATGGTAATACTTTGTGTATTTGTTACCATATATAGTTACCATATAACAGTTTTTATAATCAATTAACGTTACCATAGCAACGTGTGGCCGGGTCAGCTGGTCTGGTATAAAAATCAGTTATTTTTATGAATATTGCTTCGGCTTGAATGTGCCTTTTAATTTGTTGCATCTTTTTGCGTGAATTTATTGATCGCGTTAAACTATTATCCGTTTTTGGAGGTGGGTATAAGTTTTTTGTATTTTAATAGCTAAGTTGCTTTTTTCTTTTAACTAAACTATTGGGATACAAATATTGGAATGTTATTTATTCAAAGAACATCATCTATATCATATATATATCATAATTAATTATGCAATAATATTGTTAAGTGACGTATGCTTGCCAATTCACAGGTAACAAAATTTTTTCCCAGAGACGTGAGTATACTTTTCCGAAGGATTTTGGTGTGCTGAACCCAAATCCGGTAGCAGAATTGCACTACCACGTCAGGTTTTTGAGATATTCTAACCTAAAAGTGCAAAAAACGCCGTTTTCGCCCATTTTTGAGGCTATGTGATCCTTCACTTTTTAGTATACCTAAAAAACTACAGGGGTCATCTTAAAGTACAAGTCTTGAACTTTCAAATGGCGTTGAGTTTGTTTACAAATTCTTTTTTTTTTTGCTCAGATATCGTATTTTGTAGTTCACTTTTCTCAATTTTGCTTCATGCTACCTATACTGTCATCAGTTTAGTTTAGATCAGTTTCAGATCTCATAAACCTGACGTGATAGAGCAATTCTGCGACCGGATTTGGATTCAGCACACCAAAATCCTTCGGGAAAATATACTATGGTGTCTGGGTAAGAAACTTTGTCAAATTTTGTTGGCTTGTGTTATATATCAAAAATAAAGTTAGTGCAATTACGGCATTCTACACGGACAGTTTCATTTACCATCCCCGAATTTATCAATATCAATCATTACATTATCATTTATTATCAATATTTTATGAACTATATTTAATCTATATGTGTATATATTAAATTTTTCATGTTTTTTTCATTTTGCTTGATTTGTTCCGACTTGGGACATAGGATAAGTTTCATTTTAATTTATAGCATGACAGGTCAACTAGTATTATTATTACAATATTGATGTGTATATATATATATATATAGAAGTATAGATAAAGCAAAAATAAACAATGCGCGCGGCAGACCGATCATAGTTGAGTGGGAGAGAGACGCAAGGCATTCGGCGGGCCTCTCTCTCGTTCGGTGACTCATCGTAACGTTACCGAGCGTTACACTTTTTCATAAGTGACTCCCAGCCGCAACCTAATTTAAGACGTTGTCACGTCAAAAATAATCTCAGACTAATTTATGCGACGTGCAACCTAAAAGTACAAGATTCTTTATAAGGTTAGATCGTAATGCGTTTATCGGAAACTTCGCTGATTATTTGCGTAGGCGATGCATTTGGTCAACTCGAAGATTCTGCATTCCCAGCCATATCGTGAGTCTTAAAATTGGATGTGGCATTAGATAATACTAATTTACTTGATAATTGCACATAATTTATATTTAATCCTGACGTTTCGACTCCTTTACTCCCTTGATCACAGGATGACTGACAATGGTCGTCATATATTTTCTACTATCTTCACAATATTCTAATCGGGCACGTTCTTAACTGTTAAAATTTATATAAATCAAAATTTTTTTATTTTGCATTAATTTTAAGAAAACCCGGGCCACCATAAAGCTACTTCGAAAGAACCCTAGGATTCTTTTCCGAAGTACTTGTACCTGTAGCCTTAAGATGGGTGTGCAAAAAAATAAAGTTTGTTGTTATGACAGAAAGAATCTCCATGTACGTAAGAAATTACAAAAAAAATCTACTAGTCCATCGAACACAGTAATGATTTTATATCCATTTGGGTTAGATTAGGTTATCGGATATAAAAATATATTCCAATGCTATTAATTGAATATTGGTAAAGTATTCCAATTGTCCTTGTCACTGAGGAAAAATAACTGTTACTTTAAAGTGTCTCTATTTGTCCGTCCTATCACTTGGTATAGCTCTCCGCAAAAAATCATGTCCCAATTGCATTTTTCAACCAAATACCAAAGAGAATTCTTATAATTGGTCATCATTATAAAAACTCCTTGATCTTTATCACTAAGATATTTTTCGATTTACAGGTCTATTACAGACATATACGAAAATTTCTCAGCTTTTACGACCGCTTACGATCGGATATGGAGAAGTATGTTTCAAATACCGTCTCGCATTAAATATTCCAAGAGAACAAAGTAATAAAATTGCACCTTTTAAAGAATCTATTGACAATCCATAGAGTTATGAAGTTGTGTGACCAATTACGACGTCTTTAACGTATATTTTACAATGAGTAGTTTTACTACTATCCTCGTATTAAAAAGATGGCTTATCCGTTCCGGGAATAGATAGAGAGTTCCGTACACACATCGAATCCTTTACAAACAAATGACTATTCTCCAAGCTCAACTATTCTATCACATTAGGTTCTTTACATGGATCATGAGAAAAAAATCATGTGTCTATTCATTTTTTATTTTATTGTCTTTGCGTTTAGGATTTAATAACAAAAATATTTCCTACATTCACACCAGTTAGCCTAGCCCAAGTTAAGCACTGTAAGGCTTGTTTATGGATACTAAGGTAACGAGTAAACATATATACATATTTGATACATGAATAAGTTATATTTGTAGAAAAAATATAAAAAATAACCTTGAATAATTTGTCATATTTATCACACAACCATCCACCCCTTCCTAGGATGGACGGACCTAGGGCTGTCGATGCGAAAGGCAGGATCGCTACCGTTGCACCAAACGGTTATTAAAAAATATTATTTGGCCTTATGCCGAGTAGAATGCTAAAGCTAGGACTCTTATGATGACCCAACTTTGATTTATGAATTAGGAATATCCTATAATCTCCATATCATATTATCCATCTCCAAGAAAGACCTTGCAGCTATTGAATCACTGAAATTATATGTTAACCTTATAAAACCTTACAAATAACTACAATATAGTAATAAATATCTTCTTCGGCAACATACTATTATAAATGTTAATGCGATCATAGCCCATCCGCTGATATGTCAGCTTCAACCCAAGCGGACCTAATTCAAATATCTCGAAAACAGAAAAGGAATATGATTATGTGGTATCAACAATTGCTTAATCTCCTCTAATAACACAGCATTTAAATTAAACGTATAATTATTTTCACCAGTCGAACTCTCGGCGTCGAATTCGCTGTTATAATCAGCAAATTTTCTATTGTCTGCTCTCTCATAGACTCGAAGACAGAAAAGGAATAATAATATGTGGTTTAATATTACGTAATATTATTTAAAACAAAACAGCCTTGCTTTATGAGTCTGCACATATCAAAGGTGTTAAATTATCTGAATATCTAATCACAACAACTATCAACAATCGCTTAATCTCTTCTAACAACACATATAACTTCTTCTCCAAACAAATGCTCCGATTGTAACAGCAAATTCTCTATTGCCTGCTCTCTCGTAATTAATATAACATTTCCATTGATCTCCAATAACAAAGATTCCGCTTGTAACGTGACTGATTAGTAATTGACTGTCAAAGCGTCTGTGGATGAACGCTAAACGCGCAAAAACAAACGGCTTCAAATTAGATGCGCGCGCGCATGTTTCTGTACCGCTGGTAAATAGAGCGCGTGGTGACGTACAGACAAATACATTGTTGTAGGAAACAAATAGTAATTATTGATCTTTCTTATAATTGCTCGTTATTATTCATTAATTAACGACAGGCTGAACTCATTGTTTAATTCCTTTGTTTATAATTTACCTAACGTAAAACAAATTCGTTTTTAAACATTATCTAACATGGGACAACATGCGATGAAAAATTTAATGTAACAAGAAACAGTAACAGAAGTGACCAATAAGCACCTGAATTTATAATAATAATACTATAATAGTTCTTACATACACACCAATTAGTTTAGCCCAAAGTAAGCACTGTAAGGCTTGTGTTATGGATACTAGGATAACAGATAGATATAAATATATGATACATTGATATGTAATATTTATAAAAATATATATACCCATGACTCATTACAACTGCTCGTATTCATAACACAAACATCTGCCCCTTCCGGGACTCGAACCGATCGCAGGATCGCTACCGTTTGCACCAAATTGCCGTCAAAACCTCAATGTTCAAACCTTATTAATGTGTAAAATAATTAAAAATTAAGAAAACATTTAGTGTTCTTAAAATAATTACACAAGGAAACGCTGTGTATTCTACCACGAATTTATTTAATAATTTATTTTAACAAATTCTTAGTAAAAAATGATATATTTAATTTCAGATTGAGCATGGTACTTCGTTTCTTTTCCGAAATTGTTTGTCCGAAGATCACCTTTTATTTTATTTTACCTGATCACATTTAATTCTAAATTATTTTCTTAAAAATATTTATAAGTATTTATGTAAATAACACAAAAAATTAGGGCATATTATATTTAGGGATTACGGCATGTGATAATAAATTAAAGCAAATTATTATTGACACAAATGATCATTAATTATTATGGAAAAAATAATGACACATAAAAAAGAGTATTTTCTAATGTGACTATTTTTATCATAATAATCATAAACAAATTAAAAAAAAGTTGAGTACCAATTGCCGCATCCAAAAAACCAAAGCAAATGTAGTTAGATATTGAATACCATTGAAATCAGTAAAATTTCAATTCAAATTACAAAATGCCTTGTGTGGGCGACAGTACGTTGACATCTTGTAGGTCATAAAGGATACGATAAGATAATTGTTACCGATTTAATTGATCGGACATGACAAAGGACTGGCAAGATAACTGTGCAGCCTAATAAATCAAATTGTATTGCAATTTATTATCGGATAATTGTATAATACGAACGTACATTTTTAAGGTTATTAAACTTCGCAAGATTTAGGTATTGGAGAAATCTTTACAGTTTTCTCTGTAAGTATTTCTAAGTATTTAGTACTTGCACTTTTACGCCTCTTGCTTTTTTATATAAAACCATATAAAACGGATAAAATAGGCATTTCTATTTGCTTTTTTAATTAAATCTTTTAATTCTGACGTTACGTTATTACGTAGTAGTTATGTAATAATCATGTGATCATGCCTGAAAAGGTGTCGAAAAAACAAACAAAAAAAAAAGACGCACCGTTTATTAGACTTTAAACTAGTTTAGGAGTTATAAAATAAATACTTTTGGCTCGGCTATCAACTCATACAAGTCCCATAAACTTTCTCATGAGAATTGAAGTGCAAAAAAGTTACAAAGCTATATTCGAACTGTTTTTTTGCTATTATTGTTTTATTGTGATGAACATTTATAAGCAGAATACGAAATTTGTAGATCCTTACATCTTCACCAATAGATTAGAATAAATATCGAACTACTATAAATAAAAGAAAATAAAAATAACGTAAGCAAAAATCAAAGATTCAGTCGGAATATGTCCATAATTCCGAATAGTGGAAGGTGCTGGTTCCTTTCTCGCTTCAAAACGATGATGAAAACCATCATAATCATCACCATCAATTTTTCGTTTATATTAGTTATATATTGATTGTTGAAAACGGAATAATATCAACCATTGTATTATCATTTTAAAGTAAGATTTCTTTGTATTAATCCGTTTTGAAATCGAATCTAGGATTTAAGAGTCTGGATCAAAATTTGATCGATTAAGAAACAAAATCATTAAATTTTATGATTATTTCACCTTTAATTATATATCAGAACCTCGAAATTACAGTTAGCAAAATAAATTTCAGTGGTAAACTGAAAAATAAAAATGATATTATCATTTTTTTATTGATAATAGGTCGGCATTTGACCATTATCTCGCCTGATGGTAAGCGACGCGACGATGCGATCTAGGATGTGATGAGCTAGCGTAGAAGATACCTATTCACTCATTGAAGACCCTCAGGCAAAGAGTTCTACTCTTTAGCGGTACGAATCACAAAATTGAAACCAAAACGCTTAGTGCGACTCTTTGGTATATCAACCATATAACGGTGGCGCCTATTTGTAAGTCTGGTTGTCCGATGAAAAAAGGAGGACGGCGGAACAATATTGTGCAATTCTGCTGCACACACTCTGAAATGTATCCTATAAAAGACGGATAGACTACCTTCCGTCACTGCGTTGGTCGCCCCGTCACTCTGGGTGCGATCGCTCATATTAAGCCTGTATGTATAGCCTTCCCTGGCTAAGGCACCTTCAGATGGTGTTTAGTCAGTACGAGTCTGTCATAACCTCTCGGTCAGCCGATGTATCCATGTAGGATCTATGTTCTATGCTTAAAAGTAAAGTTCTTTGTATTAACCTTTTGAATTTTGCTCGATTAAGAAACAAGATCATTAATCCTATATCAGACTCTTGAAATTACAGTAAGTCAAATGAAACCAACAAGTTTATTTGTCGAACCTAAATAAGATTGACTTAAGAATTTCCAGCAAAAACTAGTCAAAGAGACTTCGTAGGCAAAGGGCTTGAAAACCTGCCGCCGTCGGAACTGGATAATGATTAAGTCAGACCGGATGTGGAGACCGGACCGACGGCACTACAAACAACTGGGCCATGTTTATTAATAAAACAATATATGCGAGACACTCAGCTTACGGTTACTTGCCTAAACTGCATTTATGTATAAATCCTTGATATTTATCATTTCATCTGTTTGGTGTACCGGTAACGATCCTGCTTTTCATACCAACGGTCCTGAGGTTTCGGACGATGGGTGATAAATAGAAGCATTTGTACCTGAATCAGGAGTTATAAAACATATTTCCATAAATATTGAATATCTATGTACTTTATATGTACGTCTATCCGTATATCCGTATAGTATGTACGTCTAGTATCCATAACACAAGACTTATAGTGCTTACATTGGGCTTAGCCAATTGGTGTGAATGTAAGAAATATTGTTATTAACATAATGATGCTTTTCCTTATTTCACTGATCTGTAATGAATATCTTGGATGTATGTTATGGACATTCCGATACTTACGATGTGGCTTTATTGCGTTATTCGTTATATTGAGACTGGATTTGTAATTTATAGTATACATACTAGCTGACCGAGCCACGCGTTACTGCGTTATAAAATGAAACCTATCCTATCTCCTTAGTTGGAACAAATCTAGGTAAATGAAAGTCATAATACATAGTGACACGAGATTTTTATATACAGGGTTTGCCAAAAATACCGGAACACCTAAATAACTCTTGAACCGTAAACATTTTCAAAAATTTTTTTTAAACATAAGCCTCTTAGATGTAAACAAGCTATCGTTTAAAAATATTTTGAAAATACAGGGTGCTCATTTTATTATGGAAAGAGGGTAACCGATCATTTTTTTTAATAGAAATTAATCAAACACCTGAACTTCATATATACTCGTATACGTCACGATTATTCAGGTGTTCCGGTATTTTTAGCTAACCCCGTATATATATAGACTAGCTTTTACTTGTTGCTTCGCTCGCAAAAATCATCGGATGAAATAAATAAATATAAGACAACATCACATACATTGTTCTGAACTTACGATAAATACTTAAAGCACTTTTGTTATGGAATTCAGAAACAATGTCGAAAAACAGAATTTCAGAAACAGTGAGATTTGTCACTCGTCAAAAAGATTATTTTTCTAAAATTACCATGGCTCTATGTTGATCTATACAGGGCCGTCTTTAACCTATTGGAGGCCCTGGGCATATAAGAATAATGGGGCTTCTATGACTTTGACAGAACACTTTTTTATTACTATAATAGACATAGAAAGTAGATAAACAAGATTTCAGATCTTCTTTTATTGACAGTCAATAGATGAATACATAATCTTTAATTTAAATGGGGCGATTTTCACATATTTAAAATGATCTAAGCATGCTGAAATTCGATAGCCTTATTTTGGGCGGGGGTAGAGTAGCTTCGCGCATGCAAAAGCTAATAAGCAAGTCGATAACATAGTCCCTAATTGAGGTTCGATTTCGATTAAATAAGTTTTTCAGTAATAAATGTCGGTATTGGTTTAGTGATCTGGCAGGAATTAGGGGTGGCCTTATCGATCGTGGGCCCTGGGCAATTGTCCAGAGTGCCTAATGGGAAAGAGGGGTCTGGATCTATATTACTATTAGAAATGCAAAAGTTACTCTGTCTGTTATTCGGCGAAACTCTGAAGAAGTACAAAGACTTTATCCTTGGGAAGAATCATGCGTTCTCTTGGAAAAAGTAAGAGAGAGAAAATCTATTTTGACGTGAACAAAGTCATAGGTTTTCACTAGTATTTAATAGTAATAATACATGATTTGTTTCTGCGAATCAAGTGTCCATCTGCTTTAGACAGTTAAGTTTAAACACGAGAAATTTACATAAAGGTGGCGCCAATACTGTCTGACGAAAATGCACAACAATATTTTCATGGATTTTTATCTCAAAAAATATAAAAAATTAACATGATACAAAAAACGTTTGGTGCAACGTTATCGATCCAGCCTTTCGCACTGACGATCCTGGGTTCGATTCCCAGAAGGGGCAGATATTTGTGTGATGATTACGTGCATTTGTACCTGAGTCATGGGTATTTATATATATTTCTATTAACATTACATATCTTACCTATATATGTGTATCTATCAGTAACTCCAGTATCCATAACACAATCATTAAAATGTTCAATTTGGGCTAGGCTAATTAAATAAATAAATATTTCTTACATTCACACCAATTAGCCTAGCCCAAAGTTAGCACTGTAAGGCTTGTGTTATGGATACTAGTATCACGGATATACATACATATACATATGATACATAAATATGTAATATTCTTAGAAAATATATATAAACACCAATGACTCAGGTACAAATGCTCGTATTCATCATACAAACATCTGCCCCTTCCGGGATTCGAACCCAGGTACGTCGATGCGAAAGGCAGGATCGCTACCGTTGCACCAAAGGGTCGTATAAATTCATCTAATCCAAATCTAAATTGGTGTGAAAGTAATAAAAATTAAATGACCTGCTTTTAATCTATAATCTAAGATCACAGTGTTTGTGTGTTTGTCTGTCCGCTCTTTTTCCCGCTCTTTTTCCATTGTATCAATAACGTTACCATAGTTGAAAGAGCTGGAAAAAACGAACCGCCTGGGAGCTTTATTCGAAAACGCTGCCTCATCCCTTTGAATATGGTGGGATATTCCTCTTTTTTAGGTCTATATAAAAGTCCGCGATGGCATATATCTATACAGGCTTAACCAGCCCTTTCGGTTGATTATATCTGAAATTAAATTTTAAGAAGTTTTATTGTAATTGTTGGCTGTTCATAAACAAATTAAAAAGCCGTGACAATGTCTTAACCTCCAACCCATACAACCTCAAACTCAACTTTAACCAAAGTCATAATTCTTTCTCAAATCTAAAAGCGTATGGTATCGTATCTGTTGAAAATAGTTTTCGTATATTTATCGCGTTCGTTTCCATGAATGGCCCAAAAATAAAATGTCGAAAGCGATCCAACAATTTAACCACGAATGTGGTGTAAAACACATAATTAACTGCATTGAAGTATATCTATATTTACACTGGACGAAGCCATGTGGCGGCCAAGTGGTATGGATCACACATTATCTGTGGAGACAGTGAATGATGTGAGCGTAGGATTCCAATGCAAGGTATAATGTGAGCTAACATCTCATATTGATGGATTTGAAGCACTTTTTGTAGATCGAATCTAATACACGTCACGTCTCGTTCAAATAACCGCAATAAATATATCTGTGCAAACCAAAGCTCAATAGTGCCTTTAGTACTAGCTTATAGGCTATCAATCAGCTATCAAATCTCTTGATTTGTCTCTCTTTAAAATTAAGTTAAAACTGCGGTTAATTTATAAGGTATTGTACTGTCTGGATATGCTTCTAAACCCTTTTTTTTGACGCATATAATGCCTTATCTATACGCCGTCGTTGGGGGAGCGAGAGACGTTATGTGGGACTCTCCTCCATACCCCCGGCCTAGTACCCGATGGAGGCATACCACCGCCATACTAAACCACTGCAGTATCCCATTAACACTTTGGTGGGGATAACGTGAGTCCTTGCGGATGCTGCTGCGATTTGCTCTGCGGGGAATGGAGCAGCGGAGCGTTCCGTGACACCCTGAACGCTCCGCACGCCTAAAGAAAAAGTGCGGCAATCTCCCAACACAGTTTCCGCTGGCCTCCCTTCGGAGGAATACCGCTTTTCCCAACCACCCTCAAACCACCGGAGACGTTTGAGGCTGCGGCAATCCTGCGAAACCTCCTGTTGGGGTGTAATTGAAGTCAAATTAAATTATTATTCTATATACTAACACCATAGATGACACAAAACCCTGGTATTTTATTTTTAGACGACCGTTTGGTACAACGGTAGCGATCCTGCTTTTCGCATCGACGGTCCTGGTTTAAATCCCGAAAGGGGCAGATGTTTGTGTGATGAATACGGGCACTTGTACCTGAGTTATGCGTATTTATACATATAAAATATCTATTAATATTACTTATTTATGTATGATATATGTATGTTTATCCGTTACCCTAGTATCCATAACACAAGCCTTACAGTGCTTACTTTGGGTTAGGCTGATTGGTATGATTGTAAAAAATATAATTATTATTTTCTAACCCGCCTGATTATGACATAATCCCCCATTTTCGCAGAGCATAATTTCGATCGCCATAAACTTACTTAGCATACCAATTCAAAGGCATAAATTTAAATTAATTGCAGCTAGCGAGCTATAATTTATAAATGCATAACTATATATTACTATTGGCTCGAATCAATAATTTCGAAAGGCATAATATTTAACAGGTTCTCATGATTAATAAAGGCGAAAGTTTAAATAAAATGTATGTATATATTTCGTGGCCTGTTTTTTTTATTTATACTCATTTTAATAATGTTTTTATACCTTATTAACAATTATTTGACATTAAAGATATAATCTATACTAATATTATAAAGAAGTAAAGTTTGTATGTTTGTATATTTGTTATATTGTAAGGGGTAATCTCGGGATCTACTGAACCGATTTTAAAAATTCTTTCACCAATAGAAAGGCACATTATTGCTGAGTGTCATAGGCTATATTGAATGCTAGAAAAAAATTTAAAGAATTTTGTCCACCCGTGCGAAGCCGGGCCGGGCCGCTAGTGTTTAATAAAGAAATCATAATTTTTGTTTGTAGATATTTTCTCCGCCTAAATTGTCCTAAAATTATGTGGAATTCAAATCTTTGTAACATTTTACGGTTAATAAAAAAGATGATAAGAAGATAAGAAATTATTGGGATCAATTTTTTACTAAAGCCGCCATTTGTAACTTCGACGATGCCTAATTATTGCCCTCCACAAATAATGCAATTACTACTCGAGTCCGATAATTTTAATATAAGATTACATATAGCACAATAGTACTATTATTAGCAAATCATATTGGAAACAGAAAGTGAACCATGTGATCATTATTCTACTGCCGCGGAAAAACGCGGGCGCGACCTTTTCCCGTTGACGAAATAAAACAAAACTACCTGATAAATTAATATAAAATTATATAAATTTTTGTTTTTTAATCTTAGCTGCTTTATGTTTTATTAAAAATAGAGAAAAATATAACATATATTTTAATGATATGTATATATATTTGTGTGCGTTACGTCGCCTACAAATGTGTTTGACGCATTGTTAAAACTGTATTCTTAAAAACACCAACTATGCTATTTTTAGCGTTATAAGTGTATCTTACCTTATCTTACGTAGATATTTTACCAAAATGAGATAGAAACGGAAGAAACTCGGCGCTAGCTTTATAGCTTAGGTACATTAATGATTAACAAACTCCACAGCTCTTAAAGTAAATATTAATCATAAATTTATAATAGTGCTTACAGCCAATAACTGATTTATAATTCATGGTTGAAGTTTTGCAACAGTCACTAAAATAAGTGTAAAATGGGACTACGATAGAATATACAAAACATAAATCAATCTAGACTCAGTCAACCCTATCCCATTTCACACTGTAAAGATGTATAAGAAATATCAATCAATTTTTTTTGTTTTGGTTTTTTCAATGTTGTCTTATGATACATTTATTTAATAGATCGAATTTTAATTTAAGAGATACATATTCTTGATAGATCATAGATCTTGTGATCATTACAACAAGCAGTTGAATGAGGTGGATATCTTTTCAAACTCGTTGAACTTGTTTAAGTAAAAAGTATGCTTTTATTTTAAATGTTTAAGGATAAGTTAATATGTAAAAGTTAATATATAGGTACAAATAAAAGTTGTTCAACTGTAAACAGGTGGGTATTAATTGAGGCTTATATTTTTTGTTTTCCTGCATTGTTTCTTATTTATTAGTTATTATTATTTTCGGTATATTGTAAAATGTGATAGCATCTGAACAATTTCGCACAACTATGTTATCGCTAGTTATAATTTATGGTACTTTAAGGTCTGTTTGTTTTCAATGTTATATTTTAAGAATCACTATATGACTGTTTGTTACCTAAATAAATAAATAAAAATATTAAAATCATAATACTAAGTGGCTGTTTCATCTTAATCGATTGTCCAAACATTTGTAGAAATGTTTCTTTAGAATACGAGAGGAAGTTCTCCTCATTGATGAAACAGGGCTTAAAAAGTAAAAAAAAATACCAGAAAATTTCAACAGGTATTCTCACAAGACTCGGTAGCTCAATTGGGAGAGCATTGGACCGGACATCCAAAAGTTGCGGGTTCAATTCCAGCCCAAGAATTTACTTGTGAACCAAGTCGTTATTATCTAATATTTTTCTATTAAAATACATTTTTATCATTGAAATAAACTGTTTTAATTTTGACACGACTATATTAGAAGATAATAATTTCATGGTATTTACAACATCATAGACGGATGAAAAATTACTGTAAAAAGTCCCCTAAGTTAATTAAGGCACTAAGTATAACGAGACCTCAATTTCACACTTCATTTGACTGCAGACGCTCGGTCCAGCGCTGCTTGAGCGGCTTATCTGAAATAACCTACAATACGACGATTTGTTCGTTACCAGTTAATAATACGCTATAGACAGTTAATTATCATTTTTTAATATTACGCATTTTTAAATAAAGTTAATTATCTCTATAATGTTAACTTAAGTTTTATCATCATTCGTCATTTTTTAATCCACATGGGTGAGGTGTTTATATATTTTTTGTAAACATTACATAATAAATTAAAGAAAGAAAGAATGGTGAAGAAGGAAAAGTCCTTATTGACGTATAAAACAGACAAAAGGTACGTAATAATGTGAAAAATTATGACGAATAATGCAACTTAAAGCAACTGTGGGGCCAATGAGCTCTTTGCATATCAACATTTTTTTTTCATTTTTATAATAACTAAGATCATTTTTAACATTTACGTATACCGTTATGCATTTTTTGTTTTAAAATAGATTCCGCAATAATAGTCGGTAAAGGCAGACCAAGACACCAAACAGAACCTAATGAGCTTTTATGAAAAGGCTAATGAGAGATGAAGAAGCGAGATATGAATGTCAGCATCATGGAAAGTGAAAATCTGTGATCTCAGTCTACCTACGAGACAAAGACGTTATTGTATATGCATATGTCAAACTGTAATATTTACAGATGTTCATTATATGTGTTAATCTATAATATAAGATCACAGTGGTTTGTGTGTTTGTCTGTCCGCTCTTTTTCCCGCTCTTTTTGCCATTGTATTAATAACGTTACCATAGCAACGCGTCACCCCCAAGTATTTCGTCTACCGGACGTTTGATGGCGCTAACGGAAAAATATTTAGTAATAGAAAAAAAATACAAAAATGGATAATTTTTGTATTTTATTTACCCATGCGAGGCCGGGACGGGCCGCTAGTATTCTGTGAAAAAAATAAAAATATGCTCAATAACATGAATCCAAGCCAAATTATATGCAATAGACATTATATATCTAGAGTATTTTTACTAGAAATTACCATAAGAGTCGTTAGACGACCTTGAGTTCTAATGTTCTTACATAGTTACGTTACGAAAAAAATTAGCAGGTCTCTTACGATCTTAATGGGAAGAGCAATCCCCCGGATTAGTATGAGACAAATTGTTTTGTTTTAGTAAAAATGCTTTTCACCAAAGGAGATTGACAAAACAAGTTTATGAAGCATACGTGGGCACTGCGGTAGAGGCAGACCAAGGCGAAAATTCAGGGATCAAATAGAAGATATCCTGAAAAAGGTCAGGTCAAAAATACCCTTAACAGCTTTAGACAAAAAAATCTGGCAGTTGTATATTCTTAGCTAATTAGTTTTGTAGAAGAGGGTTAATAGTCATTCTTAAGTATTTGACTGCGATGAACTCCGAAACTACTCAAACTATTTTGATGTTTTTTTTTTATTTTGCAGGATTTGTTTCGAATTAGGACATAGGATAGGTTTTATTTATAACACAACAACGCGTTGGCGGGACAGCTAATCTTAATATATATAAATTACGATAAAGTATCACGTTGTTTGTCCGCGATGGACTCCTAAACTACTTAACCGATTTTAATCAAATTTGTACACCGTGTGCACTTTGATCCAACTTGAGAGATAGGATAGATATCATTATAATTTATAACACAGCAACGCGTGGCTGGGTCAGCTAGTATATATATATATATATATATAAAAATTCCCTGTCACAGTGTTTGGCCGCGATGAACTCCGAAACTACTTAACCGATTTTGACGACTTTTTGTCATTTTGCTGGATTTATTCGGACTTAAGATTTAGGATGGGTTTTATTTTAATTTATAACACAACAACGCATTGTTGCGTCATCTAGATGCATATTACCACACACAAAGACGTATTATTCTAACTTATCTAGTTAACAAGAACAATAAACTATAGGAAATAACATTTTTAATTATTAAACAAAACAAAACAATATAAATTAATAAAAAATCCCACGATACAACATTCCAGATAAATCTACAAGAAAAAAATATGTACATGCAAAGATTCAACTGAGTTTTCAAGAAATTCCTTTTGTTAGTACGCCTAACAGTTTAGTACTTTTTGCAAGAATCTTAGGTTATTGTTGGTGTGAATTATAGCTATCCGTGGGAAACATCTAGCGTGTAGGCATCCTTATCTAACGGTGCATCTGACATCATATAAATCTACTCGGAGAATGCATGTAATAGAAAAATTAGCAAAAATGCGTACTCAACATGATTGATAACGCTTTGTATTCTACGCTTGAAGATTATTGCACACTATTTAAAATTGCATTTGATAAATAACTCCTGCTGACTATGACAGATTGTTGAATATTCGATCATCATTACCTTGCATAATTCTCTACAGAAAAAATTCTAGCTAAAAGTTCTGCTAACTTATGTCATTGTAATGAGATCTTCTACGATTTTTTTCTCTTTATTAAGAACAGCAAAAATACACAACAAACTATAATGTTTTACAAAAAAGGTTGGCCTTAAGTAATAATAAGAGTAAATATGTAGTCAAATCCGCTATCCACATATTAATAAATGTGAACTTAAATATAAACTAGCTGACCCGGTAACGCGTTGCGATGGTAACGCGTATACAATGGAAAAAGAGCGGGAAAAGAGCGGACAGACAAACAACAAATTTGTGTTCTTAGAGTACATATATACTAGCGGCCCGTCCCGGCTTCGCACGGGTGGACAAAATTCTTAAATTTTTTTCTATTATTAAATATTTTTTCCGTTAGCACTATCTGGCGTCCGGTAGACGAACTACTTGCGGTTAACGCGTTGCTATAGTAACGTTATTGATACTATGGAAAAAGAGCGGGGAAAAGAGTGAACAGACAAACAGAGAAACCACTGTGATCTTAGATTATAGATTATCGAAAGGGAGTACATGCTAAGCAACAATAGTTAATCTCAAGAATGTAGTTAAGTACAGCCGCAAGCAATAAGATGCAAGTAAACACCAACGTTAAACACTATCTTAGTATTTTATTAATAATTGTACTTAATTGAATGTGCACTCCTGTCAGTGACTGCACATAATACCAAAATTAATAATTATAAAAAATAATGTAACCATAATTGGAAGTATCAATCCATATTACCATTAAAAAAAACTAAAGATTAGAAAAAAGTTACTTAAACGTGCATATTATATCACAGATGTAATGCATGAATTGACTCTCAGAAAGATGGAATATGTCAGAGTCAACAAAGTTATCATTATAGCTATCAATCATTCGATAAATTGTTTTAACAAAAAATACCAGAAAAAGTCGACTCGGTTCACAAGTGAATTCTCAGACAGGAATCCCTCCCCATTGATCTACCGAGTCTTGTGAAAACCTGTCGAAAATTAGTACTTTTCTACTTTTTACGCTGTAGGCCAGCGTCGTCTTATCAATGAGAGGAACATCTTCTCGTATTCGAAAGAAACATTTTGACAAATGTTTGGGCATTTGAGCAATCGATTAAGATGAAACAGCCGTTTAGTTTGTGATTTTATAATATTTTTTGCATTTTTCAATGCTATTTTATATCATATATTATTTTAATACAAAATTACTAGAGAACATCGACTCGGCTAAATTGGAAAACATTGGACCGGCCCTCCAAAGGTTGCGGGTTTGTATTCCATCTGAGAATTTTAAAAAATGGAAAAAAAAATGTATAAAAATCTGAAAGCTTTTATTTTTAGTTTGTATATTTATATATAGCGACGATACTTTGGGAAAACAATATGGTAATACTTGAAATACATTTAAAAATTTTACTGTCTAAATTTTTTTGAGAATTCGCATAAATATTTATCCCTCTCGACTTTTTAATATGCAAAGGTTAGCATGGCGACTGGCAGGCTCAATGGCATAGCTTAATAATCAGTATGTGAGAAGTGACCAAATAAACGATGACATATTACCGACAAGGAATTTGTAATGTCACAGCGAAAGCTCAGGGCTGTCGATTTCCAATTACGTACTACCACATAAGTGCTATTTAGGTCTATATTTTTAAATTTTAGGCTCGTTTATCACTGACAAAAGTCTATTGACTAATACAGTTTCAGTGATGAACTGATTTGGTCGCCTATTCCATAAAAAACATTACGAAAGTTATTTTGAAGTGAAATCTTCTTTAGCATCGTTGTGATTTGAAAGTCGATGAAACGATAAAGCGACAGTAAAAAGAGACAGACACATAAAGTCTTAAGATTTAACGTATGAAAAAATGAGATAGGAAGCAATATGTGTACCGTGGTATTTTGTATGTACGTATTATTTTTAAAGATTTCACTTCTACCACGTGTGAATTGCACACATTTTTTTTTATTTAGAATGGGTTCGGTCTTGATCCCAATCAAGCCCGGGGGCCAAGACGGAATCCACGATGGAACTAACCCAGAAGGTGCCTATTCACCCTGGCCTTAAAAACGGACGGGTTATAAGTTGTTAAACCTTTGCAACAAGCTTCTGTCTCTGTCAATCTTATAAGTTTTATTTTATTAATTAATTTAAAAGATATATATAGTGACTTTTACATAAGGTTAACAAATAATGATTATATTATTATTAAGACGAAAATATCACAAATATAAAAAGATAATAAAGTGGAGATCCCGATATCAGTATTAAATACGTAATTATAAACAAACTAGCAGATTTCTTTATATTTAAGCACTATTTATATATGTATATATATATATATATATATAAATTTAGCTTTAGATATAAAGTAGTAACATACAAATTAATATACTTACATAGTTTCTAAAATATAAAACTTTTTTACATTACACAGAAACCTCCTTTGTATAATGATTAGGCTAGAACCCCAGTTTTTCTTTTAACTAAACGAAATTAATTTCAAAGTATTTTATGTAAAATAAAAATAATAAATTACAAGTTAAATTAAAATACTTAAACATCTAAAGTTATGTAAATAAATTGTTTTTTTTATACTTTATAACACAAAACTTCAACCAATAAAAATCTGTGAAAAATTATGAAGATAAAACGCGATGAGTAGCACGAAAACTGATGTAACAAATGTTATATTCCATTCAATTTACAGACTCACATTATTTACATATATCTGTAAAAAATAACTATTATCACCAGCCCTACGCCTGCACACGTCTTGGCTTTTACTTCCTAAATAGGAGGCAGGAAGCGGCGACGGATACGGACGAAGCCCGCGCAATTTTAACATCGTTTTTACAGTTATTGATTTCAACCATAACTGTTATTCAAAATCTAGGCCTTAATACGCTGGTAATTAAGTCTTTTAATATTTTTTGTTTTTTATTTAATTTTTGCATTCACAATGCAATATTTCTATAAAACATAATATACGTGTGTAAAAAACAACTACGCCTCCGAGCCCTCGGGTGGGATTCGAACCCACGACCTTTCGCTATACGGGCGAGTGCTCTGACCGCTGAGCTACCAAGACGCTTGCAAACGTGTCGAATTTCACAAAAGTATTTTAACTACTACTATGAGCTTGTATCGTTCCACCAATGTTGAACGCTAACTGCCTTCAACATCGAAAGTTATATGTTCACAAATATTAAATTAAGATTTAGATTTAGACTAAGATGGAACCAGCTATAATTTATTTATTTTTTGCATTCAAAATGCAATATTTCTATAAGATTTTTATATGTTAAGACACAACACCGTACACATTAAACATACAGATCAAACAAGTTATATCAGACTTATTGGTACACGAATTACAGTCGAGAATAGCATTTATAGAAATATTTATACCAGTTGACATGTTGTTGGTACTCTGCATCAATAAAAAAGACCCTATAAAAATCCTTATATACAGTACCGTGAAAATTACATCGACCAAGTAGAAAAATGCTCATAAAAAGGAAACTACTGGGTGAAACTAAATTAATTTTTTATAGGACTAAATAGCAAGTATCTCCCATTGAACAAAAAAGAATCACTCAAATTGGATCAGAAATCATTAAGTAATCGGTGTACATAAAAAAGTATCGTGAAAATTACATCGTCCAAGTTAACAAAAATGCCCATAAAATAAAAACTGCGAAACCAAATGAAATTAAATTTTCATGAGACCTAACGGCAACTATTCCGCATCGGATATAAAAAGAATCACATAAATCGGATCAGAAATCTCAGCGTAACCGGTGTACATAGATAAAAAAAATCCAGCCGAATTGAGAAACTCCTCCTTTTTGAAGTCGGTTAAAGAGTTATAAAATGCTAAACTAATGTTCCTTTTCAAATGCCAAACTGCATAGTCTGGTTTTTTTTTCTTTTACTCACACTAATTAATCTATTCCAATGTAAGCACAGTAAGGCTGGTGTTATAGATATTAGAGTAGCATATATCATACAAAGGTAAGATATTTATAGAAATACTAACTGACCCGGCCACGCGTTGCTGTTTTATATATTAAAATAAAACCTATCCTATCTTTTAAGTTAGATCAAATAACAGATAGTTACGAAGTTTGATCAAAATCGGTTAAGTAGTTTAGGAGTCCATCGCGAACAAACAACGTGACACGTAATTTATATATAATAAGATATAAATACCCATGACTTAGGTATTTCCGGGTTTCGAATCCAATACCAGAACCGCAGGATCGCTACTTTGCACCAAACAATCATCAAACGTCGTGTGTAAAGCTAACATTGATCGATTTTCAAAGCTTTCTAACTTAAAAGAGATGTCTTACGCTCATAAAATAGTAGTAAAATCATATAATTAATGACTTTTTTTAACAAACGAGACGTATGTTTGTGGCGTACTTCCGGAATCCTGTGGGATCTCTGTTGGGCAGCAATTATCGGCAGCTACTGACTCCCAAAAAGCTGTCGTTAAAATGTCGTAAAATTTAACTTGAAAGGGACATTAGCTTACTTTAGTAGATAAATTATTTCATAGGTTTAATTTTGGACTCGTGTTAATATACCGATATTAAACATAATCCTAAACAGAGATTATCTTAATATATATAAATTACGTGTAAAGTTGTTTGTCCGCGATGGACTCCTAAACTACTTAATAGATTTTGATCAAACTTCGTAACTATCTGTTATTTGATCTAACTTAAAAGATAGGATAGGTTTTATTTTAATTTACAACACAGCGACGCGTGGCTGGGTCAGCTAGTAAGAATATATATTCCTTATATTCAAAAATACAGTCCTCAAAACGAGTAAGATCCTTCCTCTTTGGCTAGGTCTGCCAGATATTAAAACCGAAAAACCTGACAGACCAGCCATTATAGCCGGACATTTGGGTAAAAACACACCATTAATTTTTTATTCTTATAACAATTTTTCTTTAAATAAAACAAGACTTTTTTATTATTTACCATAAAACTAGAGTGGAGTGAAGATTAAGAGTAGTGGGAAGGTGCTTGTTCTCTCTTTTACCATACGGATACATAAGGATGTGCTGACGGATATGCTGAGGCAGGCGGAGCGGAAACCAAAGAATGACAAATGTAAAAAAATGGTTAAATTTTAAAAGCCTAACAAAAGCCAGACCCGGCGGATATCGTCTAATTTGGCTGTACACGAAAACAAAATGGCTTTATCCGAACGCCTAAAAACTCTATCCTTAGCTTAGCTGTAAAACGTCTGTTGTGTGCAATGAAGTAAGTATAAAGTTTAAAAGGAATATTCTAGTTTATGAAATTCTCTTAGTTTTGTTATTTTTGTGAGCATTTGATGTGATTTTGTGACGAATAGATATTTAATAAACGTTATTCACTCACTGATATGAAACGTATCACTGAAACATTTTATCATGTTTTCTTTTATTGAATCCTGATGTTGTGGTTCCCTTTCAAAAGCCGTGCTAACAGAATGACAAAGATTCTGACCATTCCAAGTATTTTCTATATTAAATAATTATTTTAATATTTTTTAAACGATTATTTCTTTTACTTATAGAAAACAATAGGCAACTAATAAATACAAATTTTAGTTTCAGCGCGTTTTTTTATAGAAAGCAATTTAACCTTAAAAAAAAAATACTGCATGGCTATAAAATATTATTACATTACTCCGATATCTACCAATAGAGAAATATCATTGCTTTCTTAGCTTACACAAGAGGGCTAAAAATCGATTAAAATACCTATTTAAGAGTACTAGGATTTATCAAAACCATAATGAGTTGAGCAATAATAAGGAAAACGCGACTAAAAAAAACATGAAATATTTTGTTTACAAGAATGTGTTACAGTAATTGTGCTGACATAATATAGTAAATAAAAACTTATTTAATTAGAGTAAATCGAACCTCAAGTAGGGACTTTTCTTCATAAAAAGTAAAAAACTTAAATAATAACTATGAAACTAAACTAAAACATAATTTATCTTAAAGTGACCTAAAACTAAAAAAATATATATGTATATAATATAACAACTAAAATATATTATAAAAAGGAGTCCCTTTAGGCAAGGTTCCGAAGATACTGGCAGCGTTCCCCCTTTGAATAGCTAGGCTAATTCTTTGTCCGAGGTAGCTGCCAGCTCTTCGGTCGCCTGTGATGACGACTAACCTTTTTGCTATTTCTTTAAAAAGTCTTATAGCGCTAGGACCCCACGGACCAAGGGTCTCGACACCGAATGGGACAAAATCATATTCGGAGCCTAGACCCCTGTATTTACAAGCTTTAACTTTTTCAGCCGCTTCACCAGCCGCACCAGCTCTGTTGTTGGTTCCATGTAGATGGGAAGGGGCCAGCGTGTCTGAACAAGTTGCATCCCATACCAGCACCCGGCCCATCTTCCATGGAATCAAACCCATACCGTCCGGTCTCTTCCCATCGTCTCTTGCGATACCAGTCGGCTCAAGTAGACTAGGCACGTTGACGGTGGCAAGGGCCCGGCGTATGATATCGTTAAGTGCGGCATGTCTCGCGAAGCGGCCTGCACTTTTTTGGCATGACAGTCCGTGATGTCCTAGCTTGTCGACATCACTGCCACAGGGACATTTATGAGGAGCGCAGACCGGAACCCCAAGGCGTAGACAGGTTGCGATTCGGAGCGTGTCAGGCTCAAGAAATGTTCCTGTATTTGACGAAGGGTACGCGTGAAGCCAGTAGCCGGCCTCATGCGCACCCACGGCCAAAAGCCTAGCACGCGCCGAACCTGTACTACAGGTCAAGAGATTGTCAAAAGTCAATTTGCACTTTATGTCGTCCCAGCTCCTTTGTGAATTTGGAGAAACTGGAAAATTTTGACCTGGGCATGCAATTAAGAAAGCGTTTCTAGCTTCTTCCAAGCCAGCAATCTCAAAGTTTGAAGGGGATGCCCTTAAAATTTTACTTATGAGATTTGCTGAACTATGCACAGAAGATAGGAAGGCTGGTAAAGCGACACTGGAAATTTTGCGAATCCCTAAACCACCATAACGGATGGGTAGGGATGCTTGGGTCCAAGATTGCTCGTTCAGCTGCATATTAAGAATCGATTCTAGGCTAATTTTGATTAAGTCGTCTACTTGTGTCAAAAGATCTGGGTGTTTCCAAAAGGAGCAGCAACGGAGCACATACGTAGATTTTGGGACGAAAAGACAGAATTTTAAGATGCAAAGTGCATAATGTGGACTAATTTCAAGGAGACGGTCAGCAGAATTTTGAAATTTAGCAATTGATTTATTAAAATATTCAGAAATAGATTCATCAAAAATTGGAGAACCTAAAAGGTAAAGGGAATTACTATTAACTGTTTTAATATTTGGAGCTAAAATATTAAATTTTTGTTGTACGTCATTTAAATTTAAATCGCAATTATTTATAAAAAGTTCGCATTTGCTGAAATTAAGCTCCAAACCAATGGCTTCAAATTTATTTTTGATTAAAAAAAGGTCCGAAAACACAGTATTCACATCACCTCCTAGGGTTCCATCGTCCAAATACCAAACGTTGAATTTAGAATTTAAATTTTTGATTATCGGATTTATAGCCAAACTAAAAATTGCAGGCCCAAGGGGCCAATCACCCTGTTGACAACCTACTTCCGAGGACAGTTCATTAGAACGATATAACAATTTTGTTGGGTCAGCGTAACTGAGAAGTAGATAATTGTATATTTCCGGTATATGTTGTTTTATTTCCGTCAGCAGGGTATCCCTACTTACCGAATTGAAAGCATTTTTGACATCAATTTTGAGCAACACGTCAGGCTATCCGTAAGTTAGGAAAGAGCGTAGGGCATGGACGGCTGCCTCACACCCTCCTTTTACACCGAAGCCTAACTGTACGGGTTCAAATACCGAATTCAATTTTGGTAAAATATATCGAACAGCAATTTTGGAGGCCAGACGTCGTAGTGTAGATCCAACAGCAATTGGTCTCACCCCTCCGTCCTTTTTGGTGAGGGCAATGAGGTTCGCGCCGAAAAGAATGGGGACAATTTCTGGATTTACATTACCGGAATACATAAAGTTGATTAATTTGGTGATTGAATTAACAAGTTGCTCGCCTGCATCACCCACAGAATGCGATGTTAAGTCTTTCAAATGTTGGGGTGAGATTCCATCCAAACCTGCAGCCGAACCTGGTTTAAAAGATAAAATGGCAACTATAACATCCTTGTTTTGAATTTGAAGGCATGCTTGCCCTGCTGTTGGTGGGTCGAGAAAAAATGGGTTAACTGGAGCTGGAGGATGTTTTGTCCGTAAGGCCTGAAGGGTGTCAGGGGTATCTGGTGATAGCACGTCGTTGGAGAACAAAAGGCGAGCGGCACCTTTGAGATCTCCGTCACAGATTTTGTTTTCGATGAGTTTGTTGCGATTACGAGGGGCATCATGTTTGATTAGAGGTGCGGGAGAAGGCGAGGAGCTTACAGCACAGTTATTCTTAATCTTTTGTGTCAAGGATAAATTCGGTTCAACAGTTTTTGATGTATGTAGTGTGCTGTATGAAAATAAAAATAGGTTCTGCCAGTCTTGAGTACAATTGCTTATGTAACATTTCTGGATTAATTGAGACAAATGTGTAGCAACGGTTATTCGAGCTCCTCGAGGAATTCGTTTCACTATGGGAATACTATTTTTTAAATGGCTAAGGTATGTGTGGAAAGGAGTTGGATCGTTGGCTACATAAGTAGGCGCACTCGTAGTAATGGGATGGATGTCTAAAGGTGAACTGTTTTGGCTAATACATTTCCTGTGTGTTTTTGTAGTGTGTATGTTGAGGCCTTTTGAAGATTTGAAAGACTTGTTGCACTGTGTACATGTATGGGTCGCGTTCGACGTGCCAACACAAGATTGGGTCACGGACTGCATTCACAACATTTAAATATATTCACAAAAAAGAATAACTTAAAACAAATTTAAAAATACAATAAAATAACTTAAAATGTACACTAAAAACATAAAAAGGCCAAAGTCAAAATATGACAGCTGCTTGTTATGTACAAGACGCATGCGTCGTTAATAGGTGCGTCACAGGATAGTCTTGCAATTGGACGAAGAGACCTCGCGACGCATGTCGTCGCTAGGGCAACCGATGGCGGCCTTAGCAACCGCGTCTGAGCCCGCCTGTCAATCCCGTCTTCTTAATATTTTTATTACTACACTCACAGCATTAATACTTGTTTTTTGGTTGCCAACCCCTTCATCGAAGGTTTGGGTCAAATAACACCGCTTTATTACTCAAAACAACCGATAGCGGCTCTAGCAACCGCGTCTGAGCCCGCCTGTCAATTCCGTCCTCCCAAAACCCCCACTATTGTATTTTCAGCAATATTATTTGCGTCTTTTCCCTGCCAACGTTTTCACCGAATGCCCGGGACAAAAACGACGGCTTTATCACCAAACTACACAAAAACTTGGCGTCCAAATATTTTTAAAACAGCTTAGTTTAGAGTACTTAGATAAAAAGTTCTTGACCTCGTATTGATCATTTTTTACTACCTCTAAAGGTAGCAGACTGATTTTTAAGAAAAATTATATTTTCAATTTATTAAGATATTCATAAGCAATGAAATTATTATTGACAATGTACTGTGAAATAAATCATTCATCAACTGATCTCTCTGTCTCTGAATGAAATTTGTTATAAGCAGCCTTGTTACTCAGTTTTTTACTTAAATATTTGCATGGCTACTTTATAAAAGCAAGTACTGTAGACCTGCTAAACTTTTGTTTTTCCTTTTATTCGCAAATAAATGTTCCTACTTTTATTTATACTAATAAGCTTTCCAAGACAAACTATAGTGACATCTCTCTTTAACAGTTTCTTTAACAGTCGAACTTAAATCGCATTAAGGGATAATGATAGGGCCTCTCGCTTCAAATTCTATCCAAGTTTTCGTTTCAACGGGTTTGTTTATAGAAAAACAATTTACCCCTTCCAGAACACATAATTAAAAAGCTCTATCAATAGAGAAATATATTTGCTTTCTTAGCTTGCACAACAGGGCTTTGAGTCGATCAAAAAGTACTTAGATTATTAAAGTTCTTGACATTGTATTGACCATTTTTACTATCTCTACTAATAGTAGATAGATTTTTAAACATAGGAATAATGACATTCTTAATATATTTTTATACCTGCTTATTTTTCTACAATCGTCTTATCGATTCGATCAAAAATTATGATTGACAATGTACTGTAAAATAAATCATTAATTAACCTATTATAATAGAAAAATACTAGAAAAAATCGACTCGGGTCACAAGTGAAGTGAGTAAGATCGCATTGAAAATGCATAAAATATATAAAAATTATAAAACATTAAGTAACCTATTGAATAATGTGTCTTTAAATGAAATTGGTTGTAATCAGCCTCGTCATTCTCTTTTTTACTTAAATATTTAATGGTTGCATTATAAAAACAAGTACTGTAACCCTACCAAACTATTATTTTTTTATACGCAAATAAATATCTCTACTTTTATTTATACTCATAAGGTTTCCAAGCCCCGATGAATTTAAAAGAAGTTATAACCTCAATAGCCTAATTGGTTGAAACGCCTAGCCTATTTCTCGGAAGGCGCAATTTCGAACCTCGCCCACTTCATTTTAAGGCGTTTTTCTATAAATAAGTACTCATTAACTTACCTGCTAAGAGACACGAATATCGGTAGTGTTGCCATTGTAGAATTTTTACCTGAAAAAGCGTTAAAATTCCTTTATTAGTTATTGAACTTATTGGTGACTATCATTATATATACTTACTAACAACCTACATACGTGATTGAGCGGTTTGCATATTTACTTAGAGACGCCAAACCGAGTTTGATCGCCGGCCGAATCAATGAGAAAATTTAACTATTGTATATCGGTTCGGGACTGAGTGTTGTGATTTCCATAGTACAATTACCTAAGCTACTTAACTTGAATCCAGAATAATGTGTGCTTTTGTCTTATATTTTTTTATTAATTATTATTTATTTAAATATATTCTTCTGTTACCGATCTTTACGAAAAATATTAAGGTCCACAATAAAACACGCTAAATATTTGATTTTTTATTTATTAATTTTTGTGACAAAAACAGCCATTCTTAATCTATACATAGACAATCTGTTATGGATAATGACGTTTTCGGCTAAAAGGTTGCCAACAGTAAAAAAAAAACACAATACGCCTAAGGCAATAAAGTAGGTAATTAACAATTTATTTTTTATATTAGTAAATGTAAACTAGAAAAATAACAATTCACTATTTCAGTTTTTACTTATGGGAAAAAATGTAAAATTGCTTATTAAAAAATAAATATAATGACAAAACATTTTACACTAGAAAATATAAGAATTTCACTTTTTCACTGTACGGTAGCAACCCTGCCGTTCGCACTGTTCGGTCCTGGGTTCGAATTCTGAAAGGGGCAGATGTTTGTGTGATGAATACGAACATTTGTATGTCATGGGTATTTATATATATTTCTATAAATAAAAGTTGTCTATGTATCATATATTTATGTCTATTCGTTACCCTAGTGTCCATAACACAAGCCTTATAGTGCTCACTTTGGGTTAGGATAATTGGTGTAATTGTAACAAATGTTACTATTATTAAATATTATTATTTTGAATCAAAACAGTTTCGGATTTTTATTCAGTAAGTCAAGATCAGGGAAGTCAATAACTGTGGAGTTCCATACCATAGCGGCTGATCTCATCAGCTTAATTTCTGCATTTCCTGGCATCTTACATAATCCTACTCGTTACACTTGTTAATGTCATTGTGAGGACCTTCTAAATTAGTAGCCGTTTTGGTGACCGGATGCAGTGTCTATGGCCGGCGGTCGCATAGACAATAGAGCAATTCGATAAGCGCTCTACCTATTGTTCCGATTCAGATAACACAATGGGTAACTTTTTACGACTTCTCGAGTATCTTATAACAATTAAAGGGAATGATTTTTTTAATTGTTTTTACACGTATTAGGCAATGGGAATTTGTTGTATTTTCAGGTATTTTTCAATAATAAAAATGTATTTATAATGTCACAAAAATTATACGAAAGTTGATCTCGTTATACCTATCAAATAAATAAATAAAAATAAAATAAAATAAATATTTCTTACATTCACACCAATTAGCCTAGTCCAAAGTAAGCACTGCAAGGCTTGTGTTATGGATACTAGGGAAACGGATAGACATATATATATGATACATAAATATGTAATATTCATAGAAATATATATAAACACCCATGACTCAGGTACAAATGCTCGTATTCATCATAAAAACATCTGCCCTACCGGGATTCGAACCCAGGACCGTAGGTGCGAAAGGCAGGATTGCTACCGTTGTACCAAGCGATCCTTAGTAAAAACATATGCTGCTTATATCGAAAATAAAACAAAATGCACCGCCCGCCCGCATACAAATGCAGAAAATACAGACAACGACACACCTTACCAACTAGTCTACACTTGGTTCGCCCCCACACGGAGCATCATCAGGAGCTGTTAGACCGTGCAATACGAGCACTAATTAATGGATTCGACTTCCGAAAAGTGATGCCTGATTAAAAAAAGACACAAATTCATAAAACTTAACGTAAGAGAAAATGAGATAGGAAGCATAATACAGTGTTCGTGGTATGTACTTTAGTTACTATAAGCCTCTTGTATCATTTATCGAAAATGTAAGCTCTGAATCTGAATAAATCTATATAATATATACGAAGAAAATGTAAAGTAATTATCTTACTTTATATCACTATGATCATTACACTCGCGAGCAACCAAATCGACTCAAACGCTACCTCTACATTCAAACATTGTTATAAATAAAAGTATACAACATTTAGATAAAAATAATATGTCATTTGAAAGCTTGAAACATAAGCTTTAAAAAAATATCAACACCATTAAATGAAACAAGTACCAACATGTTCATTTGCGCAATTAGGACGTATGGGAGAAATTACTCACTACACTACCTGCGAGTTGCGCTACCCTCTACCCCTATAGAAACCCCCTGACCCTTCAACCCTTACCAGTCGCTTATCAACAGTTGACCGATACACATCTCCGCAACCTGCATCCATTGTTTTCAAGAAACAATTGATATCACACCTCAAGAAGCCGCTCAAGTTGTTGCCTTATTGCAACAAGGACTCAGTCAGCGAGTAGTCGCTTCCCAGCTTCACTTGAGTCAGTCTGCTCTATCCCGAGTATACAGACGATTTCAAGAGACTGGAGCATTCACTCGGAGACCAAAAACCAGCCGCCTGAACGAGACGACCGTTTCATTGTCTCAACCTCCCTGCGAAATCGGCACCTTACGGGTGTCGACGTGCAGGGCGAGCTGAAAAGTGTTGGAGGTGTAGCTGTCAGCGATTGGCCAGTAAGAAGACGTCTGAAGGAAGCCAACCTGACTCCAAAAAGGCCTGCAACGGGCCCCAAATTGACTGCAGGCCACCGGCAAGCTCGGCTACAGTTTGCTAGAGAGCATCTCAACTGGAGCGTTGGGCAATGGCGGTCGGTCCTGTTTACTGACGAGTGCAGGATGTGTCTGCATGGCAGTGACAGGAGAGGCCGGGTACCGTACCAAATACTGAACCAATAAATCTTATACTTCTTAAAAAAACGTGTTTTATTTGTGTAAATTCTGAACACAACTCCTTTACCCAAAATCCCATTTAAGTTCAGACACCAATAATAAAAAAAGTATACATGGATATTAAATGATATCTCAAATAAGCTGAAGTTTCAAGCTATCAAATGACATCATTTTTATTAAAATGTTGTATACTTCTACTGAAAACAATGTTTGAATGCAGAGGTAGCGCTTGAGTCGATTTGGTTGCTCGCGAGTGTAGAACTTACAATTATCTTCTTCCCGAAATTTTACATTCGTCTCATTATCTTGAAACCAAAATTTTTGAAGGTTTCACTTCTACTTCGTGTGAATTGCACGCATGCTTTTTTTCGTTTTTGTAATAAGGGACTGTATACAGCTAGATATATTTTACACCTCCAATATTAGTTATAGTTAGCAAATTAAAATAAATTACTAGAAAAATTCAAGTTGTCTCAGGTGTTGGGCGAGATAAGATAAGATCATTTATTTGCAACATCCCCTCGCTATCCGTGCGAGTACTCCTCCATTGAACTATCGAAACCTTGATAGTCCCGTCGAATTTTTCAAAGTATTTCTTTATATCGTCGCTAGTACCATCTCTAGATATTTTATGTACTACTACCTCCAACATCGAACGTAATACTTTTATAATTATCCATCAATCGATACAAGAAATGCCTATTCAATTATTATATTTTTGTTCTAGTATTAAACTGTTAGCTCTTTATATGTAAAGAAATAATTACAAAAATATATTCAGGATTTATTCTTATAATAATTTCTTCACATATATGTTGTAGTTAAATCTAAAAAAAATCTTATTATAAAGGTTTTCTTGCTTTACGCAAAACCTCCCATTACACAGGTAAACCATTCGAGTGCGAAATGTGAAATCAATTTGAACCTTCCGCACACCTTGATACCAATCAATTTACATCAATTCCCCAACCCAAATGCTTCCGGCGCACCCATCTCGTAAATGTTATAGTGTGTTCAGCCACTTTAGGCAACTATTGGCACGTCGGAATGAGGGTGCATCGCGAGGGTAACCGGATCGATACAGGCAGAGTAAGGGGGAATTCTAAAAGCTTTGGGAACCAAACAAACTTTTGTTTACTTTGACTCACCCGTTTAAAGCAATATCTGTCTTAAGCAATTTACAGTGTTATTCAGGACAATAATTAAATTTACATACATACATACAATGACGCCTTATCATGATCACAAATTTCCAGTTTCCACCATACTGACTTACATCTCTCGATTCTTCAACTCCCTTTCCTTTCATACCTTTCATACAAACTCGTCGGTTAGGGTGCCTTTGATCTAGACTTTTTTCAAAACATCTTCTATTTGGTCCCTGAAAGTTCGCCTTGGTCTGCCTTTACCGACTTGCTCATGAACATTTCCCTCATACACTTGTTTGTCAATCTTCTTTCGTCCATCCTCTCTAAATATCCAAACCATCTAAGCATACCTTTTTCTTTGTCACTGTGTCTTTATCCACTCCACACCTCTCTCTTATCACATCATTTCTTATTTTATCCATCTTAATCACTCCGGATTTACTGTATACTAGCGGCCCATTCCGGCTTCATACGGGTGAAAAAATTCTTTAAATTTTTCTAGCATTAAATATAGCCTATGTTACTCAGCGTGAATGTAGCTTTCCAATGGTGAAAGAATTTTTGAAATCGGTTTAGTACTTTTTGAGTTTACTCATTGCAAACATACAAAAATACAAACTTTCCTCTTTATAATATTAGTGTAGTATAGATAAGCTCTCCACTGCATTTAGCATACATTCATGCAAAATTGTTGTCGTTTCAATTCTGGTTGGCTTGCATACAAGTGGTAACTGGTGAATGAACTTTTTTTTTAATTTACAGTGGGTTCGCTCTTGATCCCAATCAAGCCATGACAGGATCCACGATGGAACGAGCTAATCCAGAAGGTGCCTATTTACCCTGGCTTTGAAAATGGACGGGTTATAAGTTCCCAGAAATACAGACGCAGGGAGGGAGTTCCACTCCTTTGCTGTGCGCATTATGAAGGATGTTGAAAAGCGCTTGGTGCGATGCGACCAAGAAAGGGTGGTAGCCTACAGGGCATCTAGATGTCCGACGGAAGATAGGAGATGGCGGTGTGAGCACATGGAGCTCCTAAGCACACTCTCCAAAGTACAGTCTATAGAAGACCGACAGGCACCTTTGCGGCGATGAGCTAAGGTGCGAAGCTTGCTCCTCACCAATTTGCTATCACTAATAAGCCTCTCAGCTCTGCGCTGAATCGTGTCTAATGCAGCAAATTGGTATTTTGCTGAGCCATCACGAAGGTGGCTGCAATATTCCATGCAAGATCAGACTTGAGCTTTACATTGAGTTAAAAGCTGTCACGGCATGAAATATCGCTTGACCTTATTTAGAACGCCCAGCTATTTAGCTCAAAAGTCAGCGAGGATGCCATACGCAAAAAGTTTACGCAACAAACATTCGTGGCAGACCCTATCAAAATCTTTCGGAAAGTGCTTCGCCGTGCATGCCTCAGGTAAAGAACCAGATTTACAGGTCACCAGGCCTTCGCGATCTAGTATTGTAATGTCGTATAAAAGATATATATGGAGTAATAATATTGTCTTTACAAACTCCATCATCAATTCGCCATACTAAATTGATATTAAATTTTAAGGGTTTGTTAGGTGTGATACAAAAAAATTATTGAATAATTATTTTACCAATAATAACAATATTTTCACACCAATTAACCTAGCCCAAAGTAGGCACTGTAAGGCTTGTTGAATACTAAGCTAAAAGATAAACATACATATATGATACATACATAGAAATATCTATAAATACCAGGGGCTTAGGTACAAATGTTTGTATCTATCACAAAACATCTGCCGCTTCCGGGGTTCGAACCCAGAACCATCGGTGCGACGCTACCGTTAAAATCACACACGTCACTATCATAGACAAGATTTAATGTTTATTTTAATGCCAGAAGAAGAGTGATAAAAATTTTATGTTTTACATCCTAATCTAATGTGAAACTAAACGTGGTGCAATAAAGCACATATTGAAATTATCATAACGTTACAGAAAGATACGATTATGCTGTCATATTATTTGAAATGACACGAAAATAACTTTATTAAATTGCACTTAATATTTTTTTTATTTTGTTGTATTATATTATTACTATTATGTTATTGTGTATATAATTTGTATAATATTATTATTATTTTATAATAATAATAGTATTTCTTACATTCACTCCATTAAGCCTAGACCAAATTAAGCATTGTAAAGATTGTATTATGGATACTAGAGTAACGTATAGACATACATATGTATATATTAATTCATTATACGTAAAAATCCACACTATATAACTAGAAACTGACATAATCGCTAAAGCCTGGCGTTTACATGAATAATATCTACGCACACAAGCTTTATACTCTAAAATGACCTTTATTATAATGGCATAAAGTTGGTCTAAAGAACAAAGCGTAAAACACTATGTGCTGTCAACCATACAAACTATTTATTATCAAGTTCGCTTTTGTAATTAAACTACTTTTGATTACCATTGCTAACCGATTTATATAATTGACAAAATGAAATCTAATATGAGTGAAAGAAGTTTTGAAAACGAAAATTTTTACTCACTTTTTCCAATAATAAAAGCACTTTGATCGTTTGCACTTAATAGTGTTCATCACTTTCCATATTCCATTTACGTGGTTTATTAATCTATAATGAATCACTTTTACAAAGTCCGCAAAAACAATATATCACAACACAAGCTTTTTTCATAAAAAAGTAATAAACATGGAATAAATTCCCGCGCACCGAAACGTCACACGAGCGCGCGTATTTCTTTATCTATGGACAAAAATGGCCGCACGACGCGCTATTTTTATTGGAACTTAGCATGGGGTTGTGTTTGCTATAATTTGGGGCAACAAGTGGGTGAATTATCCGATCCGCGCATGCGTGGTGGTCGCGCTGTGTAAGTACGCAAATAAGCGGGTGTTCTCTAGAAATAACGATTTCGCGTGGGGTACCTAACTAGAAATCATGTCAACGTATGCGCCCCGACATTTATTAACTTTTCTTTTATGTAGATGGATCAGTGAAATCTACTTTTCTTTAGTGAAATACTATCTTCTAAACACACAAAAACACAGCTTTTATGTGTTTGTGTACGCAAAATTCGAAAAGTATTCGATGAATTGACCTGTGAACGTTTAAACGCAAAATGACTATAGTCCGTTCGCGTTAAGAAAATAGTGAGTTATCTGTGCAACTACAGGATAAGGGTGTATTCACAGTGGAGTAAAAGTACAACATTTTTTTTAAACATTTAATTATTTTTAGTGGAAAAAAATTGTCTTAAAATTACGTTATTTACGCCTCCATAAAACAATATCTTCCCTTTCGACTAACAATGTTCTATTTTCCTGTTTATTGAAATCGAAACCAAGCTCGTGCAATATTTTATGAAGTGTCATCATCATCATATCAGCCGTACGACGCCCACTGCTGGACATAGGCCTCCCCCAAGGAGTGTATGAAGTGTAGTATGTTTGATAACAGGAATATCTTTGTCAGTTTCGCAAATTCTCATAATTTTGTCCAATGTCGGGTAGTCGTTATTGAAATATATTGAGTGAACTTTTCTTCTTATTGCACATTTGTCTTGTTTCATCTAATTCATCGACTGTGGATAGTCGAGCTCTTTTTTCACGGGTAATTTTAATGTGTTAAAATTCCTTTTGTTCTTTAATAATTTTATAAACAGTATTTTCGGACACACCGCATGCATTTGCATTTGTTTTTATGACTATGCTCTCCACAGTTGCATTTAAATCACACATTATAAAGTACTTATAAACATTGTAAATTATGCGTCTCTCTCCGCTATGGATTATTGATCCATTTTTTTCTTTCAAATTCGTAAAACGGCCATCGAGTCTAAAAAGCTAACTCTTGAAACATCTAATTCGATAAAAGCCCAATTCATGTAAAGACTCATTAATGAAAAGACCAATTCGAGAAATTAATTCCTTTACTTAAACTATAATAAAAACAACCAACTTTTAAAGTTTAACATAACCTTCAATAGACCTCTTGAATCATTCGCAAAAAATATTCACTTGTGTTCTAACATTCCGTTAAACCGTTCTAACGTTCTTCTTAAACAAATGCATATAAATATTTAATTGTTAACTGAGTTCTTAAGGTTCTATGAAGACCTTCAAGCTCTTAGTCACAAATCAAACCGTGAGCCTTTTAAGTCCTTACAAACCCTCTTTTTCCTTCGGTCCTTTAAAATTTGTGAATTCATGTTTAGTCCTGAACCTTAAAGTAAGAAGGATATCGCAGTCGAAACGAAAATTCTCACATAATGAGTCTTTAGTACTAGCCTAGAAATGGTAACCTGATGCCCAGTTCTGGTAATATTCTTTTTGGAGCGAAGCGAGCGAAGCTCCCATGGATCAGCTTCAATGGCGCAATGTCTGTTACGCCATAACTTCCCGAGTTCTTAACCGATTTCAATATTTTTTGTGTGGAATCGAATTTTGAAATTCCCAAAAATTCCCACTGAAACAATTTTTTTTTTCTTTTTTTTAAGTAATACGCTCCGTAATTTATGGTGCTAGCGTAGCTTATGCTCAGCGACTGCATCGCTTGTCTTATTATTATCAACGAAAAACTTATTCAAACATTATCCATGAGATGACTAAAAAGTCTCCCGTCTCCAGTTCTCTTCAAGAAATTAAGCCCTTTTTAAATGACAAAATTTCAAGTTTTTTTTTGCAAGTTATTTAGGACTCGAAAGTCTCAACACTTTATGCGATCGATTTATCCGGCCACGTAATTCACCAAGATGTGTCACTAAACCTGTAGCTATTTTTTGTGTTTACCTAAGTTAACTTTAAAAGGTTCACTGCCTTCGCACCCATTAAACATTTCCGCTAGCACGCATATCAAATGAGAAATGATAGAATTGTTCAAGATGCATTCATAAGTTGGTAGCAGAGTTTTTATATCATAATATCTTGCGGCTGGTCACGGCAGGAACCGCGCTTGACGGAGCGCGACCTGGCCGGGCTTATGGCAAAGTTATTCTGTAAACACCCGTAACTCGAATTCGAATAGAGACGATCAAGGATTTCCTACAGAATACACATCTTTATTAAATTACTTTAGTTTGCTGCAGCTTTTGGCGACAGCGTATTCACCCTTTTTTATAAAAAGTAAAATGCGTTACTCTGCCGCGGGCGAAGTTATATGATCCTCTCTCCCCATGCCTCTACTCTAGTCCCTAATAAAGGCTTGGAGGCATACGCTACTCAAACCCATGTATGTACCCTCAATTCTAAAGAGTGGAAGTCTTTGCATGAGTCTGTGTTTCCTAAAAAATAAAATTTAGGGTTTTGAAGTCACGAGTGGATAGGTATCTTCTAGGCAAGCGCATCACATCCTAGATCGCATCGTCGCTTTCCATCACGCGAGATAGCGGTCAAGCGATTACGTATTCAAAAAACAAAAACTGCCATGGGTCCGGTGGGTTCAGAGTAGTAATCATCACCATACAGTGTTAAATACACTACCCTTAATTTTTTTAATATGAAATAGTTAGTCACTTGTCCATTTTACTTTCGAGTTATGCACAAAAGTTTACAGAATACCAGTTCTGCTTATGGTTGCCAGCAATGCTTTTGAGCCGTGCCACGTGTGCTTTAATAATTCGCAACGATTACATCAAGGTGATTTAAGTGTTTAAATTAAATAAAAGATGTTCCGCCTCGAATTTGACTGTTTAGTTAGTTCCAAACTAAGTTGAGCCTGTATCTAATACAGATGATACTAAGCATATTTTACATGACTGATGTACAGTCGCGTCAAAAATTTATTTTCTGTAATTAGAGCTTATGAAGAAATGTTACTTCCGAGCACATTACACATTTGAATAAAACATTTTTTTACGTTTAATACTATTAATTTTTACCAAAAACACACATTTCAAAATCTGATGACGTAATCAGCTCTTTTTTGCAAATAATAACAGTAAGATGGAGGTCGGTCCCCCTGCCCAAGTTTCTTTCGCCAGTTCTGCTCGGAAGGGCCTCCCAATTTCCGAACTGGTAGTAGACTCAGTAGTAAACATGTAATCGTAGTAAGTAAAATGTAAAAATAAAACAATTTATTTATATAAAATTTTTAACAATTCGGAACGACCGATTAAAATATTGTGAAGGCAATAGAAAATACATGACAACCATTATCTTAGTCATCCAGTGATCACGACTCCTGTAAAAGAGTCGAAACTTCAGGATTAAACATAAAGTAAAATATGCGCAAAATCCGTAAAAAAATGTTTAATTCCAAATAATCGAGTTATAAAAATAGTTTAATTAAAAAAACTTAATATTCGAAAGTATGTTTGTACATACGCACGCATATAAAGCATTCGATAGCAAAATATTCCAAATAACATTATTAATAAAATTATTAGAATCGGTTATATATACTTAATAATATATTAAAGTTGAAGTCTTTAAATAAATCCAAGTTTACAGGATCCACTACTAACGTCTTGTTTTTTTTATATAATTTAACCTCACGTTCTTTCTCCTTTACAGGGGTAGTGATCACAAGATGACTAAGGTCATACACGTGCTTACCTTTACAATATTTTAATCGGATCGTTGCAAACTACTAAAATTCTAAAATAAAATTGTTTTGATATATTTTGCATAATATGCACAAATACTGTAAACTCTGTCTACCAGTACTTTGTGGTGTGTTTATAATTCTTTGAATGCACTAATGTGCATTCAAAGGTAGCTATAGACATTAATCTATAGCTACTTATAATAAAAATAAAATCTATTATTTATTGGATATAATGATCCATATTGCAATTGTTAGTAATTTCGAATCTTACAACCTAAGTAAGTACTAAATAACTAAACGGGAGTTAGTAATAATAGAAGATATACATATTTCTATAAATATTAAATATCTATGTATCATATATTATGTATGTCTATTTGTTACCCTAGTATTCATAATACAATGCTTACTTTGGGCTAGGCTAATTGGTGTGATTGTAAAAAATGTTATTATTACTATTATAATGTGTCCAACAGAGGACAGTTCCTACTGAAGGTAATGCTTTTTATAACAATGACGCAACAAGGATCCTGCCTTTTTCTTCCTTCTGTTAAAGTTTCTTGTGTCCATACTTCTTGTCAGTTCAAAGACGTCCTGAATGGTAAAAATGGTGGTAGGTAAAAATGTTGGACGATTCAAAACAATATATTTTAAGGGCATTTGAATAAAGTTATTTTCATTTTATTTCAGCTATTATTTAGCATTTTTTTTATTTTCATAAAGGCACAATAACAGACAACAGACAAAATACACAATAAAAACACTTACGATTAACATCGAGCGTGTCTGCGGCCAATTACAATTGCGCACAGCACTTTTAAAATTTAATTACAATTAAATTAGGCCATACAATAAAACATTAAACAAAACAATAAATAATACAATAATACATTAAACAATACAATCACAGGACAACTTAAGAAAAACACTAACGAAGAAGAACAAAACCCTTGAAAAACCCACAAAACAGCATGCCAAGTAGCCTAAGTGTCAGGTTGCAAGCCCAATTTGATAGCCCAATTCAAGGCCCAATCATAAATATTACTATAGGCTCATTAATTTTATAGAACCTCATTACTACCCTCAGTAGCAGGGCACAAAGGCAATTGACAAAGGGCCATTGCAAAGGGAATTGCATAGTTGGCGCGGTTAAAATTGCGGTGCACAGCTAGCATATTAATATGACTTGTAAATCAAAACCCATGGTTACAATAAAAAACTGAATCCCGTTACAATAATTTCCTAAGAACAATTATAATTAATTCGCTTTAAAGAGAGTTCAAAGTATAATCAGTCGGGCACGCGCTCAATAAAAACTCACCTCACTGAGTTAACAACTGGAAAGTTTCTTACAGACCACAAAGTTCAAAGGAGATTTATTATTAAAAGAAAAGGAGTCTTTATAAAAAAGAAACAAAAAGGCAATTAACCTCTATTGAAAGTTTACAGTTCGCTACAAACTATACATAGTTTGTGGAGCTTTTTGCTTTGTGTACGTAATCTTTATTAACATCTATATATATATAAAAATTCCCTGTCTCAGTGTTTAACCGCGATGAACTCTGAAACTACTGAACCGATATTGACGATTCTTTTTTTTATTTATTTGGAATGGGTTCGCAGATTTGAACCGGTTAAACAAAATATACTTAGAAAATTAAAAAAAAAATTATAAACAACAAAGTTTAATATTCAAATATTACAATAATTTTATGAAAATGAAAAGTTTGTATTAAAAAATATTTACAAACATATAAATTAATCATCTGGATTATCAAGCCAATCCCTCATTTTACACATTTTAGACTGGTGAACTACACAGCTGCGATCGTAACAGAAGCAATCGTCTCTATGAGGATCTGTAAAAAAAGAGTTTGTATAAAATAACTTAATAATACATTTAAAGTAACAAAAGAGCTGCTAACATCTGCCAGAACCTGATTTAACAAACAAAAGATAAATTAGGCTTAAGCCTGAGAATAGGAAATCTAATGAGGTTTATTTAGTAGATTCTGTTATTAATAGAAAGCGTTCTCGTATTTAAACTGTTCACTGTTATATAAATAATATTTTAATAGAAAAATACTAGAAAACATCCGCTGAGAATATCTTGTGAGCCGAGTCGATAGTTGTATTTTTATTTCAATATAATGTATTCAATTTGTTGTTTCTTGCTAAAGATGACTTTTTACAGAAATACTTGACATCTTTATGGTAATAATAGCTTTTGCCAGCGATTTCGCTGACGTTAACTTAGACTACCGATTAAAATTAATATTTCTATCCCTCGGGAACAGTACCTTTTTTCTAGATGAAAGGTGAATCACCTTTTCTGTATCCTTTACCAAGTGTATGCAAAATTTCATGATGAACGGGTCAGTAGTTATTTAAAGCGTGAAAGTGTAACAAATAAACAGACTCACTTTCGTATTTAAAATATTAGTTAGGATAACCCCTACAATTGTGATTTTTTGTCAAGACTGTCTGTACTTGCGTTTTCAAACTTCAAACCATATCCTGTTTACAATAGTAAACCGTCTCATATGCAAGCATGTCTATAGTCACCCGAAACGTCATCATCAGCCTATTAATGTCACGACGATGCAGCCGGGACCAACGCCTTCCTAAGCACGGAGAAACTTAAGATAATAAGTTTTGGTCACCCATCCAATGACCAACCATTGCGAAAGTTGGTTAACTTCCACGGTCGCAGGCCGAACGCGCTTAAAACCTGCGCCATCAAGCTCCCGATGAACCGAACCCAAAAACCCGAAACAGTGTAGAAGTAGTGTAAAAATCGCGACTAGAAAGTTGTAAACTCACCTTCAGTCAAATCATCGTTGTAATAGATCAAAACAGCGGGGATATGAAGGTTTTCCGGTAATGCGACGTCACTAAACCTGTCTCTTTCATCAGGTATACCGTTCTCCGTCAGGGTCTTGTAGTAGCAAAGCCCTCGCCCGAGATAACGCCAAGTATATGAGTGCATATGGGAATTGTGGGGCAGGTACCGCATCATTATTTGGTATATGGTCTCTTCAGAACATACCTCCAGGGTAACGGTTGAACCTGGTACAAATATTTTATTTAAGAGTGACAAGAGAGCTAGGTTGAATCAAAATCACACCAAAAGCTATGACATTTTAGATGCAGCTGCCGACACATAGCGACCTATAAAGGTCAAAATTAAGGATTTATTAGATAAGACTGGAAATGGTAGATCGACTGTCGTGATCGTGGATGCCAAAAAGGTGCATCGCTGTTTGCTGCTTGCCCTGCAGTTAGCTAAACGCGGACAGTCAGAAACACGGGTACATACACGGGTTACTAGTGGGTATTACTCAAAACCTTTACCGGTCACAAGGCCAGGTAGGGGGGAGTTTGCGTAACGCATTTCCCCTGTATCAAAAATGGCGGCCCTGTAGCAACGACTAAGATTTTCTTAGGAGGCAGCGGTATCTTCAGACCTATAGCTTTAGCGACTTCCATCAATATGACTAAATGCTAAGGGGTCAGATAACACCAAGAACATTGCAGAGCGAACAATTCCTTATGACACGTAAAGAATAACATTTAAAACTTGCCAGTATTAGTTCGTACATTTCTGCATCCACCATTTAATTGACACATTCTACGGATACCGAAAACACGTTTATAACCACGATTAGAAGCGAATGTGGATGAACCAAACACCGAAAAATCAAGTTTACGTCTTCCGCATAAATTGCGCATTTGCTCGCGTCGAAATCCACTCACCTGTTATCGTATTTGTTATGCGTATAGGCCTGGTCTTCGCCGTAGCTTTGCCGATCACGTAGCCTTCATTCAACCACCAGGGTTTGTCAAGCGGACGCCATCTTGTTGAAGGCACCACCGGCTGCCTTGCACCGTGGCCATGCAACTGATACGTGGTCCGCAGCATTGTCACAGGATGCATGTAGGATACCCAATCGTCGCCTTTGAACCAATGGCTCACGTCTTTGCCGGCGTACGCCACAATCGTCATAGCTAACTGGGGAAATTAATCACGAATGTTTTCAGTTCTCATTATTCCGTATTCAGAGTTGAAAAGGCTGTATCAGCAAGAATGTATGAACTACTGACTGAAAGTCCAGATTAATGATCCTTACCTACCTGTACCTCTGTGTGTAGCAGTCAGATAGGGCGAAACACCGATTTTCAGCTCTCGCCCTGACGGCTGGGTGAGTGCGGGTGGTAAAAATATCAGAAAAAAAATAATGAATGTGAAATCTGCTCGATAATAAGATTCGTTGTGAAGAAGGGGAACTAATAATATTTGAATGTATATGTACCTATGTTAAAACAAAGATACAAAAATTTGTTCTTAAGAAATGAAGTAATTATTTAAAAGAAATTTAGGTTATCCAAACAGCCGGATTCAGATATTTGGTTGCATAAAGTTAAATATATATTTATAATCACGTTAATAATAAGATATATAAACACATATATGTCATCCAGTTGGTGCAAAGGTAGCGAACCTGCCTATTGCATCAACGTACATGGTTCGGATCTACCAGCATATTAACTGTCTTGTCTCTCTCCGTTGCACCAAACGGTCAGTAATAATATTTTATTATTTCTGACCGTTTGGTGCAACGGTAGTGATCCTGCCTTTCTCACCGATGGGTTCGAATCCCGATAGGGGCAGATGTTTGTATTCGAGCATTTGTACATGAGTAATGGGTGTTTATATATATTTCTATGAATATTACATATATGTATCATATATGTATGTGTATCCGTTACCCTAGTACCAAGAACACAAGCCTTACAGTGCTTACTTTGGGCTAGGCTGATTGGTGTGATGTAGGAAATATTTATTTATTATATTTATTTATAGCATAAAAAAGATTTTTGTTGTTAGTAAAAAAAATGTCATGATGCGTGCATGGTGCATTCTTAATTATATAAATGAAAGTATATAAAGAGACTTGCTTTTCCTTATTCAATACTTAATTCTTGTTATTTTTGACGTGATAACGTCTTATAAATCTATGACCGCCGGCTGCACGCACGAAAAAGTGTAACGTTCCGCCTGAGCCGAGCGTGCAAGCGAGAGCGCGGAACAAGCGATATAGAAGCACGATCGGCCTTAGCGTTCGACTTGTGGCGCATCTATCTCTCTTCCACTTCATGAAATGAAAAGTTAATGTGATTTCCATTGTTTATTACAACAATTTAGTTAATTTATCGAAAAAAAAAAATAATAATAATAATTTTCAATTAACTCCTTCTTTGTATTATACAAAATAATGATAATTCAGTGATAATAATTCAATTCAATTCATAAAAGTATGCAATTTTTAATCAATGTTTTCTTATGACGCTATCACCTAAAATTATCGTCCGTAAACTGACTTTACAGACAACATTTTTTTTCTGTATTTTTTTTTCTGTTTTATAAATAATTTATTGAGTAAATCAAAGGCACAGTAGTTAACGCGCGTTGTTTCGTATACGGAGATTAAATCATTTTCGTAAAGGGCGTTCCATTGGATAGGTGATCAAATTACACGCTTAGAAATGCACATTAACACTTCATGCTTCGAAAGACATTGGGTCAACCAGGTCTCTATCAGTGATAACGGCCTGTACTCCAATTATAGGGATACATACAGTCTATTCATCCTAACTTGTCCTATTTGGTAAACTATCTTGGCATTTCTTTTTATTGAAAATGTAGCATTAAAAATCAACTGATAACTAGATTCAATAGGTTTCAGTCTATTATAACGATTTATTGTAATAGATTATTGACTTTGTTATTATTTTATTTTTAAATGGGTGATTTCGTTAAAAAGTTGTGCCAAGATTGTTTACAAAATAGGACAAGTTAGAATGAACAGACTTTACATACCATTTTCCTGCAGGACTAGGCAGAGATCACTGATTTTCACTTTCCTGTCATAAATCTTACTCATACGCTTCTTTAACCTATCATACAAGCTCATCGGTACTTTTGACCTAGTCTTTTTAGGACATCTTCTATTTAGGCCCTTTTTTGACCCAGGGGAGAACTTTAACCTCAATTCGCCGCGAGCATTCGGCGGGGATATGTGAGGACTCTCCCCGCTATTGCGCTCGAAGCGTAGACGGGGTATGGTATAATAAAAATAATATATAGGTATAAAACCCCTGGAGCGCCACCACCATTTCCTTCAGGGTCTGTCGAGAAACTATGGAGATATAAGCTAATAACAAATATTATATTTACAAAATTTTCTAAAAGTACAATTTTGATATACAAATGAATATAACATAATAAATATCCGTAATCACCAATGTCTTCACATTATTGAAATTTGAAATTATGTAACTTTTTTAATAAATTTATAACAAATTACGTATTGAATTATAAATTGGTAATGTCATTGATACGTTTTATAATTTACGAATAGTGTATTTAAATATACACATATATTTTTTGAGTAATAAAAATAAATAGTTTTGCACGCCGGATGGAGCAGAATAAATTGAAATTTGTAAGCAATTGCAAGTAAAACTAATTCTTTATTTCCATGGATTATAATACAAATTCACGTAAGTAAAGAATGACTATTACTTTGCGAAAATAATAAAAAAAAAATCGTTACCTACAGAATGTATCTATAGGTAGGTGTTTTATGTTCACGTATAGTCTCCGGCAAATAAGTTGAACATGATTTTGAAAACACGTGACATGCGCAGTAGCAAGTTTAGTACATTATTCACTACTGCGCATGTCACGTGATTTCAAAATCATGTTCAACTTATTTGCCGGGGACAATACGCGCTTTAAATGTGTGGTAACAGAACCTTGAATTAAAATTATCATTCCCCAATTTTATCAAAAGTATAACGTGAAAAAATAATATTTGTAAGTAGGTTGATTAGAAAAAACTGCTGCATTGAAATATCACAGCATACACGTTTTATGTATAGGTACCTACCCTCTTCGCGTCGCAGTACGCAAATCCTCGCTTGAAGCAGTTACATAACTCTACGCATGTGTCTTCACAGTACCAGTTTTTGATCTTACAGGAGCACGACTTAGTGCATTTGCACAGCTTGAACTGGTCTTCTAACCATGGAGTAAGATCGAACACTTTCCCGTTCAACGATATCCAGCAGTCGTTAGCCCGGTTGTGAACGGCAACCTCAGCTGGCGTATACCATTCTTGTTTTGTGTAAATCATGATTTTTAATATAATTTTAACAAAACTGATTCATTTGATGTTTATTTTGATTGATTGATATTAAATGACAGTTAATGACAGTTTGACAATTTAGGAGGCTTGCATCTTTTAGGCAGACAGAGTACACATTGTACTGTCGCTTTGAATTTAAAATAGAAGCTTTCGTGTCTATGTAGAGACGTGTGAAATCTATCGAATCGCCACAGTGAATATATAGCAAAAGCAATACCGAAAGTACTTTCGGTACTACTTGTTGAGATAAATACCTACATTTAATAAGAACGTTAGGGATGACACGTTTTTATAAAATTTTAAATTTATTTTTATTAAAACATTTATTTAACCCTTTGAGTCCTAGTAGCTTCGCACTGGAACCACCTATTTATAAATTATTTTCTAGCGTCCTAGTCCGCACAACTTGGAACCACCAGCGTGAGTCATGCGTTAAGACATATTACAATGCGAAAATGATTGGCACATCGGTTATTGTCTTTGCAGCCTAAGGCGTATAAACAAGTGTCATAGTGGTTCTAGACAGTGAATTCCATAGAAATTAAGTAATATTTTTTGTAACAACATTTTACTGGTGGTCCCAATTTGGAACCATCATATTTTTTGAAAATGTTGATTAATATATAATTGTAAACTAGTTTCATTGTTTAATACCTCATATAATTTTTCAACGTCAATTATTAACTTTTCTATTTCAAAAAATCAGTACTCAAAGGGTTAAGTTTCATAACAATGACATAATTAAATAAATAAGCTGTTTGAAAAAAAAAGGATGTAAAAAATCATCAACATTTTAAGTAGTCTTACTATTCGTTATTACAAATTGGTCATTGAAATATGCTTTGTTATTCAATTTTATAGCGTAAAATACGAACAGTAACGTAATAAACAAACGTAACCATAACCACTCGTTTCAACTAACAGTACTGCGACGTTCGCTTAGGAGTCTTGTTGAGGCGTGCGTCTGTGTGCGTTCGTTTGGATCTATTGTACATATTATAATACTATCTTACTGCTTTTATAATAACAATATCTCTTACATTCACACCAATTGGCCCAAAGTACGTAAGTACACAGAACAGTCGTCCCATCAACTAACAACAAATGTAGGTAATTATACTTTATCCAATGTAGGATGATACTTTTGACAGGTGTCACTTCCTTATTGCTACGTACTAAGGTTGCGTTTGTTTCCTTATGTTTAGTTTGACATTGCAATAGCAAGTTTATACCCTCTATATAGGTGTCAACTGTCAAAACTATCATCCTACATTGGACAAATTATAATCTGCACAGTGCAGCTATTTTATAAACTAATGTTTGATACCCTACCTATATCATACTTACTTACTCCTTTCTTAGGCGCGACTTGTATTTCTTTAATGTGTCAATCATTAACCATTTCACGACCGCCGTGGTCGAGTGGCTCACGTACCGGTTTTCATGGTAACGCCACTCGTCCCGGGTTTGATTCTCGGCTGGGTCAATGTATAAAACTATTTTTTCTATATTGGTTTGGATCTGAACTTCATAACACATGTGTTTTAGCTACTTGAGTTCAGAACAATTTGTGATGTTGGCCTCGTCATTGTTAACGTTACTTTAGTATAGCGACTATTTATATACCATACAATATAACTACATATATGAATAAGCTTGCAACATATTTTGCCGTTTTTTGAGCTGCAAGTTTATAGGAACCCTTAATTAGCTAAATAAATTAAACCTTTCAACTGACTTACTAATATAAATAAAAATAAATCATAAAACGATGCTATTTGATTGTCTCCCGTAATACACTGAAACCCGATTTTTTGATGTTGGTAACCCTTAAAGCATACAGTGGCAGTTGGCAACCTTACATATGAAAGTTACCCTCTTTCTGCTCCGGGTTAATTTATTCATTTACATCCATATCAGAGCGTCGTCATCTCTGTGGTCACTCGTGGTTGTGGCGAAAAAAATCGGCTATTTTGTCATTCTAGTTCTAGTTTCTAATCTATTTAGTAAGAGTAAATACGATGCTGAGCTGCGACCCTTGCGTACTGCTGCGGCACACCCATATCTTTGTGAAAGATCTGATTTTATTATCTGCTTTAAAATAAGCTTATAGGATTTATGTAAAAATTGTGTGTGCGTGTGTGTATTTGTCTAGTAAGAAATAAAGAACGTTTTCCATTTAGACATAATTGTCGACACTGTGTTGCACTGTGCCAACTTTTTGTGTGTGTGTATGTGTGTGCCAACTAAGTTGACATTAGGTTTTTGCTATAGTATGGTCGACACAGTGCAACACAGTGTCGACAATTTTTTCTAAATGGAAAACGCTCAAAGTTATTATTTATCTATCCATCATAGACAAATCCGTTGACTGATTACTTTTATAAGTATGTGAACTTTTTTTCTACCGTTTTACTATTTCTCTATGTCCAACCAATAATTTAAAACTACTTAATTATTTTTTATTAAAAAATCATTTCACTTATTTGTTGATGAATTCTGTGTTTGATGTAATTTTTTCAAACATTTTGACGTAGTCATTAAAACACACTCAAAAGCCAATAAATATAATAAAAATATCAATTTACATCTGTATTGGTTACATGATAAGCAAATCATTGAATAAGTATAGTATTTTTACACAAGTAATACAAATAACTATAGTTTTACAACATATCTACATCTTCAAATAAACATTGTCTTCATAACGCAAACAGTTACATATAATATCAAGTATTTAAGGCCTGGAGATAATTAATAGCTAATTAGGATCTTAAAAAACTCTTGCTAGTCTGATTTAAAAAAAACCTTAAAAGGAATTTATGTGTAAAGGGGAAGGAACATTTTGGCTGTATGAACATCCATTTTCTTTCTTTTTCTTAAACTCTGGATACAGATAATCGAAAAATAATAATTAGACCGCACCTAATTTTAAGTTAGGAAGATATAAGCAACCAAAGTTGTATTCGTTTAACGTAGATTGAATATTTTAAAATGAATAAAATTAGCGCCTTCTTTGTATCGATTATTGAAAAAATTATCTGTGGCCGACGTTTTGAAAAAAAAAACTAACATGGCGGGCGATAGATTAACCAAACGTCAAAGTAAAATATTATAACCTCTTTAGAGGAGTAAAAGCATTGCGTTACCATACTACATTTGTTAATGCAAGTTGCGCCTTCGTTCGTTTGAAAGACTATGCAATCTTTATTTACCACTCACTATATTGAAATAAAATACTTTTTACCAAAATAGTAATTAGTTTTCATATTTTTATTTAATCCTGACATTTCTGTTAACACTCGGTACGTGAAAAAAGTTTTTATTACATTGCACTTGTAAGAAAACACTTTTAATAGACAAATAATTTCATTGGATTTATAATTTTTATATATTTTATGCATTTTCAATGCGATCTTATAAGATAAATTATTATAATAGAAAAATACTAGAAAAAATCGACTCGGGTCACAAGTGAAACAACGCTGGCCTACAGCGTAAAATCAGAAATGTACTAGAAAATTTCGACGAGTGTTCGCAAGGCTCGGTAGCTCAATTGGGAGAGCATTGGACCGGATTTCCAAAGGTTGCGGGATCGCTTCCCGCCTGAGATTCACTTGTGACCCGAGTCGATTTTTTCTAGTATTTTTCTATTATAATAATTTATCTTATAAGATCGCATTGAAAATGCATAAAATATATAAAAATTATAAATCTAACATGGCTGTTTCATCTTAATCGATTACCAAACATTTGTAAAAATGTTTCTTTCGAATACGAGAGGATGTTTCCTCTCATTGATGAAACAACGCTGGCCTACAGCGTAAAATCAGAAATGTACTAGAAAAATTTCGACGAGTGTTCGCAAGGCTCGGTAGCTCAATTGGGAGAGCATTGGACCGGATTTCCAAAGGTTGCGGGTTCGTTTCCCGCCTGAGATTCACTTGTGACCCGAGTCGATTTTTTCTAGTATTTTTCTATTATAATAATTTAAATAATTTCATTGTTTAATAGTAATGCAAGATACAAATAATTAGATTATTTACGTTCATTGTCAGCTTTATGATCGCATTTTCGAAAGGACCATTATTCAACTAGAATAACTCTAATCAGCGCGGACGGATAAATAAATCGTTCAATATATTTCAAATCAACGTTAAAATAGTCAACACAATAATTTAAAAAACAGAACAGAATTAAATAATTACAATTATACAAATAACATGATTATCAAATGAAATTACACATAATTTTACAAAATGTTTCATAATGTACACGGTATTTAAGTAGAAATTAATTATACACTAGAAAAAGGCAGTGGTGGCAGTCTATGTGATAGTATTTTTTTCCGTTTAACATTTTCCATTTGCAGAAAAAGCATACAGCATTTGTGACAGACAATAATAACATGAATGTGACACTTTAATTACAAAAATACTACAACTTTTAATTTGCATTTATAATTAAATTATATTAGACAATTTTTGTTTACTTAAAACTGTGCAAAGAAATGTTAACAATATGGCGGTATTGTGAAGTTAGCTACGAGCGCAACCAATCAGTGATTGACAATTGTACAGATGTTACACTTACACTAAAGTACGGGCTGTGTGATTGGTCATTTCTATTCCCTTACAGTCGCGCTAAAGTTCTGTCTGTGTTAAGTTTTTTTTATATTTCTAAACATGTACTACTTTCCAGATGGCCCTCATATAATCGTACAAATTTTTCGTTTTCTATTTTATTACAAACTAATTGAGTATAAGATAAGTTATTTTAATAGAAAAATACCAGAAAATATTGACTTGACTCACAAGTGAATTCTCAGACGGGAATTTTTTCTAGTATTTTTCTATTTAAATAATTTATGTTATAAGATAGCAGTGAAAACAATGTAAAAAATAAATAAAATTATAAAATTGAGTATAACCAGGGGAGAGAGAGAGAGAATTCAGATGATTAATTCGATATACCATTCTAAAATAGCTTTTTTATCCTGTTATAGACTTACTATGTGAAATATGTGAAAAATTTGGATTAACACCCTAAAAACATTTTTCAAAAATAATATTAGCACCTTAGCGATAAAGAAATTAAATTTTCTTGTAAAAAGTGAAAATCCTCCTCGACCTTCTATGATAATGTAAAAAGGACTGATGGATTTAATATATTATGCTGTATGGCAAACATTTTAAGAATTTTGTATTAAAATTCTGTATGATGACCATTTTTCATAATTGGCTATTTAAAATATATTAAATAAACCTAAATAATCACTATGGCTGAAAGCAATTCCCGTCACTTATATAAATGAATACATAATTATAAGTGGTTTAATACTCTTGTATAAAAGTACTATTTAAGTGTAAAAAAATCCAATTGAAAATATTATTATTTTAATTTGACTGTATGGTGACAATAAATAATTCAAAAATACAATATGGTTTAGATGGTAACCGAAATCACACCTTTCTAGAAGTGGGCCATCATCATAATAAATAATAATACTAGATTTAAAAAACTAAAAATCCCACATTTTTCAGTGACCAAAAAAGAATAAAATAACCTGGCGGGGCCAAGCGAGGGGCCACTCAAAACGTGGGGGCGCATGTTACTTATGGAGATGTAATGAGATGTATGATAATATGCATAGATGTTGAGAGTATTTGTAAAGATGCGCCCCCACGTTTTGAGTGGCCCCTCGCTTGGCCACGCCAGGTTATTTTATTCTTTTTTGGTCACTGAAAAATGTGGGATTTTTAGATTTTTAAATCTAGTATTAATATTTTATTCTTTTTAATTATTAACTCAACGAAGTAACCATGTGTTACGCAACAATCGGAAAAGCCCCATACAAAAGTGAAAATTGCTGAAAGTTGACCTGAAAGTGCACCTAGAAAGTTGAGAGTTGTTTAAGCGTGCATTGTCATCGGGTTCTGAGCTACCCTGAAAGTTTCAACTCGCTCGGTGGCCGGAAAGTGCCTCAAAATTGAGTTGCAAGAATCCAACTGCACAGACAGACAGACAGACAACCAAGAAAGCGACCTGAGAAAAACGTGGGAAAAAATTTACTCCAATGAATACTATTATTAAGCTCCAATGAATACTGTTACTCAAAACAAAAATTAGATCTCAAACAAGCCCAGAAAATAACCAACAAGGCATATTTATATCCAATATATATTACCTTAAGATCGAAAGTAATATAACAAGTATACACACATTCCAATTTCACTTTCTTATTCAAAACTGGTTAACTGTTTCGGAATACTCCACCCACAGACTTCAGACCCTGAAGCTCGTTTTCAAGGCAGCAGGTAACAGTGTAACAGTAAGCTCACCAAAAATTCACTACACCATTCAAGAAAAGTCTTTTATCTGATGATCAGAAGCTTCATTCGTCTACCCCTGCACGTGTCATGAAGTGGGTTGATGTGGTACCTGAAAAATCATTATCAAGATTTTAAAAAAGGTTTTTACTCTATTTATGAATAGGGTATTTGACTATAATGAAAATATAGATCAAACTGTTGTTAGCTTCAAAGGAAACATTTTTTTTTTATTTAGACCGCACTTAAAAATAATTTAAAAATATATGAGTTTTATAAGAAATCATTAATAAAACAATTAAAATTTCATGTTCGACCACGTGATTGAAATTGCACGGGATTGAAGTGACGTCTCCTGCTTGTGTAGTTTAAATGTCAGTCTAAGTTTTGATACAATGTATCCTATTAGGGCGCTTTTAATTTAGACGTTTCGTGTCGGACCGTTGCGGTACCGGTAACAAAACACCTAAATTGAAAGCCCTTTCGATTTGACAGTTAAGTTTGTTTACAAGGATGTGACGTCATGACATCAAGTAACCTGTATAAAACTAGGTTTTTATTAATTTAAACTTGGAAAGTGTTTTTTATATGAGAAAGAGCAATTAACAAAGAATAAATCAAATGGCGAATACAGTATAAAACATTTGGGATATTTTCGTATATTAATAACCTAATCAAAAAGGATAAATACAGAACAACATCAAATACATTGTTCTGAACCCAAGTGGCTAGACCTTTTGTGTTATGGATTTCTAAAGAAACGACGGCACCACATCACCCAGACATTTTTTCTTGGTCGGTTGCCGGGTTATGTAAGATTTCATCAGTTACATAAAGCACAAACAACATTTACAGTATGAGTCATTGTATGAATCCAGCACATATTATGCAGTTTACTGCTTCTTATTCTAAGTTTTAACAAGGTGGTATTTTTTTATTTCATCACAATTGAAAATTAATAATAATAATAATAATAATAAATATTTCTTACATTCACACCAATTAGCCTAGCCCAAAGTAAGCACTGTAAGGCTTGTGTTATGGATACTAGGGTAACGGATAAACATACATATATGATACATACATAATATTCATAGAAATATATATAAACACCCACGACTCAGGTACAAATGCTCGTATTCATCATACGAACATCTGCCCCTTCCGGGATTTGAACCCAGTTATGAATTTGTATGAAATGTCATGAAAGTGTTAACTCTCTTAGGGGAATACCAGTACCCATAATACAGTAGGGAATTTTAAGTTGATATCTTTATACAATAAAATATTATTTTACCTGGGACAAGTGCTTCACAATGTCAACCCAATCATAACCACGAGGCTTCTCTCCGCCACGTCCCACTTCCGCTTTGTCCCAGGCTCTACGCTTTTGGGCTTTCGTTAGATGTTCTTTCTTTTCCTTCTTGGTGCTTTCCACTTCACCCTGAATGACAGTAAAAATTATTTTACACAACCTCTCCGATTTTAATGCAACAGTAGCAGCAACCTCGAGTTAAATATTGCTGATGTACAACAGATCCTTTAAACCTACAACCGTGTCACAAATCTCGGAGTTTCTGTTACTATCACACAATGGACCCGACATCTGCACAGTGAATCCATAGAATGCAAAGAAGTTTGTTTCTCTGGACATTCATAACTCAACTAGGTTACCTTTTAGGAAAAGGTAACCTAGTTACTTTTTGTACTAGGTTAGCTTTTAGGAAAAGATTTATTTAATGCATTGTTAATGCTTCTTTGGTCTAAGACCAAAAGCATACTGCTCTGCACAACTATTTGAAACTCCCCTTGTTTGGTATGTTATTTCTAATATATTTGGCGGTACTTCTTTGCATCTTCTATAATATGTGGAGTTTAATAAAACAATTCTTTTAAGGTTTTTGTGCATAATTTATATTAAATCCTGATGTTTTGAGTCCTTTACCTGTAAAGGCTCCTGAGCCGTGACCACAGGATGACCAAGGAAATGGTCGTCATATATTTTCTTCTACCTTCAAAAAATTTTAAATTGGCACATTCCTAACTTTTTTATAAAAATCAAAATATTGAAAAATTTACAACTTTAAGCATAGCTAATTCATGATACTTCAGAAGACTGTTATGTCTATAAGATCAATATTAATATTTCTTTAAAAATGTTTAATGAGCGGTAGAAAATAACCAACTAGAAAAATAATCATAACATGTACCTGATCCTCAATTATGACTTTTTCTACTCTCGATGAGACTACTGCTTCCTCCGTTTGCTCTGCCAGTATTTCCGGCACCATTTCCTTCAGGCATTCAAACAAAGTGTACGTCATTGCACAACCAAGCCACTGTTCAGCTTCTGCATTCACTATAGACAAAACCTTTTCTTTTACAGATGGTAATCTGAAAAAAGTCAAGTTTTTTAGTGTTACTAGCTGACTGAGCCATGCATTGCTGTGTTATAATATTATATAAATAAAAATTATTCTATGTCTTCAATAAAAACAAATCCAGCAAAATGAAAAAAGTGGTCAAACATTGTGAAAGGGAATTTTTATATATATATATACTATAATATATATATATAATGTTTCAATTTTTCGTGTCATTGAATATTTAATTGATAACTATATATCATTTGATAACTATATATCATTTGATATCTATATATCATTTGATATCTGTTGCAAAAAAAATCCGACTATGTACTGAAAATTAAGATTAAACTTGTGTAATACCTACTTACATGTTTTGATTGTAAAATATTTCCATGTTTAATTTAGGTTTATCTGTAGGATATGTTGGCCCCCACAAAATCTCTAATATGAATGATTTATCACCATCTACATACTGAAATAATAAAATATTGATATCAGTAAACTTCTTAAATTATATGTTTGATGTGAAAAATGGTAAACAATTCAATTAGGTGTATTTTGTCCATCAGAAACTGAAATGTAACTTCAAAAAAAACCTACTCATTCAGTGGACCCCGGTAATCCAAGCCCTGTCTAATCCAGCACCGCTGTAATCTAACATGCCAATCACTGTTGAATGTAGGTACATAAACATTATTTTGGCAAATCTTCACTCCACTGTATTGTACCGGATTGCTTAGTTTGAATTTAACTACATAATATATGACAGCAAAGCAGCCTAACATGCATTCATTGTTTACTAGTTCAGAGAGAATCTTATCATTTTGATCTGTTAGTTTGTCAGATTACAAGGGTCTCTGTTTCAAAAATTCCGGACTATATGAGATCTTAGGCAGTAGAGATTATAGAAATCCAACAGATTCGATAGTCCAACACTACCCTGCAAAACGTTTGTCAGGGTCCACTGTATTTCCAAAACAAATTAAAGTTAATTGACATCCATTATTGATTAATGTTACAGAAATCATACAGATAAAGGCAGATAAAATGGAATCATATAAGAAACCACCAATATTTAAAAAGTAATTTTTGTGAATTTTGTAATATTTAGATAAATATTTAAAAAGTGTAATTTTAAATTGCTCAAAGCAACTCATGTTGAATTTTTCCACTACTGTATTCAACCCATAAAATGTTTTGTATCCTCACTTTCAATGTTTATAAACTCTATCTTGCTCAAAAAACAATTGTGTGTATGAGTTTGAAATCATCTAAAGAGTTATTACGAGTAGTAATTACACGAACAGGTGACTATTAATCTGTTGCCATTATGAAGAAATTTAAAGTTAATGGATAATATAAGGCAAAAGACTTTGTCAATAAAAACTAATACATTACATACCTTGTATTGGTAAGTTTTAGAATCCAGCTGTTTGAAATTTTCATCTCCGTCATAGATAGACTTCAGGACTTCTATCTCCTCAGCCTGTTGCTCAGCATCATCTGACATTTTGATAACTTTCCAACAGCCTGAAATTTTTTTTAAATTGTGAATAGTTAAACGCTTGGCTACCATCTCTCCTGATGGTAAGTGACGATGCAATCTAAACTGTGATGCGCCTGCCAAGTTGATACCTATTCACTCATGACTTGAAGACCCCTAAATTGTATGTATCAGGAAACATACACTCAGGCAGAGTAATTATAAATATTGAAACTATAGTAAGGTCTACCACATTAGTTACCACTTCCTTACAGAATATTGTACAGCTCAATCAATTTTACAAGAGTTAGTAATGGCTATCTAATAGATGGATGAAACAAAAGTCACTGTCTCAAGCTCAAGAAGCATAGGGGATGTTTCAGAAGGCATGTTTATTCATTGGTTCTAACTTCATCTGCATTATTTAGCTTCAAACGGGTTATGGTGTACAGTTATGATCTATTCTGCTTTTCCATAGAACATGGCTCAGTTGTGAAGATATTAATGCTTACAGCCTTATGATAAAGTCTGTAAATAAATTTAAAATTGTCGTATTGTAGTTGACTAAGAATAAGCTTGAATAAGAGTTTAGCAAGAATAGTTTTTAACTCTTCCTCGGTTAATGAATATAATCGCGTAAATAAATAATAAACGACAAATCGGAGATAACCTCAAATATTAATAAGTGCTAAATAGAAGTCCGTTTATATCATCAATAGTTTGTATTATCTATTGATAGCTTCAATTTTGGAAAATTGTTTATTGCCTTGAAATGCAGAGCGGAGAAACTTCGGCACGGGTATTTTAAAAATAAATTAGAATGTTGTGTAATATTTTATGGGTAATTTTTAAACAATATTTTTATAATACTCACAGCTATTTTAAGAGATTATCAAGAATTAAATGTGTGTTTTGTTATAAATTATTCGAAGAAGAAATTAAAAGTACTTTACGAGTTATTAAATAAATAACATTTGCCTACTACAGGTTGCTTGCCACACAACAGTAACAGGCAGACAGAACAGATGATGAGATGACGTACCTGTCTTCCTGTCAAGACAGCGATCTGTCAACAGCTTATCAGCTGGTCAGTGATCAGTCAAATCCAGAGGCTATATTGTCTCTGGTATAAATCCTTTTTCTAAGGTTATAAAAATGTCACAGGTAAAGATGAAGTAAATCTTTGAAATGACACAAAATATTTTATACTCAGAACAATAACTAAAGCTATAGAAGCTCAGAACAATAACTAAAGCTTTAGTTATTGTTCTGAGATTTTATATCAAAGGCAACTCAGGTGTCTCTCTTACATTGTTGAAATGGACATTGTAAGATTGGTATAAATTCAAGGAGTACCTGGTAATAAAATAAAACGATATAGGTAGTCGTCAGCGTTATTATGAAGAGTAACTAAAAGATTTTTAAGCTGTACTTAAGGATTTTATACTGGACTTGGGGATATTATAATGTCTCAGTATTTTAATTTTTATACAAAACATTTTGAAGTTATGGTGGTTTAATTGTTTTTTTATTTAACAAATAATTATTTAAATAACAAGTATTTTTCTGTACAATATTTATAAAGGTGTGTAATTTTTTAAAACCATTACAAAAATATAAAACAATATTTTAATTGAAAAATAAAAATAACTCGGCTTTCTAACAATGTGAAGAATATAAACTTGTATATTTTAACCACTGTACATATATTTTTTAATTCATCAAATTATCGAAATAGTAACAATGAACTTTAAATTAATGAATTAACAGTATTATGGCCCTAGTAAGGGCTGAAGGTTCAAACCATGGGTGCAATTTATTTTTATTTTATATAATATATAAAAATAAATTGCATCCAAAGTTTCGATGCACTTGGCAAAGCATTATGCTTCTTTTCCAGATCTTTAAAATAGGTTACATTTTTGTTCTTCTTATCTGGATGCATTTTTATAGATTTCTATTCAAATGATCTTGAAGTCTTGAAGGCTCTATGGCTTCGTTTGAAAATGTTTTTGAACAAAGATGGTCCAAAGACGAAAATGGATTTGTCGAATTTTCTATGAATCCATATTTAATATATTCTACACTGTATTGACTTTTCTCCTTTTTTGCTTTCGACATGGCTTTGTTTTCACAAATATGTAAATAAAGTGTTGAATTTAAATACTAAATGATAGCGCGCGAAACACTAATGAAAACATAAAAAGTATTACGAGCTATTACATAGGATTTAAATACAGCACGCACCGACAGGAATCAGACAAACACGCACAAACTCGTTTATCGCTTTCGACGCTCAATCGTACTGAGCAAGTTAGGATAAGTATCGATGAACCAGCCGATTGCTACCGGTTTTTAACCAATAGCGTTATTTAACAGAAACTTGTTACAACTTGATTGCGTACGGCTTGCGGGCTGTCAAGTATTTAAAGTTTTTATACCATCATACAGGGTGGTAATGTTCACTAATTATTCGATAATTATTGAGTAGTAGGTACTAGGTAGGTTTTAATTTTAGTGAAATTTAAAATATAAAGTAAATGAAATTACAAATTAACCGTCGCCCCCCTACACCACGCCAACGCTCCCAGTTTTTCTGAGGCCCTTAACGCTTACCTCTCCAACGGTCACAAGGGGGCGTTATGGCCCGCTTTGAGAAAGACTGCTTTATACTTACGAAAACTTCAACGTCAGTTATTCTCTGAACTCCGAAAGAATATTGTAGAGAACCAATATCGTGTATTTACGTGTGTTGCTTGTTAAATATCTTGTTTTAGTGAATTATAAAACTCAAGATTCATAATACCTTGACTGAAAAAACGATTTATGTACAGCACAATAGCCATTAAACATCATGAACATCCATAGCTGCTTCAGCCGCAGCGACTGAATCGACAGTTTCAGATTCTGAGGAATCATAATTTCTTGATATTTTGTGAAAAGGATAACTATTTTCACACACGTTTGATTTTTTTTTCAATCTAACCCTTTATGCAACATCTAGCCCTTTTTGATTCGTAGTGAGCTTTTGATATGTTTATCTTTCTCTATGCAATTAGGCTTAATATTAAAAGTTAAGAGGTTATTACATTATCCTAAATTAAGTGTCCGATTTTCAGACTGAATCAAGAAATTCAGTCGCTGAAGCTTTTGATTACACGTTTCCTGATTCAGAGCTCTTAATCAAACGTTAAGGTCGAGCAGTAAGAAACCGACGTGTCAAGTGAAAAAAAATGGCCCCAATAGTATCGAAAAACCAAAAAATCGCTATTTCCGTAGTCCTAGCGGTTGGCTCCATACAAATTAAAAAGTGAAATCGAACGAGATGGGTGAAAGATTATTTTTGTGTCAAAAACTATCAGCATGAACATTCTGTGGGTCTTGGAACCAGATGACTTCAGAAATTTTGTTCGAATGAATTCAAAAGAATTTGATGTATTATTAAATCTAGTGACGCCGTTTATACAAAAGAAGGACACTTTTTCGAAAAAGTATAAGCGCAAAGCAGAGATTAGTATACTTGAAACATGCTTGGCTAGTCTTGGCTGTCTTCCGATTTAGTATCCTAAATACATTTAGAACGTCTGAAACCAATCTTGTCCTAAATCGGATCCTAAATAGATGACTGCCTTCCTAAATGGGATTTAACTTTGCTAAATTCAGAAACGACTAAATATCGGATCTTTAATTTAGGATGATGTAATAACTTCTTTAGGTGGCAACACTGTATACAAAAATACTCTATGGTTGTCAGTTAGACAGAGTTACGGATCTGACGCAAAAAGACGTTATTTAAAATTAAAACGAATTGAATTTCTGCGAAATCATTGAAACAAGAAGTCCAAGTTTTTGTAATAAAGTAACTAGTTTATAGTGAAAATGAACACAGTAAGATGTGGATGCAAGGACAAGGAGAATCGTCCGCATAACTCTGGTAAAGCGGGTTGCATTTGCGCTATCAACACACAAAAAATGCCAGCTGATAGCTTTAAGATACCAGCCGTGCCGACTGTTAAACCAATACATTGTAACACAAAAGTAAACGTTAACGATAACAAGGAACAGTCTTCATCTGGTAAAGTGGAACTCAGCAAGAACGACCAGAAAAAGACGTGGACGCTCAACGATTTCGATTTAGGCCGACCACTTGGTAAAGGAAAATTCGGAAACGTATACTTAGCCCGTGAAAAGAAGTCTCACTACGTGGTCGCGTTAAAGGTACTTTTTAAAAGCCAGATCTTAGATTCAGAAATAGAACATCAAGTAAGACGTGAGGTCGAAATACAGTGTCGTTTACGCCACCCCAACATTCTGCGTATGTACGGATACTTCCATGACGAGAAGAGAATTTATTTAATTCTGGAATACGCCAAGCGTGGTGCGCTTTATAATCTGCTAAGGGAACGCGGGCGTTTCGACGAAAAGACAGCAGCTATCTATGTAAGAGACTTGACTAAGGCTTTAATTTATTGCCATTCTAATAAAGTAATTCACCGTGATATAAAGCCTGAGAATTTATTAATTGGACATAACTGGGAATTGAAAATTGCTGACTTTGGATGGTCTGTCCATTCTCCTTCATCTCGGAGAATGACTCTGTGTGGAACAATAGATTACTTGTCACCCGAAATGATTACAGGTAAACCACACAATTATGCTATTGATATTTGGAGTCTAGGTGTGTTATGCTATGAACTACTTGTTGGTCTACCACCATTTGATGCTAAGGACACTAATCAGACTTATAAAAAGATACGCTTTGTGATTATAAATTACCCGGAGTATGTATCGGAAAAAGCCAAAGACTTGGTGGGAAAACTGCTAGTAATAGATCCTGAACAGAGGCTGCCATTGTCAAAAGTTTTGAAACATCCCTGGATTGTAGAGAATGCACCTGAGGGAGCAGTACCACCACCTTACACTCCTGAGCCAAAATAAAAGAAATATTTTGTGATTTTAATATATTTTAGTATTAGCCAGATGTAGAGTAAAATTATGTGTTTTTATTAGAAAATCTAAATGTGCTGAATGAGAATAAATATGAATACTTAATTTCCTCTTAAATACAAATAATGGATTGCTTTGATCAAATAATTTTTATTTTTGTAATTATATATAAGACGACTGTTTGAATAAAGACTTAAAATGACTGAACCTAAAATATTATTTGATTATACCTTTGATGTCAATATGTAGGATATTGTGTTAGAATGTAAATAATGAAATAAATGGTTATTGGCATGGATTCAATTCTTTTTATTTTTATTCATATAATATATATCTAAAGCATATTTATCAAACTTTGGATCATTTTTAATAATCAAATGCCAATGTAGAAATTCTCCAATAAAAAAACACCAACTCAAGATGTAACCAACTGCCAGAGCTATGAAAGCTCCGTACAGTTTCTTTAAATTCATCAATGCTTTTATGCTATCTTCAGTTGTCTCCAGTGACCTTATAGGGTGCATAGCATCATTCAACCACTTTTCCACTAAACCGACTTCAACTATACGTCTCAAGTAGACATCGGCCAATGTTTTCAGAGGAGAATTCTTATGAAATCCAATAGAGATGGGTGTGTTTACCACACAATCCGACATTATATGCAAATTTCTTTCCACATCGATATTTACACCAATATCTGTGCTGTTACTATAATTATCTTTGACTGTTTCGAAGGTAACATTGATGTTTTTCCTTTTAACTCTGATATATTTCAGAAAATCATGGTTGTCATAATAAGCGCAAATCCCTCTCGCGACTTTATTTGCTGCTGAAAACGGCTCGTTTATCACTTCGAACCTCTGGCTAAGAGCCTGTATATCATCTGAAGATTCCTCGAAAAATCTTTTTGTTTCGGTTCCCCAGCCGCCGCAAGTTATTTTACTTTCAACTAATTCTTTTATAGTGTCTATTGTGACTCTCGGAGCAGGGTTCGCGAGGATCGCTGTCATGCTCGCTTTGTAAGATACCACGAGAAGAATGCAGTATAGCCAATACCAGCCGGTGAGAAGCCGTATTGACCAACCAGTGGGTAATTTAGGTAAAGACACGACCAGTAACATTCCGTACGTGTAAAGGATGCTGTTAATTATTTCGCCAAACAAATACAAACCAGGCTTCGCGTTCGAGTCTGCAAAGTAAATAGTGGCTGTAAGTTTAAACAGAAGTCTTGAGGTCAATGCCTCTTTGTTTCCATCAGAAGGGCACAAATACATTTAGTACACTGCATAATAAGTACCATCTTCATAATATTGTTTCTCCAATTTCTTGTTAGTTTTGCTTTTGGCTTGGCTTTTCTTATATTCTTGCAAGTTGGTGTAAAATCTTGCAAGACCATAAAATATTGTCCCCGTTATCAAAAGCACTATTAAAACTGCAATCCACATTTGTAGCCTGACGAAAGAAAATTAACATTTATATAAATAATATTGTAGTAAGAGCACCCAATGTAATCTTCACAACTTACTTGAACGGTAAAATCAAAGTTTTCCATGAATTATCGGTTAATGCTTCTGGTGTGAGGAATGTAAAGCATTGCGATGTATATGGAATACTCAGATCCATCAGCTCGAGGTGATATGGATTATATTGAAGATTCCCTAGTGCTATATCGGCTTGCCCGTTCACCATCTCCCCGAGAAGACCAGAAAATGAACCGTTTGCTTCCCTTTGACCCCACTTATGTAATTCAGCGTTAGCTGGTTGATACAATTTTGGTTTAAAGTTCATTTTCTCCGACAAAGTATTAAGGATCTAAAAAGGATTTATTTGGTTTTGTTTATTTGGTAGAAGGGTGGTATAAACCAGTACAAAGTAATACTCGTTTGCGTTTGCCATTGCTAGCGCTCCTGGTGAATAGAGTAGCCACCGGACAAGATCCAACATGTTCAGCTGTACATTATCTGCTTGTGTGTAAAATTGTGGCTAGCTGGTATTGACTGTTGTTTATGAGTGTTAAAAATGTTTCAGAAAATAGAGAACGCCTCCAGTTGTGACGTTAGAGTTGCGATTGAATTTCAACCATTCTAACCGAACTTTCAACCAGCTTATTGTCTAGACTTTGCTCATGTATATTTATAACATTAATGGAGTTTTTGGCAGGATTGAAATTTGAAACAGATGAAGAACTAAAAAGAAATCGGCCAAGTGCGTGCTCGATTCGCGTACAGAGGGTTCCGTAAAAACTTTTCGTTAAGTAAATTATAAAAGTTCCAAATATTGCTCTAACGAAATGATCAACGGGTTAAGTAATAAACTTATCTTTGCCGTTAGTTTATCAACTGCAAATCACTTTATAATCACAAAAAAAAGGATTTTTTGTGATGCAATTACAAAACGGTTTTCGCATTAATTTCTTTTGTGCTACACGATATCGCTTCATGCCAAATTTCATAATTCTAGATCAACGGGAAATACCCTATTAATTTTAATTCCCTTGAAAGTATCGAATTATACGTTATTATAAACGGCCGTATCTTTTTTTACGTAAACTTAGAAGTTCGATTTGTGAAAAAATCTTCAAGGGACTGTAGACCTGACCTGTTTAAATTTCAACTCGGGCCTTGACAGGCAGACAGACAGACAACAGAGTGATCCTATAATGGTTCCGTTTTTCGGTTTGACGTACGGAACCCTAAAATTCTGTGACTACGTATCACAATACACTGGCGGCGTATTAATATGAAGCTAGGGTACAATATAAAGTTACGCGTTTCATTTATATTCCCAAACGAGTACTACTTTCCGTATTTGTCCTAATTGGTCCTACGAGTTCTATCTGCCTTATGCTGGGGCTACATTAGCGGGCGAAGATTCGTGCCGCATTTGGCGCGCTAAAAACATCGTGTACGAGCATACGCGATGTTCTTGTCTACATTGGGTGCACTAAGATTTGTGTCGCGGTGAGGCGATATATCGTGTCGGGTTGTGTTATGGTGTGCTTTGCTGTGCGGCCGAGACGTAAGGGTTAAGAGGTCAGGGTTACTAGGATTCCATATAATACTCTCTGTTTCATACAATTGAATGAACTCCAATATTTTTTCGTTACTTCACTCCATGTTGTACAAAAAAGAAAGCAGGTTCGTCCCATATCAAAGTCTGGACGACATTGAAGTGTCGATGACGTAGGTGTAGCCAAGTGAAGTGAACATTGTCGCAACTAATCCCTTTGATGCGCGCCACTTTACCGACAGTGCCCCGATAATACATCGTCTTCGCCTGAATACTACACGCTGCAACGATCCACCCGGCCACACTCATCGCGTTAACACAAATATTCGCCGTAGCCCGCTAATGTAGCCCCAGCATTACAGTATAACGGAACTTACTTCAATTTCTATACCACCCACTTTATTTGTATCATTTGTTTTTGTTACAACAACTGAGGGCACGTGATCTAAATAAACAGTGTTCAAAACTTCACTGTTCAAATTGCTCGTTTTGTCAGCGAACAATTGTCGGTTGTAGTGAAATTGTCCATTTTTCCATATGTCAACTCTTCTAGAAATGAAAACGTTTTTAATGGGATTTGGGTACGGAACAGTGGATAGATCAAACCAAGCTTTGTTTCTTGATATGCCTGAAAGGTAGTGATAACGAAGGAAGAGAACGTTGATGATACGTTTCCATAGGTAATGAAGATCACTGTGGAATAGTCTGTAGTCGTGCAGTATTATGTACTTGGCTCTCGTGTCCAAGATACGGTGTCTGTAAACAAATAAGGGGTTTTTAATCAAATCAAATCGTTTCTTCCATAAGTACACGAGATGTTACAAAATGAGGTTGATGTTTATGGGCTCATTTAACACCGACGGTCCTGGGTTCGAGTCTCGGAAGAGGCTGATGTTTGTGTGATGAATACGAGCATTTGTACCTAAGTTATGGGTATTTATATATAATTACCTATATGAATACTACTAATTTATATATCATACTTATATGTTATATGTACCCTAACCTAGTATCCATAACACAAGCCTTACAGTGCTTACATTGAGCTAGGCTAAATGATGTTGTTGTAAGAAATATTATATATATATACTAGCGGCCCGCCCCGGCTGGACAAAATTCTTTAAAATTTTTCTATTATTAAATATTTTTCCGTTAGCGCCATCTAAGACGAACTACTTGCGGTTAACGCGTTGCTATGGTAACGTTAATGATACATTGGAAAAAGATTGGGAAAAAGAGCGGACAGACAAACACACAAACCACTGTGATCTTAGATTATAGATTCTACTGCTATAAAACCTAAGCTACCCTATTGGCTCTAGTTACTGCAAAGAAAATGATAGGTATACTTCACAAAAATGTATAAAGTTCTAATTCTGGCAAATTACTCTTAAATTGCTCAGTAAAACTTTCCTTAAGTATCTGACTCCACTTTTGCAAAATCTCAGTTGAATACTTGATATTGAACTAAGTTATTTGATGATTATAGCATTTAAAAAAACAAAACAATCAATAGTTAACCCTATAAAAATTTCATCTGGATTTAGTGCCGGATTTACCATAGAAGCTGAAAAAGCTGAAGCTTTAGGGCGGCAAAATTGGCCCAGAAAATTGGTACAGAAAAAAGTAAGTAATAGTGCAGTAAAAACAAAGTTTTGCTTTCATAGCTTAAAAATATACCTAAAAAGTTGTAAAAATAATCTTGAAACTAGATTATTCCCTAAAAAAGGAATTAACGTTATTGTGAACAGTGAATCTAATTATAGAGGTCAGTAGGGGCGGCAAAAATTTTATAGCTTTGGGGCGGCAAATGTGTAAAGTCAGCACTGTCTGGATTTTTATCGGGACATCCTGGATCCGCTGCTATCATCGCCTACCTTTAGGTTTTTATAAATTGCACAATATATTTACCTGTCTCCAAATCTTAACAACCTTGCCGATTGATAGCCGTTAGCAAGGAGAATGACGTACACATTACAACCGTCTTTCCTCACTTCCCGAAGGGATTCTAGAGTATCGAAGTTTGGAGAGAGAAGGTCTTCATAATCTTCTACCACAATCTAAAAAGCAAAAACGGACAAAACTCTCTTTATGTTGATCGATTGATGAATATTGACGTCATGTATAGATAGAGGAGACCGAGGCATTTGGAATAATTAAAAAATAATACAAACACCAATAGTATGAAATTATAGTACCAATCTCTAGTTCAATTCTTCCATGTGCAGATAAGTAAAATAAAGTGGCTTCAAGATTACAAGTCATTTTGTTTCATTCCCCTTATACCGAAGTGAAGTTGAAACAGGGGTAGAGGTGAGATAAATAGATCTTTTTTGGATAAAAGTACTTATTGAAAACTTAAAAATAAGAGGACATAATAATTAAGTTTTCAATTAAAACTCAAGAAAACAAATACAGAAATGTGTTATACCAAATGCAATGAATTGAATCGTAAGTTTATAAGCATTCGAAAGGTATTTCACAAAATATTTAAATACAGACGTATTAACCACATAGACCTGAAATAAGTTTTAAACTTATTTTTTACGATTTTTGCGACAAAGAACTAAGAAAGAATCAAACGGGCGTCATGTACTGAGAGTCCCATGGAAGATGTTAATATGCTACGTTGCTAACTTACGGCAGGTATTAAATTATGTGTTGTTTCAAATACCCTCTCCTTCAAACCTCCTCGGTCTCCCCCACTTTTTCGAGGTAATATCAGTCTTTTTCCAAAAATCTCTAATAAAGCTTCTAACATATGTATGAAGACAACAGCTGTTGCTACAGACTACGGTAACATTCTATCCGTGTGAGACACGCCTCTAAATTGTTAGTGTACCCTTAGTCTACCGCAAACAGTAGCACTTGAAAACTGACACCGTTTTTAATGACCTACACACGCCGCTCGTCTTTTGTTATACCTTGAGAGTTGTATTTCTTTCTGAACAATTAACCGATTCGTTGCTGTTGGCCTGTCGTGTCATCACTTTTTTTGCGTGTGGCGTTAGCCACTGAAACCGTGTCATTTTTAAATCGATGATAACTCCTTCAAATCAAGTTTTAGGGAAATCAACCCAGCATAAAACTATCTTGATTTTTCATGTAAATCAAGCTCGTAGCTTTCGTTTTTGAAATTATAGGTATGTAGCAACGAATCGGTTAATGAAACAAGCGCTCTCTAGAGCGTTCTGGAATGCTATCGGGATTTAATGTATCGGTCACGCGCATGTATACATGCTCTCGGGACTTGAGAGGTTAATGCGTGTCTCAAGTAGGTATCTAATGTTAAGTCTTGTGTACAAAGGTCCTAGCTCATCGGATAAGATGTCAGCTTTAATCCAAGCGGATCTAGTTCGATCCTCGCCAATGTACTACAAACGTGGACCCACTCGTTACAAGCGTTTAGTTAACAAGGTTTGTCATGCTCTATTAGGTATGAGAACGTTATACCAAAACGTAACTAAAACCGTTTTGAATTTCATACCGAAACGTAACGTTACCGCAAAACATAAAACCGTTTTTCTCGGAACCAACGCATGCAACTAAAACTTAAACGGCGCGCCGGCGCCGCGCCGCGCTGCCACGGCATTACTTTAGCTAACAGCGTTTTCGTTTTCATTAGTTTTGCAGTCGTCAAACGCGGTAGTGATAACCAAAACTGAAAACGGTTTTTAATTACGTTATGGAAACTTCAAAACCGTTACGTAACGATTTTCAAAAAATATTCAAAACGCCCATCTCTATGCTCTATTACTATTTATTCTATTTTTTAAGTCTCTCTTACCATGACGAAGGGTACTGCAAAGATTCTCCTGAACAGATATCCTTCAAACACGTTAAGGTAAACGGTGTCACACACGATAGCCACGCAGGTGACATCGTGTTGCTTCATCAGATCATTCAACAAGTCTATCATTATGTATTCCAGGTCTTTCCGCTCTTCAAGGCTGCTGAGAAACGGTGATGGCTTCGCGGAGACACTTACAAAAGTTTAAACAAAACACGAAATGAATTAGGTAATACTCAATACGCACATTCAGAGAGCGATAATGGCTGTTAGCGAAAAAACATTCTTATAAAATATATAATTAGTTTTTCCGAAAACCGGTAACCTTTATAATAATAAAATAATCTATTGGCCAAAATATGGTTAAATGTGCTGTCTTATAAACTAGTCGCAACATATTCTATCGAATGGTTCGATGTACAATGATAAGTTAATAGTCAATAATTCATAATTTCTATGTGTACAATGTACATTTTGTACAATATAAAACAATCTTAATTTAAGATGCATCTGATTGCTACCGGTCACTATTAACCGATTCATTGCTACATACAATTACAGAAACGAAGGCTACGAGCTTGATTTAATTGAAAAATGAAGATAGTTTTATTCTGGGTTGATTTCCCTAAAACTTGATTTGAAGGAGGTATCATCGATTTAAAAAATGACACGGTTGCAGTGGCTAACGCCACCCGCAAAAAAAAGTGATGGCATCAGCAACGAATCGGTTAATATGAACTGACGCCTAGACAAGCAATATACATGTATTTACTGGCGTCAACGATACTGTACAGCAGGCCCCTAAGCTCAGGGTGTCCTCGGACCCTGACCAGAAATCCTCGTATTGAACTATCTAAACATATGTATATCTCTTACCTTTGGAATATGAATAAAATAAGTGGTAATAAAACTTTAAGGTGCTAGATAGGTAGGTCAGAGTTGCCGTTTATATTTTCTAAGGCAACGTACTATCGAGGCCTCTGGCGCCTTATCAGTCCTAAGTCGAAAGTCGCTAGCACACTGCACGATGCCTATCGCTTCAGGCCACGCCCCACTCCATTCATTCAACAATGACGCGCGTGCGCAAATAAATGAGAGCAGATTGACAGTTGACAGTACTGACATCAATGGCGATTTTAAAATTAGTTGTTTATGATTGGTCGTAGTATAAATCGTAGTATAATACAAAGCCAATTAGAGGTCGCGTGAGCGTGTCCGACGCGATCAGTTCAAACGAATATTTCTACAAAGTGGTAAGGCGCGAGAGACCTCGATAGTACATGTAATAATTAGTTAATTATAAAGAGCTCATGATAAAATAGTAGCTTTGTACCACTGTAAGGTTTGTCTATGGATACTATGGTAACTGATAAACACACATATATGCTACAAAGATACGAGGGTGGATTGAAAAGTACTCGGCCTAACCAAGAAAACAAACACATACAAAGTCTATTATATTTTTATTTTTCTACATAATCACTATCAAGTTCAATGCACTTTTACCACCTGCCCTTCCAAGCATTTACACCATTGAAAAAAATTGATTTTTCCTTAGAGTCAAAATATGCGTCTACTGCTGCTTTGACCTCATCATTTGTCGAAAATCGTTGACCTCCCAAGTGCTTTTTTAGGTTGGGGAACAGAAAGAAGTCTGATGGTGCTAGATCAGGTGAATAAGGTGTATGCGGTAACAGTTCGAAGCCACAGTTGTGGATTTCAGCAATCGATTTCACAGACGTGTGCATACGGGCGTTATCTTAATGAAATAGGACTCTTCTTCTAATCACTCCTGGACGTTTTTCTTTAATTTCCTCTCTTAAACGACGCAGTAAGATGCAGTAGTAATCGGAGTTTATAGTCTGACCCCTTTCAAGATAATCGATCATAATCACACCCTTCGAGTCCCAGAATACTGAAGCCATTACCTTATTAGCCGACAAAATCGGCTTAGCCTTTTTAGGGGGTGGTGAACCAGATCTTCTCCACTGTTTTGATTGTTGTTTTGTTTCCGGTGTACAGTAATGAACCCATGTTTCATCCATAGTAACAAAACGATTTAAAAATTCATCTGCATCGGCTTCAAATAACTCCAAACAGTCGCGTGAAATAGTCAATCGCGCCCTTTTTTTGTTCGACTGAAAGCAAACGCGGAACCCACCTCGCAGACACCTTGTGGAAACCCAACTTGTTGACAATGATGTTTTGAGTGCGTTTATAAGAGATGTCTATAATCTTAGCTATCTTTCTAATTTTAATCTGCGGTCTCCCATAATTAAATCAAGCACTTTTTGAATATTTTCGTCAGTAGTGGACGTCGAAGGCCTTCCAGAGCGGGGTTCATCTTTCACACTCTCTCTACCAAGCTTGAATTCTGCTATCCATTTTTTGACGAATGAATATGACAGAGCAGATTCCCCTAATGTACTGACCATATCATCATGGATGGCTTTTGATGATAGCCCCTTCTTATGGAGGTACTTAATGACGGCACGCTGCTCGATTTTCTCCATTCGCGGAAATTACGTCCGATTGCTATGTTAATAAGTTTATAAAATCAAAACTAGTTATGGCACACGTTTCAAACTTCATACAATTAAGTAGTCTGAATTGAACTAAATAATGTAGGTAGATTTGATTATCAGAATTGAATGTATCTATGTTAGGCCGAGAACTTTTCAATCCACCCTCGTATTTAATATTTATAGAAACTTATATGATTTACACATAAACAACTGCCCCTTCCGAGACTCGAACCCGGGATCGTCGGTGCGAAAGGTAGCGTTCTACCGTTGCACCAAAAGGTCATTATTATATAAATATCCATTTTATATTGCATTATTATTTATATGGATAGTGAAATGAAATGAAAATAACTAATCAAATGCACTTAAAATAAGTTGTTTTGAATCGTCCAACATTTTTACCTACCACACATTCGGGACGCCTTTAACAGACAAAGAATGGGCGCAAGGAACTCGTCAGTTTTAATAGAAGTAACGACATTTACAATATTGTTACGAACACACAAAGCGCAAAGACGAGCGCGGAACTACATAGAAGTATAGTCTCGAAAACCGGGTACATGCGCGAACTTTCCAGACACGGCCGATCACGTTCGCGCGAGTCGGGTACGTTTCAGAAAGGAACTTACTAGAATGGTCTGGGGCTCGTCTCGGCCCATAGAAATAGCCGCAGAGAGGCGAGCCAGTCAGTTCAGTTTGAGCTACCTTCGAGGCGAATTCGAAGTGAAAACCAGTGATCAAGAGTGATACCAGTGAAACCTACGACTTAGCTACGACCTAGGACAACATTAGTGCTTAGTGTTTGGACCTAGTGCTTTGTGTTGGACCTAGTGCTAGTGCAAGGGCGGATCCAGGGGGAGGGTCATGGGGGTCATGACCCCCCCCCTGGGCTACCTAGGCTGGGACCTACGTAGACCACCAATTAAAATTGTAAAACAATGTTTTTATATATTTTTTGACACAAAATATATTTAATGTAAGTAAGTACCTTCAATATTTAAATAATTTAATATAATACTTTATATGATAGCGAATGCATTATTCGGGAGCAAACGATTTATTTTTATTTTTTATTTTTATTTAGGATGGGTTTGCTCTTAATCCCAATCAAGCCCGGGGGCCAAAACAGAATCCACGATGGAACGAGCTAACCCAGAAGGTGCCTATTCACCCTGGCTTTGAAAATGGACGGGTTATAAGTTCTCGGAAATACAGACGCAGGGAGGGTTCCGCTCCTTTGCTGTGCGCATTATGAAGGATGTTCTGGAGCTCTTGGTTCGACAGGTAAGAATATCAACCAAGAAAAGGTGGTAGCCTGCAGTGCGTTTGGATGTCCGACGGTAAAAAGGAGCTGGCGGTATGAGCAAATGCAGCTCTTGAGCACACTCTCCAATGTACAGTCTGTAGAAGACCGCCAGACAGGCAACTTTGCAGCGATGAGCTAGGGTGTGAAGCTTGCTCTTCACCAATTTGCTATCACCGATGAGCCTGTCAGCTCTGCGCTGAATCGTGTCCAGTGCAGCAAGTTGGTATTTTGATAAGCCATCCCAAAGGTGGCTGCAATATTCCATGCAAGATCGGACTTGAGCTTTATAGTGTTATAAGCTGTCTTGGCGTGAAATATCGCTTGACCTTATTTAGGACGCCCAGCATTTTGGCTGCAATTTAAGCTATGGATTTGATGTTGGCGCCGAAGTTGAGATCTGAAGACAACTCAATGCTAAGAAGCTCGAGGCTGTCGGTCACAGGTACAGCTGTACCTCGGAAAATAGGAGTGAGTTGGAAGGAACTCCTTTATGCCGTAAAAGACACGCTTGTGTTTTGGAGGCGTTAAAATTAACGAGGTTTCTAACGCCCCACTGGGAAACGTAGTTTAGCCTCTGGTTTATTCGCTCAACCATGGCCTCTCTCATGAACATCACGTCGTCGCCGCTGGCTTTTGCGCTAGACAGGTATCTCTCTACAACAGCACTGTCGACAACAATTCCTGATATTAACAGTTCATTAATGTGCAGCAGGAAAACCGTCGCAGAAAGAACACACCCCTGAGGAACTCCGGCATCAATAGCCACTGAGTCAGAGGAGCAGCCATCGACATCTACTCTGATCGATCGTTCAGTCAGGAAGTCGGCTATCCAACTGCAAAAGTCAGCGGGGATACCGTACGCAGGAAGCTTGCGCAGCAGACTTGCGTGCCCTGTCAAAAGCCTTCGAGATGTCAAGTGACACGGCAAGTGCTTCGCCGTGCATCGCGAGGGGTGCGCCCCAGCAATGCGTCACATAAACTAGAAGATCCCCAGTTGAGCGTCTTCGGCGAAAGCCATATTGACGGTCACTGAGGAGATCGTTGTCTTCTAGGTATGAGAGAAACTTGCTGTTCAGCATCCTTTCCATAACGTTACAGAGTATGGAAGTGATGGCGATCGGTCGGTAATTGCATGGGTCGGCACGACTACCCTTTTTGGGTATTGGTTGCATATTGGCAAGCTTCCAGGATTTTGGGACGGTTTTGTTGAGAGAGAGGCGATACAAGCGTGCTAGCACAGGAGACAACTCAGGCGCACAGTACCTCAGTAATCTTGCTGGTATGTCATCAGGACTACTGGCCTTATTCACGTCCAGACTACGCAAGACTCTACGGGCCTGCTTATTGTGAATTGTGATCTAGGACATCGAAGAATCACAGCGAGGTATGTTTGGTGGTTGTTGATAGCCGGTGTCTAGACAGGAACTGCTCGCAAAAAGAGAGGCAAATTAACTTGCTTTCTCAGCTGCAGAATGGGCCAGTGACCCGTCAGATTTCAGTAATGGCGGTAGCATAAGGCGGTATAAATTCGCTTCGACTGACTTCGAGAGGGACCAGAACTGTTTACTTCCATTCGGATAGGAAGACAGTTTCGTCCTATTCGGCTGATGTGGTCGAATCTCGTCTTTAGTAACACCCTTTTGCATGACTTGGCGGGCAAATTATAGGCTCTCTTCTTCGCTCGGATTCTCCGTGCACGGCCCCGCGATCGCGGATATGCACCCATGCTTGGTAAGCAGATTGTTTTTGGGCGTCAACACGAGCGCAGGCCGCATTATACCAAGGTCGGGACTTGTAACCGAGCGGGATGTCGGAGAATGGAATAAAATACTCCATTCCCTGCCGAATTGCATCCGCTATCGCATCAGCGGTGCATGAAGGGTCGCTCGAAGAGAAGCAAGTTTGCCGCCAGGGATAAGAAGCAAATAATATATGCATCTCGTCCCAATCTGCTAACTCGTAACGCCATACCCGCCTCATGCCCTTAGGGCTATCATCTGGAGGAGAGCAGATTGATACGGATTTCACAACACAGTGATCGGACGATCCCAGTGGAGCTGAGACCGATACCGAATGTTTGTGTGGATCAGTTGTCAGCAGTAGATCAAGACAATTGGGTGTGTGGAATATCTGGAATTCGCGTCGCTCGATCCACCAGCTAGGTAAGATTTAGCACTAGGGCAAATCGTCGCGCTTCTCTCCCAGCATGGTCAGTTTTCTGGTATGGCAATAGCCACCCTTTGTGGTAAGCGTTGAAGTCCCTCAGAAAAAGGTTGCCAAGTCTGCCGCCTCTGTGAGGTAATCTATGAGCCGAGTCCTCTTCCGGTCACCACTGTGTGATCGGTAGACACAGATGTAGAGCATCTTCTCTACCCCTGTGACCACCAGAAGCCAGATAACAGAAAACCCGGATTTTCAACCCGCATTGGAGACGCCTATAGCATATGTCATTGTGGACGAACACATAGACCCCTGCACACATCTTAAACTTATGCTCAATTGTATAGGCAGGGTAGTTGAGTTACGCCCCATGCAACGGGGTTTCTATCTGAGTCTCCGTCAAGAAGAATAGGTGCGGCTTCTCGGTCTCCAGATGGTGATGGACCGGATGGAGATTTGAGTGCAGTCCTCTAATGTACGCAAGGTGCACTTTAAATGGGAGGAAGTGCAGCCATTATTTAAGATTCTTCCTGTTCCTTCTTTTCATGATGGTGAATGTTGGTAGGTAGGATTTTTATCGAGACGCTACTTAGTCGACCAAAGGAAGTTTTCTTGGACTGAGCTGACCAAAAAAGGGAACTCACCAGGAGACTGCGGGGTAGCCCGAACCCCCCCGAAATGGCCACCGGGTCCTCCCGTCCTGTCGCCGACTGGCACGGGATTTTTCGCAGCTTGGCGGGGCAGCTTTTTCACGCGTAGCTAGCGCATTAGTTAAGCCCCCTGCTAACTGCGGTCGGCTAGCGGCTTAAACCGTGCTTCGCATCCCGCTACCCTCCAGAATGAGTTACTAGGCACAGCATAGCCAAGATACCAAGACCGGCCTTAAGCTGCGCAACTGACTTATTACCAACCCCCATGGGCACTGGTACTCCCGCCCTCCGACGGAACGCAGCAAAGCTGCTTGGCGGCGAACTTCGGCAGGATGGTGGTCGCGAGCCAAGCAGCCCCATGCGGAGCCTACCACCGCCGCTGGGATCATCAGCCGTCACCAAGGGCCAAGTTGGTCCATGATGCCGTTGCCCGGGGTGGACGACTAGGAGGTAAGTAGGGTAATATTGGGCATTCTAAAACACTTTTCACTCCAATGATCTCACTTTCGTTCGATCACTGTCGTAAAAGTGTTTTAGAAAGCCCAATAATCGAAAGTGAATTAGAATGCCCAATCGGTTTTCCGTCAACCACAAACCTCACTTTCGTTCGATCACTGTCGTAAAAGTGTTTTAGAAAGCCCAATAATCGAAAGTGAATTAGAATGCCCAATCGGTTTTCCGTCAACCACAAACCTCACTTTCGTTCGATCACTGTCGTAAAAGTGTTTTAGAAAGCCCAATAATCGAAAGTGAATTAGAATGCCCAATCGGTTTTCCGTCAACCACAAACCTCATTTTCGTTCGATCACTGCCGTAAAAGTGTTTTAGAAAACCCAATAATCGAAAGTGAATTAGAATGCCCAATCGGTTTTCCGTCAACCACAAACCTCATTTTCGATCGATCACTGCCGTAAAAGTGTTTTAGAAAACCCAATAATCGAAAGTGAATTAGCATGCCCAATCGGTTTTCCGTTAACCACAAACCTCATTTTCGTTCGATCACTATTGCAAAAGTGTTTCTGAGATAGCTCAATAATCGAAAAGTGAATTAGAATTCCCAATCGGTTTGACGTTAACCATAAACCTCACTTTCGTTCGATCACCGTTGCAAGTGTTTTAAACATTCAGGCGCTAGGTTTTGGTTATAAGCATATCGTCCGTTCTCTGTTCAAAACCGTGTTCGCTCGTAAACAACAAAAGTCGAGGTCGTCACCTGCAACTTTTATTTTTGTATTCCAAATTCGCACGAGAACCGTCGTGGTGTCGGGTGAGCCAAGGTGATACCTAAGTATCAGTCGCAGCTGGAATCGCAACTTTACTAGATACATCCCGCTGTTTTCATGTTGGGGTCAGCCTGAGTTCCAGCGCACATTTTGTGCCTCAAACTTCGCCCGCCACTACTTACAGCTATCTCGATATTCTATGTTCGTGAAACTGTATATATACTCAGAGCACATAAAAACTTTGTAAGCGCGATGTAGTTACGTATATTAATTTATTAAATATTATAAAAGAAAAAATAATTTAACATTTAAACTGTATTAAAGTTAATATCCTTTTCCTTGCAAATGATTATAAAACATTAAAAATTAATAATTTAAACAATATCAAAAGATAATCTGGTATATCTATAATGAGAGCCTATTGTAAAATCAATCATGCTTTTGATAGCAGGTAAGTGTTTTACTCGAATGATAGCAAGTAAAATTGCAGCATTCGATGCCTAATTAGATTATAGTTCAATAGGTGGCGGTATAACTACCTATGATGAAAATATTATATTTGCAGTAAATTATGATTTTGGTTACATGCATGCATGGAAAATCGATGATAATAAAAAAAATATAATGTTTTTTACGACTTATTACCCTGAATCCATTCAGATAAATAAATATTAAATTTATGGCAAACTAGTATGCCTACCGCAAAAAAGATGAAATATTTATACATAAAACTAAAGCCTTTGATAAAAATTCATTAATCAAAAAATATATTTTATACAAAATAATGTAAAAGAAAAAGTTAGTGTTATATTTTTTGTCTTAAATAGCGACATCTATACGTATATTGTGAAATTCAACACTCCCGCCAACAAATTATGATGTAGGTAATTTACCTGCTTGCTATCATTCAAATTAAATAATCATTGGATTCATAGGTGAGTTAATTATAATTCAATAGGTGGCGTTTCAATACTGTTTCCATAATGAGACTTTATTTAGTACTGAATTAGTTATTTAAAAAACAACAAAATATATAATAATTATTTTCTTTTTTATTTATTTAATGAAAGCCGAGTATTATAATTGCAGAGGATAAACATTTTATTTAAAGGTTTACTTTGCTACCTGGATTAACCTTTCTTATCTTATATAGTTGTTTACCATCAAGTGATTGATACAATAATTATCGCGTAACAAAAATGATTTTAAATGATGTAATGACTTCAAACCTTTAGATTTTAAACGAGACCCCTCTTTAAATAAAAACTTTTAGAGTTACACTGTCTAATTGATAAGGATAACAGCGAAATCTATAATCTTACGTTTTACCTTGATTTATAATTTTTATTATTTTGTCAGTGGTGGTATAATTGACTTATTATGATTGTTATTAAATAACGATTTAACTATTCTTCATTGTAGGTAAATAAATAATCACACTGTAGTTTTATGTTTATGTAATGAACTTATTTGTATATAAAGCAAATATATAATTAAATCAAAAATGTTATAACAGGGTATACAAAAACAATTATTTTGTGTCACTAATAGGACTCGAACCCCAGGTTAGTTGGTGTTTTATTATTAAACGAAGTTATTATTTAAATCGACGCTTTAAACGACCCACATTTTTTTTAGAAAAAACTTAATTAGTTGCTGTTTTAGAATATTTATTTAATTCTAACAATTGCACCATGCGTGATACCTCAGGTTACAAGTTTAGAATGATTTAGCAATAATTATATCGGTATATTAAGTTACTTGACATTGTTCTAATTTGAAACTAATTAATTCAATCTCATCTGTATTGGAAATTTCTTAAAGCCAATTTTTAAATGTTCGATTTTGAATGTTCGATTTTCATTACTCCATTATGAAACCTTTTTATAAGGAAAAGATAAAACTTTGTTATACGGATACCGATAGTTTCCTTTATTCAATTGAAAGAAAGATTTTTATAAAGACTTAAAGTCACATTTTCTGCCTTATTTTGATACTAGTAATTATGCTTTAAGTAACGAATACAGTATTCCTAACCGAAATAAAAAGCAGGCTTCTTTAAAGATGAGTTAGCTGGCAAATTGATTACGGAATTTGTAGGTTTAAAGTCAAAGCTGTACTCTATAAAAACAGCGCAAGATGAATTTAAGAAAGCAAAAGGCATCCAAAAGCTAGTTTTGAAAGATGTACATTTTAAAGATTATTACAAGGTGTTAAATGAAAATATGTTTTTACGCAAAAAAATATCATATTAAAATCTCTTAAATATAAAATATTTAACCAAGAGCAGAATAAGATAGCTTTGTCAAGCAATGATGACAAACGCATCATATTGAATAACAAAATTTTCTACTTTATTATGGGGTCACTGTGATAGTATAGTGTAAAGTTTATTTTTGTGTAATATAAATAATAATATTTTATTGTTAACGTTGCGGTTGTGGTAAACTATATTTTTAAAATAATTAAAATTTAAAAATGATTTCACTGTGTATTAATTTAAGTTATAATTTATTTGTTTCTTCCATATTCATTGTTTTTCCTACAAAATTATTATAATGTCTTATGTATAAGAAACTTTCACTAAGACTTTGAGTATCTATTTTCTTATAGTATTTTGTACCTACAAAAATTATTGTAAAAATATATGAACAAATAAAAATAATTAATTGAACAATGTGTATTATTTAACAATATTTCTAATACCATGCAGAGTACGATAAATTAATAAAATTTATAGGTTTGTGATAGACAAATACTATGAGTGCATGAGCTCGGCATTATTCTAGGTGTCTTTATTTACACGTGTTGTCAACGCTACAACATTTCATTACATATTCACCTAATTATTATGCTAAATTGCACATCGTTCCGTTGAGAATCACGTGTTGCTGTATAAGCTTTACGTAGGTAATCAATAGTATAAATAGTCATAAAATTATGATACTCCTAAATTATCTACTAATTTCTGTCAATCGAGTGAAGGCTGCGCTTGTCCAGAGTTATCAATATGGTAAGCTGATTTATTTATTTAATATTTATATATATTTTTGTGCACAACATAAAATTTGTAGAGTAATTTTGTCAACGAATAATCATTTTTATATTTTTTTGCATTTTTTAATTCTATCTTATATTATAGATTATTTTAATAGAAAAATACTTGAAAAAATTATTCGACTCACAAGCAAGTTGCGGGTTCGCTTCCCGCCTGAAAATCTTCCTGCCAGCCGATTCGATTTTTATTATTATTTTAATTTGACAAATTATCATTAATTTAGTAGTAATGTAAACAATATTATTTCAGAATACACAACAAGAGAAATTTCAGATGGCATCACACGATGTTAATGAGGAGCTGACAGAACGGTGTCCGCGCAACTCACCATCACCACCACCTTGTTTTGACCGAAATGCGCAGGACATACTCGACGGTTTTACGGAGGAGTTCCCAAACTGGAATATTGAGGAACCACAGAGCGATTCCCCGTTGTATAATAAGGTGGTGAAAGCTATCAAAAAGAAGAGAGTGCACAAAAAAAGAAGCTTTTTACAACAGAAATCTTTTATAATAAAAAGTGCGCCCACTAATGCTCGTCGATTAATAAAAATAGAAATATTAGATTTAGAGTCGACGAGCACTGATCCATTATTAAGTGCGCAATATGTGGTGACTGAGCATATTGATCCTATAATGGATCAGACAGAGAGTATTATAAATAATATTTCGAAAAAGTTGTGTGGTTATAGCTATAGTTTTTAAAGCTTCTAATCATCAATATTTCGTTCAATTAAACTTCTCAAGTAGGTATTATCCGAAGTATTTCTATGCTACGTATACACCTTCAGAGATACATTTAATTTAACCAAGTTTTGTGAAATATTTTTATTTTTTAATAAATGAATTTGTATATTTGCATATAATTTTGTTTTATTTTTCTTTTAATACTGTGAAGGAATTTAAAAAAATTAAAGATGTAATATATTAGACCAGTTATTTATTAATAGTTAATACAATGATATATTATTTTTTATAATCCATTTTCTAATACATATAACATTTCTTAATGCACAATATTTCTTATGGTTAAAACAATTGTATGTTGATATGTCTTTACAATAGAGTTTACTTAAAGTTTCTAAATTAGGTATACCTTTATCACTTATATCAAAAACGTTTTCATGTCCACATAATTCTCGCACCCAATCAACTTTTTCTCTACCTTTCACTATGATGTTCCGCTTATCACAGTAGGGCTTAATAAGTCTTCTAAATTCTCTGTAATCAATATGCCCCTCACTCCATCGGTATCCTCTATTTCTTTCTATCCACTTGGCACGTTTTTTTTCTTCCAGAGTCAGAGTAGAGAATGGGTATGGTGGTTTTATTAGAAATATTTGATTGTGCTCTTGTGTGCCTATAACTAATTCTTTCAATATGAATTCATTTTTTCCACTCTTAAAGCCTTGCACATCCACTATGATAGTATTGTTAGTCATGATAGTTTTTTAACAATGTTACTCAGTGGCTTATATTCAAATATGCAATCGTTCAAAATAAGGCAATAAGCTGCGGTCTGATCAGGTATCTCTTGATCTGTTTCAATTTCAACACGTACGTCGATTGAACCTTTTAAGGTTTCATATTGACGGGAGCAATCAATAACGAATAATGGTGCTATATCTTTAAATTCTTTCAAACCCATCAACGGCTCTGGTCGACGACCATAATAAGACTGTTGAAATTTTGCATATTGTTCGTATATTAATGAAAACTTGCTATCGGCGAAATTGATATTTAATCCTTCATAAGGGTAATACGTTGAATTTAAAAATACTCTCACATCACGTACATTGCAATGATCGAACTCTGCCATAGACATAGTGGCATTATGTTTACGGTTAGTTTGAAAAGCTATTATCACGAAACGTGGTTTCTCAATCTGTGATGAAGTTTTAATAGACCAAGTGTGTTTACGTGTTTTAGGTAGTAATGGGTATTCATACAAATCCCAACTACGGAATGGTACCGTGATTGGACGATCCTTTTCTAGATGATTTAATAGATTAATTCGTTCGCGATCTGATACTTTAATATGAGGAACGCGCCAAACAATCTTACTTATTATTATATCCTCCACAATTTCATCAGTGTTTAATCTCAAAGCGTTAAGGTTTGTGTTGCTTCTCAAGAGTACTAACTCGTGTTTACAATTTATTATGATTTTTTCATAATCTTCTGCAAAACCTAATATTTTATTTAAAGGTATAGATGCAGAAAAAACGCCATTGTTTACAGTGTTAGAACCTGTAGGCGACCAACCCCAAACTTTAGCACATTTAGATTCATTATCATTTAACGAAAGGTAGGATTTTATAGTTGTGGTAATCCCTGCATTCTTTACTTTATCTACTTCTACACCGTTCAGTTCATATCGAATATCTTGAAAAAGAAATAATGCAGGGTTATTTACAAAATGTACGCTCATCGCTCTTTCTTTTTGTTTAGTGGTAGTGTTTTGCTTATATACAATGACTCTGCCTTCGATATATAAGCTGCTGAGTGCGGGCAGTATGTACAAGTCCTGTTGATTAATCGGTATTCGAATTTCATCATTCTTGTTGAAACTTATTACGTATGGTTTATATGAATGATATTCGAAACTTTCGACGCGGTTGTCATACAATGCTGGTTGAGAAATATTCAAAATATTCATTTTAACAAGCCTAGTAATTTCAAAAACTCCTTATTACTCTTGGTTAGTCTCTTCTTTACCCGATGTGGTGTTTCTGTATGAGGGGACCTCTTAGAACTGACCTTAATAATAGGTGTTAATGGAGTTTTATAGAAATTTAACATTTTTTTCTAAAATGTAAATACAGCTGTACTTCTTCACCACGTAAATTGATTTGCTTATTTTCCGCGTCTAACAACCTTATATTAATAGCACTTATTGAGCTTTGGTTGACGGGAAAATAAATTAAATTTTTAGGTATTTCAATTATTCTGTAACCAGGTGGTACGTTAGGTGCAAATTCATAAATTATATGACTTGCTTTTCCATTCACGAATGATCCGCTGATAACATCACATTCGATGCGTACTACAGTTGTCGATAAAATGTTTACAGGATATGGGGACTCTGTATTTATATTAGCTTTTACGGTTTCACTTCCAAAACCCAAAATTTTACCAAGTGAATGTTTCTTGTCAAAATGGACCTCTTCTGAGCAGTAAATACTTGTTTTCAATGTATTATTGTTGCTAGTCAATTTGAGCGTGGCATTCATAATGTTGTTCTTTAAAAAATCACAAATATCTTGAAGTTCGTACGATCCTTCAGGTATTTCGATAACTCTGTCTTTGCCATAGTAAAATTTATTATTTCTTTTGTCTATATTAGGGATAGAATTGAAAGTCGAAAAATGTAAAAGACCGCACTCATATTCTCCATGTAATTGTAAAGTAGGTATGTAGTTTGTTATTAAAGACTCTCCGTTGCCAGTAATTGACACAGTGAAAGACATTTTTATACTGATAAGATTTTATTTCATTCTTAATATAAATGGGTTTTCCAATAGTTTCTCAAAAATTTCAAACATAGGTGACCACAGTTTGTAGTGCCAAACTTTTGATGTTGAATATAGTTATAGTATACAGATATAGATCCTAAATATTTTAACAATTCTAAAGGAGGCTTTAAATTGCCAAAACTATCAAAATATTCACAATACTTAGTAATTTTGTTTGACGTAGGCTACCCAATGGGTTCCAGGATTATCGGATTTATCCAAATTGATTACAGCACACTCTATTTTTCTAGGCTTTGACGGTAGTGTATCTCTCATGAATACTCCTCTAAAGTATGGAATATCAGCAGCATGTTCCAATATATCAATGTTAGTAAGAGGACGTCTGGGTAGCCTTTTAGTTAGTTTTTTGAAGGATTTAGATATAAACCAGTTCCTTTCTTATAGGGTCTGATAGAAAGTCCTTTGCCGAGAGCGACAGCTTCCATCGCCTTGTTGTGTCGTTCAGATTCTTGAAGGTTTTTCTGCGCAACTTTATAATCGTTAACAGCTTTTGCTATACCGGCTGCTCCTCCAGCAAGTGAACCAAGAGCTGATAAACCAGCAAAAATTGGGATAAGAGGTAAGAAGCCTCCAGTTTTCGGAAGAGGTATGCAGCGTGGCAAGCGTATCCCTTTTTTATTAATAAATAACTTCTTTGCAGCGGCATATGCATATTTTATTGCTTTGCCAGGATCTTTAGATTTAATTTTTTTTATTTGGGACCGTATTTTCTTTATAACCGACATAAAAGGTCGTACTCCCGCACCAGCTTTGAGTTTTGCTTTCATCGCATTTTTTACAATCCATGATGCAACTTTTTCGCCCTTCTTAGCATCCCTAGATTTTAATCTTTTCTTAGCCATATCTAAAAGTTCTAAGTCAGCTTTATGTCGAGCGTTAAAAGTTTTATTATTATAGGCAATATCGTGATACATACAAGCTTCATCCAATTTATTTATACCTCGATCTCCTCTCTGTAACCGTTTTTCAAGTTTTGTTCCGGGTCCGCAAAATTGATAACCGGGGATATGCAACTCAAACGGTAAGTTGTTTATTATATTGTTAATAATCCCACTTCCTTCTTTCATCGGTATTCTTAAACTGAATTATATTGAATAATAATACTTAATTTATATCACAAAACTATTTCATTTTTATCTACCCAGCTGTTTTCTGCATCACCGAGTCCCAACCATTTTACGAAAAGTTTGTTACCTCTTCTTTTAATAACCTTTTCAATGAGGTACAGGTCAGGAAATTTAGTTTTTTGCATTTCATACTCGTAGAAAGAGCCTAAAATTCTCTGTTTGTGTTTATCTTCTAAAAGATATGTCGGTGGATTTGTATGATTTACCATAACTACAATAAATATTTCTGTTGACCAATTAGGGGTATATCCTTTGTAAAAATCACTTTTAAATTTACTAATTCGCACATGGTCACCAACTTGAAATTTTGGTCTTCGTTTTGTCTTATGCAGCTGTGTTTTAATAATATTACCCTTGATAACCATTTGGTTTGCTTTGTTAACATCAACTGGTTTAAATCCTGTTATACGATGGGTAGTATTGTTATAATTGTCTACTACAGAGCTCAAATTTTGGCCTACCCAGTAGTAACTTCCATGCAAGCTGAAAAGCTTATAAAGATGATATTTTAACGTACGGATAACTCTTTCCACTATAGAAGCTTTTTTGACTGAGTGGGTGGAATAATGATTTATATTATATTCTTTTAATAACTTTTTAAATCTCTCATTGTAAAACTCTTTACCTAAATCAGTTTGTAAATGTCTAGGTTTTCGCGATGATTTAGATAAAATTTCATGCATTGCATTTGTAACACATGTTTTCTGTTTTGATTTTAAAGGCTTTGCCCAGACGTACTTTGACAGAGCATCTATAACTATTAAAATGTATTTAAATCCTTTGTTAATAAGAGAATATTTCTGAAAATCTATAAGATCAGCTTGCCATAAATCATCTATACCCTTTGTGATCGTACATCGACGAGGAAAATTTCTCCTTGCTGCTTTGTGGATTTCGTTAATTAACTCTTTTTTACTCATTTATTTTTTATTTATTTAACTTAGATTCGATTAAACTATCTATTTCTGTTCTTGTGTAGTATAGAGTATTTAAACGATCTGAAGTAGCTTTTTCCAAGTTACTTAGGTAAATTTTTACGTCTTTAAAAATTTTTTTTATTTCATTTCTTAGTTCTTGAGCTGTTTTATCCATATATGCTTTATTCACTGCCTCGTCGTCTTCATAAGGATCTATCAAGCCTTTCAATTTTGTTGATTTTAAATCGTAATGCCCTGTATCTGACTTGACTAATGTATCGTTGATGGTATCAAAATATTCGGTTAATCGTAAACGCTTATGAATGTGGTGACCAAACTTGTCTACATTCATCGCCGCTCTGATGGGTTCTTCACACTAACAAGTTTTCCAGTTGCACTTTCTTTATATTTTATATTTTTGATTATACCTTCTTCCCACAGTTCTTCAATGATTGCATTGATTTCATTGTCCAAGCCAGTGTTGCCTGCATCGCGTGATGCTAGTAATATTTTTAATCGATTCACTAATTCATTTGGATCATCCCAGTAAACCAAATCCGTATTTTTTGTTACTTTTTTCAATAAATTAATACCTTCGCCACTTGAAAGACTTTCCACGCTTGAAGTTACTTTTTTCGTAGATGTAAACAACGGTTTTATAATGTTCATATACTTAAATCCTTTATTGCTGTTTATTGGTTTAGACGAATCACAATTACGCCTGTGCGCATTGGTTTCTAATAATACTAGCTTATAGTTTTGTAAGTCTTCCTCTGTGATTATGTCTAGATTCGGTTTCTTTTTATAGAGTAGTTCTTTTATTCCCTTTGTTTTTTTTATAGTCTGCGTTCCTATTTTCAGGATGCTACCATCGTCATAAACACATGTTTTGCCAAGCATCAATTTCCCGCGTTCGTTTCGAATTCCAAAAGGTATATCATCGAACATTGCATCAGATGATGTTGACCACGAAAGTGTATTATTTTTAACACTTGGTGATGATTGGAAAGACTTGAAGGAACCCTCACTGATATTATGGTCTTCAGAAGGTGGTGCTTTAAGGGTTTTGTTTATGTGCAACTCACTGTCTGAGAGTTGTTCTTTTTCACTGTAATCATCGTCGAAATCTTCAGTAGAAGAATAAAAAGATTCTCTATGATTCTTTTTTATTTTTTTCGGGGAAGGTATATATTGCTTTTCTTCCTTTTTACTTGTTAACAAGTGAAGCGGTTCCACTATTGGCTTAAATATTGTTTCCAGAGCCATATTGTGTGAATTTTTTGCTTCTTTCAAAAGTTCAACTTTTCTTTTTACAGATGCAGCAGATTTCACAATTTCTTGTTTGAGTTTTTTTTCCATCTTGCGCAGAATACTTCTTGGCTCCGAATCACGAGTGATAGTGATTCATTCATAATATATCATCCTAATATGTAGTTAATCCAATATTATATATGTATCAAATGATGATCTGTAGCATCCATTATTTTTTTCACAGTCCTTATTTATTACAAGATAGCTGAAAGGTTTGTTCCAAACAGCTGAACACATTTCCCGAAATTGGTACCAGGACATATCGGAACCTACATGCTCATCATAAACATGTTTCAAATTAATATCGTCTTGCTTGAACAATATAATCAAGTTTGAATTGTCTCTTACGAGCTGTTTTGGTATTTTGGTGTAAGTTTGATTAATATAAAAGCAATCAATGTTTTTATGACGCCCCATAGCAAAATAATCCCGTATGTTGTTTTGATTTTCGCAAGCAACGTCGTCGAAAATGATAATAGAATCACGTAAAGCTTCATGTGGGTTCAATATTTCATTGTTATGGTTAAATTTATGATACGATATATCGGGGACCATATTTAAAACTTTTTCAAGATACAAGTATTTTGTTTGATACAAAGATTTTGAATACACATAAAGATTTCTAAAACATAGACCATCTTTATGCAACAATAAACTTATTACTAAATTAGTTTTCCCGCAGTTTGATGGTCCACAAACAAGACAGCGTATTGTATTTGGTAACAAACTACCATGACGTTTTGGCTCGTTCGGTAACGGAGTACAAAAGCAATCTAATTTCAACGATTGTTTTTGTTTAACGAATTTCATATTATTTATTTATACAGGCCTGTAGAGTTGAGCTGATTTTAAATAAATGCGTTAAAATAGATTCTGAAGGGATATATAAACACTGATTACTTACGAGTCTACACATACAGAATAAACATAAAACGGTACGATGCGTTCTAAATACAAACACGGTTTTGAACAAAGAACGGCACGAACCTTGCATTAAAAATTTACTTCAGCGTAAAACCGATTGAGCATTCTAATTCACTTTCGATTATTGGGCTTTCTAAAACACTTTTACGACAGTGATCGAACGATAATGAGGTTTCTGGTTGACGGAAAACCGATTGGGCATTCTAATTCACTTTCGATTATTGGGTTTTCTAAAACACTTTTACGGCAGTGATCGAACGAAAATGAGGTTTGTGGTTGACGGAAAACCGATTGGGCATTCTAATTCACTTTCGATTATTGGGCTTTCTAAAACACTTTTACGACAGTGATCGAACGAAAGTGAGGTTTGTGGTTAACGGAAAACCGATTGGGCATTCTAATTCACTTTCGATTATTGGGCTTTCTAAAACACTTTTACGACAGTGATCGAACGAAAGTGAGGTTTGTGGTTGACGGAAAACCGATTGGGCATTCTAATTCACTTTCGATTATTGGGCTTTCTAAAACACTTTTACGACAGTGATCGAACGAAAGTGAGATCATTGGAGTGAAAAGTGTTTTAGAATGCCCAATATTACCCTACTGAGGTAGATCCCAACCACCCCAAAAAATTTAATTTAAAAATTTAATTTTATGCCCCACCTTTCATATTCGTGTGACACTTGCACGCGCTGTATTTCAACCTTAGACTATGGATAGCAAAGGACATGAAATACTGCGAAAAATTTGTGTTGGTATTCCAAGATAGCGGCAAAAAATAGGGACACCGCATCCAAGATTCCACACTTATTATGTTTTTTTTATACAATTCATTAAAACATCAAAACTGTAAAATGTATTCACAAATAATGCTCACTGACTGATATTTTAACGCGATTACATGGTGCTTTGTAATGGCAGACTGGACGCAATTTTTTGTGCCATAGTTAATACATCGCGAGTCCATTGGCATACTTAGTCTGAGGTTTCGACTTACTTCTAGCAAGACCTACCTAACCTCAATCGGAACGACCAAACTTACTTCAATGAACTATTAAATTTAATAAAGTATTAAGTTAAAAAGCTTTAAAATTCCAATATACGGAAAAAAATTCTTAAAAATTTAGGTAGGTAGGTACAGTACTTACATACATTAATAAAATACCTACTTTTTACCTGTATCAATTATTATCAAAATTTAATTATTACTTCTCGTGACTTGACCACGACTATTTGACCCCCCCCTGGCGCTAAAGCTGGATCCGCCCTTGTGCTAGTGAATAAAGTCTTCAAAAGAGTCAGCAGGTCTTTCTCTCCAAATCTATCGAACCCTAGCACGTAACAATATTAAACGTCATCACCATACATAATCCACAAAAAAACAATATTATTCTGTTACCACAATAATAGTAGTTGGTATTATTACATCGTTGATTACAACAAAGTCAACAAGTATCTGTTTTAAGTGAGTATATACAATGTGTCCCGTCACCAGTGTCGGAGCCTCTAATGGTGTGAAATATGGCATTTTTATCGACAAATTGCCCCTCAAATTATGTTTTTCTCTTACGGCCGCCATTTTGTTTTCTTGGTAACCAAGACAGGGCTCTCATACTAATTCCACCACCACTACTCATGTAAATGTCCTATCAACATTAAAAAGGTGTCATTTGATAGCTAAACATCTAGACAACAGTTACACAGCCATCATGTTACAATTGTCATGGAATAAAAAATAGAAAAAAATAATTAAAGAAAAACAAATAGCTTCTTTTTTTGTGTATTTTTTAATTATTGGCTTTTTAAGAAAAACCAAATTTGAGGGGCAATTTGTCGATAAAAAAATGCCATATTTCACACCATTATAGGCTCCGACACTGGTGACGGGACACATTGTATAATATCGATAACCGAAGTCACTAAGAGTTACTGGACTTACTTCATTATCAGTAACGTTAATATCAGTCCCCTGTACATTTTCCTATGGTAAATAGGTACGTATCGCTTTAGCTGAAACTCAAAACTAAGTTGTGTTTGTGGCCCAGAGGTTTACTATCTGAACTTTCAGTGATTGACGCGCTCATATAAAATGCAAAACCCAATTAGATGCGCTGTTTTATCCCTTTCAAGTTTACAAATTACAACTGTTAATATTTAATCTTTCAAAGGAAACAAGATTAATGGAATAGTGAGCTTGTAATAGAATAAATGCATGTCCAAGAAATTAAAACTTACCTTTCGTACGTAAGGGGAAATAATAAAACTAACATCAATATAATATAAAAATTTATTATAATCTTATAGTTACCTAATCCCTGTATACAAATCTTTTGCTTTTAGCAAAATATATAAATGTGAACTTAACATTTGATTTATTGTGATAGAATCTTTATAAAAAAATACCTAGAAAATAATTAACAATATATAAAATTACAAATATTTCTAACAAAAATATGAAACTATACAACATTGTTTTCTTATTAACCATTCACCATGTAATTTTAATACAATATACCTACACATAAAACAAATAGAAACAAATACAAACTTACAAATAGAAACTGAAACTTTGCAAGTAAACCTATTTTAAATAATAAACAATTTAAATTTTTTGTAGAAGTAAAAAAAATATATGTTTAAGAAGATTTCTATTTCGAATGACAAACATTTTTTTAAATTCACCCTCTTAGGTAGGCAAAGGTAGTGTTAAATGACAGTTTGTCACTATAATTTGAGCGTTTTCCATTTAGAAAAAAAAGTCGACACTGTGTTGCACAGTGTCAACATTGTTGTGTGTGTGTGTGTGTGTGCCAACTAAGTTGACATTTTTCTCCTATAAAAGTATTTTAATTTCTTGAAAATTTCATAAAAAAGCTGAAATACTTTTATAAATCAAGTATTTTTTTTAGTTAATCATACTACAAATCATTGTAAATGCTCATATTGGATTAAAAGCATTTTTCTTAATCATACACAGTGTACAATTAAAAATTACTTCCAAGCGTATGTAAAATAAGAAAAATTAACTACCACCTTAATAAAAAATTAAAATTGTATAGTAAAAGTTTAAACAAAGGAATGTTATATTTACCGATATACTACGTATAAAAAGGGTTTTGACGAAAATAAACCTTTCCAAATTCTTCCCATAATAATGAGATTTTATTTATAAGCGACCATGCCTGGGAAGTTGGAGGTAAATAGTTATTTTTTACGCTTTTCTTCATGAAATCACATTAAAAAATCAACAATCTAAGATCACAAATTTGTTGTTTGTCTGTCCGCTCTTTTCCCCGCTCTTTTTCCATTGAATATGCGTTACCATAGCAACGCGTTAACCGCAAGTAGTTCGTCTACCGGACACTAGATGGCGCTAACCGAAAATATTTATTTCACTATTTTGTGTCGAATATTATTGATAATTTAAATTCAGTATACTATGTATATGTAGAGGCTTCCATTAAGTTTTTTTTTAAACCTAAAATATTAAAAAAAATATTCAGAAATAAAGAGTCGTCAAAATATACCAAATGTGTTATTTCTATTGTTTTATAATAAAAAACAGTACACGCAGATTCAAATGGTTTTACACACATTTTATGACAATTCCCTTATTAGAAGGTAATACAACATATAATATCGTGTCAAGTACGAGATTGAAGACTGTGATTGTACTTATACAGATGGAACTTACAATAACTATAATCAGCTCGACGAACCTTGATCCCTATGACAGTTCATGTTAGTGACGGGTCGTGTCGATATATCGTTTATAGGCAAGGGCGTGACTTGCATTCAGCCACATCAATAAACATGTTTTTAAAAATATAATCTACATTTCTAATGCTTATTATATATACGAATATCCGTGTATTTGTATGCGGGGTTGCCAAAATTCCGATGCAGAGTTAACATGGTCGAACTCTATAATTTTAGTTTTGAAAATCCATGTAAATTAAATTTTTAGTATAGTAACACTATCTGATCTGTCACTAGGTACGCCGTGATCGCTTATTCGCTACACCAGTACGAGTGCTAACGCCTTGTATGCGCCACGTGTTTTTTGTGTCATCGGAGTCCTTTGTTTGTTACTACTGTTGTTTTCTGTTTTTGTTATTGTTGTTTTCTGTTTTTGTTATTGTTGGTGTTTCAAAATGCCGAAAAGACTGAGAAAAACTGTACTCAACAGTGGAACGCGGGAGTTTGTTGTACGCTTGCGTGATTATTTTGCTCGCGAACAACAAAATGGCGGACCTTTGTTGCCACTTGACAACGTACGCGACCGTGTTGCTGATGCTCTGGGAATTGGCAAAGCTACCGTTTCCCGAATTACAAAGGAGAAGTTCGGTGAATCGTCGATGGAGGAGAACAAGCTATCAACTCCAAAGAAGAAAAAACATAATAGGGCACATTCCGTAACTAACCCCGATGATTTCGACATGGCAGCAATACGAAACCACATTTACGGCTACTATTTTCGAGGTGAACTGCCAACTTGCAAAAAATTATTGGCGTCGCTGAAATCGGCTGATTTATTTAAAGGTGGGCTCACTTCTCTCAGAGTGGTTATAAAAAAATGTGGATTTCGTTATGGGAAGTGTGACAAAAGAAAAGTAATAATGGAGCGGAAGGACATTGGATTGATGAGGTGTGATTTTCTAAGGCAAATAAAAAACATCGAGAACTGGGACAAGGTGGTTTATCTGGACGAAACGTGGCTCAACGCCAATCACTCAGTGTCCAAAACATGGACAGACGACACAGAGAAATCCTGTACCAAAGCTCCAGAAGGCAAGGGCCAGCGTTTGATTATCTGCCACGCTGGCACAGCCAAAGGTTTTGTACCTAACTGCTTGTGGGCCTTCAAATCCGTGAAAACATCAGATTATCACGAAGAGATGAATTTTGAGAATTTCGAGAAATGGTTCACAAAACTATTGGACAATTTAAATGAGCCCCACTATATTTTAATGGACAACGCCCCATACCACTCTGTGCAAGTTAATAAAGCACCAACCGCGAATAATAATAAAGGCGAAATCATAGAGTGGCTGCAACACAATGGTGTGGCAGCTAATAGTCAAATGCTGAAAAAGGATGACAGACTGATGAACCTGCATAAACTGCAAACAAAGAAGAAGTATGTTTTGGATGAGATGGCAAAATCAAAAGGGCACACCGTGATTCGGCTACCGCCCTACCACTGCCAATATAATGCAATCGAGATGATATGGGCGCAGATCAAAGGTGGGTTGATTTGTATTTATTTTAACATGTTTTTATTTAGGTGACTGGTGACTAGAGAGCTAGCACTATTTAAAGCTATTTTATTTTACTAAATAGCTATAGCATTTTTATTTTTAACCATGTACGTAATTTCTGATATAAATTACACACTTTTAACATACCTAATTATGTACTTATAATGTACTTACTCCGATCTCGCTCTTTGACTTTGCATCATATTCAATCTAAACCATTATTGTTTCAGGTTGTGCAGCCAGGCTGAACACCACTCCGCCATTCACAGCTTATAAAATGCTGACGTTACTAGAAGAGGCATGTAGTCTAGTGACTCCGGACAATTGGAGGAAAGTGGTTGAGAAGACCAAAAAACTGTGCTTAGATGATTGGGATCGAGACGTGCGATACGACAACGTAGTAGACCAGCCGTTTTTAATAAACGTAGGAGAAAGCAGCTGCAGTTCAGATTCCGAGTCTGAGACGCAAGCCGTGATGTCATTGTCAGATTCCGATTAATATATATTAAAAATCATTGCTGAACCGCTTTTGTTTTATTTGGTTTTGTCATATAGTAGGTATATATAATAAATTAATTAAATCTCCTTTATTTTATTATCGCAGACAACTTAAATGATTATAAATCTGACACTAAGAGCGTAGGTACTATGTTAATGTATTTTGTACACTCGTTTCCATTTTCGATATTTGTTTATCGATACTTTCCGCGCTAGTCGATATCTTCCAAACGAAGTAACTTTTGCAGGACGTCAATGTAAAGTCTGATTGAGATAATTTCTTGTAAATGTTAATAATTATTATTATTCCGACGGAATATTATTTTAATGGCATATATCTGCCTAAAATTAATAAATATCATTTTTAGACTCCGCCAATTCGATTATAATGTAACGGTGACGCTACTACAAGGTTGTGTCGAGGGAATAACTGTCAGTGTCATAGGGATCAAGGTTCGTCGAGCTGATTATAATTATTAAATATTTGAGCTCTTTTGCCGTTTTTAATCCTTTATTGCCAACATTGAATTCTACAAACACTCTATTTTTTATTGATTTATTGCAAAAAATATGAAAAAAATTAACAGACAAATTTTACACTGTATTTTTTTTATTTATATACGTTTTAATTTTTTGATTGCTGATCTTTACGTAGAATAGTTTTTTGTTTCATCTCAGTCAGAGAAACATAGCTTTTACATGGCAATGACAGTTCTATCTAATCTAGTCTATCAAGGTGACGATATAGCTTATTTAGAAAAGCACGCCCGGATAGCAAGAGATTGTGGACTTTCGTCCCACCTGACGATTGTTAACAATTTTTTGTAATTACTTTTATAGAACTTTATTTAACGGGTTAAAATAATCGCACGGAAGTCATGTTTAATACTTTGTTTCAAAATCAGTATTGAAATCTTACTTTTCAATAATATTAATAAGAAAGGAATTCAAATAGTCGTCATTGTTTATTTACTCTATATGTAAAGATTTATTTTTCATTATTAAATAATGACTGTAAATTCACTTAAAATGTTATGTTTCCGGAGCGCGTTCAACTGACCAATCACCATTCAGCACGTTTAGCAAGAAGGGAAAATGGAGGGGGCTGAAGTCAGTTGAGCGCCACTCGGATGCAGGAAGCCCTCTTTTGTTCTCCGACCGTCGAAGTGTACACATGTGTCATAGTACTGAGAGATTTCAGTGGTGTTATTTGGCAACTAATAAAACTGGTCGTTCACACGATATACAATAAACACCAGAAAAATTGTCACTTTATTTTTAAATGAGTCAATGAAACAAAAACAGAGTGATGAAAAATAAAATGGCGTCATATACCTATATCACGAATTATTTTTAAATGGGTAAGAGTTGAAAAAATAAAGCACCAAAGACTAGTTTCTTTACCACTTGTCTTCCCCATCCCAATTCTAACGTAGACCATTCAATAATATATTTATAATAAGCATAATGATTCTGTAGAAATATTATTTATTTTATTTTAAATCGCTCTTGATCCCAATCAAGCCCAGGGATCAAGACAGAATCCACGATGGAACGAGCTAACCCAGAAGGTGCCTATTCACCCTGGCTTTGAAAATGGACGGGTTATAAGTTCTCGGAAATACAGACGCAGGGAAGGAGTTCCACTCCTTTGCCGTGCGTATTATGAAAGATGTTGAGAAGCGCTTAGTGCGACTGGATAAGCAACCAAGAAAGAGTGATAGCCTTTCAAAACATAACTTTATTGAAATGCACGTAAAATAAGTTGTTTTAAATCGTCCAACATTTTACCTACCACCCATTGAGGAAGTCTTTTAACCCCTCAAAACCCGAGAGCATTATATCATGCGCGCGACAACGATACCTAAAATCCGCGAGCATTGTATAATGCTCATTGATTATAGATATGATAATAGAGCATTGTGTAATGGTTCTTTTTGGTTGAATTATATTTTTTCCCCGACAGAGAGAGAAATAACGCATTTAACACAAAGCTGGGCTTCAAGGGGTTAACTGACAAGAAGAATGGACGCAAGAAACTCGTCAGCTTTAACAGAAGTAACGATATTTACAATATCAAACATCGTCACCATACATAATAAACAAAAAATGGAATGGATGGAAGAAGGGTGATGGCGGTATGAGCGTGCGAATTCTATGGCGATATGTCTTAATTTATTTAGCTTTCCCGCTGATTGTTTTTACATTAATTCGACATTGAGAAAACTTGTATAATAAATAATATAAAAAAATTTGTACAATATACTATAAAGTAATTTTTTACAGGCTTATTTTATATCTTATAGAAATATTGCATTGTGAATGTATGTGATGTCTAATATAACATAATATCTTGTATATGTTTTCTTTACCTATGAAATCGCTGTTCATGGGTACATATTATAGTTTGGCAGGAACGTATGAGCGCCAATGAACTACATCACGCCACCAGCTGGGTCGCGTCATCGACCCAGGGTATGTCATGACGCTATCCTGGATGTGCTTGTACGCCTGGAAGAAACATTTTAAATTTTAATAGAAAAATACTAGAAAAAAATCGGGTTACTGTGGGTTCGAGTCGCGCTTGAGAATAACTTGTGAACCGAGACGATATTTTTTTTGATGTGTAACATCTTTCCTCTCGCTTTGCTGCAATTTGTGGGAGTGATTTCGTGAAATGGGACGGAAGTGTGTAATAGGAGGTCGCGAAAGCGCGCGCTATTCGATTTGACGAATGAGCGCGCGGTTTTAGAGTTGACCGTCAGATAGTACCAACCAATTTTCCGAGAGGTCGGTACTGTCAGCCATCAGCTGTGCACTTAAGTTACAGTGTTGTAAGTGTAAATACGGTGTATAAAGTTTGCTATTATATAAATCAATCTATATACTTCAACTACATAAATAAACATTGACTGCTGATAATAAGTCTGAATAAAGTGCAGATCATTGGAAAAAAATCAAGTAAGTAATAATAAATAATTATTCGAATAAAGTATTTCAGTATTTAGCTTTTTTTAATAGGTTAATATCTGTCACTGCTTAAACAAAATCTTTTATGAAATTAGTCTTTTTTATGATCTTACGAATAAAATATTTCAGTATTTAGCTTTTTGAAATTTTCAGGTTAATTTCTGTCACTGCTTAAAAAAATTCTTTTATTTCAAAATATAATTTTTAAATTGCTTATTACTAAGGTGAGATGTCAAATGTTACACATCATTTGCGACTACTGTAAGGCTCTCTCGTTTTTTTTATTAAAATCAATCATATAAGATTGAAGATACAAAAAAATAGCTGCAAATCAAACATTTGGTGAAAAATTTCTTCCCATGTTCCTCTCATAAAACTAGACATGTAAAAATACTAGACAATTTCGACGGGTGCTCGCAAGGCTCCGAATTTAAAGGCGGTTCACACACTAGAGATGCGTCCCGCCGCGGTGCGCGGAGCGACAGAAAACGCGCCCCCGCGCGGAGGCACAGATCTGCCTAACTTAGCGGTGTAATCTGCTTCCCCGCGCGGAGTAGCAATACAAGTTGACCCTACTTCTTCACGCCCCACGCTCTCGCGCAGAATCTGCGCGCGGGGCGCCTACCTGCGCGTTCCCGCGTCGGCAGTGTGTTGACATAGGCGTGTTTTCTATATTAATTGAGATTCTTGCATACAATGATAAAATCTGCGGCCACGCGCTACGCGACGGGGCGCGGTGCAGTGTGTTAACCGCCATAATATTACCGTGGTATCCATAACACACGCTTTATGATCACTTTGGGCTAATCTTATTCGTGTGAACGTAAGAAATATTATTATTATAAGGATGTAAAAATATTCTATTATTGCTGTTGTTTATGCATTCAATGTATGTTTAATTATTTAAGTAGAAAAATACTAGATTTTTTATTTTTTAAGATAGTATTAAAAATGCAAAAAAAGTATAAAAAATTATAAATTCAATGTATGTGGTAAATTAACACTAAACCTACCGATACTTCATGTATTTCCTATTCTTACCAAAACGGGTCAAATGACCCGTCTTTAAAATGTTACATTATATTACTATGTCTAGCGAAAAATATATCAGTTAAGCAATTTGGTACATGAATAAAACATTTTTTTTCAAATAACGATGAATATAGTTTATATATTAAATTTAAAAAACATAAAAATAATACGAGAAAAAAATTAAGTTTTAATTAAGTTTAAAATGGGTCATTTGACCCGCCATGGTATGTTTAGTGTTAAAGGCAAAAATAATTTACCTGTCCATCGGATCTTCCTAATACGGACTTTATGCACCAATCGGGAGGGGCTAAAGTGTCAACCAGAGCTACGGCATCTGTCTTCACAATGGCGCACAGTTCTAATATACCTTCTCTCAGAAGTTGTCCTTGAGAACCGCTGTAAAAACCACCCTGAAAAAGGCAAGTTGATGGTAACAAATGCACTATTAATATCAAAAGAAATTATTACCAAAAAAAATTTTTTTTTCCTCGAGTGTTATATGGGGTCTCGAATCCACATTCCCTTGCTATCCGGGCGAATACTGTTCCGATTGAGCAACCAAGACATTCCTTTTTTGGCAGAAAAAAGCGCTCGCGAGCGCTTACCAGCGCTGAAAAAAAAACTATACAGTTTTTGGCCAGGACACGTTTGCTAACTTCAGTTGCGCTGACACAATCCGCCATTTTGCTTATTATCGCTCAGCGATCGCCATTTTTCTTACAGGCGCTCGCAAGCGCTTTTTTCTGCCAAACACAAGGATTGACAGAACCGTCGAATTATTCCAGGTATTTCTTAAGCTGGAGCCTTATCCGTTTCCTGGCAGCGAGAGAATTCAACTCTTCATAAGAAATGTTTATAACTATACTCACGATGTATAGAGTGGCGAGATGTTTCTCTAGTATAAACGCACCATACAAAGACACAAGCTTCAACAAGACATTCCTACATCTGTCGTCCTCGAACTCCAGCGCCGTCTTGTAGAAGTGGTTCAAGATATAATTCTAAAATAAAATACATACATATAAATTTTAAAATTTAATACCCAATAACCATTTATCATTTTTTCTAATTTTTTGACTTGTATGAATATATTAAAATAAATATAGGTATAAATTAAAATTTAAGTCATCGATTGTCTCTTGTTCTTTATATATTTTATTTATAAGGCAATTATTTTCATGTCTCAATCGAATAACCATCACTTTGACATGATAGAGAGAGTTCTGATGCTAACATATTTTTATTTATTTTCTTGACGAAGGTAAAGTTCAAAACCTGTTCAGTTGTACATTTTTTTATTATAAAAAATTCGAAAAGTTAATAAAGACAAAAAAACTCTATTTTTGTAAATGAATTAGTAAAAACTGGGGGTTAGAAAAATTAAATGCTGTCACTTGCAACTAACGACGGTACCACAATCACCCTGATCAAAGACTAATTATGTACCACAATCATCCAGATCAGAGAGTATGTAGATACCAGTCAAATTAGAAACTTATCATGTATCACAACCGCCCAGACGGAGAGTATTTAGATACCAGTCACTCAAATTAGAAACTTATCATGTATCACAACCGCTCAGACGGAGAGTATTTAGATACCAGTCACTCAAATTAGAAACTTATCATGTATCACAACCGCCCAGCCGGAGAGTATTTAGATACCAGTCACTCAAATTAGAAACTTATCATGTATCACAACCGCCCAGACGGAGAGTATTTAGATACCAGTCGCTCAAATTAGAAACTTATCATGTATCACAACCGCCCAGACGGAGAGTATTTAGATACCAGTCACTCAAATTAGAAACTTATCATGTATCACAACCGCCCAGATGGAGACAGTTTAGGTACCACAATCACCTAGGTAAGACACTATCTAGTTACCAAAATCACTTAGATCAGTATAATTAGATACCAAAATTATATAGATCAGAAATAAATTAGGTACCATTATCACTCAGATCAGAGACAAATTAGGTAACACAATCACCCAGTTCCGATACTAATACAATACCACAATCACTCAGATCAGAGACAAATAAGGTACCATAGGGTGATTATGGTACCTTATTTGTCTCTGATCTATCTAGTTACCAAAATCACTTAGATCAGTATAATTAGATACCACAATTATCTAGATCAGAGATAAATTAGGTAACACAATCACCCAGTTTAGATACCAATACAATACCACAATCACCCAGATCAGAGACAAATAAGTTAACAATACCGCCAAGATCAGAGACAAATTAGGTACCATAATCACTCAGATCAGAGACAAATTAGGTAACACAATCACCCAGTTCAGATACAAATACAATACCACAATCATCCAGATCAGAGACAAATTAGGTACCATAATCACCCAGTTCCGATACTAATACAATACCACAATAACACAGACCAGAGACTATTTAGGTGCTACAATCACCAAAGATATGAGACCAATTGGGAGTAGAAACTTGGTTTTGATTTCTAGGTAGACCGGCCTGCTTTTGAATTCCGAACCTTAGTCTTTTGAAATAGGCAGGTATTCAAAGTTAATAAAAATCAAATTCCAAATAAATTACCTCTCCGTATACGACTGATAGTGTAACAGCGTTGTATGACTGCGAATCGTTCTTAGCTTGGAATTCATCTTGACCTGATTTTTTCAATTTATTGAACTTATCGTATGTTGTTTTCAATACGTACGCTGTAAGCCAATTGTAAGCGTGGATAAGATCTGAAATAAATAAAAATAAACAATAAAGAAATATTATAGAACATCACATACATATATTGCTTTAAACCCAAGTAGCTTAAGCACTTGTGTTATGGGACCTTGGAGTGGCGTAACCATAAAAACCGGTATGATAGACGGAGTACTCAACGACGGAGACAGTCAATGATTAATACAAATCAATACAAATAAATAAAAACTAATGATAAATATAAAAACCAGAGAGAGATAGAGAAATATTTATTGATCAATGACTACTGTTTTGGTGCAAAGGTAGCGATCCTTCCTTTTGCACCGACTGTCCTGGGTTTATCCTAGATCTTTGTTTTAAACTTGTTTACAGTTAGTATCCTAAACCTATTCACAAGATAGGCCTTAAAGTGCTTACTTTTGGCTAGGGTAGGGGGTGAAAGAACAAAAATATATTTACCACAAAAAGACAGAACCAAAAGTAAAACCTGGTAACACATGAACAATTGACAAAAATAAAATTTTAGATGTCAGTTATCTAATTGTCCCAATAAAAAATTAAATAATAGTTAATTAAGAAATCCAATGTCTAAATAAAGTAGATATTTTTAAAATTTATCATAAAAAAATATATTTAGGAAAATGCATTACGCATATTCTGCCGCTGAATTTGCGACGAAGTTATGTGATATTCCTTTATCTTCCCCAACCGGGCTAGTCACCGGTAAAGGAGGCCTTACCTCTAACATGGACTTCTTACAGTTTTGACGAAATCGGAATTTGCACACTGAAATACATACCAATAACGACTTTTTTTTGCTTTTTCATAATGATATTTATAAAGATATAACAACATATACGTTTATTGAAGGGAAGTAAATTTACAAAATTATGTTTACAAAATGACTGTAACGCATTCCAACAAAAAAAATGTTTTAACCTATTTATAAATTATTTCCTAGCGTCCTAGTCCTCACAACTTGGAACCACCAGCGTGAGTCATGCGTTACGACATGTTACAACACGATAATTATTGAAATTTACGCACATCGGATATTGTCTTTGCATAGGCATATAAACAAGGTGTCGTAGTGGTTCTAGACAGTGAATTCCATAGACATTAAGTAACATTTTTTGTAACAACATTTTACTTGTGGCCCCAATTTGGAACCACCATTTTTTTTTATTTTGATATATACATAATTGTGTTCAATAAAACTAGTTTCATTGTTCAATACCTAATATAATTTTTCAACGTCAATTATTAACTTTTCCATTTTTAAAAAATCAGGACTCAAAGGGTTAAGTCGTGTTTACCAGATTATTGCCGTACAAAAGAGTAAATATTTTTTCCTGTAAAATTTGCACTATTCAATTACCGACTTTATGCTTGGGAGATCAAAGTATATTATATAAGTATAGTATATTTGCATACCAGCGTTAAAGGAGTTCTACAGTGAATACAATGATGATTATGATAAAACTCACTATTTGGATCCACGATCTCCTGTGTAGTATTCAACTTGCACTTATCCATTAACAAAGCGTCAGCATTTTGGAGGAATTTAAGAGTTCCCAGGGGAGATTCTTCAAGGGTAACGTTCTGTCTCCTGGCCCATATATTGAGGAGCCATTTACTAGTCTGCTGGAGTAAAAGGCTGTTTTCTCCTTCGTAAGTGCAGTTTGCGTCGTTGTCGTTGCGAAGATCGCCTATGCCGGAAGCTAGAATTGCAAGCATTTAATTATACTGTATAACTGTTATTGTCTCATTTAAAATATTGTATGTATAACTTATATTAAAATTGGTCTTTATTTGAATTCTGTTTTATAGATTTTTTCAATATTACGCCTTTAAGGCAGATTGTCTTTTATTCCTTTGTCATAGAGAAATGACACTTTGACATGACGATGACATTTGTGGCCATTTTTTATTACTTTTCTTACAGAATGTAATAAAAGAGATTCTGTCTGAAGATTTTTAATAAAAAATATAATAAAATAAAAAAGAGTCTCTTTATATTGTTTCAAACTTTCATGGTCACTAACATTATATGAGCAACAGTTGCTGCGTGATTATGGCGCTTGCAACAGTGCCGAAATATCGGAAACTCACTAAGAACAAGGTACATGGTAACAATCCCGTATATAACTTATATAACTATAGAGCCACTTTAATTTTAACTGTTTTAAATAAATCTATAACATTTAAAGTTCCATGGGTAAAGCTGGAAAGGAAATGCTTTCCATCTCCGGACGAACACATAGGCAAGGAGTAGTGTTGCAAACTCACCTTTAAGGTACCCGTGTCCACCACATGACTCCCGACAGTTCTGTATGCCGTCACGCGCCATCCAACCAAACACAGGCTTGGCAGCTGACGAGAGGGTGTGCATTTCTATGCCACGGTAGGCCGCGTTATCATCTATGCCTGAAATAAAAATAGTCTTTGAGGAATGTATGACTTCTTATGTGTTTGCGCTATATTTTCTAGAACAAATATTCTAACCACATTCCGCGTACTTATATCTATTATACATTATATATTTGTATATATATTCTATTGTATAGATATTTCTTGTAGTGAAAACATCTTTAGAATCATTGTGATTTAAATGTCGATGAAACGAGAAAGCGACAGTAAAAAGAGACAGACACATAAATTCATAAAATTTAACGTAGGAGAAAATGATATAGGAAGTATTATACAGTGTCTCTTTGAAACGAAAAAGCGACAGTAAAAAGAGACAGACACATAAATTCATTAAATCTTATGTTTCGTTTCGAAAAAACGTTTAAATTTATAATTTTCTGAACTAAAAAAAAAATGTCATTTGATAATAGATTCGATAGCAAGAAACACAAATCAAAATACCAATGAATATTTGAATCAAGATACTTAAGTTATATTTAAAATATGCCTGTAAATCTACGAGCTTAAATAAAATGCTATAACCTTACAGGCTGCATGTATAGGCATTTGAGTTTGTTGGAGCGAAGCTCCCATGGATCAGCTTCAATGGCGCAATGTCTGTTACGCCATAACTTCCAGAGTTCTTAACCGATTTTAATATTTTTTGTGTGCAATCGAATCAACAGGTTTAGGACCAGATTGTGACCGAATTTTGAAATTCGCAGAAATTCCCATCGAATTTTCTTTTTTAGGTATTACGCTCCGCTCCAATATATGGTGCTAGCGTAGCTTTATGCTTACTGCATCGCCTAGTTTATTATACATTCTTATAAATATATATATGCAATAAATAAAAAAATTTGAGACCCTGAGGGAGCCCTCAGGCTGTGGTTGTTTTTTACAGGCCTGTATCTCATAGAAATATGACATTGTGAATGTAAAGGGTGTCCCAGAAGTAAAGAGACTTTTCTCAAAATCGAAATGGCCACTAAAAAGTTTTCGAAAAAAAATTAATGGTTGTCATGGTAACCACAGATAAATTACCTGTCAAAATAGGCGGGATTTAAATAATATTTGCATTGTTTTGAAAATGAATCGAGCGGAACAAGAGTTGTTTTCAATGAGAGTTATTCAATACTATTTGTGTCATGGCAAATTTGAGGCAGTACGTCATTTTGTTCAAGAGGGAGCTAGAAGAACTAGTATTTACAGAATAATAAAACGTTACGAAGAAACGGGAGAGACTAATTTCAAAAAGATTCCGGGAAGACCACGTACAGTATTACCTTTACAAATATAAGCAAAGTGAAAAAGCTTTTTGAACAGGCATGTTCAACATCGGTGAGAGTTGCGGCGAATAAATTAAAAAATTCTAAGTCCAGTGTATCTAGAATAAAATGTAAAGATATAGTCTTGAAAGCTTTTGTAAAATTAGCCGCCTCCAAATATGTTAAAGACCAGGAGGCGCGTGCCAAGCGAGGGTGCCATAAATTTATGAAAAAACTGAAAAAAAATCTGATTATTGATGATGAGACCTACGTACCGGTTGACCCAAGCAATGTTCCTGGGAAACAATATTTCCACGCTACCAGTCGTGACGTTGTTAATTATAGTGAAAAAATTGTACCAAAGGCCAAGTTTTTTAAAAAATACCTTGTTTGGCAAGCTATAGATGAAAATGGTAATGTTTCCGAACCCTATTATCGTACAGGTTCTATGAACTCCCAGATTTACCTTAGAGAGTGCATTATCAAACGTCTAGTACCTTTCATAGACAAGTATTATCAGAGACTCTGTGTAAAAAAGAGTATAAAAAGTATACAGATATACCATAAACGTTAACATCTTTTAAACACCGATGGATTAGATTGGCTAAAAGAGTAGCTGCTACATCTGGAAAAGTAGTCATGAGGCGTGCTGCTATTAATATGAGAAAAATAGGATACAAAGGTATCGCTGGAGCAAATTTGATATAGATATAAAAAATAAATTTGTTTTACTATCATTTGCATACCAAAATTATATGATATAGTATTAATAATTATTAAATATTTTTAAGATCATTTTGTCTCTTTACTTCTGGGACACCCCAGTAAAAAAAAGTAAGTATGTTCGTGTTCACATACTCTACATACATACTCACCCAGATAACCGTTGACGATCATAGTAGCGTGCGTTTCACTGAACCAGTTGCAGAATATTCTCATTGCGTATGTGGCCGCTAGGTATGGTAACAGCCTTATTTGCTGCAATAAAAAACATTACGGTTTTTTTAAATAGTTTTTTAATTATAAAGGGTGTTTGGTAAAACGTGTTAAGTATTTAAATAAAACAACTTATTTAGAGTTTTTTGAGCATAATTTATATTAAATCCTGACGTTTCGACTCCTTTACAGGAGCCGTGATCACAGGATGACTAAGGACAATGGTCGTCATATATCTTCTACAACCTTCACAATATTTTATTCGGGCATTTTAACTGTTAAATTTATACATTTTAATGATAACAAATTATGCATTGTTCATAATAATATAGTATCTTGTGTTGAATCAATTAAGTTCTTCCTTCCACCACTAGATGGCGCTGTGCGTTATTAAATCGCACTATGGTTTAACTATGTTGCGAGTATGTAACTTGGTTCTTTTTTTTGTCAATATAATTCTTTCTACCACAAGTTTTGAGTTATTTCAACCTTCAAGCGACATGCCCAAAAAACACTAAATGAGTAGATTTATTTTAATTTCTAATGCGCGCGGAAGTGTAAGAACTAAACATGTTCAGTAGCTAAAGCATTTGTGCTATTCAAAAACAATCAGGGTATAGAATAAAAAATTCGTTCTCTACATTGAATCGGCCGGGGTTCAAACCCGGGACTTCGGAGTAGCTTTAAAATGAAAACAGGTAAATTTTACTGAAGAATAAATATTGTGACTATAAAGGGTGTTCGGTAAAATCTGTTAAGTAGCAAAAGCATTTTTGTCATAGTATTCAGAAATAAAGACGGTATAGAAAGAAAAGTTCCTATATAAATACATAAATAAATATCACACACACACACACTCACTCACTCACTCTTCTCCACGACACAGATTCAACCGAACTTTCCAACATAATTTATACCACCTTATCGAGAACACAGCACACCATTTACACTCATTGTACATAAACAGTCACCACACAATCTGTTTTGTTTTTATTTTTTGTTGTTTTTATTTTTTTATTCATTCACTCATTAAATAAGAAATGGTTATTGAAACAACATGTATCTTTTGTAATTTTATAAGAAGTGGGGCCCTCTAACACAGTTTTAATACTTAAAAGAGGACTACAGCACTAGTTATGTACGTATTTAAAAGATACTGAATAAATGTTTTTTCATTTTTATTAGACAACAAACATTTGTCAGAACCCAGGGCTTTTTTATAAGCAGGATCGCGACCTTAACACCAATCAGCAGTAGATATTATTATCAGATTAATTAATTAACATTTAATAATATAACGTAACATGATTGCATTTAAATAAATTTTAGATATCCGAAGAAATCGGTTCTTATTACCTTATGCTGCTATAAATTTTAATTTACCAGTTAAGGTTATGCGGGTCAAAGACATTATACTTGCTAAAGACAATTCACAATATAGAATTATAAATTTGACAAGGGAAAGTAATACGATTGTGTTGATTAAATCGGAAAAGTATAGTAAACACTTTAAAATGTTCATAAAATAAAAACCACGTTTATCACGATTATTATATAAAAATGTTATAATATTATTATATAATATAAAATTGCCACTGATATAAAACGCGTGTTATAAATGGATTCATAAATATTTGAGTAACTACCTTGAATATAGTTATCAGTTCTCACGAAAATATAGACAATTAGCGGCCAACTTCATCCTGTCGCTTTTAGGTGTCGGTGTGCGCGCGCATCTTAAAAATTCACTCTCATCATTTTTACCGAACGCGCCAAAAGAAATATAATTTCAACAATGTTTAAAAAACATGATACTAATATCTTCTGCCAGAATGGATAAAATGTCGTAATCGTTAGCCTACATCATATCAAAGTCATCATTGCTTCTGACCTGTTGCTGGTACTCCAAAACTGGTAACTCTTCGTCACTATCATCGGGGCCGAACTGCTTCCTCACTGCTGAATACCTGATTGCAATCACGATCGCCTTCTGCAGATATGCGGTGGAGATTGCTGTAATATGAACTCTGCCACCTGGAAATAACACACAAATTATAATACGCATCAGATTATATAAAAAAAACTGATCATCTGCATGTTGGACTTCGCATTTTTTTATTGTAAATAGGTAAAGCGCTTGACCGCTATCTCGCCTGAAGGAGAGCGATGATGCGATCTAGGATGTGACGCGCTTGCCTGGAAGATACTTATTCACTCATTACTTGAAGACCTCAAATTTATATTTATTTACCTGACAAAATGCCCATGGAAGCACCAAACCTCTTGTTAGGGTCTTTGAAGGGCGTGGTGTAATTGCCGTCGTCATCTACCCCACCCATCTTGTCGAGAGCCGCTTCCTTTGACACGTGATAGTTGTTAAACATCACGAACCTATTATTATATTAATAATGATATAATATTTCTTACATTAACACCAAACCCTAGCCAAAAGTAAGCACTGTAGGGTTTGTATTATACACACTATGGTAACGGATAGACATACATAAAAAATGAAATGAAATGAAACTTTTGAAGTGAAACTTCTTTACGCACGCTTGTCTTGAGGAGTAAGCTGGTGAATGCGTGACGTGAGCGTTACGAAAAGTGTGATCGAGCGAGGCGAACGGAAGTTGAGAGGGAGATATAAGTTAGTAAAGATAGAAAGAGAGAGTTACGTTTCGTATATTACTGTAGGGGCAAGAGAAAGAGGTGCGAACACACATTTTCTTTCTCTCATATTTAATACATATATCTAAATATAGAGAGAGATGGAGCTAAAGAAATTTTACTTCAGTCGCGTGGTCTAAAGCATGCTCGTAAAATAAAGGGAAATAGAAGGAAGAGAAAGAGACGAAGTCCAATAATATATAACATCGAACATAGAAGTAAGATTTATGCGGTGTCGTATAAGGAGATTGAAATAAAGGATCGACAGTGGATAGAACTAAGTCGATATTTTTTATATTTACGCATGTTCCTCCGTAACGCGTAAACTATTCATCCGAGTTTGATGAATGAAGTATCAATTAGTTGTTTATTATGGCCTGGATGTCGATTTAACCTTGTAAACCCTGATTTTAAAGGATCATTCCCTTTTTTCTTCTAACCATGGATATATATATATATTTTAAATAATAAAATTGATTGTCCGCAGTTACTGAATAAATTTAAAATGCGAATTCCATTTAGATATTCCCGCAGTTAAATAAGCCCATTTAGTATACCTCGTCGAAGAACAGTTTTTGGATCAAATTTCTTACATTTTGAAATCGCATCACCGATTTCAAGTAATTTGTGACTGACTTTTTTTTTATTAATATTTTAATTTTTTTATTATTTCATTTTTCAATCTTCACTTTAATTTATTTTTCCTAATTATTTAGTATAATTAATTTTGATGCATATCTTGTTTTTATTGCATGATGTATTTACTTATAAGTTTTTGTTGCACTTTTTTTTTTTTATTTAGCATGTATATAATAGTGTATATAACTGTAATGTTGTGGTGTAAACAAATGTATGTAAATAAATAAATAAATAAATTAACTATTATATAAATGATGACTCATAAAATATATAATCAATGAATGTTCCTCCTTTAAATTGTTGTTATGCCAGTCAGGGATAACAGTGTATCTAACAAACCATGTAACAACTATTGTAACCAATGGAATGCAACAAATTATTGAGTAATAATATTAAATGATCTCGTTTACTTTAGTGATGACAAGACACATTAGGTTAACAATACTACTACTTTAGATAGCAAAATTGCATTATTTAGCACCAAAGTTATCTACAATCCTTACTAATATTATAAATCGGAAAGTGAGTTTGTTTGTTTGTTTGTTTGTTTGTTCCGCTTTCACGCCGTAACTACTGAACCGATTGCTTTGAAATTTTGCAGACGTAAAGATAAAAGTCCGGATTAAATAATAGGGTACTTTTTATCCTGGAAAAAATTGATATTCCCGAGGAAAAACAAAAATATTGTTTGCTTGCTGGATGGATTGTAGATGGCGCTGTGTGTCGTTTAAAACAAGGTAAAATATTGCAAACGAATATAAACATGTAAATTTAGAAGCTAAATGATACGATAATGAATCCCCGAAAATGAGGAATTCCCGAGGGATGACGTACAATTTGTTTTATCCTCTAAACTGTTTTTTTACATCTACTTATATGTTGCAAACGAATATGAACATGTAAATTTTGAAGCTAAATGATTCACTAAATGACTCATTCCTCGGATTCCGAATATTCCAACAGACCTCCCATTTCAATTTAAAAGACTACAATTTCCTATAAGGGTTTCATTTGCAATGACCATTAATAAAGCACAAGGCCAACTCTAAGGGTTGCTGGAGTACACTTGGAAAAACATTGTTTTTCGCATGGTCAGCTCTATGTAGCGTATTCCCGGGTTTCCAGTGCCCAAAATCTGCATGTTTTTTCTCCACAAGGGAAAACATATAATATAGTGTACCATTCAGTTTTGGTTTAACAACTAATATTGTATCCAGCGTTACATCGCGCTTCTTAGATTTTTCCGTGGGAATGAGAAGTTTTCTTATAGTTGTGCTTTATACCGCAATATAACCGAATTCCACGCGGGCGAAGCCGCGGGCGGAAAGCTAGTATATTATAATTGAGTGCCTGACCCCTGACATTTCTAAATAATAACAATATAAACATGTACAACCTATCCTAAAAGTATTATAATAGAAAAATACTAGAAAAAATCGACTCGGCTTACAAGTGAATTCTCAGGGGGGAAACTCAATTGTGAAAATTCACTTAAATGAAATGAAATGAAAAAAGATTTATTCACAAACTGCACACATAAAATACATATACAAAAATTAAGAAAGAAAGAGAAAAAATACAGTGTGCAGAAGGAAATGGTCAGGACTTATTATATATGTCGAACCAGATAGCTCGACGCTGATTTTCTGTCGTGCCAACATCGGACGAATAACAATATCACAATTACATACACAAATACAATCTCACAATCACATACAAATGCAGACATGCTTTAAAATAAATAATTAATTAATAGCTAAAAAATAAAACAAATACTTACTATAAACAAATACTTATAAACAAATACAAACTTATGAGTCGAGTCGATTTTTTCTAGTATTTTTCTATTATAATAATTTATCTTATAAGATCGCATTGAAACAATGCATCATAAGGCTTATTATCCTGCACTTTGCTGACTTGTAGAATGAATAAGAACTCTCACCCATTATCAATTCCATTGAGTCCAATTTTCTCACCAATATCACCCACTGTGACCCCAGGGAACGGTTTCAGTGTAACCGGATCTCGGATTGGTACGACGAATGTATGCAGACCATGTTTCTTGCCTTTTGAAATCAACTGGGCATAGATTATTGCATGAGTTGCACATTTTCCTAAAAAAAAAACAATACTAGAGGACAGATCATATCATTTATACTTTTTGACGGGAATAACGTCTTATAAATCGGTCAACATCGATGCACGAAAAAGTGTAACGTTCCGCCTGATCCGAGCGTGTAAGCGAGAGCGCGGAACAAGCGATAGAGAGGCACGATCGGCCTAAGCGTTAGATTTGTGGCGCATCTATCTCTCTTCCACTTCACAAAGTAAAAAGTTTAATGTGGTTTCCGTTGTTAAATACAACGACTTAACATTTATTTATCGAAAAAAAAATTCAATCAACCCTTCCTTTGTTTTATTCAAAATAATGATAATTCAGTGATAATAATTCTATTCATAAAAGTATGCAATTTTTCATCAATATTTTGTTATGACGCTATCACGTAAAATTATCGTCCGTAAACTGCCTTTACAGACAACCAACTTTTCTTTAAAAAAATAAAGAAATGTTTTTGCTCGTATAACTAATGTAGATCAAGTGCAATCATTAAACACGACGTCGACCTGACGGTACGGGTTTGATCCCCATCAGAGTCATTGTAGAAAACGAACTTTCTTTATTGACTCGGGTCAGCTGTTGTGTGATGTTGTCTAAAATTTATTTATTTAATTGTTGAAGATACTGGACTTATTTTAAAATAATCAAAAATTGCACACTAACGTATAATGGACTGTATCTAAACGGAAAGTAAATAATACAATAATGAGTGCCGTTAATATAAAACGGAAGGGAAATCGCTATAAGGCTGGTTAATCTGTTACCCTAGTATTTTAATAATAATAATATTTTTTACAATCACACCAATTAACCTAGCCCAAAGTTAGCATTGTAAGGCTTGTATTATGGTTACTAGAGTAACGGTTAGACATACATTTATATGATACATAGATATATAATATTTATAGGAATATATTTATATTATACCCACGATTCAGGTACAAATGTTCGTATTCATCGCACAAACATCTGACCCTTCCGGGACTCGAACCCAGGATCATCGATGCGAAAGGTAGGATCGCTACCGTTGAACCAAACGGTCACTTCCTTCCAGTATAATATAATAATTATTATTACTAGCGGCCCGTCCCGGCTTCGCACGGGTGGACAAAATTCTTTAAATTGTTGCTATTATTAAATATTTTTCCGTTAGCGCCATCTAGCGTCCGGTAGACGAACTACTTGCGGTTAACGCGTTGCTATGGTAACGTTATTGATACCATGGAAAAAGAGCGGACAGACAAACACACAAACCACTGTGATCTTAGATTATAGATTTAACTGGACACACTCTAAAATAATACATTTACACCCGCGTCACGACGAACCTGCGCAAACGCATAACTGTGTAACCCAGCATTAACTGTAGAGTACTGAGCATATTTAAATGATGTAATTTATTACAGTATAGTACAGTAAAAGATATTTATATGAACATGGTTCGTCTGTCTGACCAGCAGTGGGCAATAAAATTTTATTGAAATAGGATTAAAAAATAAATATGCATCATAAAAGTCCATTACTTATGATATTATTTTAAAATAAAATGACGCAACTAAGATATGTTTGTCTTATTAATTTGAACTTTGGATGTACGGATTAATAAAATTATTTATAATGGCATTCCTTATAGTAACAGATCCATATAATACTTCAGATAAGTAAGTAATACTTAAGAAAGATAAGACTAACAATCTAATCATTCCTGATACTGCTAAATAGTGTATTCAATAATAAAACAATAACTATCTTTTTAAACAAATATCTGCTCTTACTAAGATAAACCATGACCACCTCAAAATGCTATTATCTCAATTGATTTTGAACTCTATAAGTAGGAGTTTGAATTTATAATTGATTGAGGAATTTAAACAGTTTTGGGTTGCTGTATACATAATCATTAAGCAAAAAGATATACAAGTATTGTTAATGCTTTAACAGAAACTTAAAATAATAAAAGATCCACAATCATAATTGAAAGATTCTACTGCCCCAAATTAATAAATAAATTAATTCCTAATCACAACACTTTAGTTCTAAACTCAGCAAACTTTGTACTATAGTTAATTAAGACTCAAGAACACATGTTGATGTTCTTCACACAAACATGCATAGCATATGTTTCCCAACTGGGATTCGAATCCACCGTCAGTGGAACAACAGGAGTGCTACCGTTGCACCAACAGTCGTCAATTATTTTCAAGGTCCAGATTCAAATCAAAAGTATTCTGGTACATTAAGAATATACAAATAAAATAATAAAACTATAAAATCTCACCTAGACATCCCACCCAAAACTTGGCTGCTTCAAAGTCAGGTGTGTGTAAAACAAATTCTTTCTTCTCTGGAATATAAGTGGCTGTTGTTCTCATGCCTTTAGCATTGGAGCCATGGGATACTTCTGTTAATGCAAAACACCCGCCAATTTTGGCATTTTCTAGATCTTGAATGATCTTGAAATGATGATCTCGACCACTACCTCGAATAGTATTCGAACACATTCGGAAAGTCAGTGACAATTTCACAGCAAGTGAACTATCAAACATGAATAAAGCTTCATTCTCAGCTGCCAGAATCCTTTTATCCTCCATAATCTAAAATTTGTCAAAAAGGGTATAGAATTTAACTGTACTATACTTTGTCCAATATAGGATGATACTTTTGACAGGTGTCACTTCCTTACGTACTAAGGTTGCATTTATATCCTTATGTTTGGCTTGACATTAAAATAGCAACTTTATACCCTCTATATAGGTGTCAAATGTCAAAAGTATCATCCTACATTGGACAAAGTATAAATTATGTTGAGTGCTTTTTAATAGTAAAAAACATTTTTTCTATAAATGATGAAATTTTAGTGTTTAAATGAAAAAGAGAGAGAATTTTTGTTTCGAAACATATGACATCATTTAATATAAAGAATGGCCCAAGAGGTGACATTCAAAATTTTATTGTCTTACAGACATTCTGGGGTAGGTACTCAGAAATCCACTATGTATGATTTTTTTAGATTTTGAGTTAATGGTTTATTTTATTCCTAACCAACTAAACATTATTTTCGCAAATTCTTTATCTTTTTTATAGCATAATCCTTGTGGCTTGTACTTTCCCACATAGATTATTAAGCTACCTTATTTATTAATAATTGTTATTTTTGATATTTATAAAAAAAATTAAAATAAATAATTAATTTAAGTTGATTATTTATTGAGTCAGAGTACAACTTTAAACTTTATATTATAAATTTAGAAAAAAGGTCTATGATTGCTGAGTAATTTTGTAAACTGCACAAGACCTAAAACTTTCATTAAAATACAAAGAAAGTGGTGCTGAATAGGCACATTTTTTTTGTTGAAATCTGCCTTCTAATGTACAAAGGTGAAAGTATTTACTTTAAAAGCACATATTGTGTAGGTGCTTATTAGATTTGCAAATAACATACCATAATTACCATTTAGAGTTAATAAACTTTGAATGATGGTTTTTGGTAAATCTATGCACTAAATATTTAAAATTTTGTAATAAACTTATAAAACAATAAATAGAGAATAATTAAATAAATCTAAATGGTATTTAAAAAATCAAGGGACTACGTCAGAAAATTACAAATAGTCAGTAACATATTTACATTTTTAGCTATGTACAGTAAACATGTTTTCTACCATCAGTATTACATCTATTTATACCCTAAAAAAAAACAAAAAATCTTGACCAAACAACAATTAGATCAAATAAGTTTTGGGTCCGTAGAAATTATTGCTCTCCTTCTACATACACATGTTTAAAATATTTTGTATTACCCAGTTTAAATACATTCTATATTTTTTTATAGTTGTGATTTGGAGCAACAAAGGTCAATAGTTAGGTTACAATTATTGATGTGAAAATAAATACAAAATTTATTTGATAAATTATTTTTTAAAAGTTGTCCTGTATTATTGCACATTTATTTATTATTTCTCGAGTTATTAAATATGTAACTTATTCTTATTACATTTATTTCCAACAAATCATTATTTTCAATTGGTTTTGAAATTAAAGTACCTACTATTTTTTCACAGTTCCAAATTAATAAGAAATGTCACAGGTTTCTGTTTTGGATTATAATTTCGAAACAATAAATTAACTTAAAAGTAACAAATTATATTTTACCTTGTCTACTGGAATAAAATCTTCATTATTAAAAGCATACATGCGTTTTATTGTAATGTGCCGCTGCTCATCTAGTGATTCTGTGTAATCTTGATTTTTAAACAAAGGGCTGTTCTCCATAAATTTATAAATATTATTCTACAAAAAAAAAAGGATGATTACAATCTAAAAAAATATAGAAAACTTTATCATGAGAATAATAACTGGTTAAAATTTCCAATATGGACCGTCGATTTAAATGCCCATATTTTTTTTGTAGATAGTACTCACTAAAAGAAAGCGTTTTGCAAAGTATTAGGTTACGAAAATTTACGGTTCATGAGATATATTTTTTTAAACTTTTCGTACAAATTGGCAAATAACACGATATGGACCGTCAATATATGAGGTTTGAGGGGTGGGAGGGGGGAGGGGGGGTTAGGGCTATCCTAACCCCCCCTCCTCTATTGTTTCTTGGTTAACAAAAGCTGTTAATTATTAAAAGTCTGGTTCAAAATAAAGAAAAGTGAAAAAAATATCTGACGCAGCTGGGTATGTAATGTATAAGTATGTTTTCTACAAATCACGAATGTTGGAACGCCGCGACGTCATACTGTACGCGTACGCAGTACGTTGTTCTAATATACATAACATAGCATGTTATAAGATACTCAGTAACTGAAGTAACGAGTAACAATATGATAGTAACGAGAACTAATTGTCATAGTAATGAATACATACTAGTACGTGAAGTGATTGATGTTTGACATCTATTATTTGTCAAATATATTGTGTGATTGCGTGTTATTTGCCAATTTGTACGAAAAGTTTAAAAAAATATATCTCATGAACCATAAGTTTTCGTAACCTAATACTTTGCAAAATGCTTTCTTTTAGTGAGTACTAACTACAAAAAAAATATGGGCATTTAAATCAACGGTCCATATTGGAAATTTTAGCCATAATAACTATGTCAGCATTTAAGAGGAACAAACCTTTAGTTGAATAGTATTTAAGTTATCATAGACCAATTTCATGCGTCGCCAATCAAATGAAGCTTTCTTTCTATAATCATCTAGAGGTCCAGATGGTAAGTCCGGAAAATATTCTTTTAGTTGTTCTCTTGTCACATATTTTTTATTATCCATGTTTGATAAGTTATTATTCCAACTACGGTATTTTCCTCAAATTCTACAGCAGTACTGCTTGATATAAGTAAAAAACAACTAAACTTTCTAATTTAAAAGTAGGTAAACTTAATGTGCACAACTTGATTGCTGTTTTTAAGAGATAAAAGTGATAAAACTGCCATAAAACTAGATGTTGATAAGATATAGAGATTATTAGTGGGAAGCAGATAACTTGCTTAATTTATAAAATTAGTTTTATTACATAGTTAAATATAACGAGGTCTAAAGTTCAAAGATCACACACAATCACTGAACTGATGTAAATAAATACTCTTTTAGAAGTACTTTTGTATTATTTGCTCTATTTATATGTGTCACCCACAGAACATTGCCACCAATATTTCTTTCAAAAAAATATATTTCAGAAAAATAGTGTACTTAACAACTCCTAAGCTAAATAAATTATAGAACAAACTGAAGCTGAAGTTTTTGTACAATATTCCAGTCGTGGTTCAGTTCATTTGCTCTATTTTACCGTTTGATGCAGTAATGTCACTGTCACCACATTGCATGAGATCTCAGAGCATGAGATAGAGCGTTTTCCATTTAGAAAAAAAAATCTAAATGGAAAAAGCTCGTAGTCTCATTCAGCCCAATACAATATTTTTGATTGCTGTACTTTATGTTGGCCATCCATTTCAAATGTGTATTTATATGTGTGTAAATATTTAGGTATGTCATCCATCATCAATGTAAATTTGTGTATAAAATTATATAGTTTGACCCAAGAATGTTCAAACAAGATGTCGTAGAGATTCATTATTACTATTATAATATGCACGTGATAATATGCCGCTTTTCTACGAGGAGCGGAAGGCAGCTCCGCGAGTTGAGCCCTTGACATTTAAGACAACATGGTATTTTAAGGAGGCTGAAATTAGATTTTTCTTTGAATTGTTGCAGATATAGAAGTTGATGATGTTGCTGTATGAGTGTTGTACCATTGACTTTTCTTATGAGAAAACCTTAAATTATAATCTGTGTATTTTTTTGTTAAGTTTCCCTTATAGAAAATAAAAGGCTATTAAGCATAAACAGCATACACTTCAGTAATATCTTTGCTTAGTAAAATTATGATGAATGATGATGAGCGTTGATTAGTTAATGATAAATGATCAATGTGTGATGAACGAGTAATGAAATAAAATCCTTTCCATAGATTTCAGTAAAGGTGTAAGGTTTTAGTGAAATCTCCTCTTGGATTTCTTGAGAGAGCATGAAAAGTCACCCTGTGCTGTTTTGTTTTACTTGCCAACACTTGTGAACTTTACTTACACGTAATGGTTAATAATCTACCATTGTTACACACTAATCTCCACCACGCCAAACATAAAGTCCCGTTTTCTGCTTTCGCCAAAAATGTCCATACCTTTTGTGATCTATCGTCGACGTCAGACGCATATATGGAACTTCTTTGCGGGAGCAGGACGCAAAACTTTTTGCAAAAAAGCAGGTTTTGTTTTTCCTGTAATACTTTGTCCAATGTAGGATGATACTTTTGACAGTTGACACCTATATAGAAGGTATAAATTTGCTATTGCAATTTCAAGGTCAAGCCCAACATAAGGAAACAAACGCAACCTTAGTACGTAGCAATAAGGAAGTGACACCTGTCAAAAGTATCATCCTACATTGGACAAAGTATAACATTTGTGTTGTGATTAATTATTAACCACTACGTGTTTGTGAACGTGCAAGAGTCTGGACACGTGAAAAAAGCTTCGGAAGTTGTCTTTTACTGTTCTCATAAGCAGTTTAATGATGGTTGCAGTAAGTCCCCACAACTTTACTGAAACCTAGGGAAAGGGAAATTTCCCTGTTCATTTGTCATTCGAGAATCGGCTCTCATTATCGTCCATCATCATTTAATTATAAGAAAATGAATTGTTCAAGATTTAGCACTATGGCATAGATCTTCACACGTCCCGAAAAGGACGAGTATAGACTACAACAAATATTATGTACTGTCAGACGTGACAGTATAGAATTCATGTCTATGGTGATATGTAAACAAAACAAATAATTTCGATACATACAAAACAGAAATTTCTTTATTAGTGGTTAACTATCTATATCTAGTTGTAAAAAGGAAATTTCTATGAAGATGTATTGACGTCGTTTTTATTTTGTCATCAAAAATGGACCATTGTAAGTGGAATTAGTTATTTTTTCTACTTACTTTATTGACTTGTTATTTTAGTTCTTGGTTGTTTTAAAGTTTGTTAATTGAATAACTACTCATTATTTCAAGCTTTGATTCGTTAGGACTATAAACAGAAAGCTAGAGTTTTAAGCTTTATTTTTATATTCAATAAGGATAAAATAATGATGTTTTTAAAAAGTTTTAGTGGTCTCTACTTACGACTTCGTAGGTACGAAAAAAAGACCAGCCGACATAATCAACGATATTTTTTGTGCGAAAATCCGTATTGCCGCTCAGACCAAAAGTTAATCTCTCAAAAAATACTATCTATAACAGTTTGCATGTGAAAGAAAAAGTTTAGTTTTAATACAAGATAAATACTAGCTGACGACCGGCATTGTCCTAGGTTATAAAAAGTTAAATATCTTATAAATTGAGTCATGATTTCTAGATCATACAAATAATTTTCCATCTTTCTCACTCTAACATCAAAAGTAATAAATATTATTCCACTTAAATGACACACAAAACCTAAGACTTAAAAAAGCTTGAAGCTTAAAATTGTAAAATCAGTTCAAATGAAACTAAACTAAAAATCCCAGAGAACTTTCAACTTTTATTGGCTTTGGCATGACATGTTGGTCATGTGGAAAGAGAAGACAGCAATAATTATAATATAACAAATATAATTATAATAATGTGTCATTTTTAACATGTGTGTAATTGAAATTAAGCATAACTTCAAAACTTTTTTGCTTTAAAAATTTGATCTTGAAATGTATTGAGCTATTTCCATGCATATTTTAAATAAATTTTCAGATATATTTACAGAACTTTCAATAAAAACATCATTTTTTTTCCAAAATTTTTGCATTTTATATAAATCACCAAACATGTTTAACACTTCTGTCTGATCTTTTTCAACATCAAGCAATTGACAAAATGGGCATGACATTGTTTTTTTTTGCTTGCACAATGCAAATGTATGCTATGACATTTCAAATTGTCTTACTAATTACAATTAGTAACTGTGAAATAAAAATCACACTAAAACTTTTTATATGTTATCTTTTTTCTTTAGGGAAGAACCTTTTTAGAATACTTTATTATTAAAATTAAACAATTAATGGTTGAACTCAACCATCATTAGACCATTGATGTCCTTACAGCTCCACTGCTTTGGCAAAAGTCTTTCCTCTGGATAAAAACAACATATGTAAATAGTGCACTCTCTGTGCTAATTGGTGGGTACTAGTAACACAGCCACTATCAACGGCTTAACATGCATTCCAAAGCATTGACTTGTTCTTGGTTGTTTTAAAGTTTCTTAATTGAATAGCCATCCATTGTTTCAAGCTTTGATTTTTATAAAGTTTTAGTGGTCAATACTTTAATAATTTATCTTATAAGATCGCATTGAAAATGCATAAAATATATAAAAAATAATCAACAATACTCTTTGTGGGAATATCCGTGTTGCTGCTCTCACTCCAAAAATGAATCTCTCAAAAATCACTATCATCACTATCATGACAGTTTGGATGTGAGAGAAAATGTATAGTTTTAATACAATGTCATACCAATAGTCATGAGATAAATCTGACGGGTTGTAAGAGAATATCAGGTACTGATCAGTTGTGACATAGGTTTACTTAACCTGCTATCTAATTTTCTCATCCAAGAAAAACAAACCCTTTGCGTCAAATCTAGTAGAGGGATTGTCTCATTTTTATTTACCTGGTTGTGGATAATTTATGTATTCACTAGCAATATGTTTACTATACGAGTGACTAGAGGAAGGTACCATTCCTTATGTCTAAACCGGATTGGGTATATAGAAATCAACCAATCATTTTTTTTCATCATGGATGAGTCTTGGCTGATTCACTGTCACTTTGGCCTTTTCTGTTTTTGAATACCTGTTAGTTTTTAAAAACGTTTCAGCAGTATCAAAATTAGTTAAAATACATACTACATTATTGGCATGCCATTTGAAGCATAATTTAATTATTTTTATCGAACTATAATAGAATAACCTCGGTCTTTCTTTTTCATTTCTTGTTTTGTCTTGATAGAACATTTCTTAGTCCCATTGTCTCTGGCAATAAATAATTGCATACTACCGAAAAAGTTATCGAAGTAGACTACATGTGCGCAAGCAAATTTTTTACCACTCTTGAACCCAAGCCATCGCCACTAACATCTGAGATTTGAGTTTTCTAGCCTGTATATAATGAGAAGTTATAACAATATCCCCCGACTCCACGCAGTGCCCAAGTTTGTACGAAGCCTCCCTGGTTTGCCTTTTATAAATTGTTTAATCGTATTATGACCGAAGTATTTGACGTTCATTTCATCAACATCTACATCAAAATGGGCGAATTGAAAAGCTTATTCAGTATTATAAATTTTTGAGTTGTCATTGAAATGCTAATAAGACTTAATTTTTTATCAAAGTGATTACGGGACATTGCTTGTCGTCCAACAAATGGAATACATGATCATTTCTACATCAATAAAGATTGCTTTTAGGCAAGTGGTGCTACGAAGAGAAAAACAATATACCTATAAAAACTAACTCATTTAATCTAACCGTGAGGTTAGATTAAATCGTCTTTATAATGTTTAGCGTAGGTTACTGTTCGCACAATATATTCTAAAATCTCGTCACATAACAAATTGTCGAATATCGCTACCGCTGATGTTCCTTCCAAGTTCGTAATTATGTTTTCCAAACATTATTCAGCAATATTAGATTCCGGATGTATTTCTTTATTCGGCTGTATTTTTTATACTTACGGCAAGCGACTGTCTTGCTTGTCCGAGATGTGCATTGATTGGAATAATCTTCCTCGACGTTATCAATCGTACTGGAAAATTCTACGTGACCAGTTACATCTGACACAGGGAAAACTCCCATTTCGTCGTTAGGACCTTCTTTGTCTATGGGTGAAATGTCATCCCCTCCGTTTGCAGAAGCAATATAGTAACTTCAATATCATTAAAGTCCTCACCACTAGAATCTTCGATATCTTGATAATAATTTGCGATTTCAGACACCTTTAAAGCTTTTCATGTATTTTTTGTCACTGTATCCATGATCTATAAATAATTCAAAACATATACATATAACTACAGATTTATCAAAAAAGATAGTATATTTTATTATTATTTAATGTAAAAAAACAACGATTTTTTTATTTGTCTTTGCCAACCTTATATTTCACGAAGTTTTAACTTTAGTTTGTTGTATAAATCATAAACGTGTCACGAGATATCACGTGTTTGGCATAAACTTATCGACTAATGTAAATAGAAAAACCGCAAGAAACAAACAGTTGACTAGAGCCTACAGGAACCTGCTTTCACCATAGTATTCCCACGTTCCCAGTGTCATATTTAAAATATGGCTTATTTAGAAGGTATAATGAGATAAGAAGGTAGGTAACATGGTTCCAAAATAAAAATTGTCTTTTTTCTATTAATTATATATTTGGTAAAGGTATTAAAATCGTTTTGTGTACTCTAAAGTAAGAAGCTTTTTCTACGACACGATATAAAAATTTAAAAATATACCAATAGTATATTATTATGACATAAATATGTTTCACAGCAATAAAAATATATTCTAAAAGAAAAATAGTGTATAAATACTAATTTTATTAGAAATAATGAACATAAATCGTCTAACTTATAAAAAAAAATGAAAAACTATACATTAGAATTTTTAAATATACATTAACTTTTATATTAAAGAAACATCAAAAGCAATTATTACCAGAAAAATATAATTTTTTTGCAGGTGCAGATTTTTTTGGTAAAATTTGCTCAAGATATAATAGATATATTGTGCTCTTATGGTTATATATCATTTGTTGCAATAACGAAGATAGTTTAAATTAAATATTATTAATATTAAACGCCAACAAATAATTGAACAATATGTCATAACATAACCTAACCTAATCTAACCAAACCAAAAGTCAGGCTTATGTTATGGATACTAGGTTAACAGTTGTACCTATATAATGCATAGATATGTGATATTTAAAGAAATATGGAAATACCCATGAACGTATGACGTTCGTATTCATCACACAATCTGCCCCATCCTGGACTCGATCCAAACCCGTAGTCGGTGCGAAAGGATTGCTAACGTTGCTTCAAACTGCTGTCAACTAAACAACGAACATCGTCAACGCAGAGAAGACAATACTGATATTTAATTTAGGAATGGACATTACAGAAGATAAAAAAGGTTGTGTTTGCAGTGTCCAGAGTAGATATATTATGTTTATGCTTTATTATAGAAATAAAGTCCCTCCATATTCCCGTAAGCACACTTAGTTTGTCATTACGAAGGTTAAGTACCTTTCGCCGAGACGACATTAGATCGGTCACCAAAAAATCTATTATCTCCAAACATAAGTGCTTCGTGTTCGAGGTTCATTAAGCTGTTGTATTGCTTGCCAGTGTTGCCATTAGCCGATAGTTAAAATTAACATGAGATAGCTCAAAAAGTAACATTGTCACGAGAAAAATAACATTATCTTATTTTATTGAGCGAAGCTCTCTTTTAGGCAACTCACAAATTTCGCTTGTCTCCCTCCTGCTTCTTAACGGTTTAACCGATTCGAACTAATTTTGCCATGAACATACATGATTATAACCTGACGGACATAGGCTTTGTAAAAAAAATATAGACTTTACCATGGAAGAACAATCACCGACAGAAAAATTCAAAAGCTGATCACACCCAAACCGCTGATACTACACCGCTGATAAAAATTGATGAAATTTGGCGCCAAAACTCACATCGTGGTCGTGACTAATGTGCAAAAAAAGTTTTGAAATCGGACATACCATCGAGGAATAATCACTTTTCAAAAATCTAATTGCTTCGTTCAGTATTTGCAAACAGCAGCATGTATTGCAGACCTAGTATACAAAGCGACTCTTATAGCGTAAACCTCGCTAAATTTAACTTGTAGCTAAGGGAACGAAAAATTGAAATGATTTTTTTAATATGACTAGTGCATCTGAATGTTTACATGTTAATTATTTTTTGTAATTGAACTTTAAGACAAAAAATAGGCGCTTAATGCTATCGAGTCGCGTACTCCCCCCGTAATGGACGATATAGAAGAATTGAACTTATAAATTGAATATTTGCACATCACGATAGAATATATTGGAATCAATACCAAATGCCAGAAATTTTTTAAATATATCTTATCTTAAAACAAAATTCTAATTCTACGTACTTAACATGCATTTTTTGAATTATTTTTGGCTTCGAATCGAAGTTCGTGTAGTTTTTATTATTTAAACTTACTAGTCAAAGTAACATTTAGAGTCGTGTAACGTGAAGGTAACGTGAGAAGGTAAGAATAAGCGTAAAATGGTACAAAAGAGACTGGCAACACTGCATGAACAGTTGTAAGCTCTCAGAAATCCGCACCCGGTGCGTTATGGTCACAGAACCACAGATTAAATATTATAGTTATGCCATTTATATTCCAAATTCATGTATTTTATAACCGGGTATTAGGAATCAATACAGTTAGCAACAATCGCCTAATATTATCAGTGATGAATAGACAAATATTTGTCAGATAGACCTTAACGCTAAGGAAATAAAGTTTGAATTTAAAATGTTTACCCAAAGGCGATAGTAACGTTCGTATATTTGAAAACTTACACCGTCACCCAGATTCAGTATTCCATAAATATCTATCTAACTAGCAATTCCTATTTTTGGTTCTTACACTACCGCGCACATTACACATTTGAATAAAACAACTTTTTTACGGATTTTGCGCATAATTTATTTTATATTAAAAACAGGAAGACTAAGGTAATGGTCATCATATATTTTCTTCTACCTACACAATATCGGGCACGTTCCTTCATTTTTAAATGCAAAATAAAATAATTTGATTTCTAAAATTTTTAACATTTAGGAACGTACCTGATTAAAATATTGTGAAGGTAGTAGAAAATATAAGACGACCAATGTCTTTTTTAGGGTTCCGTTCCTCGAAAGGAAAAAACGGAACCCTTATAGGATCACTTTGTTGTCCGTCCGTCCGTCTGTCAAGACCCTTTTTCTCAGGAACACGTGGACGTATCAAGCTGAAATTTATATCAAATACACAGGTCTACTGTCCCTTGGAGCTGTGAAAAACTCAAACTTCTAAGCCAACGCAATCCGCAGCCGTTTATGCCGCAAAATTCCGTAAATTTTCGACACTCGCAAGGGAATCAAAACCTACAGGGTACTTCCCGTGAACTCAGAATCGTGAAATTTGGCACGAAGCAACGTCTTACAGCACAGATAAAGGAAAAATTGCGAAAACCGTAAATTTTTAGTTACATAATATAATAAAAATATATTTTACGGAACCCTCGGTGCGCGAGTACGACTCGCACTTGGCCGGTTTTTTTATTTAATAACAACTACAATATCACTGCAGCATTATCGCAATCAATGTTTCTATTTTAAATAGAAAATTCTATTTTGTTCAAGCGTAACGATCCTAGTACAAAAATAATTGCATCAGGCATAGTGGAGTAATGAAAAAAAGCTAACCCGGATTCCAATCACGTGAATGGCGCAATATGCACGTAGACTTAATAGCCGATACGAGTAACAGAAGCCTGCAATTGCATTCTATATACTCTAATTGGCTGAAAATACCTTTTATTTTTAAACCCCGACGCAAAAACGAGGGGTGTTATAAGTTTGACGCGCGTGTCTATATGTTTGTCTACGTGCGATCATAGCTCTCGAACGAATGACCGATTTTCATTACGTTGCTTTTGTTTGAAATATTTGAAGAAAATTTATTCAGTCAGTGAAAGAGGGGATGAATAAGCGACATAGATAGTACAATAGGTGGTTTGGACATGTAGATAGGATGGACGAAAGATTAACAAGACAAATATATGAGGCATGGGCAAGTCGATAACGGCAGACCCAGGCGAACTGTTAGGCGGTTCACACACTAAAGACGCGTCCCGCCGCGGTGCGCGTAGCGACATTAAACGCGCCCCCGCGCGGAGGCGCAGATCTGCCTAACTTAGCGGTGTAATCTGCTTCCCCGCGCAGATTTTTAATACAAGTTGACCCTACTTCTTCACGCCCCGCGCTCCCGCGCAGAATCTGCGCGCGGGGCGCCTACCCGCGCGTTCCCGCGTCGGCAGTGTGTTGTCATAGGCGTGTTTTCTATATTAATTGAGATTCTTGCATACAATAATAAAATCTGCGGCCACGCGCTACGCGACGGGGCGTGGTGCAGTGTGTTAACCGCCTTAGGGACCAAATGCAGTCCTAAAAAGGGGCAGGTTAAAAGTACCCTTAATCGACGAGCTTCTATGAAAAGGCAGATGAGAGATACATCTCTCATGATCTCTGATCTCTACCTACCCCTGAAAAAGGCATGATTTTTATGTATGTATTATCAACATAAGAACAATAACGTACCCGAGTAGATTTATCCAAGTTAGTTCATTTAGATTAGTAAAATTGAGTAATTCCTTTAACCGATTCGTTGCTACATACAATTACAGAAACGAAGGCTACGAGCTTGATTTACGTGAAAAATGAAGATAATTTTATTCTGGTTTGATTTCCCTAAAACTTGATTTGAAGGAGTTATCATCGATTTAAAAATGACATGGTTTCAGTGGCTGAATCCACACGCAAACTTGCACGACAGGCGTGCTATCAGCAACGAATCGGTTAAAGTTTTGTTTCTCTACGTGTGATTATCACGTATGCTTGTCAATAACTTAGCTGTCATATATTCCTACTACACTTGTATCATGGTATACCTTCTCCGCAATAAAGCACGTATGTCACATAAAACAGAGAAGATTGAAATGGGTAGTTACTTACGAAAGACTTCTTTGTGGCCGTTTTTTCACAGTAAAAATGAAGCAGTACCTAAACTAGGTTTATTTGTTGAGGTAAATACCTACGTTCCATTTGAGAGTAAGGGGTGGTACTGTGATTTTTGTAAAAAAATCATTATCTATAGTTTTGACAAAATTAAATGAATCTCCTGGTTTATATATAAAGTAAATTAAGATATAAAGATTATATTATAAATTAAATTAAAAACAAAAAAAAAAAAATAAAGTAAATTGTTTTAATAGAAAAAATTGTTTCGGTTCGCAAGTTATTCTCAGACGGGATACGAATCCGCACCATTTGGATGTTCGTTTCAATTGAGCTACCAAACCTTGTAGGTTAGGCTGTAGGTCAGCATTGTCTCATCGACGAGAGGAACATCCACGTAATCGAAAGCAAAACTTTTACAGATGTTTGGACAATAGATTGAGGTTAAACAACCATTTAGTTTTTTCATGATTTTTAATAGAAAAATACTAGAAAAAATCGATTCGGTTCACTAGTTATTTTCAGGCGAGAAGACCAAAACACAAAACACGTATAAAACAAAAAAAAAAAAACTATTTTAAAAACAAATTGGTCACTTAACATACTTTTGTTTACTACGACATTTTCAGAATGCTTAATAATTAAATTTTATTGCGTATAAAAAATCCTCATTGTTAGCAATAGCAACAAGGATAAACAAAAATGACCACTCGTTTGACGCGGCCATTGCGACTGACAGTATGATCGCTTAAGGATCTTGTTCAAAAAGTACTTTTTTAAATAGAGTACTCTTGTTTAAAGCGTTTGTCTGTGTGTGAGTGCGTTGGTTTCGATCCTTTGTACGTAGTTACCTTACTGCTTCAACCATATCTTATCTGTGATTTTTTCGAAGTAATTGAAGAACCAACATCGAAAGAGACCAGGGGTTTTAAAATGGCCGGAAAAATCACCAGTAAAATTGAGGACAAACGTTGCAGGCAAATTTAAAGTGCTTTTCTATTAGCAATGCCTTTTAAATGTTCGATTCGGAATCATCTGATAGTGTCTGGAGTGGATGGCTTTTATTTCTGGGGTTGCCTTTAATTAAACCAAAGCGAGTAGTCAGATGTTAAGTGTTAGCTGGCTCATTGGGAAACCAATGAGAAAGACAATCACTACATAGTATAAAACAAAGTCGCTTTCTCTGTCCCTATGTCCCTGTGTATGCTTAAATCTTTAAAACTACGCTATGGATTTTGATGCAGTTTTTTTAATAGATAGAGTAATTCAAGAGGAAGGTTTATATGTATAATACATGCATAATATAGTAGAGCCTTGCATCCGTGCGAAGCCGGGGCGGGTCGCTAGTTCTAATATATTTTGAAATGAATTCTTTTTGTTTACTCTTTACTAATTAAATTATTATTACCATATTTACATCGGACAACCATACTTACAAATAGGCGCCACCTTCATATGGCTGATATAAAAAAGTGTCGTTCTATGCGTTTTGGATGCAATTTTGTGATCCAAAACGCCTGAAAAGAGTGGAACTCTTTGCTTGAATCTCTGTTTCCTGACAAATACAATTTAAGGGTCTTTAAGTCACGAGTGAATAGGTATCTTCTAGGTAAGTGCGTCACAGCTTAAAATCAGGCGAGATAACGGTCAAGCGATGACCTGTTTACTATGAAAAAATAAAATAAGTATGACTGCATAAAACGAAAATATACCATATGCGCATAATTCCTTTATTGCAGTTATAAATAAAAGTTTGTGTAATTAATTTTAAATCCAAACCCTATTTTTATGAAAAAGCCAGTCGTTTCAAATGAATTGATAAAGAAAAATACCTATAAAGGTCTTCTGTTTGATTAGCAGTTTCGTTATGTTGATACATTTAGAGCGGCGATTGAGATTTCGGTGAAGATGTTAGTGTCAACCCAAATGAACAGAGTTCGATTCTCGCCGATGTACTACGGACGTAACCCACTCGTAATCCTTGTAGTATTTAACTTACCACGAGGGATGAACGGGAATATTAATGATGTTTTAACGCAAGAGAAAAACTATAAGTTACATTATTTTTAAAACTGCACTAGGTAGTTTTTTTTGTGAATCCACTTTCCCGCTTGGGAACTCACTTGTGAGCTGAGTCGATTTTTTCTAGTATTTTTCTTTTAAAATAATTCATCTTATAATTTTTCTCTTTGCTTTATTTTGATATACTGATAACGATAGATAAATCACAAAATTCAGTAAGGATCGTGTAGTAAACTTATATATTAAAAAAAAAAACAATGGGTTGCACTCCAGGTGTGCCGGCAGAAGTTAAAAAACATTAACATTAACGTTGTGCATTTTTGATAAGTTGGAATTGTTAGGGAATAAATTCGCACAAATTACTTTAATTATCAGTATAAAAGTACTATCATTTATGTGGTAAAATACAATATTCATTTATTGCGCTTCGTACACAAATATGACAACAAACACACACGCACACTCGCGCAAGCGCCCTGCGCCGCTTAAACGAAACAGCAGGAGCAGGCATACATTTTCGCCGCGGGGTAGAAAGAGAGGGGGATATTACTTCCTCTCCTACGCCGCGCCGGCGGTTTACCCTCCCTCCGTCTTACGAATTTTCGTTCCGGTCACGTGTCCTGACGCGAGTTTAACATTTTTACCCATCCCAAAAAGTGCACCATGCCGCTAAAGAAGTTTTCACTGGAAAAAACTTTTTAAATAAATATCCATACAAGTCGGTAATTTTAGTGAAATAAGACCTAATGCTTTTAAATAACGTAGTGTGTTCATTGAGCCCCAATTTTTTATACTGCATTCAATACACATTTCGTTTGTCAAATCAAAACAGTGAATTCGCCGAGTTCTGTTCAATACCCAGAATTGGATGAAAAATCCACATTTCAATTGACAAAACCATATTGAATGACCAATCAGCTTGATTGATTTTGTTGCTTACCTGACCAGATTGGATCTTTTATCCAGCTTGTACGATTGCTCTTCAGGTTATTATTCGCTTAAGAAATGGGCGGTGATTTTGGTAGAAGAATGTTAACTTTGTATTTTATTATTCGACCAATAAATTAGTCAACATGACAAAGTCTAAGAATTAGTCATTAATTGAATTAAAACCTTTTTTTAACCATTTCTTTGATATGGAATTCCAGGAAGTTGTTTGGTATGTTTCATATATAAATTAATATGAAACTACATGAGCTAGCAAGAAACAATGAGTAGGGGAATATTTGACGTGTTTAACTCATTTATTTGTAAAGGAAAATTCGGATTAGCAGAGATCCGACCTCGGTCATCTATTTTTATTATCTGTGAGTTTTGGGGCCCTTTTATCTCTATAATTAATGTCTCTAAAATTAAAACTTACTCGAATACAACGAAAAATCGCGGAACACTTAGTGGTGAGTCGTATATCTCTGGTCTTCCACTTTACCATATTTACTGGGAAATTCCGTATTGATTATATATTGTACTTACTCTGTTCGCATAACAATTAAGAAATTGTAGCGATGGCGAAGTGCCAATAACACCTAACTGCTAAATTCAAAATAATACACAAGCTGAAAATAACGTTTAATTTCTAGACAAGTTAAAAATTAATAAAAAAAATATTTGTTTATTTATTTTTTAACTTGATGCGCTTGCAAATGAAAATACGCTTAGGAAGTTTCATTAAAACATGCAAATAAGAAATTTTAATTCGAAATGACAAAAAAGTGAAATTCTCGACGAATTTCAGTTAGAAGGTCTTGGCACTTCGCCGACGATATCTATACTATCTATACTTCTATACTAATATTATAAAGAAGTAAAGTTTGTGTGTTTGTATATTTGTTAAATTGTAAGGGGTAATCTCGGGATCTACTGAATCGATTTTAAAAATTCTTTCACCAATAGAAAGGCACATTATTGCTGAGTGTCATAGGCTATATTGAATGCTAGAAAAAATTTAAAGAATTTTGTCCACCCGTGCGAAGCCGGGACGGGCCGCTAGTTCCGTGTTATATTAGCTTTTATTTTGTATTCGTAAATAATTGATAAAGAAAGGAGTTTTCGTGTATCACTTTCATGGGGCTCTAATATGGGTAACACTTCATGTCACGTCATTTAGCTATTATAAGTCAATCCATTAGTTTTCAAGTAACTTATTGGGGCCTTCTTTTAAAGATTTTAACCTATATACAAATAATCACGCCTTTTTTTCCAGTTTCCACTAGCTTCTTTAAATTTTTTACGTCTGAAAATGATTACAAACGTCTATTACGATGTTTATTAAAAGTACTTCTTTTAATAAACAGCGTAAAAAATAAAATATTTTTATACGACACAACCTTTTTAAGGTACGTTGTGAAGTGCCTTTAAGTAGTCTTTACTAAGAGAAGGGACAAACTAAAATTATTCTCAAAACTGGAGAGTTACAAAGGCGCTTAACTTTAACACCTCTCAGTAGCACTTAGAAAGTTGACTAATTCGGAAAAGCCGGCGAAGTGTTTGAGCTCAGGGCGCATGCTTCAAAATTAAAAAGTTTTCTCACTCACGATCCTGAATTCTAGAGTTCGCCTGAAATTTTCCTTCAGTAGCGATTTGAGCCGCACAGTGGGTGCACGTCGCCCGTCGAAAAGTTTGTCCGATATGTTCGCGAGAGGTAATATAGTTAACATTGTGGTGAATTGATCTATTATAGTTAGATGTTTTTTTTTATTAAAAGCCAAAAGAAAGGATGAGGTCCGCTTGACTCTTAAGAAAAGTTGATCTTTGTTTTCATGTAAAAACTTTTTTAGTTTAAAAAAAGGTTGTTGAATTTTTAAATATTGTTTTTAACATTAATGACTTTTTAAGTAGTCGTTTTTTCTATAAAAGGCATATATATATATATATATTCTTTTTTTTCTTGATTTTTTTTTGCTAAGTGAACCTTTGCTCTTTTCTTAAAATTTTATATCTGAACACGGGAAATCCTGTATAGGAGTGTCTTAATTACTTTTGTAAGTAATTTGTATAATTAAAGATAGTTACTATGTAACTACACAAAGAAAATTTTGAAATTTAAAAAGTTGAAATTCATAAGTATCCTTATATAACTTGTATTAAATAATTTGTACCGATTAAAAAAAGTTAAGACTCGTTAGAAGCATTCAAAATGATTTAATATTAGAAACTTTAAAGAAATGTCATAACTTAAAGTTACTTATGTTATTAACTAAATTTATAAATGTTAAGTGGGTAGCAACTGTTTTTTCTGTATTATATTATATATATAATACGTATTAAAATATTTAAAATGTCGAGTACAAATAACTAAAATTTATTATATCTACCTATTTTGATTATTATACGCTTACACAAAATTTATTATTTTAAGTTTATTTAAAACTATGGTATAGGTACATGTGATAAAATATAATAAAATAAAATATCCATATTTTCGCTACGTTTTATAAATAAATTATTGTGTAGGTTTTTTGTCAGTTTTGAATTGTATTGTACTGTAATAAATGAAACCAAAATCAATTAACATATTTATCAATTTTGAATATACGCTAACAACATAATTTACCTTTATTAAAAAACAGATTTACTTAAAGTGGAGTAACAAAAAGAAACACTATCAACCTATAGTTGAAAAAAATGTAGTTGGTAAAAAAAAACATAAGTATTTTTTTTTTAATCTACAATAAAATAATTTCAAAAATTCTTTCGCCATTGGAAAGCTACATTCACGCTGAGTAACATAGGCTAAAATTTAAAGAATTTTGTCCACCCGTGTGAGGTCGGGACGGGCCCCTAGTAAAAATTAAACTCTTCCGTTTTTAGTTAATATTTTATGACCAATAATAGTTTTATCTGTATCGTAATTAAACAACTCGGTGTTTAAGGCGTTTTTTAATACATCCTTTTCTTGCTTTCAGTTGCAACGCTGGTGCTACTTCTCGCCTATATATATAATGTTTCAAGCTTTGGTAAGTTGGTTTAAAGTATATACCTTCGCTTCCAGTGGTACTGCTCCCTTTCCGTCTATTTAAGTACTTATAATCGCTATACTTCGCTATACACTATAATTCGCGATACAAGAATAATATTGTGCAAATAACTTCTAAATTAAAACAACATAGTTCCGGAGCATATTCAATGTCCATAAAAGTTTATAACAAATTACCAGAATATTTAAAAGCTGACACCAATATAAATAAATTTACAAATATTTAAAAAATCTCTTATTTACAAAATGCTACTACTCTGGCGACGAATATTTTAAAGATAATTTTTAACGAATGTCTGCCCCTCTCTTCTTTGTTGTTGTGCCTATCAAGGTACATGCGATTGTTTAGAGCCTAGAAAAAAATTATTTAGACTAGCGATGGGCGTTTTGGCTATCTTTTGGAAACCGTTACGTAACGGTTTTGAGGTTTCCATACCGTTATTAAAAACCGTTTTCAGTTTTGGTTATCACTACCGCGGTTGACGAGATAGTATGGCTACTGCAAAACGAATGAAAACGAAAACGCTGTTAGCTAACGTAACGCAAGTTTTTGTTTTAGTTTTACGTAATTATGGTTATGATGATATCCCTTCGTGCTTTTACTAGGCTTAGGACTAGTTTGTTAAAACTTTAATAAATGAATTAGTAATTTTTAATGTAATGTGTAAATCATAATATAAATGATCAGAAATATGATCAAAAATAAATTACAAAATTATTTGTTTTATTATTGCTTCTATCACTCTTTTGGTGCATTTACCCGATCGTGGCGGCGCGGCGCGTGGTTTTCAATTTTGGTTGCATTGCGTTGGTTATGAGAAAAACGGTTTTATGTTTTGCGGTAACGCTACGTTTCGGTATGAAATTCAAAACGGTTTTTAGTTACGTTTTGGTATAACGTTCTCATGCCTTATTTAGACTGTTATCAATATCGCATGTAAATGAATAATTTAAAAGGTTTATCGATTCCCGACCAAAACGTAGCATCTGTAAACCAAAAAATAATAGGATATTTGACTACCTCCATGGTCAGGGGCTCACATAGCTGCTTTGATTGTAATGCCACTCCGAAATCCCCGGTTCGATTCTCAGCCGGCTCATCGGTATGAGTGCTGTGGTACCGTCTTTTCTGAATTCCTTAATACAAGTGCTTTCGCTACCTGACTTTTTATCGTGAATAGGTAAACGCTTGACCGCATTTACCTATGCGACTTGTTTTGAACAATGTATGTGTTAAATTATTATAATAGAAAAATACTTGAAAAAATCGACTCGGTTCACAAGTGAATTCTCAGGTGGGAATCGAACCCGCAGCCTTTGGAAGTCCGGTCCAATGCTCTCCCATTGAGCTGCCGAGCTTTGTGAACACTCGTCGAAATTTTCTAGTACCTTTCTTATTTTACGCTGTAGGCCAGCGTTGTTTCATCAATGAGAGGAATATCCTCTCGTATTCGAAATAAACATTTTTAACAAATGTTTAGGCAATCGATTAAGATGAAACAGCCAATTAGTTTTATAATTTTTATTTCCAAAGGTTGCGGGTTCAATTCCCGCCTGAAAATTCATTTGTGAGCCGAGTCGATTTTTTCCAGTATTATTCTATTATAATAATTTGTCTTATAAGATAACATTGAAAAAATGCATAATGTATATAAAAATTATAAAAAAAAATGTTTTCTTGTTTTATATTATATATCATAATATAATAATATACTTAACATTAAATTGGTTTCATAAACTAATTATGTATCGATATATTATGATTTTTACACATTTGAGAATATGTATATTTTTATTCGTACTGTTGACTTTAATTTCTTTTGCAAGACTGTTAAGGTAAATTATTGATACTAAAATTATGTATTTAACAACTTTTAACACAGTTTTATGTAATTAATTTATTCTGATTCTGATCTAAGTGATACTCTATTTGTGACTATACTTTGTCCAATGTAGGATGATACTTTTGACAGGTGCCACTTCCTTATTGCTACGTGCTAAGGTTGCGTTTGTTTCCATATGTTTGGCTTGACATTGCAATAGCAACTTTATACCCTCTATATAGGTGTCAACCTTCAAAAGTATCAGCCTACATTGGACAAAGTATAAGAAGTCATATTCATAAGGCGGGTTTTGGTAGTTCAAATTCTTGGCTTGGCTTCCAGTATTTGCATTTTAACAGTATCAATTTCCTGTGAATTGGACGTACAATGTTTTGATTGCAATGTCCGGTTATGTTTCTTACGACTACGCGGTTTTTTCATATATTTAATGGGATTATTCAGGGCCGCAAATTACCTATTCATAATAATAGTATCATATTGGAACGAAGTTCCTTATGGGACGTTACAATCATCGTAATCATAGTAATTGGCTAATAAAAACTAATCCAAATCACATTTTTAAGGTATTTTTACAATGAATCATGTTATATAGAATACTTTAATATTTAAACCATATATTTATATGATTTATTTGTGGTTTCACAGAATTGATGCTTTGATACTTTGAATCACAACACTATTGCATCTTATACTGACTCCAAATTGGAATTTAGTGACTTTACACATCAAAAAAATCTCAATTACTACCTTAAAAGTAATAATAATAATAACTCTTACTTTCATACCAATTAGCCTAGCTCAAAGTTAGCACTATAAGGCTTGTGTTATGGATACTAGGGAAACCGATAGACATACATATATGATACATAAATGTGTAATATTCATAGAAATATATATAAACACCCATGACTCAGTTACAAACTCCCGTATTTATCACACAAACATTTGTCCCTTCCGGCGAAAACCAGGATCGTCAATAAATAGTTAAAGAGAACAAGATTTTCGTTATCCGTACAATTTCTATATTCAGTGCTTCATCATTTTATCTACTAGTTTTTTTTTATTAATATATAATTCTATATTTTAGTATTTAGTCTGAATTTAATATTTCATTTCATTTCGAATTAGAAAGAAATCCAAATATTGGAAACAGTAATCCATGACACACGTCAAGGCATGGCAGTGCCCGAATCCACCCCGAGGCGTTTAATCAAATAAAAAAAAGGTTCTAAGTGCGAGTTATCTATAGCACACATGGTTCCGTCACGCAAACATTTGTTTCGGGCTATGTGGACGAGGCAATTAAGAGTCGGATGTGATTTTATCGCACATGCCACACACGTGTTGTGGCAGACAAAATATGGAAGATTTTTATTAGTTAGTAATTACTCAGTAGTAGGCGTGCTCTCCCCGCAAATCTGCAACTATATGCTCAAGTATTGCTTAACACGTTGAGGACCGCATTGAAAAATCTCATTTTTCACATACGGACCGGCATTGAGTTAAAAAAAATCGTTTTTAAATGAGGCTATGTCAAATTAACTAAGTCCGCTATATGCAGTCTCTTCGAGAGACCGGCGAATGGACTGCTGTACGTAAATTGAATTTTAATCATGCCCACCGGTGTACAAGCGGTCCTCAGATAAAACATGTCGTGTGCCCAACCGTGAGCACGAGGGCCGGTAATGTTGTTCCGGAGTGACCCACCGGTGGGCATGCGGTCTTTAACGTGTTAGCACTCTTAAATGGTTTCTCGTTCTCCTTCTGTTTGCTTGAGCAATAGATTCTTTGTTAATTTTACACTTATTAATGGGTGTTTTAGTTGCTAAAAAAGAAATATATCCTAATAAGTAATCCACATTTTATGTTATATTAAGGACTAGCTGTGCCCGGCGTGCTTCGCGGCGTACTTTTTTTGCTGACTATGCATAAACCTTCTCTGGTATGCGTTCAGTAACTTAGCAAAGTTTCGTCGCAATCCGTCGACTACTTTAAAAGATTTTGCTAGACCAACAAATGGCAATCGATTCTTATATAAGACATTGGAAGTCTTATTTTTTAGTCTTAAGTCTTATACGTCATTCCGTCTGACATCACCTTTTCTCTTTGTGCGAGTCTTTTGTCTTTGTGCGATTCCTGTTTGAAATCACAAATTTTAATTTGATAAAATATTGCAGCGGACCCCTAAAATGAAGTGAACCGTACTCCGTTACGTTACGGCTCCAATTCACATTTACGTTAAAAAGGTCTGTTTATAAATCGAAATATTTTGTCGTCAGCTATACATTTATGAGGGTAATTCAGCCATGAGTGTCAATATAACATCGCCGAGTTTACCCCGGGCACTGTAATGAAATAAAATACGCGAAATATCACGCGAAAAGTGCGCGCCAATTGGTGTGTAATCAGTCACTATAAAATTGTACGTAGAAGAGATTTTCATTAAAGAATCTGGTGTTTTAAATAGAAAAAGTTTTACTTCTAATAGCGGTATTTCATTGTTGTTAAAGAGAGAAGTTTTATCAGTTCTTACACTTCCGCGGACATCGGACATTACATATCTCTGGTTTGCGAGGATAGAGACGGAACTAAAAACTTTTGATTTTATAAAATATTTTTTTAGATTTCTTTTAAAATCTTTTATCGCATACCAAAAAATTTCATTGTATCTCTTTCTGGCGAACTGTTCACGATAATAATAATAATATATCAAAGATTTCAGACCGTTTGGCATATTTAGTTCAATTTGACAGAATTTTGAGTTGCGTCGATATTGGGTCCGATTGCGTTTCTCTCCGAACCTAATTAGTGATGGACTAAAATTTTACTAATTATGTCCATGTCTTTATCTAAGAGCTATTACGTTTCTGTTAAATTACGTCCATATCACTAAATTTTAACTTACTGCTGTGTCTATGGTTTTGAACCTAATTTAGTTCGATTCTACGCCGAAAATGACAATATCTGCGTCGAATGACAAAAAAAACGTCGATCTTACGCTGTTATCGGGCGTGTGCATTGTTTGTGGAGAAAAAACTTGTGTTGTTTTATTTATTTAGGACTATCGGAACGTATAGTTTTATTGGATTGAAAATAGAGACAAAAAATATTACTTTCTACTAATAAAATATTGTTTAAAAATATGTTTAAATAATTTTCAAAAATTCTAAAATAAAAATAAAGTTATGAAAATAAAATTAATTTCATTGTAAAAAAGCGTGGGGTGCTTTTTATATCAAATTTCTATACTAACTTTATGTTTACAAATGTTTTAATTATATATTTACAACAAGCTTTTTTACAATGAAATTAATTTTCTTTTCATAACTTTATATTTATTTTATAATTTTTGAAAATTATTTAAACATATTGAGTTAGTATACTTTTTATAACAGTCGATTAAAATATAAATTAAAAGTTATTTTCTGATTTTTCTTTCTTTCTTATTATTTACTTTAGAAATTAATTTACGTACGGACTTATTAAGAGCGACCTTAAACAAGTTCACTGTTTAAAAAAATAGGTTCATTTAATGTCCACCAGCTGTCAAACTGTCAGAAACGGAATAGCAATAGACATACGGTAGACTAAAATAGGTTCAAAATCGTCATAAATAGTGTTGTGAACCTAATTCGTCTACAAACGAAATACGTATGTGAACTAAACATTTTAGTACGAATTTTAAACTAAATTAAGTACATTATACGGCATTAAATAAGTGCGACGAAGAAACGCAATCGGACCCATTCTCGCAAAGCAGCGATATGTAAATAAAACAATTTGATCATAAGATCCTCTAAGCTCCTGTAAAGGAGTCGAAACGTCAGGATTAAATATAAATTATGCGCCAAAATAAGTTGTTTTATAGATTACGCTAAAAACCCTAATTAAGTCGTTTTATGGATAAGTTTTAACTGGAGCGGAGCGAACGAAGTGAGCCATGGATCAGCTCCCATGGATCAGCTTCAATGATGCAATGTCTGTTACGCCATAACTTCCCGAGTTCTTAACTGATTTTAATATTTTTTGTGTGGAATCAAATCAACAGGTTCCGGATAAGATTGTGACGGAGCCCGAAGTTTGAAATTTGCAAAAATTCCCATTGAACAAAAAACATTTTTTTCTTTTTTTTAGGTACTACGCTCCGCTCCAATATATGGTGCCAGTGTAGCTTTATGCTTAGCGGCTGCATTTGGTACTGCACTGGTATTTTATTATTTTATGCATCGTGGTTTTATTACCAATACCAGTAAATTTCTTATAAAGAAGATTTAATTTAGTAAATTGAAATAAGGCAATTTATCAATAAAGCAACTTCTTTTTAATCCATTTATGTCATCCTAATGATTTAAAGTCTCATAAGGATACTATGAAATTGTACGTAAAGAAGGTTTCTTATTAAAGAAACCAGTATTTTATTTTTACTTATAAAGATCAAATTCTAATTCAAAGGTCAATAAGAAATGCTGTATCCTTTTACGTCACTTATGCTCGATGTCTCCATTAAAAGGAACGAACTTAATTAAACAATTTGTCTACGTAGAACGGAGTAAGTGGTTTTTTAATTAAATCATAAATTATTTAAATACACAGTACGCATGTCTCGGCTCTACTTTGTATGTGTGTATTCAAATTGATCGAATTCAAAATAAATTTGTCATCATTTATTTGTGTCCGGTCCAAAATTAAACGGTAGCGACACGTTTAGAATTTTTAAGTTAAAACTTTTTAATTAATCTATTGTCTGTGATTTGGTTAGGCTACGATTTATGATCGCCTTATACAGAGTGATTATATATTAATAATATTAATAATAATATTTGTTACAATCACACAAATTAGCCTAGCCCAAAGTAAGCACTATAAGGCTTGTGTTATAGATACTAGGGTAACGGATAGACATACATATATGATACATAGACATAAAGTTTTTAATTATTAAATAAAAAATAGGGGTTGATTGTAGAGGGGTGAAAATTTAGGGTTGTATGTATTTTTGTATCACTACTTAACACCACCCTTAACATTTAGGGGGATGAAAAATAGATGTTGTCCAATTCTCCACCCTAGCCGATATGCTCGCTAAGATTCACGAAAAGTGGTCTAGCTGTTTAGGAGTAGTTTAATTACGCACACCGTGACACGAGAATTTTATATATTAGATATATAAATATTCGAATCCAGGACCGTCGCGGTGCGAAAGGCAGGATCGCTACCGTTGCACCAAACGGTTTCAAATATGTGGTGGTTTTATTAATACGCATATATAAACTGCTGTGAGCTAGATGTTTTTCGAACCATTTAGGGCTGAATTCACCATAGAAAATAAACGCGATTAATTGGAGCTAAACTTAGTTTACGCGCTAAACTCAGTTCCGAACATGTTTTTGGTGTTCCCCGATATATATTAAACGCAGTTCTAGTAGAATAGGGAATTGAGAATGGCCAATTTTAGCTGTCAAGTTAAAAAAGGTTTAAGAGCTGTCACTGACATTACAGCTATTTACTAACATAGAGTCGAATTATTTTGATATTTTCATTGTATGACAATGATAAAAACGTTAGCACTTACTATAATCGAAAGTTTCGTTATATATCTATACTAATATTATAAAGAAGAAAAGTTTGTGTGTTTGTATATTTGTTAAATTGTAAGGGGTAATCTCGGGATCTACTGAACCGATTTTAAAAATTCTTTCACCAATAGAAAAGCACATTATTGCTGAGTGTCATAGGCTATATGGAATGCAAGAAAAAATTTAAAGAATTTTGTCCACCCGTGCGAAGCCGGGACGGGCCGCTAGTAACTATATACTCTCCCCCACGACATGGCGTACCTTATCCGAGGTCCGAGCCTTTAGAGGCGCCCTACGGCACCCTGTGCTCCTTTTCCGGCTTGAGCGCCGTAGTGACTCTATGCTGGTTCGGAGACTCCCTCATGGGAGATGCGTCCAGCTAGAAAACCACTATGGTGGCTCGCTACTCTCGGCTTGAGGTCCATTTAAGAATTTCGCCGTCCCAAAACCCGGCATCGTTGTTAAGATCATCTGCGACCAACATCAATTACACATAAAAAAAAATATATAAAAATCCATGTCACAATGTTTGACCGCGATTAACTCCGAAACAACTCAACCGATTTTAATGATGTTTTTTTATTTTGCTGGATTTGTTGCGACTTAGGACATAGGAAAGGTATTATTTTAATTTTTTTTTGTTGTTAATTATAATAACTGAGCAACAGCTACGCGTGGCGGGTCAGCTAGTAGAAATATAAAAATCCCAAAGTTTGCACGGATAGACATACAGCGGATACGTATACGATAAATTAATTAAGCAATATTCATACAAATATAAATAAATGACTCATGAATCATGCTCATGATCCAAGTGCAAATGATTTGTTTCTTACAACATCTGACCCTTTCCGGAATCGAAACCAGGATCGTCGGCGCGAACGGCAAAGTCGCTACCGTTGCATCAAATGTTTTTCAAAAAAGATTAGAAGGGACTTTAAATATAAAGTTTTAGATTAAATCTGCTTAAGCCTGCTTTGAATCTTAAGTACATACCTCTCGTTTAGAAACTAGCAAAGTGGGTTCTCAAGCCGCATTGTGTCTAGGTTGACTTTGCCTATATTAGTTTTCTTAGGGCAAAATAAGTTTAAAGTTTGTGTCCCGTAACCACAGAAGTCTTACATTAAAAATAAAATAAAAAAAAGTCTATTATGTTGATTTTATTGCCACGTAGGCAAGTATAGTATTAAATATATACACATCGATTACTACAATTCAATGTCCCTACAACTTCAATAGGCACAGGCTTATCCTATGGATGAAAACCCTAGAGAACGCACAGTTACAAGAAACATTTATCTTATAAACTTATGTAAGAAAAATAAAAAGTTAATAAAAAACATTAATATTCTATTTTTTTAACTGGTAATTTTAAATTCAAATTCAGGAGGCCAATTGCGCTATTTTTCAATGCGAACGGACCGCTGAGGTTCAATTCTAATTGCAATCCAACTTTGAACGAAATCGGTATCGCGCTAATTTTTACTCGACAGTTGAAACACTAACGAAATTGGATCGTAGACGCATTAGAAACAAAAGAGATGTTACATAGTACATATTGTACGTAGTACTTTAGTTCGAAAACACCACAGAGTTTATAATGACTGCCCATCTGTCCAATCATTGCCGCGATACGAAATGTCATAAAAGTTGAAGTTCAGTATAATTTCAATTCCAATCCAACTGCATATTTTTATGGCGATTGCCCCCCTGGTCTTGGTTATTAAAATTCCACATTGAACCATAGATAGTGTTCAAATATAAAAAAAAGTTTAAAAAGCTATAATGTAAGAACACAAATTTGTTGTTTGTCTGTCCGTTCTTTTTCCCGCTCTTTTTCAATTGTATATGCGTTACCATAGCAACGCGTTAGCCGTAAGTAGTTCGTCTACCGGACGCTAAATGGTGCTAACGGAAAAATATTTAATAATAGAAAAAAAATTGTCCACCCGTGCGAAGTCGGGATGGGCCGCTAGTCTATAATCTAAGAACACAAGTGTGTTTGTCTGTCCGCTCTTTTTCCCATTGTTTACGCGTTACCATAGCAACGGGTTACCGGATCAGCTAGTATTACTAAAATACTTATTTATTATAATAGTTTCATATATTATAAATAATAATATATGTATCTGTTTTCTATATTGGCTTGTGTTCTAGTACAGTTTATGTTTCCTTTATAACACAGGAGCTTTACTTTTATAATTTGATTCATAATAATGTATGTTACGATGTTAAATATTTATTTTTTATTTTTATCCCCGTTGTATAAAATTTGTGTTTATACTAGTAGGAAATCAATTATTGGATCAAATATGGAAATTGGATCGAAGATTTATGAATATTTCAATATCCCGTATCATCCTCTGTAACAATGTTCAACAAAAATGGTTACAAATTATAGGTAATTTTTCTAAAGAAAGCTTTTAAGGGATGGTTTATAATGACTCTGTTATTTTGTCCGACAAACTTATAATTTAGAATGGCTTTAGCTTAAGGTAAAAGTAACCATGACTCATATATATATGTTATGTATATGTAACTAAATAGATTTTTTTTTAAGGCTTTTATTTACTTTCACGTGTCCCGGTGTCTGTAATGAAATCTTGCAAGTTAATTTTGACTTCCCAGTTTCCGATTGAGCTGAAATTTTGTATGCATATGGATATCTCGTAACAATGCAATATTTCGATGAGACGGAGTTGATCTGATGCTGAAGCTGGAAGGTGGCCTTCAACTCTATCGAGTTTGGGCTCTTTTGATTGGTCTTGATGAGTGCTTTGGTCCTAGATAATATCCGTATGCAACCCCATTTTTAACTTTTTAGTTCGTTTTATTAACAAGTTATTATAAAAGTTTATTTTAAAAAGGTTTTTTTTAATTAAAATAGTTTTTTATAACTTTATTATTATTCAATATAAATGTATAACAAGATGTAAAAAAACCATTCAAGTTTCTGTTCAGAAACGTTTACCTTAGTCATCCTGTGATCACTCTTGTAAAGGATTAAAAAAATATATAAAAAAACAAGAATAAACTCGCCGTGGATCCGGTAAAACTCGTGTAATTCAAATAAATATACCACTTTTTATGGAATTAGATTTTTTTTATGTATATATTCTAAATATAAAAATTCCCTGTTCCATAGTTTAACCGCGATGAACTTAGAAACTAATGAACCGAATTTGATAATTTTATTTTGCTAGTTTGTTGCGACTTAGGACTTAGAATAGGTTTTATTTTAATTTATAACAGCAACGTGTGGCTGGGACAGCGAGTACTATTTAAATCTGTATGTATTTTTTTAGACAAATTCTATGTTAAATAGTCCTCTCACCAATACTACTATTTTTTGCAGTGAAAACTTCTTTAGCGGCGTTGTGTACTTTTTGGGATAGGTAAAACAATGTTACACTCGCGTCAGGACACGGGATCTGATCGAAAATTCGTAAGACGGAGAGAGATTAGACCGCCGGCGCGGCTTAGGAGACGAAGTAATATCCCCCTCTTTTTTTACCACGCGGCGAAATTTTATGCCTGCTCCTGTTGTTTCGTTTAAGCGGCGCAGGGCGTTTGCGCGAGTGTACATGTGTTTGTTGTCATGTTTGTATACGATAGCGCAATAAATGAATATTGTATTTTATTAAAGCAATTCGTGCGAAATTATTCCCTAACCATTCCAAAATATGAAAAATCCACAACGTTTATGTTCATGTTTTCACTTTTGCCGGCCTTTCCGGAGTGCAACCCGTTGTTTTTTTTTAATTTTGTCTATCTGTATGTCTGTCTGTCTGTATGTATTGGCTATAAATCATATCGGTAAAAACCTTATAGTACTAATTAGTACTATAAATACGAAAGTGAGATAGTTTGTTACACTTTCAACCTTTAACTACTCAGTCTATTATGATAAAATTTTGCATAAATTTTGCTAGAGGTACAGAAAAGTTCATAGGGTACCTTTAACCCACAAAAAATTACTCTTCCCAAGGGATAGAAATATAACTTTTAATCGGTAGTCTACAACAACGCGAGCGAAGCCGCGGGTAAAAGCTAGTATATATATATATATAAAACAATAGACTGCTACTGTCAATGCTTACAACATGGGAATGTAATTTGGGACATAAATTCCACGTTCTAGTTTGACTACACCGACCGCCGAGTATAAAACGGTGAAGCTCTTTCAAATTTCGTGGGTGTCCCCATATTATATGTAAACTGCCATTTGGTGCAATAGTACCGATTCTGCAATTGTTGATTCGAGTCCCGGAATGGCAGATGTTTGTGTTCATCATACATATTTATAAATATTAAATACCAATGTGTAATATAATGTATGTATATCTGTTACCCTAGTATCCATAACATAAGCCTTATAGTGCTTACTTTGGGCTAGGCTAAATGGTGTGAATGTAAGTAATATTAACATTAATAATCATTTCACAAGAAGGCATTAATTATTATCTTTTTATAATGAACTAGCGGCCCGTCACGGCTTCGCACGGGTGGACAAAATTGTATAATTTTTTCTAGCATTAAATATAGCCAATGCTATTCAGCGTGAATGTAGCTTTCTAATGGTGAAAGAATTTTTGAAATCGACTTAGTAGTTTTTCTCGGTGAACATCGCAACTATGGTGCAGCTGTTGACATTCAGTGCATGCATTGGTAATGTTCAATTTTATATTTAATTGGAAGTAAACCCTCAGCGGATATTCTGAAAACAGGGATCGTATGGTCGACACTATAATAGCTGCAATTTCATTGCAATACTTGCTAAATTCAGTTCACTGAACAAAGCTTAGTCTGTAACTGTTGTGTAGTAGTAGAATATTATACCCAATTGAATAATAGAACTGTTTGGAATGGACAAGATAAAACTTTTCTGATCACCTGCTTTTAATGATCGAATAAAAACTAAAAGGGGACTGTTACTATTGGCCTAATAAGACCTCAAGGTCACTCAAAGGGCAATTTAGCGTGCTAAGGAGTTTCCCTACGTGATCGAATCAGAAATGACGAAATCTTTAGGAGAACCAAAGTAACCGACATAGCCCGCAGAATTTCCAAACTTAAGTAGAAGTGTGCGGGACCCACAGCTCATAGAACTGATGGCCGTCGAGGCAGAAAAGTTCTCAAGGGGCGACCACGGACCGAAAAATGCATTGTGGCCTCCCACTCGATGGACAGACGATCTGGTGAAGGTCGTAGGGAAGCACCTGGATGCGGCTAGCGCAGGACCGTTCACTGTGGAGATCCTTGAGGAAGGCCTTTGTCCAACAGTCGTTAGTTGGCTGAGACAAGCAAAAGACAAGCACTGGTTTTTTTTTTTATCTTTGGTTAGTTTTTTTTTAAGTTGACGTTATATTTAAATAACATGTCAAATATTAAAAACATTTTAAGGCTCAATGGCAATATTGATATGCTATTTGACAGACAGATATCACTGTTTGGTTTTTTAATTGCCAGTGTGTTAAAATATATTTTATCATATTATTATAAAACTTAAAATAAATGAATTCAAAACTCAGTTATTTTTATTATACGTACCTTTAAGGTAATTTTAACTGTGGTAAAATTGGTTTTACATATAAGGTACTTGCTTTTATATAAGACTAAGAGAACCCGTAATATCTTTGGCGTGGAGTTCAGTTTTATCACACAATAATAAATCGGGTCTTCTCGGTTATCGTTGAGCACTCGTGCCCGACTTACTGGCGCACAGTGGATCGTGTGAAGTGGTTGGACATACTACTATCGAAGAAAACATTTTAGCTTAAGAAGTAAAAGCTAGTCAATGAAATTAAGCGGGTGGTTGGGTATTAGGGAACTCCACGATTGTACCAAAAAACACTGAACTACTAGGTAGGGTACTTAAATGATGAAAATATTCGCCATTAATAGTATGTCCAACGGCTAATAAAAGAACGATCCACTGTACACGTATTATAGTCCACTTAAACTACACTACTGGAAAAAATTAAGGAATCAAAAAAATATTCCAAATTTTTCTGCAATTTTCAACAGGCCGTAACTTCAAGAGAAATGGTCGTTCAGGAAATCAAAAAAAAAAGGAAATTGTAGCTCCAAGTGTCTAATTTTTGGATTAGAACTTTAAATTTTGTAGCCTCCGCAGTTTAAGAGTAATCTTAAAAAAACCAGAAACAAACAATTTTTTTTCAGTTTCATTATTAAGTGTACGGGCGTGAAAAAAAATTTTTTGCTTTACAACTATAAGGGTCGCATACTTTGTTCATTTAGCTTTAATTTATTTTTTGTAGACCTTGATACGTCCACTTCTCGCCGAGAAATCGGTCTTCAAATGGAAAAGGAACCTTTTGTCTTTGATTATTAAAAATTATGAGCTTTTCAGAGCAAAATACGTGATCCTTTAATTTTTTCAAAAATTCGATCAAGTGAAACAAAAAAAACGGCTGGCTGGATCAATTTGGTTTTTTTGTAGAGTTTTTGTAGACATATTTAACTGTAAAAGGCACACTTAACATTAGTGGTTTCCTCAATAATTTCGATCCAGCGCTTGATTTTCCAAAAAGCCACCAAAAGCCCTTTTTTGTTGCATTTTCAAATTCATGTGACAAAAATAAAAAAAAATTGTCGGCAAAACAATAGCTAGTCGTTAAAGAGATTTCATTCAAGTTCTGAAAACCCATCTTTAACTTTCTGTGCGATCATTGGTTGCTGAGATATCGGTAATCAAAGACAAAAGGATCCTTTTCCATTTGAAGACCGATATCTCGGCGAGAAGTGGACGTATCAAGGTCTACAAAAAAATAAATTAAAGCTAAATGAACAAAGTATTCGACCCTTATAGTGGTTAAGCAAAAAAAAATTTTCACGCCCGTAGACCAAAAAATAAAGCTAAAAATTTTTTATTGCTGGTTTTTCTAAGATTACTCAAAAATCGCGGATCCTACAAAACTTTAAAGTTCAAATCAAAAAACTAGACACTTGGAGCTTCAATTTCCTTTTTTTTTATTTCCTGCACGACCATTTCTCTCGAAGTTATGGCCTGTTGAAAATTGCCCAAAAATTTGGAATATTTTTTTGATCCCTTAATTTTTTCCAGTAGTGTATTACTAATTACATACAGTACATGTTGTTTCTATTTTATAACTGTATTGTATTTAATAATAATATAATAATAACAGAACAGATGTGCATGCAATAATCGCGTGTGTGCGTGCGTGAGTGTCTTTCTCTCTCCCTCTCTCCCTCTCTCTCTCTGTGTGTTTGTTTCTGTGTGTGACTGTCACTGTCTCTCTCTCTCTCTCTCTGTGTGTGTGTGTGTTGCGTGACAATGCAATATTATGATGACATCGAACTGATCTAATGCTGGGGCTGAAAAGTGGCCATCGAGTTTGGGCTCGTTTGATTCTTATTGACGAATACTTTGATCCTTAATAATAACCAGGGTCTGACGCTGAAGCTAAAAGTTTGCCATAGGAACTCCGCAATAGAACGACACAACCCCATCAAGTTTGGGCTCGTTTGATTAGTTTTTTAAATTTTTATTTCATTTGTTAACAAGTAATAATAAAAGCTTTTTTTTAAAAGCTCTTTTTTAGAGAATCTTCTTTTCCTTTTTACTCGACTTGTAAAGGTCGTAGCGAAATGTTCTATAACATAAAACCTTCCTCAAAGATTTGGCTATCAAATGCAAATAGATTTTTAAACAACCAATGTTCCAGAAATTAACGCGTTCAAACTTTAAAACGAACAAGTTCCTCAGCTTTATTATATAAGTATAGATATGTCTTACCGTAGGTGTTGGCAAGTGTAAACTAATACGGAACTGTAGTCAAATTGATCGAACCTACGTGCCTTCTAAAGTACAAAGTTAGTAAAGTTTGTAACTTCCTTAGAGGGAGGGAGTCAAACAGTAACCAATCGGTTATCATATTGCAGTGAGTAAAGTTTTAAAGCTTGCCAACAATATACAGTGTTACCAACTCTAAATATCCCTGAATATACTACGGTAGTGTTTAAAAAATTCTTAAGGTATATTCATCTTATTTATTATAGAAAAAAAATGTTGAATCGATTCTCCGTAGCTAGGATTCTAACTACGCAGTACGTAATAAAACCAAATTAACAAACATAAAATAACAGTTCTTCTGACTCGTAACCTTTGGGATGTCCGGTACAATGCTCTCCCATTGGACCAGATATACAAAGGTTGCGGGATCGATTCCCGCCTGAGTATTTAATTTTCATTACATACCTATATTTACATTTAATTTCCACAATACTTTTACCCAATAACAAAAAGAATTTGAATAGTGGACCTTTACACGCGATAGTAAAAAGATTTTGTCTAATGACATCAAAGTAAAAATAATAAATGTGTGGTAATGGTAGTATGGGGTCGTGCTTATACGATTAAAATAATAGGAATGTATTTCTGATCAC